>CM063501.1:85083364-85130864 GCA_032207245.1 Pardosa pseudoannulata | reverse complement strand
GTAGTATTGTCATTGGTGCAATAACATTCGATTGTTCTGCAACTCGGCAATATTACCTTCCAAATTAGGGGAAATTTCCAATGGAGTGTGTTTTTGTTTAGAATAGGGATGCTTAAAAGTGGGGAAGAGTAAACTCATACCGTGAATTATGCTTGCGAGAAGAAATTCTAAAAAAGAGAATTCCAAAATATTTAGCTGCACTCGTAGTTTGGAAAGGACGGCTTGAATACAAAAAGAATGTTGGAAAAAGAAAACTTAAAATAATTTTAAAATAATTTAATTTTAATTTTAATAATAATTTAATTTTAATAATAATTTAATTTTAAAAATGCATGTTTCTAAAGAGAAAACTTTGGATGATAGTATAAAATGAAAAAGAAGTGAAACCGACGGTTAACGTAGAGTTTCGGTTAATCGAGGTTTGGATAATACAGGTTCTACTGTATTGCTAATCCTATAAGACAAACATACTGGCAATTGTTTCGTTTTGCAGTCGTGTGAAACTACTGTATAACACATAGATTTTTACGTACGAAACAGTCATGCTAAACAATTGTCAATGCCTATCTTTGCCTCATGTGTTACGGGCCATATAAGTAAAGCAAACATGATTATTGTAAATTTTGAGTTTGTTCCATTCGTATTTGATTCTATTATACTTCCTCCATTAAAGGTTATTATTCCAAGATAAACTAATCTTAAATGTTTTACAAGTTTAAGAAGTCTAGAAATAAATTACTAATTTCATTTTAATTTTTGTCGAATATTAGAGCATTATCACACTAGTGCCTTCCCACTGATAGCCCTTACACGTGTTCCTTTTGAGATACAGTTGGGGGAAAGCATGTAAAACAGGGTCGTTTTTTCAACTGTGATTTTCCCATCCGGTTTGGGAAAAGTTAAACTAACAGAACCAAATCATGTAACCAGAGAAGCACTACGGTCCATTGCTTTGCTCACGAGGATTAATGACACCTTGACCTACTCCTTAAAGCAGATTCTGAACAACCATGCCAGCAGTGGAGTTCGAACCCACGGACTCTGGTACCGAAGATCAGCGATCTAAACATTCTGCAGCTCATTTATTTATATATACACATGTTTATTTATATAATATCAAACTTAAATTGTAATTACAGGTGCCAGTTAGCAATACTAGAAAGTTTTTCAATAAAATAATATGTTGTTGAAAATTATGGAAAATACTTTAGTAATTTAATAAAAAATTACGTTTGTTTAATGTGTTACTGAAATTACATTTTTAGAATTAAAAAATACAGTGTTTTAACAAAAGAAATAAATGAAAAAACAATTGACCGAGAGTGAATTACAGCATAAAACCGTTGAACTGGTTAAAAAAATATCCTTACCAGAATAAAATCATTGTTACACATCAAAACCAAATTTAGTTTCGTACCTGATTGTTAAATTTAGGATAGAGAGAACAGAACTCAAAACATATTCAAATCTTCAAACCGTCTTATAAAACTCAGACTGTTTAAGCGTAATTAATTTGAAATTTTTTTGAAATCTTCAAACCGTCTTATAAAACTAAGACTGTGTTAAGCGTAATTAATTTGAAATTTTTTTGAAATGTCGAAGTGAACTTCAGCTAACAAGCTGCAAACAAGACGAGAAGACCCTAATTAATGTGAAAAAATATATGTACATAAGAATATAGTTTCTTTTTTTCATTTTAAATATAACTAGAAATTGTTATGTATTTTTATGGATCAATGGCAATTCATTTGTTATTAAAATTGTTTTTATAATCGTTAGAAAATGATATTCAATCTCACATTTAAGAAGATTATTTTCTAAAGGGTTTTATCAAATGAATTTCTATAAAAAAATTGTATGAGGATTATAAAAATTTATTTTAAGATAAATACCTTTTATATTATAATCCAAATTTTAGTAATAATTAATAATTATTTTAAATAACTAGACATTTTTGTTGCTAAATCTATGAAAGTAATGTTATCTACAACAATTAATGTCTACAAATATACTAAATAATAAAGCATTTTGTTCATAATGAGATATTACTAATCAAATGAAACGAAAATACTGACAATTACAACATAAATTCAAAACTGTCTTTTAAAATTTGGTACACTTTTATATGTTATAAGTCAACTTCGTAATTAATTATTTATTCGTATAAACATTTCGTTAGTGTTGCATAAGCGAAAATAATATAATATCCTAAAAAAAAACCGGAACAACAAATATTCATAAGAAAAAAATATATATAATATCAATTCTAATATACAAAGACACAAACTAGTTTAGTCTATAAGAAACTATTTTGGTAGAATATGGCATGTTTAATTATAAAATAAAATTTTCTTAAAAAATATCTACTATTTCAGTTCAGCAAAAAAAAAAGAAGAAAATAAAAGTTTTAAACAAAACATATCATAAAATCGAATTGAATGTAAACTTCTTATAAAAAAAAATCAATTATATATATTTAGCATGAGAATATATAAAAAAAGATAAAACGGAATGAAACAGATCTCAATACAATTAAAATTTTTAAATTTTATTATTAAATTCTGACATTACGAGTAAGTAAAGAATAAACCTTTTAACTGATCAAACTCCTATCCAATATTTACATTTATACCAGTTCTGAAAACATTGCATAAGCGAAGATAATGCGATATCTTTATTTTATAAGCAAAAGGGAACAAACAACACTAAGTAAAAATATTGAACTGAAAAAATCTTATAAGCAATGTACATAAATCAATTCTAACAAGGATGACACAATTAGTTAATTTTAGTCTAATGTAAAATACATTTTATAGAATAATGCAGATTAAATAGAAACAGCAGAAATTAAAATTTGCTGAATAAAAAATATCGACAATTTCTACTGAACGAAAACTAGAAAAAAAAAAATAAAATAAATCGTGATAACAACCGATTGGAGAAAATCAATTACATAAATCCAGTACGAGATTAAATAGAAAAGATAATAGGATACAGAACAGAACTCAAAACATATTCAAATCTTCAAACCGACTTATTATAAAACTCAGACCATGCTATGTGTAATTAATTTGAAATGTTTTTGAAATGTCGAAGTGAACTTCAGCTAACAAGCTGCAAACAAGACGAGAAGACCCTAATTAATGTGAAAAAATATATGTACATAAGAATATAGTTTCTTTTTTTCATTTTAAATATAACTAGAAATTGTTATGTATTTTTATAGATCAATGGCAATTCATTTGTTTTTAAATTGTTTTTATAATCTTCAGAAAATGATTTTCAATCTCACATTACGAAGATTATTTTCTAAAGGGTTTTATCAAATGAATTTCTATAAAAAAATTGTATGAGGATTATAAAAATTTATTTTAAGATAAATACCTTTTATATTATAATCCAAATTTTAGTAATAATTAATAATTATTTTAAATAATTTCTGCTATATAAATATCTATACACTTGCAGTAATCGGCACCAAATATTCCAAACTGTTGTTGTACAATGCAAAAATATCTATAAATATAGTTTTTTGCTAACTACATGTGGTTACTCCAAACTGACTCCGTATTATGGAAACTATCTATCTATCTATCTATATATCTGTATTTTATGTTATTAGAATATAGTCATTATGAATGCATATATATGTGTGTAAACAAATATTATCTACCTAAATATATACTAATTTGTTATGTAAAATATATACTATCAGAGATTTATCCTAAAGAGAGAAAATATTAAAAATACTCTAGAGATAAGAAATTTAAAGAAAATTTTAAACAAATACTTGGTGATTTAAAATTAATTTCTAATGCTGAAGATGGTGATCACAGGGTTAGGGATTTTTAGTGTAAAATATTTAAACCAATCTTAAAAATTTTAAATAATTTTTTCATTGGTTTTCAAAACTTTTATTTCAGTAATTTGGGATTGACTCCACTTTTTTCCAAGGTATTTGGAAAGATTGTACAAACTACTCAATAAAATGCCGATATATTTTAAAATTTTTATAAAATTATGTTTTTTTTTAGAATTTCTATGGACCTCTAACGACCCAAGTACCTGAAATATCACCGGAAAGTGTAAATTTGAGCATGTTCATTTATTTTATTTAAACTTAGAGTATTAACAGCTAACGGCATATTTAATTTCTTTTTTTAAAGTTTACACTCCAAAGTATTCCCAATATTTTGATTGTTCACTGTGATTTATGCTGATTTCCTGTATAAGAATTGTAAATTTTGTTTTAATACATACCGATAACTCAGAATATTATTAATGTTTTAGATAATACTTTCATTTATTAATTTTGAAATATTTATAATTCTATTGACTCTCTATATTATAAAAAGATTAAACAAGTAAACTCATTAGAGAAAAAGATTATATTTTAACACCAAAAGGCATTACTTATTTATAAGAATTTGCTAACATTCAGCTATATATTATTTATGAGGCTTATTTAAAATCTCGTTACCTAAAGTAAAACGATCACAAAATAAACGTGCAGGAAAAAAAGGGACAAGCAGTATCAGGGGAGGTGTATCATCTACTCGACGTGTTTTTTACTCCGAAAAAACAACTATGAACTAAATAAAATATTTAGTCCTTTATTTTTACAGCAATGTTTTAATGCGAAACAGTTACATATTCTCTTTTAAGGCTTAACGGATGTGGAATTTAATTCCCTTTTTGCTGGTAATTGCATTTGAAAAGTTATTTTTTCCCATTTGATGTCATATTGTATAAATAGATTGATAATATGGGTGCGGTATAATATTAGGTTGGGGAAAAAGAAATCCATTATTTTGCGTGAAATTAATGACTTTATTTAACATGTTTCGGATTGTCCGATTTGGGTCAAATATGCACCATTTTGTTGTATATTTAGTTGCCATTTTAAATGTAGCTTCCTAATGTCTCTCTCATAGAAATCTTAGTCCTTATTGGTGAAAAACTCTAGTAACTGATTTTCACAATTTTCTCTTGATCCCAATTTCTTATCACTCAGGACGTTTTGCAATGCGAGAAAAAGGTGGTAATCGATTGGTGCCAGGTCCGGACTATAAGGTGGATGCATTAAAACTTCCCAACCAAGCTCCCTGAGTTTCTGGCGAGTCACTACAGACGTGTGTGGCTTGGCGTTGTCCTGATGAAACACAATACCATTTAAGAAATGGGTCGATTTCATTCCTTTTCGCCAAGGCTTTGCAGACGGAAATTCGATCAATCATATTTCTTAGTGGTAATTGGTGTTTCACCCAAACATCGAGCTTGAATACAACTTTGCGCAAATGGTTTAAAACTGTTTTATGGTCAATTTGTAGCTCCTGGGCGATGCTACGACTGTTAACATGCCGGTCAACTCTACTATTTCTGTGATTCTATCGACATTTTCGACGACGGGCCTGCCTGTGTGAGGTATATCTTTAACATCAAGAATGACTGAACGGGATCGACGAAACCAAAATTGCACGTAGTTAGCTGTTACAGTATCGGCACCATAAACACCATTCACAATTTCAGCCACTTGGTTGCATTTTCGCCTTTATCAAAGAAAAACTGTAAAATGTACCGACTTTTCTCTCTCTTGACTTCCATTTTCAACACCCTGTAACTTACAATTGAATGGACAAACAAGAAACAGTAAAAAAAAATTTTTTTTAGTGAGAAATGTCACCTTGACAACAAGCATAAATTTGAAATTGTTTGATCGATATTTTATGAGATATCGATCACTACAGCCATCTACCGAAAAAATAACGGATTTCTTTTTCCCCAACCTAATATATTATAAATTATCTAAGTGTTTAACTAAAACATGTTCCCCAAATTTACTTGAAACGAAATAGTAATATCAAAAATCGGGATTGCATAATTTAAGTGTATTTCATTACAAGTTAGTTGTTTCTGATGAATCATAAACGATTGCGCCAGTTCATTTAACATAATTATTAAGCCATTCCTTGGGATTGCAATGGGATGACAAAAAATCCCTATTTGATTGACTGTAGATTGATCTGGAAGGATGCGTTGACGTGTTGTTTTGATGTTTGACAATGAGCACATAAATTGGATGTATTAACTCCGGCTAATAATTATAATAAATTTTCTTGCACATTTCCTTTGTTTCTTTCTCATGCTTTGTTAACACGTTGACTGCCACTCGATTTTGCTACAGATATCGGTGACCGGCGATGCAGCAAATAATAAAAGTACATAATTATAGTAAATATGGATACTGATAAATATTTCAATAATACCATAGTTATTACAATGGTTTGAAGAAGTGAATGCTATATAAAACATACAAAAATAATTTTATTAGTACATGAAAAATATACATTTTATCAGTGCTTATTGCAATGAGTCAGGTTGAAACATTCAAGGTGTGGTGTACTGGTATGGTGAAATCACTGACTCGTCAGAAGGTTACTATAAAATTCCATTTATATATATATATATATATTATATATATATATATATATACATGTTCACGAAGCAACAACAGTTGAGCCTTGCTCAGCTCGAGCGGCAGGGGAGAGAGAGAACGACCTACGCTTTCCCTACCAGCCGGGGGAGGAAAAAAGATCTGCTACCTTCTCTCCTAGCTGGGAGAGGGAGAGAGATGGCCCAGAGTACGTGCGCATTGAACTACGTTAATTAGCTGTGTGCTAGAGGCGAACTTACCTCGGCGCGGCGGCGGTGGAAGGATAACGAAGTACTCGCTAGCCACTAAGGTAAAGAACAGGTGAATCAATATTTCACCACTTTTTTAGTCATGTTCTTTGCTCTAGTTCTTCCTAGCTGCTTTGAGCAATCGAAGCACGATTGTTTGAAAAAAAGAACAATCGTAACAACTGCCTATCGCGTCGTGGAAATCACCGATGAACCCCACCTCGAAAACTGCTTCAAGCATGATTTTATAACTCATTTTCGCTTCTGCAAATAATATTTCGGCATATGCATCGTATAATGAAAAGTTCAAGTCGGCGTCTTGGCCAAACCATCGAAAATGCGTGGCAGTCAACGTATTAAAAAAGTTGTGAATGTTTCTATAAGTTTAACTGTCTGGTTTCAAGCAATTTCACCCATTTAGGAAATATCACTTAAAATCTCTCTACTGTATTTACCGGTCGGCTATATCTGAATATCTGATCTTTGGCACCATTCTTCGTAAATTCAATTTCCATGTAGGTCATGGATATTCATATCCCTTTGAAATTGACTTTAAGCAGTAGGTCCGGTCTTGTTAGCAGTCACGTGGTAAAAAGTGAGTCATAGCTCTCCAAACCAAACGAAATTAGATTGCCAAAGAATTTTTATGCTTACCCAAGGAATCAAGTTCCATCACTGTTTCATTGTAATTCTAAAGATAGCTCCTATGATAACGAAGTCTTTTACGCTTATCATAGATGGTCTGAAATCATTAGGAGGGACTCGGTTATTTACATTACCTTGGGGCTGTTATTGAAGATCTCGTTTAATCTAATTTTTTATGGAATGTTATACGAGGGAATATATTTTTTTATCTGCTAGATTTTACATATAAAAAAGAGATACTTGTGATAACTTGGAAAAAAGATATAGTGATGATGCAGCTTTTAAGTTAAAACTAATTAAAAATAAGAACTTTCCTTCAGGTTGGAAATTCAGGGTGTTCAGAGTTAGTTATTGTTCACTGCGCTGTGGTATAAAAGAAGCCTAATAGGAGTGTAATATAATGCTTTATTACATCTATAGAGAAAGATTTCTCCTATCCTAATAATTATACAAAAATACTTAAAAATAACTAAAACCTTTTAGTGAAATAAAATGCTTATTCTATTGTAAAAATATGATTTGATTACGAAAGTGTAATGTTACCTTATTGTTGTGCAGACAAAAGGAACTTATTATTTTGGTATCAAGTATCTTGTTTTGAAGTCTCTTTTTTATGCCGTTAATGCAAACAGGGATAATATAATAATAGCAAAAATTCTTAGAATATATTCCATTAAGACTGAATGCGTGTACAATAGTATAACATTCTTTCATCCAAAAGACGGTATTCTGAGATGTTTCAAAATATTTTTACATAAAAGTGAAAGAACAAAATACCTATGCCAGTTCCTGAACACGTAAACACATTATTTAGGCTTAAAATAAACTCATTTCACGTGTTTTATATTAATTGGCCATTAAAGTTAAAAGAGGGGAAATGAGACTTAAAAGACCGAGTGTTATACTCATTTGTTTGTTAGCATACAAATTTCGTTACAAAAGAAACGTATAGTCTTGTAATTGTAGACAAAACCTTCTTTTCAATTACATGTAAAATATTTTGCTTTTAGTTTTAAAAGAATAGACGAGGAAATAGTTCCAGAATGAAACTTAACTTAAAAATGGAATTAATAAGATATACGCATTTGAAAACTGACGTCATACTGGGAATATTTATTAAAAAGTTGTCTAGCAGAAGATATAGTAGGGGAGACTGGGGCACCTTGGGACACTTTTCAGTTAAACATTTTTATAATTTTTTTAAAGCTAATTGAAAAAATAAAGTATGAATGCATATATTGTCATCATATCTGCTTCTTATAAACATTAAATCTACTTAATATATCATTTATTTAAATAGTAATAAAAGAAATAAAATACCTTTCCAATGTCCCAACCTGCCCCACTGTATGGGGTAGGGTAGGACACTAAACAACAAATACAAAATACTGTTCAAATTATTTTTATTAACTGTTATAAAAGAGAAATGGCTGAAAATTGTTCAAGTTAATACATTTTTTAACAAATCTTATATTTGCAGCTGATTCAAGCATATCAGCATTTACAGCAGAATACTTTCTGTTTGTTTTTCTTTTTCTCACCATTTTTTTCTGATAAAAAAGAAGATTAATAAATTAATATTTTGACATGTTAAATCAATTAAAAATTACGCACCAAAATATTAATTGTTTTGCTTGAATTGATATTTGTTTACACTTTTTAAAATGTCCCAAGGTGCCCCATCTATGTGTGTACCAAAACCTGCCCCATTTTACATAGTATATTTTGGTAACTACTATACAGTTGAGCTTAACAATACAATTCATTTATTAGCATAGAAATAATAATAAATGAATTTTCTTTCATAACAATAAACTTTATTTAACTATTTTAATTTTTTTTTCAAAAAAATTACTTTTTAAAATGCACATTGATGTAATTTTGGATTATTCAAAACAAAGAAAATAAAATTGTTCCTTACTTAAAAGCACTATTTTCATGAAAATTCTTTGAGAAGTGAAGAGGAAGGCTATATATCAATAAACATGAGAACTAATTCCTGGTTGCAAATTAAAGCCTGAAAATAAAGGTGTCCCAAGGTGGGCTATGTCCCAAAGTGACTCACTCTCTCCTAATAATAAGTTTTCAGTAGATTATAGCATTCTAAGGCTATAGATTGTTTAAAACTGTAATCAAATTCAACTATGTAGGATTATAAATGTTGTGGAAAGCAGAAGATAATTATTGCCAATTACTTGTTAATTATTTGAATTTTTTTAATGAAATTAATTAAAAAGATTAAAGGAGTACTTGCGGATGGTTATTGAGATTTAAGAGAAACTATATTCAATACGCGACAGAAAAGTCAAAGCCGATTCTCACACAATGCTCGGAACAGTTATTGATTCAAAAATATATTGAAACATTGAAGTATGGTCTTATTTACTTTATTTAGCACATGTTAAAATGTATGTTAAAAGTATCCTTTTCATTGTAAGTTGTAAAGAAAAAAATGTCTGTTAAAATAAAAAAGAGTTAATATATTTTCCATAAATTTTTAATAAATATTTTTTTAGTCAGTCTAATTAATTATATAGAATTATGCAAAATCAAGCTTCACCTATACTTGCATAATCAGCTAAAATAAATTTGGCCAATAAAGTTTAATTCATTAAAACTTGTTTTTCTTCTGTTGGACTTACTGTGACGTCGGTACACCCCATTGGCTTCACAAAGAGGTTTTGTCAATGCCCAGGCCAAGGTGACTTTCTGTCTGGGTTTTTGATATTAAAATACAAAGGGTTTTGCTTCGATACGCCTTGGGATTTCTGAAGTGATTAGAAGATTGGACGAGACGTCGAAATGTCAGACTGTCAGGTGCCAACGAAAGAACCAATCTGAGGCTAGCAGAACTGCGACGCTGGAAGGAAAAGCCAATGGGAAGAGGCGAAAGGTGACTCCAGGCGGTGAGAGTTTCCGCCGGAGAAAGATACCTGGGAAGAATTGAAGAAGAGCAGATCCACAACTTGTGGTTTGTTTGTTGAGAGCTTTTTTGTGTGGAACTCAAAGAGTCCCAGTTGTATCCCTGTTCAACGGATATCTGTCGGTGCCGGACCGCAGATTGTTTATTAGGTTCGCCTAGAACCTGGGACATTTAGGTCCGTACCAGCTCACCTCAGTCCTGTGATTTCCATTCGGAAAATTTGTAAGCTTCTATTTAACCAAGAATTAAAGTTGTTATTGTTGTAAGCTGCACGTCGTGTCACAACCACTTCGACACCCACACGATACCAGAGGATCCAGTGACGTTATATTACTATATGAAATCTTAAGAATAATTTTAATTAATTATACAGAATTATGCAAATCAAGCTCCGCGTATACTTGCCTAATCAGATAAAATAAATTTGGCCAATAACGTTTAATTCATTAAAACTTCTTTTCCTTCTGTTGTGCTTACTGTTTGAAATCTTAAGAATATATTTTCAAATTGATTTCTTTCAACTTAGAAACGCTTATTATATATTCCAAATTTCTAGATGTAGTATTTTAAATCATGCATAATAAAACAAGGTATGTTTTGTAAACTTTAAATATTTTATCGAGTTACAAAAAGTTGTAAAAAAATTAAGACAATGAAAAAAATATTAATTCAAACAACATATAAATATGATTAACTATCTGTATTTTAGTGCTTCACTACGGGTGATTAAGCATTTATTTTTTTTTTCAGAGAATCGTCTTTTTCGTTCTCACGCATATCTCAGATAAAAATCAGATTTATTTAACACGCCTTCGAATGCATTGTATTATTCCGTCGAAAGCTTTAGAATATTATAATTAAATAATGGAAGATCAAAATCGACTAAAATATCTCATGTAACATCACAAACACCTTACACTTTCACATTAAGCGGTCCATTGTGACATATAAAATATATTTCTGTTTTATGTATATAGGTAAAAGAATTAATTTCCAGTTCGATATTTAATTAATTAGATTAGTACAGTTTAGCTTGACTGAAGAACAGAGTGCCCCGCGAAGTTGGCGATAAAGTTCTGAGCATGGTAACCTAACATTTTCGTCAGATCTCGCCTTGTTCAAATAATCTGTATCTATATTTTAGTTTATATTATATTTGTATCCAACTCCTCTTGTGGAACTCATTTCTTATATATTAAATCCACGTAATGCTTAAAATTATTAGATATAATGAACCATTAAAAGTTCACTATGGCTAATTCTTAATATTTTGAAGCTGATGGCTTTGTAAACTGTTAGGGATTAATTGCGCATAAATGTAAATGCCCGCTTACTCAGTTGTTTTGGTTAATTAAAAAAATTATATAATTCTCTTACAATAGCGAAATCTACATATACAATTAAACACATACAATTAAAGTCGCCCAAATAGCAAGGGATACAATGTTTCTCGGATGAAATATCTTTGTGTTTTTGTAAACATTGCCAATAATTTCACCAAATTTGCCAAGTGGCACCCTATTATTCAGTAGCACCATACACTTTTTTGTAAAATGAATCCGTTATTTGTAACAGAATCCAACTGTTTTTGTTTTGACCCTCCTTTTAATCCCTTCAGAAATAGAAATTTGAGAAACCGTCTTTCATTACACGCCTGGGCTGTAAGAAGAATCTCTTACAGAAATTCAACTTCTTAAATAAATATTGTCTCGTCGTTCTCGAGATATTGGTCCCTCGGTGAATGTGATATTTGCATGCATACATAGATTGTAGGAGCCCGGGGTAGCTCAGGCAACGATCTCGTAACTGAAAGGTTGCGGGTTCTGAACCCGAGCTGGCCTAAGATCCACCGTGTTCGTTAAAGGCGACTGGGGCGCGTAAAATATGTTCGTGGTCACAATGTCCTCCAAGTTCTCAATCAATAACTGTGCGAAATAACCATTTATTTTTTATTTATAACTTGTTCTTCACCTTAATATTCCTAAAACGAAATCCACCCCCTTTTTAATACGAGTGTTTAAATCAGGGTATAATTAAGAAAAAATACAAACAAAAACATTAATAAATTATCAGATAAATTCAATATAGTGTTTTTAAAAACAAATGCAAAAATTCTGAATTGTTTACACGAAGGTTAGTCTCAAGTTTAATTTGCTTTTTAAAACGGCATTTCTTAGTATTTCATTTCTTTATTCTGACTCATTCATTTCATGAATTGTACCGCACAATTCTAAATAAACAATATGTAATTAAGTTATTTAAATAACAAAATTTAAAATTTCAGTGTACTGAATTTAACTAAATTTTATCATATTTAACATTAACTTTAGTGTATGACGAGTATTCATTGCGGTATTGCCAATGACGAGCTATACTCGTCATTTTAAAGAAAACCTACTAAAATATGTTCGTGTCACAATGTCCTCCAAGTTCTCAATCAATACCTCTGGGGGTGGAAGGCCAATTGTTCTTATTTTGTTTGAAAATTCGAGGATCTACTTGAGCAAAATCGTTCTTTCACCTTAATGGTGCTCATTAAAATTAAAGGTTTTGCTTAATATATTTCTCTTCAATTTAGGTTTGTTCAAGTGACATGAGAAACAACAACAACACAAACATATATTGTTAATTAAATTTTATTTCAAGACAAATTCAATACTCAGTTTTGTTTCTATATAGTATATGCTAGAAATGCAAAACATAAAGCAGATATGCACAATGCGATGGAGATATTACGATAAGGTTAGATGAATCAAGTCTTATGAAAGTTTTGCTTTTTAACCCCTTCCGGTAAAATGACGAGTCTAGCTCGTCATTAGTTTTTCATTCCATACCGCACAATGACGAGCTACACTCGTCATGCGATTAAAGTTACTGTTAAATATGATAATTAATTTAGTTTAAAATTTCTAGTGTACTGAATTTGGCAACACTTTTATCACTTGTGAAAATCACAATCACTATTGCATATGTTTAAGAATTTCTTGGTACAAACATTGCCAAATTAATGAGTCAGAATAAAAGAAAACCTACTAAGAAATGCCGTGTGTGTTACAAGAATCAAATTAAAAGTGAGACTACTTGGCGGTGTAAACAATTAAGAATTCCTTTGCACTTTGTTTTGAAAAGTACCATAGCTTGAAGACTATTATCTGTATACCTTATTAATGTTTTGCTTTGATATTTTCTTAATTTTACTGTTTCTGATATTATTTAACACTATGTAAAAAGTGGATTTTAATTAAGAATATGTAAGAATTGTAAAATGAAACAAGTTTTTTAAATAAAAATTAAATGGTTATTTCATGCACAGTTTTTCATTATTAAATCATACCGGAAGGGGTTAATTAACAATTCTAATGTAATAGATTTTAGGGTCTTTTGAATAACATCATTTAAATTATTATTAAGATAAATGTTAAAATTTGAATATTTAAATATCACTCTAACACTCTCTTGTCTCTTTAAATGTATTCCACACACATTCACAAATATTTCACAGTAATAGCAAAATACATACTACGAAATTTATTCCTCAGTGAATCTACAATATTTCACCAAACTTAAATACATTTTCATTTTTAGGCAGACAACACTTCATTCCTTTGGAGGAAAATGTATGTACTATTTATATCTGAACCCCATCGATAAGTTTTGCAAATATTAATTTGATGATTGAATGCGAAACCGTGGGTAGAAAACCACGTAACACAACTAGAATTTTCCTCGAAGTATTGGAAAACCGGATTCTATTCATGCATTGCCACCCTAACCGATTTGAATTAAAACGGGGCATTCTGGATGTGGTTTATTTAGAATGCACTCGTCAGGTATAATCGATTCCATTGATTGAAAACTAACTGTTGAATGATGCATATTCCTCGTTCTTGCGAAACATATATTATAGATAGAACGTAAAATAATAAATTTCGAGAATCAAAATTTCAAATATAGTAATCAGAAACTGTTAAAGTAAGTGATTTTACAATCCCCTCGCCATTGAGGGAGCCAGTTCATGATGAAGTAGGTGGTGGTAAGATTAGGATGATATGGTGCTCGTTCTTAAGAAACACGTGGGTGGTAAAATACAGAGAAAGATATACAGAATGCTTGAAATACAATTTTTGCTTGCAACCTCTGTTTAATATATTCTTCAGTGAATCTATGTGTATAGTTATCATATTATTCAAAAGAAATAACGAATGACACTTCATGAAAGAATGTTGGCAGCTATAAATGAGTTGGCTCCTAACAAGATAAAATAATTGGGATGTATGTACTTAACACATTGTACATTTTCTGACTATTGATACTTGAGCGCGGGTCACGTAATAGTATGAGTTAGTGTAATAACATGGTTTGTTTGTGGTACCGTTACAAAAATAACGGTATTGACACGAAAACGAAGCCAAATGTTCTTGTCTATTACGTACATTTTGGAAAAATTTAAACAAATAAAAACTAGTTTTTACATTATTAATTTTATGATTGCTCTTTTCATATTTTTATAATGTAAAAATGTTTATATATAACATAATTCGAAAAAATTAAAACTATATATTACTATTTCTATTTGATTTTCCATATTTACGATACTATTATAAATTTATGCACTAAAAAATGCTTTCACATTGTTATTTTCAATTCTCGATTGCATTCGAGTGTGAAAAATTATAGAAACAAAGTACAACGCTACTCTAATTATCTCAAGTGTGCACAGTTTGGCCAGTTTAGCACGCTCGAGTTAACTCGAGCGTGCACGTTAAGGGGACAATCTCTTTCTGCATAAATTACAGCCTGAATATTTCGATTTTTGTTAATATTGGAGAGTTAAATGTATTAATGAATCAGAAAATGCAAGAAATATTTTAATCATATAGTAAAATTTGTTTTCAATTTTCAAATATATTATTTACTAACAGTTTGTTGAATAATTAATATTCAGAATAAAATCATGTAGGACATATCTCAAGTACATCTCTTGTAGATTAAGGAAGTTATGAAAAAAATACAATCTCTCTCACTTAATTCTTTTCTTCAAAGGTTATTATAAATATCTTTGATTTCAAACTGACGAAAAGCGTATAGGATTTTAGGATTTACAGATAAACAAAACCGTATGAATAATGGCATTGAAGCATCCATGGATTCATTGGGTTCTTATAACAGTTAGTCTTCTATTTGAAAAGTCTGAATATGAAATTTTTGGTGTGTTGTAGACATAAGTTAAAACTGTCCGCTATGTTCTTTATCAACAGTAATTGTGCTTTATACACGCCTAAATACGGTACCGATTGAATACTTTTAGTCATTTATAAAATCAAATTTCATATGATAAATTTGAAAGAGGTCGTACTGAATATTTCTACATGCAAATGTAAACTGCACGGAATTTTAGGTTTCTATTCACGTAAACATATAAAATTGTTTCTCGGTCACTTTGTTTCTGGGTGTTGCCAGTTAACTGCTTTCTACGTTGCTTTAAAACGTTTACATACAAATTCAAACCTCAAGAGAGTTCTTTCATAAATTTCATCGAAGGTTATTACAGCGTGATATGAACATAATTGTGGGAAGTGATAAAGTGTTGGCCTAAAATATAAATGTAAATATTTTATAGAACTGAATACCAAACGTTTAAAATATTAGATAAACTAAATATAGTTTAATACACTTCTAATGCAAATTGAAAACATACATTATCTGTTAAATATATGTGTATTATTAACATTTTGATTTATAGCTTTTTTAACGAAATATTTCAGTTGTACACATCCACACACACACGGATATACACCGATGGAAACTAAATCCCAACTCATAAAAAATATTGCAGATTAAGGAAATTTTGGCAATATATTTGTCTGGTAACATATTTAATTGATTAAATTTTCAAGCTCATGAGTTAATGTAAGCACGAGAGAAAAGTTATTTCAAATGGGAAATGTTGGTGTTCATTCATAACTGATGTAAACATCAGAACTTTTAATGCAAGCTTATAGGTATTATGTCATACAGGTGCTGGATATTAGACTGTTGTTATAAACTCACGAATCCACCTCCCTATCCCCTGTTTCATCTTTTATTTGTTTTATTTTCTGCTCGTTGTCATTTTTTGCTAACCGTTAGAAATCGCTGGGTTAGAGGGCTTGACCCGGGCAATCCAGTTGTCCTATCACCTTGAAGGCCTTAATATTAGACTGTATGATCGCGTTCAATGCAAGAATGGTTAATGTTGAAGGTATATGTTACTGGAGTTGTGTTTCATCTTCTGTACGTGTTTGATTAGAACTTTTAGCAGACGTCTGCAACATGTCGATACTGAAGAGCATGTTGAATTAAAAGAGCGGTATGAAGGTGAGTTTTATCCGGTTGGAAAACACCTACTTGAATAGTGTTCATGAACAGCAGTACAAGTTACACCGGACTGTCTTACAAATTTACATTAAATGTGATAACCACTAGAATGGCTATGCTGTTTTAGGAAATTGCTCCTCAGACTCCAGATGTAGGTTTAGTCTAAGCTTCAAACAGGTTGATTTCAAGCGCTCTTCTGACCACCTCCTTCTAACAAACACACGACTATCACTGGCACTAAGGCAGAATAGGCTTTCAGCAGAAAACACAACTCACGTCTGCTCCATCTTAAAAAGAATTCTATCTGACAGTACTGATGTTCCAAACGGATGTGGTTTGTAGATGTACTGTAAAGGAGCCTTGATTAGAGCTATGCTTGAATTAATTCATTTGTAACCAATACTTTATTTGAGACAAACGATTTCATTTGTGAATCATAATGTAGTGGTTTTTTTTCTTACTGAGGAAATATAATCCAATAAGATGTGGCTCCTCTTCAATAATGAAGTTTGTGGGTTTGGATCCCACTGCTGGAATAAGTGTTCTTATTCGTTTGAAATTGGATTTAATGAGTAAGTCTAGGTATCATTAACCCTGGTGTAGTTTAACAGTAGACATTATGATCTTAGCCAGGCAAGCAACCTTATAGCTAAGAAATCTTCTGTTGACATAAACATTAGCACATTATTTTATACATTATCGCATTTCTAAATATTACATTTGCATGGGAAAATACACCAGGAACTTATGGTTTGATTTAATTTGCCTTTATACTGTATGATCGCGTTCTTCCTACATGATGCCTAATTAGATTGGAATCAACTGCATAAAGTGAATTACGATATGCTTATGTAAAAATATATTAAACCTTAAAGAATTTTAGGGTCTAATACTTGATATTTAAGATTCTTTCGAATATTCTTATTTCAAAAATGAAAATAGAAGACATCGTTTCTCTAGAAAATGAACTATGTAAGTTTTTTTTTATTTTACCAATGAAATACAAGGTTTATATTACCATTTACCTTCTGTTTTGGCTTTGACTTTTCCCTCCAATTTATGCTTTAATTCAGAATGTATGAGTATTTATTAGAATTTATGAAAAAGTTAGAATACTTATATTTGCCCATTTCTACATATTCAAATTTGCAAAAGCAAATTCTACAGAAATAGAAATACTGCTAAAATGTCTCATGCATTTTAATATCAAATTCCAAACTCATTCCCTACCTCTTTTATAAGAGATGCATATTTTAAAAACAAATTGAACACGGAAGAATTTTTGAAATCTCTAATGCCCATCATTAATGAAAATCCTCCAAATTTTGATCGCTTGAAATGAAATGTGAAAATAAAAGGCATTTCCTTCCGAAAGTAAGAAAATCTAATTATAATCGGTATTCGAGTTGCATAACTTTTAATTTAAAATGTAAATTTACTCCTCATTAAGATACAATTTTTTCTTCTTGAGATCAGTTAATCATTTAAGAATTTTCATTTCCATAAAAAATTTTTTTGCGTTACATTTACAAGGAAAAAAGTGTATTTATCAGAAGAAGGTATTTGCAAGTGAATAAATTCATAAAAAAAGTAAAAAGCATGCGAAAAATTTATTTTTACTTTTATTTTTGAATTAGCCTCTCTGAGCCCAGCTTTACAGTCTGGATATTGAATTCCCAAATGTAGGAAACAATGGTTTATTAATTTACACATGTTTCTAGATTATATTATGTATTGTGGCGTATCGGAATTTCCAGCAATAATTTTTACTAATGAAATACATTAAAAAAGGGAAAAGCTTACACTACCGTAAATATATTAAAGCAATTTATTATTAACAAAATTCTTCATTAAAATACATTTATGTACTTATTCTTTCAGTCAAAGCTTTACTCTCATTCAGTTGAAATGTAGAATTCTAAAGTTATCAATGTTTAGCAGTGACGTGCGCTGCAGAAGACTTAATAAATGCGAAAAATTTATTTTTACTTTTATTTTTGAATTAGCCTCTCTGAGCCCAGCTTTACAGTCTGGATATTGAATTCCCAAATGTAGGAAACAATGGTTTATTAATTTACACATGTTTCTAGATTATATTATGTATTTTAGCGTATCGGAATTTCCAGCAATAATTTTTACTAATGAAATACATTAAAAAATTGAAAAGCTTACACTACCGTAAATAAATTAAAGTAATTTATTATTAACAAAATTCTTCATTAAAATATATTTATGTACTTATTCTTTCAGTCAAAGCTTTACTCTCATTCAGTTGAAATGTAGAATTCTAAAGTTATCAATGTTTAGCAGTGACGTGCGCTGCAGAAGACTTAATAAATGCCAAACATTTAATTTTAATTTTATTTTTGAACTAGCCTTTCTGAGCCCAGCTGTACGGTCTAGATATTGAAATTCCCAAATGTAGGAAACAATGGCTTGATAATTTACATAAGTTTCTAGATTATATTACCTATTGTAGCATATCGGAATTTCCTGCAATCACTTTTACTAATGAAATAAAATATATTAATGTACTTGTGATTTTAGTCAAATGGTCGCTCTCATCCAGCTGAAATGTAGAGTTATCAATGTTTGGCCCCGACTTGCATTACAGAAGACTTAATAAATGCGAAAAACTTATTTTTAATTTTATTTTTTGAACTAGCCTGAGTTCAACTTTAAGTTCTGGATATTGAAATTCCCAAATGTAGGAAACAATGGTTTAATAATTTACATAAGTTTCTAGATTATATTACGTATTATAGCGTATTGGAATTTCCTGCAATAACTTTTACTAATGAAATACATATATTAATGTACTTATGCTTTCAGTGAAGTCGTCGCTCTCATTCAGCTGAAATGTAGAGTTCTAAGGTTATCAATGTTTCTCACTGACGTGCATTACAGAAGACTTAATAAATGTCAAAAATTTATTTTTAATTTATTTTTTAAACTAGCCTTTCTGAGCCCAGGTTTACGGTCTGGATATTGAAATTCCCAAATGTAGGAAACAAAGGCTTAATAATTTACATAAGTTTCTAGATTATATTACGTATTGTAGCGTAACGAAATTTCCTGCAATCACTTTTACTAATAAAATACATTAAAAAAGGAAAAAGCTTACACTACATAAAATAAATTAAAGTAATTTATTATTAACAAAATTCTTCATTAAAATATATTTATGTACTTATGCTTTCAGTCAAAGCGTCGCTCTCATTCAGTTGAAATGTAGAATTCTAAAGTTATCAATGTTTGGCACTCATATGCGTTGCAGAACACTTAAAGGAGAGCTAATGAGACTATTTCTCCATGCTGATTCCGAACAGCAAAGAACATCCATACCATCAGTGGAATGTAAGCCTGCCGACTTAAATACCGAAGAGCAGCTGAACACCCAATCAGTCATTGATATT
Organism: Pardosa pseudoannulata; assembly: GCA_032207245.1. Lineage (NCBI taxonomy): Eukaryota > Metazoa > Arthropoda > Arachnida > Araneae > Lycosidae > Pardosa > Pardosa pseudoannulata. The sequence continues at coordinate 85,110,842 of CM063501.1, read as the reverse complement.
ATTTGATCTATAAGCTTTAGTATATAAATGCTTTTATCAGAATACGCAATTTTCTTAAGCTATTTAACACTTTGAGTTTGAATTCTGTCCATAGGTACTGACAGTGTATTTTTTGTTTGAACAGCATCCCTCTATATACACTGGTATTAAACTTTTCTTTCCGAAGTCTACTATTAGCGCCAGAAGTTACACCCAAAGTTACAAGGTGTAGATTGTAAGATTGAAAAGTAAACTAATTTGTGAAAAATATGTTAATTATTAAATTAGGAATGTCACATATGATAGCAATTAAATAATTTTTATCATCTGTCAATCAACGATATAAATATATCGTTGTTAGTACCATTCCTTTTCAGAAATGATTAGCCACAATCTTCTATATCAGAAAACTATATTTTGCTAACTTCCCCGTCGATTTCAGAGCATTTCGCAAATTATTTTTCGAAAATAACCTCTAGATTGAAGTAAGTTTAAAAAAATTTTATTCTGTGAATTTTTTTTTCCTATTTTTTAAAACACTCCAGGATATTTTAGACTTATTATTTTTTCACACTCCATTACTTGTTGTAATAAATATGGTAATACTATTGAAATAAATTAATTTTAATAAAGGGAAATTAATTGAAAATACAATGTACACTCAAACCTGTTTTTGTGCGGTGGATAGGGACCGCATAAAAAAACGCATAAAAAATGAACAAAACTTCACGAATAGCTATAAAATAAAGTTTTCGATATATAATTAAAATTTTTTATGCGGTGAATACGGACTGCATAAAAAAGTCTCACGTTTAAAATAACTCAAAACCTTACGAAATAATTAGTACATACCTGGAATTTCACCAAATGTTTTGGAATCTGATTTAAAAAATACAGTTGCGAACATTTTTAAATATTTTATTTACATTTGTGATTATTTTACACATACAAAACTTTTCAAAACGTATAAACATTATTCTTTGCAGTCTGACAATACGCGAACTTTCCTGTGATAAACTGGTTCAAAATCGCTTTCGTCACTTGAAGATACTATCTCGCACTCGTTTAGAGTGAGACTTTTTTTCAGGTACCATATATTCAGTGATTAGTTTTTGCGACGACTGTTGTTTCACTAGACGTTTGTATATGTCCCGGTAGCCAGATATGCACGACTGAAGCTCCTTTTGGAATTTTGAAGTTCTTTCAGAATTGGCATCGATTGCAAGAAAATGACATTCTAATTTATGACAGAGTTGGAGTCCTGCATAGATTTTATCTGCTGTCATATGATCGAGTTCTTCTTGCCCATCAGTAACATCTGTTATGTAATTTATAATTTCATCTTCCCTTACGGTGTCATCCTGAATCATTTCGATAAGATCAAATTCACTAAAACTATTAAACCCATCTCCACCGATGTCATTATTAATAACTTCGATAACTTCGTCAATTATGTTCAATTTGTTTGAAATTTTTATTTACCGCACAAAACAAAATCACATAAAAAAATTGCACAAAAAAAATCGCACAAAAACAGGTTTGAGTGTATTACCGATTTTGCTTTATTCTTCTTTTTCTTGAAGATTTTTAATAAGTAGAATATATGAAATAAGTAGAATATATGAATAGATGCTATTTTATACAAAAGTGTGATTTAATAATTTTTAATAACATTCAGTTCTTATGTATACAAAACCTGGTTTACATTCTTTAAAATGATGATTCACTATATTACGAATTTTTCATAATTGTTTTAGGGATTTAGAGTATTTGGTAAATAGAGGTTTAATAGTATAAGAAATGAAAAGCTTCGATGCTTTTAAAGTAGCAAAATATTGAAGTCTAAAAAAATTTTTTTTGAGAATTTTTTATATTGGTCTCTCTTAAAAGCACTTGTTAATAAGGTACAGTTTTTTTTACTTCAGTGGAAAAATTCACGTTTAGGAAAACCATAATACCATGTGATGTGTGATTCAATCTTGCTATAACATGGGCAACTTTATTATTCATTTTACGCAGCTAAAGACATAAGAAACAACATAAATCTCATTACATTTTTCACCGAAGCGCAGTTTTCCTTCCGATGGAATTAATATCTGATAAATGAATATAGAATGGTATCAGATATGTGTAAAATATAATATAGATGTCTACAATATATTAGATTATATAAATATTTTTAAGATGCTGTAATATTTAGTTTTCGAATACAGTTCACCTAAATGTAACTGAAATATTCAACAGGGGATACCTATTTTACTAAGAAAATAATAACTATTCTACTTAGTGTAAAAATAATGTTTCGTAGGCCTAGTGTTTGAGAAAGAAGAAATTAAAACTCATTAAAAAACACATGGACAACACATGTCTTGATTAAATGATCTTAAATATTAAATGCCTCAGGAATACAACTGGAATGCACTGGAAAAAATCAATAGCCTATTATGTTTACTTATCATTTGTAGATATCGAAGACTCCTTTGGATTTGGCGTCGGACTAGCAAATATGGCGACGTTTATCCCTTTTGTCATGTCGCTCCAAAAAAATATCTATTCCGCAATACGCGGATACCAGTAGCGTTCACCCTCTTCTCTCCCCTGGTCACAACCTTGTCCTGTAAAAAAATTAGACTGCCTCGCGGAGAAAAAACAGAGGTCGACTCCGCTCTACCTTAATTACCCTATTAGCTCTTATTACTTCATCCCCTGTCCCTTTCGTTATATGTTGTGCCGTAAAGTGATGTGTTGTATTAAAAAAATAAATGAAAAAAAAATTAAAAAAAAAATAAATAAATAAATATGTGTATTTTTATTATTATGGAGCAGGATAGTGTACCTAACTGTGTTTGATGTTTAATATTTGACCGTAAGACTCCATCTAGTGTTTCGCACCGTGTATACTAACCACAACTTTCTTTTCAGGGTGTTAATCAGATATTTTGTATCTTTTCAGGTACAAACAGCTTAAGTCCCAGCTCTCACGTATTTCCACTTACCCACCTTTTAAGGACCGGAATTTCTAAATTACTCCTTTTCAAAATTTTTAAACTTAATAGTACCTTACAGCTTTTACCCTGCTTACTCTTTAATTCTAGAATCGGGGATAAAGCCATCTGGCTAAGGAGCCCCATAATTGTTCGTTTATATCGGAGGAGGAGGGGTCGACTCCCGAACGCAGGGGTCAAAATCTCGAAAAACGAACGGGCCTTTCTATTGGTTGGAAGAAGTCTGGAGTTTCTTCTGATTCAAACCGGTCCTGTACTGTATGTCATTGACGATAGCTCACGAGAAGGGGTTAAAAAAGCTGAACCGAATTTAACTTATTGTTACACTTACATATATTCTTAACAAATGCCAAAATTAGTTATTTAGTATAATGATAATTAATAATTATAAAACTGAATACATCTTCTTTGTAGTAACGTATAAACTCCACCATTGGACCAAAAAATATTTTATGTACGATAACTGTAAACCAGTAATTCATTTTTAAAATGTTATATATTGAAAAACATCGCATACACAGATATGAATGATGTGAAAACAATCATAAACGTACGAACATTTCTTTACACTTTGTGTTTCTTTTTATGTGTGCTATTTAGGAACACGACGAACGTCCAGACAATATGGACCGTTTTATACAATGTGATTTCAAAACCACAGTGAACCAAGCATATTTTTTCATTTGCTCAATAAAATCGTCTACCAGGGTTATTGTATGTTATTTCATATGTATGCATATATACATATGATAGAAAATGCGATAAGTACTAAGCATTTTCTAAAAATGCTTAAAATTTTCAATAATAAATTAATTTACAGAACTTAATACTTCAGAATTTTTTTTTAATGGAGTTGGTTCAATTTAGTTATAAACCTCTCTCCTGGACTTTTTGAGACGTAAACTACACTTTGAAAAAAATCAATAGCCTATTATGTTATTGCTAATTATATGCCGAACGATGGCCGAATGGTTAGGGTGCTGGCCTTTGGAACCGTAGTTCGTGGGTTCGAATCCCATTATGGCATGGATGTTTGTAGCCGTTCGGAATCGGCTTTAAGTAGTAGGTCCCGGTCTCATTAGCCCTCGTGTTCCAAAAAAGTAGACCGTAGCGCTCCAAAAAAAACCTAACCTAACCTATTGCTAATTATATCAAAAATAATATTTATTTAGTCTGGAATGTCCATTGTCCTCTTAACACATTGTGTGGGTACATTTCGCAGCGAAATTGTACCAGGAGCGAGCGTTTTGAGAGTAAATTTAATAATTCAGTTAAATCTCTATAGATCGAAAATTATTTAACTTTTTATCCAACTTTTCGTATTTTATATTGAAATATATAAACAAATATATAAATAGAAATATATAAATAACAACCATAAGATTTTTGTAACAAAAAATATTTTTTTTGTTATAAAATATATAAAATATAAAATATATTTTTTTAGTGGATAAATTTATAATAGTATCGTAAATATGAAAAATCAAATAGAAATAGTCGTATATAGTTTTAATTTTTACAAATTATGTTATTTATAAATATTTTTACTTTATAAAAAAACGAAAATAAATCATAAAACTAATAATATAAAAACTACTTTTTATTTGTTTAAATTTTCCAGAATCTGTGTAGTAGACAAGAACATTTGGCTTCGTTTACCTATATATACCGTTATTTTTGTATCCAGAAACAAACCATGTTGTTACAATAACCCGTACTAATACGTGACAAACGCTCAAGTATCAATCGTCAGAAAACGTACTAGTATGTGTATCGAACACAATGTGTTAAGGAAAAATTAAAAGTACGTATGAATAGATGAAATCAAACTACGCAAATGGTTAGATTTCTAATTTTAATCAGTAAAAAATGTATAGTACTTATTACTTTAAAACTATCAAGAAAATGTAATCCCCAATATAATAATAGCACACGTGCTTATATTTACTAACGAAAGTACATAACGCAGCTCCTCTTTTTATGTAAATAATATATTTTACAATAGGTACAGTACTATAATAATAATGCAATATTGAATCATATATATTTAGAACATAAAATAGAAGAGCACTGGATATATCGACATAAAATAGAAAAAGCTCTATAACGCTGCTTGGGTCTTTTCGTAGCCATGTAGATAAAACTCTGTTGCCATATACTGGTTTCTTTGACAGTGTTTTTCTTAAACTCTTTAGGATTTAAATGGTTAAGTACAAATCAAGTGGTTCACAAAAGACCAGAAAATAACGAATACTTAAATGTTTCATACATGATCAGTATAATTTAATAGCTTTCTAACAAATAATATGTGTTTCCTTAACCAAGAATCCCCTATATAATAATAGTCTAAGTTATCTGTACTGGAATGTATGAAGCGGTTGAACCGGGAATGGATAGAGGCATCCATATTGGATTCTTGATGAGTTAGGGTTAGCAAAATTCAAATCTAGTCATTACAACGTTCAAAACCCTCCCCTTCCCTTTCTTTCGAGCTTTTAATGCCATTATTTCAAGCCCTATTTTCCCCAGTTAAGAGCAGGTGATTAAATTTATGAATTTATTACATAATAGGTAAAAATAACATTTTATTCTAGCATTATGACATCATTCCTTTAACAATCTCATTTAATCATTTCTTATTTTAAATTATTTAAATATCGTCTGCATTATTTTTACACGTTTTATCACTGAACTTAGATATCACTTAAATAATTTTCTTTTATAATTTGACTTAAATAGTAGATTAGGTACATATGTGATAACTTTAAATTTAATCATCGATTATTTTTGTTGTAATGAAAATTTTATTATTGGTATTAACAACAAATTATTTTCATAAAAGTCTAGGAGTCTATTTCCCGGACTAATAAATATCTAGCGTTTAAATTATATATTTTTGAAAATTAAGAAGTTTGTTTTTTGTGTCTTTGTTTTTTATACATAACCAAATTATTTGACTAAATGAATTCAACGTTTTTCTAAACTGCATTCACAGTATCGGGAGATTTTAGAGGAATATGAAGATAAACAAATTATTGAGCGAGTGCCAGATAATTGTCAGTCAAAAAACAAACAATTTTTTTACCTGCCTCATATGGTACTTTACAATTCTGGAAAATTAAAAATTTTACTGATTCCTCCATATGACGGGCTATATGCTAGTTAAAAAGAAACGTTTATTCTAATTTATAAAATCAAGTTTTGTAGTATAAGACATTCCACTCCCAAAGAAATATATGGTTCTAAATATTTTTTTAATCTTCAGTCATTTTTTTAGTGAACTCGAACGGTTAATATAAATACTTCGTTAATCGAAAGTTTTTCTGAATAACTTGGTAAATTTTTTGAAATGCTGAAATGACAAAACTGAAATTTAAACCGAATTATTGTCTTATGGTGCCATAATATAGAGTTTCTGCAGAATTATTAAACTCTAAATTAAAGTAAAGTTAGAAATTGAAAAATGTTTACGTCCTCCGAATGCAATTTTAATTTGTAAGATGAGAATTCATGTGTCTGTGGAATTAGAAATTCACAATCTTTATGTCAAAGAATTAAAATTACAGAGACGGATTATAGTTGCATTTCAGTCACCACAGAAGGCCTCCGTAGATTTATGAATTCTTTTTTGTTTAAATTAAAGTCTAAAATTTTAAACCTTCAATTTAAAGTCTTTTTAACTAAAGTCGTAATGAAAGTGAACTTAGCATTAGGTGTTGTTAGTATTAAGTTATTTAATTTAATGTGCTGCTTTATAAAATTATATAAAATTATACATTCTATAGTATGTCTAGTTAAGTATATTCATGTTTTATACGTATATATTTTATGGAAAAATCTTATTCAGCATATGAGGAAACCGAATATAAAATTATTAAAAAATAAAAAAACAAGAATTTTCTTTATCTGGAGTGGATTAAATGAAGTGTCACGGATTTTATAATTTACTAAATTAGTAAAAGAAATCTGACAAAGAACTTTGACAGTCTCTATATGTAAATTTTAAAGTGTGATTTTGAGACAAATATCACTCTGTAAACTTAAAGGTGTTTGCAGTTTATAGCCGTGGGAGGATTTTTTGAAATTTGTGACCCCAATTATTTATAAGTTATAAAATAGATCTGAATGGCAGCATAACGGTCAAGCGTTTCATGTTTTAAATATGCTATGAGAGCTTTAAGAAGTGGGACAAGGATACTAGCAAATTTCAGCATATGAACTCGAACGCTGAGAAATTGCATGTGACTTTAAAAGGTAATTTATATAAATAAAAAGACTTAGGCCTCTGTTAATAATAATAATCTTTAAAGAGATGTGGATAATTATAGTGTAAATAGACGATATTAAATTATTGATCATTTGATAAAAATTATTTGTAAATAAATGTATAGAATAAATGTCTGAATCTATATAAAGTATTATATTCATTCTGTGTTTCCCCCTTGTAACGAACACTGGTGTATAGGTTGTATGTACTTTACAACACACTCAATACCAGAGTTTTTCTATGGTTCAAGAAATTAAGATTATCATTTTGATTTCATATAAAAAAAACTAAAATAATTAATAGGTTATTGCCTCTAAGTCAAGTATATCCTGCTTTGTACAGTATTTGAGATCCTAGAGAGATTTATTTGATTACAGTTCTAAAGAATCTATAATCTTAGAATGCTATTATGTCCTCAAAACTTGATATTACTATTTCATTTGTAAGACAAATTTTTGTATGATTTAATATGTCTACGAAATGGTCGAACAATTTACCATCCATACTACGAAATTAAACTTCAGCTTTTTGCTAACTAACAAAAGAAAAAAGTAAGAAATGATGTATTTATATGAAGAATTAAATATTATAATAGCAATAGTAAAAATACAACTGGATTGCAGTATTTTTGTTTTACAGATTAAATCGTATTGGATAAAAATGAAATCATTAAATGAATCCTGTTCGACGATAATATATTTCAAAGAACTGAGAAATGGTTTGTTGTTTAATATTTTTGCAACAAAATATGTTATTTTACGTAATATAGTTAAAGAAAAACGGGAGAATAAATGGCACGTGTTTTTCTATTGAAGGAATAAATATTATATTAATGAGATAATTTGACTATTTTAACGCATTTATTAATATTACTTGATATTATTATGAATTTAATAAAATTTAATCATAAAATGTAAAAGTTTTTTTTTAAAATAATAAAACAACTTAGAGATAATTAAAAGAAAAGCAATATATTTGATATATATTAATTATTCGATTTAAAAAATTCGGCTACCTGAAGTAAAATTCAAAAGCAATTGGTTAAAGTCTGATGTGATAAAATATAGATTTCGTATAAGGGGTAGGATATTTAATAACATGTTGCTAATAGACACATCACATTTAATTATATAGAAAAATTAATAATGGCTTGAAGGAAATAATTATAAGTTACTTAAAAGTATTTTGATTATAGTAATTTTCTAGTTAATTTATAACCCTAAAATAACTTATAAAAAAAATATGGATTAAAACAATGTTTCATAAATTCGTGGACAATACAGCATATTATTGATATTTTATTAAATTCATATCTCTAAAACTTTAAAAAATATAGACAATGAAATTAAAATTACAAACAATAAACTATTGCTCAGTGAAAACTTAAACAACCTCTGGAGGAAGAAAATGTCACTTTGAATCATAGCCTGAACTTACGCAGAATCCTTATATTGCAAAATGTGAGAATATAAAATATAATTCATCAGTTTTGTTTGTCCCTTACAATTTAATCTCATTTCCTAACAACAATATAGTAATTTTCGCTTTACTTTTCGACGTTAAATGGAAATAGCAAGTTAGAACCATTACCAATACGTGAGAGAGATTTTTTTCTACGTGTAATAACATCTGTTATTCATCTGAACCTGAACAAATTTGAATGAAATACAATCGTATAGAGGGACGAGATGCTGTTTGTTTAATTAAATGAAATATTATATATCAATTTGCTATTATGCATTGGCAAACAGCTAGCCATAAGTTATATGTTTATAATTTACAAGTAGATATTACGGTGTGACGTACTAGAATAATAGTAGGCGAATAAATAATATGTGGGGAACAATGGACCCAACCGTCACTCGATTTATAATTATTATCCGAGTCTCTTTACAGGCAATAGACATCATAAAGACGTAGACACACCTGCTCCGTCGTAGTGACAGTTTTTAATTTAATTCTACTTAAACGACTACTTACGTTTTGTGTACTGAAGCCCGGTACACAACGGGAATTGTTAGCACCATCTAGTCAGCGAGCTATTTTACCTACAAGTAAGAATAAGTCCCCGCTCCGAAGGGCCTTTAAGGTCGCACTTTGGTTTTTTTTTCGGGTCATGTCAGAGATTGTTACAACGGATAATATCAGTGTTTCATAGTAATAAAGTGAAATACCTGTACAAGATGAAGATGGTATTGAAAAGCTATATATTGTAAAGTGTGTTTAACGCACAAGTTTTGAATTAGGATTGCAGTTAAATTTAAAAATATTAACCTTGTAAAGAACTACAACTTTTTCTTCTCGCGTAGGATGGTAAAAGAGCTACAACTTCTACTACTCAATGTTTCAGGTTTTGATTGGTTTGAAAATTCTTCTGCTGTGAGAGTCAGTGTTTTTGTGGTTTGTTTTATGGTTTGGATCTACATTTTGTAACACGGAGCTATAAATTGAGCTTAAATTTAAGAAAAGCCCACCCAATACGTGATTTTTTTTTTGAAACAATGCGTTACTCCAAGTCAGCATTAAGTCAAGCAAGCAGTGATATTTAAAATTAACAAAAGAAATTATATATATATATATATATGCATAAATATATAGTATATATAATATTATATATATATATATATATATTATAATATATATAATATATATAAATGTAGAAAATCTAGACTAAAGGTACAATTAATGCAGTTTACGAAAGTGCTGATATTACAGGAGTCCTGAGGTTAAAATTGTACTAATAACTTTCTGACATGAGATAGGTGTTTGCGAGGAAGCAATATTGCAAGGGCAGTTGTGATGGCCATTCTAGGGGTACTTATTTTTGTATTAGGTTAAAAATTCATGGCCGCACGATGGCGCCTTGGTTAGCTAACAGTCAACAGGTTTCCTTATCAGTACCGGGTTTTTGATTAAGCTCTTAAAGTTCTATCTGTATTTTTAAAATGCAAGTCATGTGTAAGGATCGTGCAGGTATTTTAGTAGAGTGCAGAACACAATCCGATGCTATCTGAGATAAACAGTGGAGATACTGAGGGAAATCCATGGTTCGTAAGATATTTTCGATTGTCAGTCGGACAATTTACACCTTAAAGCCGATTCCGAACGGCTACGAACATCCATGAAGCAGTAGGATTCAAACACAAGACCTTTGGTACCGAAGGCCAGAACCCTAACCAATCGGCCATCGTTTTGCTGAGTCAGTGTGAAGTTATAAATTTTTGATTAATTAAAGTGTTTTTAAAGTTTGCCATGGTAGAGCCGAATCAATTCAATTGTGTTGTTTTGCTAAACTCCCATGTACAGCAGAACTAGGCCCAGGTAGTTTTGTGTCAAATCCATCCAGTGATCTTGTGATCCTGTGTTTTAAAATTGAATTGTGGAAGGATATGTTTAAGTTAAGGGTGTTTTGCTCTTCAACAAATAAATAAGAATTGTCAAATCATGACATCCTTATATGTGTGATTACAATAACATTTTAATTTTCAGTTTCGAAACTCACAATTAATTGGTTTAAATTTGAAAGCCTGTTAAAAATGGTATAAACTAACCATATGGAGTAGGAAATTAAACTATGTATGTTGTTAATAACAAAGAAAATGTAAGAAATCATTTAGATAACTATTTAGCATAATATCGAGATAAAGGATAGGAAGAGTGAAAGAGGAAATTAAAGCATGTATTTTTGTGTACTTTGTTATCAATTTCTTGAGTTAATTAATAATTTCGACAAAGTGCCAATAAAGCGATACTTGGGATAATATATTGTATCAGCAATGTTTCTGAGAACTAATTATGTCATGATACTCATATCTTATCCTTTCAATCTATCTTATTGTCAAGAGCTACTTAATTAAAAATAAATTAAACAAAAAACTAATAATGAAGGATCTAGTTTCGAGGAAATAGAATCTCTGCATGATACACAATGTCTATAAAATAATATCCCGAACTTGCATTGAAGTTTTATACAGTGTAATGAAAAACGTCTATAATTAAATAATTAATTTTGCAGTTGTTATTTAAGTTAACTTTACAGGAACTTTATTGCTTTTTATTAACAAACATGTAATAATTGAAGTGATTAATTCGGTAAGATCAATATTTGATATTTATAGAGTGAATCGTCAGAATTTATTATATGATAGAACCGTAAAGCCATATATTATTTATTTCACGTAAGACATCAGTTTTAAAATTTATTTATAAATATGTTTTCATTTTAAAATATTAGTTACATTAATTAGTTACATTTCCTCATAAAATGATATATTTGTTCCTCTGAACCGGAATAAATGGGAGGATACAAATAACTAGACGGTATATAAGTAATTAAATGAAACCCTATATTGTACTTCAGTATTATATATTGACATAAAGTTAGTATTTCTTACAGAAATGTTTTATTCAGATAAGATCAATATTTGGTATTGATACAGTGAAATGCCAGCATTTATTATATGATAGTAGCGTAAACCCATATATTATTAATTTCACCTAAGCCATCAGTTTTGAAACGCATCACTAAATATATTTGCATTTTAAAATATTAGTTACATTAAATGCTTTTAAAACAATACAGAAAGTTTATTGGGTACTTGTATTACCAAAAAAGGAAGTTTATTAAAAACTATAACGTGTACATTATATACTTCCATAAAACCAGTTAATATAGCTTTATTGTTTTACTTATTATTTTTATGTAATGTTAAATAAAGTACATATATTAAAGTTTTCTACTCCATTGGTGAAATTAATATACTTTGTCTTTTCAAACAAATTGTGACAGTGCAGCTATGTTTAGGTTTGCGAAACTGATTTGCTTGCCGCACTCACACGTTGTGGGTTGAATGCCCAAGTTTTTTTCGCAACTCCAAGAAGCGTGTGGTGTGGCCAGAGAAAATAAGTGCACTTAAACTTCACCAAGTTTTGGAGAATTGTGATTGGTCTCCAGGAGGCGATTCAGGACCATCCTTAGAGCCCCGGTCCTTCTGGGCAGAGCCGGAAAAGGACGCATTGTAAAAAGGACAATGGAACAACGAACAGGATAATGGAAAAAGTGTAGGGTTGCCTGAGTCGAAAGAAGGAAGGTAAAGAATGCAGCGTTCTCTTGGACTTTGGCAATTTTTTTTGAGGCGTAGCACGTGGAGTGCTCCTTTTACTTTTTAATTTATATATATATATATATATATATATATATATATATATATATATATATATATATATATATATATATTATATATATATATATATATACATATATATATATATATATATATATTTATATATATATATATATATATATATATACATATATATATATATACATATATATACATATATATATATATATATATACATATATATATATATATATATATATATATATATATATATATATATATATACATATATATATATTATATATATATATATATATATATATACATATATATATATATATATATATATACATATATATACATATATATATATATATATATATATATATATATATATATATATATATATATATATATATATATATATACATATATATATATATATGTATATATATATATATATATATAATATATATATATATATATACATATATATATATATATATATATTATATATATATATATAATATATATATATATATATATATATATATATATATATATATATATATATATATATATATATATATATATTTTTTTTTGCATATTTTCTTGTCGTTTCTTCTAATTTTGAACATTGTAATATAGAACAGTGGTACTATACTATAATTAAAAGCAATGCAAAGCAACTTGGGGTTATCAATGTCTTCGAAATGACAATGCAATGTACTACAACACAACACAAATCCTTATAAATTTTACCATATAGTTTAAACTAGTATAATATAGTTTAATATTCATCAGACCATTAACCTGTTCACGATCAACGTCTCGTATACGCGAAACAGCGATTTCACTCTTATCAGTCCAGTGTCGCCCTCACACGATGATCTACGTTTGATATAGAGAGAGACCAGCGTCGCGTATGCGTAATAGAAGATATGAACGTTTAATTTTAATTTTCAATTACTAAATTTAATTATTAAATGGAGTAAACGGCAACGGCTTTCACAATGGTCGATATGTATAGAATTTACGTGCTGGTCCTTAAAGAGTTAACCAGCTATATATATAGTTTAAAATAGAAGTAAAATATTTAACTTACTATATATGGAAAGAAAATCTGCGACAATATATACCATTACGAAATATGCACATTTTAGCATCTTTAGCAACATAAAACATGATAAAATTATATATTTGGTGTCAATAAAGATAACATGCAAAAGTTTGGTTTGGTTTGGAGTGCTACGGTCTACTTTTTGCAACAAGAGGGCTAATGAGACCGGGATCTACAGCTTAAAACCGATTCCGAACGGCCACGAACATCCATGCCACTGTGGGATTCGAACCCACGAACTCCGGTACCGAAGGCCAGCACCCTAACCAATCGGCCATCGTTCGGCAATAACATACAAAAAGGAGAAACCCAAACATAACGCTGGATACTTAATTTGAATGGATACAGATGCTAAATATGAATAAATTGAGTAACAAGTTATCAGTTAAAAACATTTAAAACCGCATTATGTAGAATAATATAATAGTGTAGCACTAGACTTCACTGATAAGAACAGAGTTGTTCCTTAAAAAACTTTTATTAAATTATTTAAATACTATTGAAAGAACGGTGTACATATTCCACAAACCACACTGTAATATGATATATATAAAACATTAGTAGAGAATAACGTAGAAGAATATAATAGTGTGGCTCTAGACTTCACTGATAAGAACAGTTGTTCATTAAAAAACTTTTATTAAATTATTTAAATACTATTGAAAGAAAGGTGTACATATTCCACAAACCACACTGTAATATGATATATATGATACATTAGTAGAGAATAACGTAGAATAATATAATAGTTTGGTGCTAGATATTACTGATAAGAACAGAGTTGTTCATCAAAAAAACTTTTATTAAAAAATCCAAATACTATTGAATGAAAGGTGTACATATTCCTCAAACCACTGTGTAATATGATATGTATGATACATTAGTAGAGAATAAAGTAGAATAATATAATAATGTGATGCTAGACTTCACTGAGAAGAACAGAGTTGTTCATTAAAAAAACTTTTATTAAAAATCCAAATACTACTGAAAGAAGGTTGTACATATTCCCCAAACCACCCTGTAATATGATATATATGATACATTAGTAGAGAATAACGTAGAATAATATAATAGTGTGTCTGTAGACTTCACTGATAAGAACAGAGTTGTTCATTAAAAAAACTTTTATTAAAAAATCCAAATACTATTGAATGAAAGGTGTACATATTCCTCAAACCACTGTGTAATATGATATATATGATACCTTAGTAGATAATAACGTAGAATAATATAATAGTGTGGTGCTAGACATTACTGATAAGAACAGTTGTTCCTTAAAAAAACTTTTATTAAAAAATCCAAGTGCTATTGAATGAAAGGTGTACATATTCCCCAAACCACTGTGTAATATGATATATATGATACATTAGTAGAGAATAACGTAGAATAATATAATAGTGTGGTTCTAGACTTCACTGATAAGAACAGAGTTGTTCATTAAAAAATCCAAATACTATTGAATGAAAGGTGTACATATTCCTCAAACCACTGTGTAATATGATATATATGATACATTAGTAGAGAATAACGTAGAATAATATAATAATGTGATGCTAGACTTCACTGAGAAGAACATAGTTGTTCATTAAAAAACTTTTATTAAAAAATCCAAATACTATTGAATGAAAGGTGTACATATTCCCCAAACCACTGTGTAATATATAATACATTAGTAGAGAATAACATAGAATAATATAATAGTGTGGTGCTAGACATTACTGATAAGAACAGAGTTGTTCATTAAAAAACTTTTATTAAAAATCCAAATACTATTGAAAGAAGGTTGTACATATTCCCCAAACCACCCTGTAATATGATATATATGATACATTAGTAGAGAATAACGTAGTAGAATATAATAGTGTGGCTCTAGACTTCACTGATAAAACAGAGTTGTTCAGTAAAAACAGTTTTATTAAAAAATCCAAATACTATTGAAAGAAAGGTGTACATATTAACCAAACCACCCTGTAATATTATATATATGATACATTAGTAGAGAATAACGTAGAATAATATAATAGTGTGGTTCTAGACTTCACTGATAAGAACAGAGTTGTTCATTAAAAAATCCAAAAACTATTAAAAGAAAGGTGTACATATTAACCAAACCACCCTGTAATATGATATATATGATACATTAGTAGAGAATAACGTAGAATAATATAATAGTGTGGTTCTAGACTTCACTGATAAGAACAGAGTTGTTCATTAAAAAAACTTTTATTAAAAAATCCAAATACTGTTGAAAAAAGGGTGTACGTATTCACGAAACCAGAATGTAATATGATATATATTATACATTAGTAAAGCTGTGAGAGAAAAAACTGAATGTTAAAAGCACTAGAAATAAATTAATTTGGTATAAAGTAATTATATTTTACGAATATATACTGTAGACATCCATAATAGATAATACGATTTACTTAGCTACAATTCTATAATAAAGCTTGATTATCGAGTCACAGATTATTGATTTGACGAATTTTCTATAGGATGAGCACTAGTTAGCACTATCATTAGTCTGTTGTTGTTTACCGCTTCCATGAATTTCGATTATGGTATTAACTAGCACATACTCTATTACAGTTGACCCGAATCACTAAAAATATGGTACAGAAATTAAATTTTCAAAATGAAACCCTACATTTTAATTCAGTATTATATATTAACATAAAGTTAGTATTTCTTCAGGAAATGTTTATTCAGATAAGATCAATATTTGGTATTTATACAGTGAAATGCCAGCATTTATTATATGATATTAGATTAAACCCATATATTATTAATTTCACCTAAGCTATCAGTTTTGAAAAGCATCACTAAATATATTTGCATTTTAATATATTAGTTACATTAAATGTTTTTAAAACATTACAGAAATCTTATTGGATACTTGTATTACCAAGGAGTAAAAAGGAATTTTATTAAAAACTATAACGTGTACATTATAGATTTCCATAAAACTACTCAATGTAGTTTTATTGTTTTATTATTAATTCTATGCAATGATAAAGAAGTATATATGCTAAAGTTTGCTACACGATTAGTGAAATTAATGTACCTTGTCTTTTCAAACAAATCATAATAAATTTAACCATATAGTTTAAATAGTATAAATATAGTTTAACCTACATCAGACCATTAACCAACTATAAATATAGTTTAACATAGAAGTAAATATTTAACCTAAAAAATATGGAAAATATGCGGCAATTGATCACTAAGAAATATACAAATTTTATCATCTTTATTAACATAAAACATGATTAAATTATATATTTGGTGTTAATTAAGACAATATAAAAAAGGAAAAAACCTAAAATAACGATCGATATTTATAATTTGAATGAAAAAGGGTACGAAACATGACTAAAATGCACAACAAATTATCAGTTAAAAATATTTTTTCCAACTTATCTCCATTGTATAGAATAATATAATAGTGTAGCGATAGACTTCACTGATAAGAACAGAGTTGTTCATTAAAAAACCTTTTATTAAAATATCCAAATACTATTGAAAGGAAGGGTGTACGTATTCACGAAACCCCAATGTAATATGATATATATGATACATTAGTAGAACTGTGAGATAGAAAATTGCATGTTGAAAGCATTAGAAATAAACTAATTTGGTATAAAGATAATTATATTTTATGACTATATACTTTAGACATCCGTGATAGATAATACGATTTACTTAGCTACAATTCTCTAATAAAGCTTGATTATCGAGCCACAGAGTATTGATTTGACGAATTCTCTATAGGATGAGAACTAGTTAGCATTATCATTAGTTTGTTGTTGTTTACCGCTTCCATGAATTTCGATTATGGCATTAACTAGCGGATACTGTACAGAAGTTAAATTTTCAAAATGGTTAAATATTGTTTTCAATCCCACAAAATATGATATAGATAATGACTTAATATTTATTAACTTGACTAATCCGTTTTAAGTCTTAATCATATATATAAAATTGGTCTACTGTTGTTTATAGAGAAGTGTCGAATTTTTTTGAGTTTGGTTTGGTTTGGAGCGCTACGGTCTTCTGTTTTGCACACGAAGGCTAATGAGACCGGGACCTACTGCTTAAAGCCGATTCCGAACGGCTACGAACATCCATGCCATAGTGGGATTCGAACCCACGAACTCCGGTACCGACGATCAGCTCCTTAACCAATCGGCCAGCGTTCGGCGAATTTGTTTTGAGAGAAATACCTGTTGGTACTCTCTAAAAGTTTAAATGTTTCTAAATCTCATTAAAAGTCTTTTAAATGGATATTATAATCCCATATCTAATAATAGCCGTCTGTCCTCGAATTAATGAAGCGGTTGGACCTGGAATGGATAGAGACATGCATATTGGATACTTCATGAGTTACGGTTAGGAAAATTCAAGACGAGTAAACTTTATCATCTCCTAAACTATCGATCCCATTCTAAATTGGTATAAATATGCTTCATATCACAGCAAAAAAATACTGTCGTCTTTAAAACGTTCTAAATCCACCCCTTCTTCCCTTTTCGAGCTGTTAATCCCATTATTTGAAGCCCTATTTTCCCCTGTTAAGAGTATTTATCAAATTATCACATACTAAATAGGTGAAAATAACATTTTTTTAGTATTATGACGCCATTCCTTTAACCATCTCATTTTATCATTTCTTACTTTAAATTATTTAAATACCATCTGCATTTTTTTCATACGTTTAACACTCAACTTAGATATTAATATAATTTTCTTTTAAATTTGGCTTAACCAGTACATTAGGTACATATAGTTTTAAATTTAATCATCGATTATTTTTTGTTGCAAGATAATTCTCAGCCAAAAAACAAAACAATTTGAGGCAGGTAAACTGCCTCATAGGGTACTTTGCAATTCTGGAAAATTAAAAATTTTACTGATCCCATCATATGACGGGCTATACGCTAGTACATATAAAATCTTGTAGGCAGAATGTCAGTCATTTCATATCTACTGTAGAACATTTGCTAAAAATTATTTTTTAATAACTCTATAATCTGAAACATAAACATCAGTAACACATTCAGATTTAGCAGTAGATCCTATCCATTTTCACTAGTCTTTGATACATTGTAATACAATCATTTGCTAACTCTAATCAGTTCAATTTACACTTCTCCTTTATTGAACGATAATAGGTTCCTATTGTTAGAGTATAGTTCTGATATTATGACTTCGCAACATAACCATATCATCTCACCTGTTTGTTGATTTTAAGCCATGCATCTGTCAGTGTCGATGTATCTGAGGACATTACATATTCGATTGTGTAACTAGTAGCTGTCAGTATCTCCTGTGTGTATTCAACAATGTATGCTATGTCAACTTCCATTCAACTTCTCATGTATACTATAATCGTTCTTATATTCTATTTATTCCATAGCTGAAGTTTCAAAATGGGAGGATTGAGGGGTTCTTGATTCTTCATTGGATCAATCACTCTGCCTACAAAAGTACTACTCCTCTGTCTCAATTTATCTTCTTAATTTTAACAAATGCATTGACACATTAATTATTATTGATTTTACTGTTGATTATTCATCTCTGTCTCCCCGAGGCATGTGTGTTTTATATTCACGCTTAAAACTAAACGAATGGTTTTGTATGCGACACGATATAATTTTTTCGGATTTAAGTTTATGATATGTGTGCCTCCATGGTCTCCACGATCACCGTATTTCCCATAATGAGCAATTTTTATGGATGGGAAAGGTGATATTTAAAAAGTCTTGCTTTTTAGAATCTCTTCGACATAATATAGTAGTAGCAACACGTGGAAAGATCACACTCACTCTGAATACCATAGTATAGTATCATGTTAAATAAATTTTGGATCAGGATTACTCATTCATGTATGCCGTATCACCAAGAATTCAAACAAAAAACATCTGAAAGAGCTGTAAACGAAGTGAACTGTTTTTGTATTTAGCCGACTTTGTTTAGTCCATTCTTCTTAGTTGTTTTACTGTAGCCCTTTGCAACAGGATGTTAAATTAGATCGATGCTATTGACAATAAGCTTACATGTAATATGCAAATTGTTTCCACTTGTAAATCCAGAGAAGACAATATTTTAGGCTTTTTCCGAAAGTAGGGACGTGATTCCAGTCAAACGCGCTTCTCTCGTATTTTTACTTCTGTCCGCAAACATTCTGAGATTAGAAAATTTCAGATTTGGTTCAGTTTTGGTTTGGAAGGAATCCACGGACACCGATAGGTTCAAATCCTTCCGATGCATGGATGCTCGTATCCATTCGGGATCGGCTTTAAGCAATAGGTCCCGTCCTCATTAGCCCTCGTGTTGCAAAAGTAGACGGTAGGGATCTAAACCAAACCAAACTAAACCAAACCTAAAATTTGCTTATGAGTTGTTCATTGAAAAAACTTTTATTAAAAAATCCAAATACTATTGAGAGAAATGTGTACATATTCCCCAAACCACCCTATAATATGATATATATGATATTTTAGTAGAGCATAACATAGAATAATAGTGTGTTGCTAGACTTCACTGATAAGAACAGAGTTGTTAATTAAAAAAAAACTTTTATTTAAAAAAACTTTTATTAAAAAATCCAAATATTATTGAAAGGAAGGGTGTACGTATTCACTAAACCACAATGTAATATGATATATATGATACATTAGTAGAGCTGTGAGATAGAAAATTGCATGTTGAAAGCACTAGAAATAAACTAATTTGGTATAAAGATAATTATATTTTACGAATATATACTGTAGACATCCACGATAGATAATACGATTTACTTAGCTACAATTCTATAACAGTTCACTTCATTTACAGATCTTTCAGGTGTTTTGTGTGTGAACTCTTAGTTAAACGGCACACATGAATGAGAAAATCCAGTTCCAAAATTTATTTAAGATGGTATTATAATGTGATATTCACAAAATGTGTGATCCTTGCACGATGTGCTGCTGCTATATCATGTCGAAGAGAAGATAAAAAGCAATACCTTTTATATAACACTCTTAACATCTATAAAAAAGCACACTGTGTGAAGTACGGTGAGCTTGGAGGCCATGACAAAAGAGGTATTTCATTTTAGAAGCTCGCTTAATCCAATGATAAGGTAATTACTAGTACATCTGCTATTATATTAAACAAATCTTGAATTGCATTCGTCTTATTTTACTATACGTTTCGAAATCTCCAAAGGAATAATGAATATCTCCGTGTTTACTATAATTAATCCTGTAATATTATCAAAAAATAATTATTTTAGATATAACTTATACTGAAGCCAAACCTTAGTGTGTTATGTATTATTCAAAAAACGTTTAAGCTAGAAAAATGGACAAACAGTATTACATAAAAATGAGTTAGAGTGTTAGATAGACACAGGGGAAAATGCATAAGGGGTTGGAGAGAATAAATAACAGTAATAAATTCGGGAAACTATGGAATAAACTGACTGAACGGTAAAATCCCTTGTGTTTATGCAAAAATTGGAAAAAACACACTAATGACTTTAAAATACATTTTTGCACTAAAGTAGGTTTATAAATGTTTATTTTCATCTAAATCCCTTCGATAAATTTTGTGACAATGTTTTTCCTTTACTTCTCATAAAAAAGTGAGGAAATATAAATAATCCAAAACCAATGTATACGAGAAAATGTAACATCGATTTAACATACATTACACTATAGCTACTAATCTTTCATACCTAATAATGATGGAAAATTGTATTAACCTCAAATAGAAAATTAAATAAACCTTTAATCCATGGCGAGTTCAATCTTCGAAAAATCTTCCAAATAAAACTGCAATTTATTTATGTCGATGACATCGAGTCATCTTTATTTTGCTTCATTTCCGAACTAATAGAAAACTCTATACATCGAAAAAATTTAGCGTGGGTGTGAGATACAACAGTTGACATGAAACAGAAATTGCAAGTGAAAATTTTGCGAAAATTAATAAACTTCACTTATCTTCATCTACTTACACGCAAGCAATCATAGATGGATAATATATTTTTATTTCCAAATGTATATAAATCTCAATAGACGTGAGTGCAAGTGAGAAAGATATTATTTCTTTTTCAAGTTCATTAAATATAAAATCGGTTTAGAATGTTTGATATTTTATAATTATTATGAATATGATAAAAAAAAAAACAACTTTTGCTATATGATAGAAAACAAGAAAATATGTAGCATGTTCTTGAGATTAGAATGGAATATTTATGATTAATTATTTGCCAAAAATGATCTTTAGCTTATATTTTAAAAATCATGTAAGCATTCAGCTGAACATATGTAGCATGTTCTTGAGATTTGAATGGAATATTTATGATTATTAATTTACCAAAAATGATCTTTAGCTTATCTTTTAAAAATCATGTAAGCATTCAGCTGAACATATGTAGCATGTTCTTGAGATTTGAATGGAATATTTATGATTATTAATTTATCAAAAATGATCTTTAACTTATCTTTTAAAAATCATGTAAGCATTCAGCTGAACATATGTAGCATGTTCTTGAGATTTGAATGGAATATTTATGATTATTAATTTACCAAAAATGATCTTTAGTTTATCTTTTAAAACTCATGTAAGCATTCAGCTGAACATATGTAGCATGTTCTTGAGATTTGAATGGAATATTTATGATTATTAATTTATCAAAAATGATCTTTAGCTTATCTTTTAAAACTCATGTAAGCATTCAGCTGAACATATGTAGCATGTTCTTGAGATTTGAATGGAATATTTATGATTATTAATTTACCAAAAATGATCTTAAGCTTATCTTTTAAAAATCATGTAACCATTCAGCTGAACAACTGAATTTCTTTCAAAACACATTCAAACTTCTTCTCAGGTCTTTACTGGATTATTTTGTACAGGAAAAATGTTTTTACTAAATTAAATTTAAAGAGAATCTGTTTTAAGTAATTTAAAACTAGCTCCTTTTTCCAGCCTATTGTCTGACTTCCTGAGGTTCTCCCATGATAGGTTATATTCGATTTAAAATTAAATTTAATCTTAGATTATATATTAACGCGTTGACTGCCAGACGCATTTCCGATGGTTTGCCCAAGTCGCTGACACGAACTTTTCATTACACGATGCATATGCTGTAATATTGTTTACAGCAGATAAAATGAGCTATAAAATAATGTTCGAAGCTCTTTCCGTGGTGGGGATCAATGGAGATTTCCACGGCACTGTAGAGAATTGCTACGATTCTCATTTTTTCAAACAATTGTGCCCAGCATGGATTCACCACTTCTAGAATCTTGTCTTAACACGTTCACTGCCAGACGCATTTTCGATGGTTTGCCCAAGGAGCCGAAGCGAACTTTTCGTTATTATTATGCCATACATATGCTGTAATACTATTTTCAGCAGATACAATTAGTTATAAAATCATGCTTGAAGCATGGTGGGGTCACCGGGGACTCCCACGGCGCGGTAGGCAATTGTTAAGATTGTCCTTTTTTTTCAAGCAATCGTGCTTCTATTGCGAAGTGTTTACTCTCATTCTTTACCATTCAAAGCAGCTAGGAAGAACTAAAGCAAAGAATTTGACTAAAAAAGTGATGCCGTATTGTTCGGATTGCGTTGATTCACCTTTTCTTTGCCTTGAATGTTTCAATCTGACTCATCGCAATAGGCAATGATAAAATGTATATTTCTATGTACTGATAAAATTATTTTTGCATGTTCTATATTGCATTAATTTTTTCAAACCATTATAATAACAATGGTATTATTTAAAAAAATATCAGTATCTATATTTAGTATAATTATGTACTTTTATTATTTGCTGCGTCGCCGGTCACCGGTGGCCCCCACGGTGCTGCAGCGAAATCGTGTACAGGTAAGCCCCATTGCAGTCAACGTATTAAACCTATATTAAAAATATTTTTTGAATAGAACAGCTTATTTTGATAAAAAATATTTCACATGTTATTTGACTTCTTGTTTTTTCATAAATTTATCAAGTATAAGCCAAAGATTTAAAATTTATATATCTGGTGATACACTAAACAAATCGAAAATTACCTATGATTCTCGTGAGATTATTTTAAGAGGATGAAGAGTTATACGAAAATTATATTGTGAAGTTAAAAATTGGCCAGATTTTTAAGTATAAACCAAAGATCTAACATTAATAAAACTGGTGATACACAAAACAAATCAAAAATTACCTATGATTTTCGCGAGATCATTTTAAGAGGATGAAGAGTTATACGAAAATTATATTGTGAAATTAAAAATTGACCAGTTTTTTTAAGTATAAACCAAAAATCTAACATTAATATATCTGGCGATACACTAAACAAATCGAAAATTACCTATGATTTTCGCGAGATCATTTTAAGGTAATGAAGAGTTATATGAAAATTATAATGCAAAGTTAAAAACTGACCAGTTTTTTAAAGTGTTACAAAAGAGTATATTCTAGCTATGTAGTTTAAATATATTCTAAAATTAAAAGTACATACTGAGGAAACGTTATAGAATTTCATGATATCTATGGTATACCTGGAAAGATTCTTAGTTTTAATGAGTTATTTTCAAATAGAAAATAACCATACATATGTAATATTATATTAACATTTCATTTTTAGTTTATTTGCCTGTTTTTTTAAAATAGAATTTATTATTTCGAAAGTATACTTTTAAATATTTTCTATGATGAAAGTCATTATAAATTCATTTTGCTTCTTTTTGAGTTGAAATAATCCTAACTCATCTTCAAAATTAATATCCAAGCCAAAATTAAATTATACATTTCTTTTGTCTAACTTTGTGAGGGATGAAACTTCATTTCCATTCAATAAAGAATAAATTGTAAATTAATGATTCGTTGGAAAAGAATTTCCACTGAAGAGGCTAAAATAAATTTCTGTTAATTCGTTTAGTGGCATGAATCGTAAGGGTAAACAAGCTGCAATTCATAAATGATGCTTTATATATTTTCACTGCTAAGGAGCATATTTTAAATAGCTTAAAAAAAGAGTTACTTTTTTATGTATTTCAAATAATTCTACAGCTGTTAATATTTAACTTAATAACTAGGGTATTATTTATTATAAATACATATGCAGTTATATGAAATAACGTTTTATCAACCCTGACAAATAACTTTAATATGTGAAGGGAAAGATGAATTTGGTTCACTCTGGTCGTGAGCCGCAGATACACATAGTGTATATATATATATATATATATATATATATATATATATATATATATATATATATATATATATATATATATATATATATATATATATATATATATATATATATATATATATATATAAGGCACGTGATTAAGGCATGGAAGACACATATTAGTTCTCGTGTAAAAAGTTTTATTGTAATCCTTCTGTCAATGGCTACGCTATTTAGATATTCTTTGTTCACATTTGGTACGACAAGCAGGGAGAATATTACCACCCCAATTTTTTTACGTTCCTACCTAAACAAATTACTATTGTATACTTCCTCGTCAGCTTCTTTTCTCTGTATAGTTCTGCTCGAGGGTGTATATTTCTCCTATTACGTTATTGTTAAAGAGCTCCAACTTTTTTTAATTATAACTCGCTTAATGTTTAACCTCCATTTTTAAACCTGGTTTTGGTTTGGTTTGGTTTGGCTTGGAGCACTACGGTCTACTGTTTTGCACACGCGGCCTAATGAGACCAGGACCTACTGCTTAAAGCCGATTCCGAAGGCTACGGACATCCATGTCATAGTGAGATTCAAACCCACGAACTGCGGTACCGACGGTCAGTGCCCTAGCCAATCGGCCAGTGTTCGGCTTTTTAAACCTGACATATAAATATATATATATATATATATATATATATATATATATATATATATATATATATATATATATATATATATATATATATATATAATGTATGTGAGTATGTGTGAGTGTGATATATCAAAATTATTACACTTAAAATATCTCTTAAAAATTCTCCTCTTTTCCATTCTTATTATTTCTAATTTATTTTCCCAGCCGTCTAACATTTTTTAACCCTGGGTGGTAAATAGCCTTTCCTAAGGATTAGGCTTTGATATACTTATCCCAAAACAGTTCATGCCGCAACAGTAAAAAATAGAGAGAGAGAGAGAAAAGAAACACGGGTCATTCCTTACAGATGTCCAATGTTTAATTCATGTTAAAAAGTAATGTAAAAAACAACAAATGGGGTTCTTAAAACATAGAGAATTTCGTAAAAGTATATGCATAAATACTTTGCATAAAATATACGTTGTATCATTTCTAAAAAAATATTTAGTTTTTATTTTTCATTTGAATTTTATACATCCCCACGAAGTCACAGATATTTTACCATTACCCAAAATATCGTTTAAATGTTTAATATTTCCTTTTTAATATACAGCTCAATAGATATGCTCATAGCTCCTTTTCAGATTTATTACCGTTTAGTAACTAAGATATCAAGCATATCTCCACGATATCAAAAATATTTTACCATTACCCAAAATATCGTTTAAATGTTCAATATTTCCTTTTTAACATACAGTTCAATAAATATGTTCATAGTTCCTATTCAGATTTATTACCGTTTATTAGTAACTCAGACGGCAAGCATATCCCCACTAAATCACATATATTTTACCATTACCCAAAATATCATTTAAATAATCAATATTTCCTTTTTCAATATATAGTTCAATAAATATGTTCATAGTTCCTATTTAGATTTATTACCGTTTAGTAATTCAGACAAGCATATCCCCACTAAATCACATATATTTTACCATTACCCAAAATATCGTTTAAATAATCAATATTTCTTTTTTAAAATATAGTTCAATAAATATGTTCATGGTTCCTATTGAGATTTATTACTGTTTAGTAACTCAGCCGTCAAGCATATCCCCACGAAATCAAAGATATTTTACTATTATCCAAAATATCGTTTAAATGTTCAATATTTCCTTTTTAATATACAGTTAAGTAAATACGTTCATAGTTCCTATTCAGATTTATTACCATGTAGTAACTCAAACGGCAAGCATATCCCCACGAAATCAAAGATATTTTACCATTACCCAAAATATCGTTTAAATGTTCAATATTTCATTTTTATTATACAGTTACATAAATATGTTCATAGTTCCTGTTCAGATTAATATCCACTTATTAAATCAGATTGCAAGCATATTTCCACCCAGTATATAAAATTAAGTTAAATAATTTTAAAAAGAGTAGTGAATGGTTGAGAATGTATAGAGAAACTTTTAAAATTTATCAGACTTAATTTTTACAACTGTAGATAAATGATCGTCAGTTTGGTAAATGACCAATATAAAAATCTATTCAAAAGTTACTTTAAACTGAATGATTACGTAAAGTTCACTGACTCTTTAAGAAACCTTTCAGATTAAGAAGCGGAGAAGCCGTTTATGAAAGCAATTTAACAGTATTTTAAAATGTTTAATGTAAATTTGAAAACTTCAGAAAATTCTACAGAATTTTCATTTTTATTTTTACCCTTTAGAAAGTATCTTAGAGCTTCTGAACACGATCTTAAAGAGTTTAATGTACAATTTAAACTCAAAAGCTTATATTGCACAGTAAATGCATTGTTAACTATGTAGACATATTAGGCAATTCGAATTAATGTACGCCCTATGCAGATATCGATTGGATTTGCTTCATAGTTTGTTAAGCTGATTAAAAATGTCATCTCATGTAGGAATACTGTATACATGCGTATATTTTTGCATGTTTGCATGCATAAATGTCTGTATATGTATATATCTTTATATATAAAACTAGTGTATAGCCCGTCATATGACGGGATGAGTAAAATTTTTAATTTTCTAGAATTGTAAAGTACCCCATGAGTCATGTAAAAAATGGTTTAATTTTTGACTGAGAATTATCTAGTACACTCTCCATAATTTGTTTTTCTTCGTAC
>CM063501.1:85043364-85078364 GCA_032207245.1 Pardosa pseudoannulata | reverse complement strand
AGTACATTTCTGAATTAAAATTTTTGTCAAATTTGGTTTTTTAAAAATAATTTTGTATGCAATGTTTTGCCATGAAAGGTAAATTATTATATTTTTTATCCCTAAAAGATATTTCAAAACATAAAATATTTCTACACTAGCATATTATGCTACATATTTCACGAAACAGATTTTAAATAGGTTTAAACGCAATTTTAGAATAAAATGCCTCTTACGATGCAGACTGTAATATAACTTGCTTCCATTATTTACTTAATACATACATATGTATTTAAAACACACTAAAGTTATAAATATTTCAATATAGAATTTTATTAAAAAACGCTTTAACGGAATATTTTAATTTAGAAGATTTCAAATACTATATTTAAAACTTTTCAAATGAAGCTCTTAGTTAATAAAATACAATATCTGCAAACTTACGATATATGGTATTAAGATCTGAAGTGATTTAAATTTAAAGATGTTTACGCATTAAACTTTAGAAATTAACTTTTCTGAAAGGTAAATGCATTGCAACATAATAGAAACTGATATTTTACTAAATGTTTTCGTGTAAAACTCCGTTAATTTTCATTGTTTATGTTAATTATTTAGTCCTAGAAGTTTATAAAATATTTAATCAATATGCTTTTTTATTTTTAATAAAATTTTTAAAAACTTGCTAGTAATCAGAAATTTTAAATTATAGTTGAATTTTAAATATGAAATATTTTTTGTAGAGCAATAAGTTTTTAAAAATACAAGAAAAGTTAAATTATAAAAACAAAATTGATATTTATTGATCTAAATTATAATTATTTTGAATATAACAACTATAATCTTCAAGTTTAAAAGCATTCCACATTAATAAACAAAAAAAAATTGCTGAGTAATTTAAAACTCTACATTATTGCAATTATCATTAAGAAGTCATTCAAAGATTTTAAGACAACATTACCAATAAAAAAAATATTTTAGTACAATCAATTTCTATTTCCTTGATAGTTAAAAATAAATTTAAGATATTTAAATTTACTGTAGAGATATAATGAAAATTAAAACAGAGAATAAAAATAAATGAAATTTTCCATTATATATTTATTATGACAAAAAAATATAAAATTGTTAAAAAAACAATGAATATTTTATAA
Organism: Pardosa pseudoannulata; assembly: GCA_032207245.1. Classification (NCBI taxonomy): domain Eukaryota; kingdom Metazoa; phylum Arthropoda; class Arachnida; order Araneae; family Lycosidae; genus Pardosa; species Pardosa pseudoannulata. The sequence continues at coordinate 85,077,231 of CM063501.1, read as the reverse complement.
AAAAATAAAAAAAATAACTTATGTAATTTTTAATAAACTTTCTTGATATTAGAAACAGAAACACAAATATAAACAAAAGCTTTATTTAAAATGAATGATATAAGAGATTTGAAAAAAAATTTTCAATTTTACAACTCCTCTTCAACCTCCACTCAAATACAGTTTCTTTTAAGTCAAAGAGTTTTTTGCTGGATGAGATCCCGCCTACCTTTCATCCTTACAATTTCTTTGGTATTTTTAATTTAAAAATTAAATATAAAATTTAATTTTAAAATTATAAATATAATTAAAAATTTTACAATTTACACTAAATCACAAATTTGTGAAAATCACACTCAGTTTATTTAATTTGTGATTAAGTGAATGTTTCAGTCTATTTAGTATGAATGTTATGTGTTTCCTTTGTGTTTTCTTTGTTAATTCAATTAGATTTTAAATATTCAATTTTTGTAAAATTTTTCCTCAAAATGTTGTTTTTGTTTATGTATCAATTTGTTGAGTTACGATCCCCTCGCCAGATTTCAAACGCCACGCTGCAAGCACGCCACGCACGCAAGCTGCAAGCACGCCAATTTCGCCAAATGTGGTTGAAGCACCAACAAGATCCATGATTAGAAACAGGAGACAGAAGGATAACAAACTGATAATAAAGTCAAACAGAGCTACTCGATCTTTTATACCAGCGTAGATTATTCTGCAAAACCATTCCAGTAATTTAAAGAATATTCTATTCTTTTCTAGATATAACGGAAATTAAATTAAATTAAAAGAGCTTCAGAGTTTCTTTCGGGTTATGATGCAAGAACCTCCCGAACCGCAGTCTGAAAGACGCTCTTTATAAGCGGCATTATGTATGTATGTATGTACGTATATGCGTGAGTGTGTAATATATCAAAATTATTATACTTAGAATATCTCGCTTAATTCTCCTTTTCCCCTCTTCTTCTGTGATATATCTCCTTATTTCCTGTCTAATAACTTATTTAAGTATATGTACTCTGATTTAAAGTTCTTTTTACCTTTCTCTTAAAGATAACTCGGGAATAAATGCTAATTTTCCGTTCACTCGCCATATTTTTAAGCTATCCCAGACACTTTTTCAATGATCTAAGTTCTTAACTGATTTTTATTATAGCTTATTAAGTTGCTCTCTCTTGCGAATATTCTCTGCGTCATCTCACTGTGGATCCAACTTTGTGCTCATGTATTATGCATGCTTTTGAAGGAGAAAGTCAATCAGATACGAATGTATTTTCTTAGATCTAAGTAAAGTTAAGTTCCACGTGGACTCGCTGCTTCTTTTCGTGAAGCCACGACTAGATTACTCAGTAGGATTCGCATTACCCAGTAAGCCCTTGCAAGTAAAAATAATGGGGGCTAATTTTCAAGTGTAGCCGGTGGATACATTTTGCTGGTTTACATATGTGATAGATTTGTAAATGCTGTTTTAAAAACTAAGGGAGTAATATTTAAAAATAAGTGGAATTATTTAAAGATCAAGTAAGAGGAGAAAGAAAAGGGTTATATTACAACGAAAACATTAATGCGGAGGAGATCGAAGAAAAAGGTTTACGGGCTGTTTTGGCCCTTTCATGAAGCTGGGCCGGGCTACACCCTCTATGCTAGTCGAGGATGTAATTTATCAAAGTAGTATATTTAATGGTGTAGACAGAACTTAACGAAAGGACTGAATTTAATAAAGCATTGTTTAAAAAGAAAAATAGACTTGTGATTAGTTGCCTACATTATATATATTATATATATATATATTATATATAATATATTTATATATATATTTTATGTATTATATATATATATATATATATGTATATATATATGTTATATATTTAGATATATATATATAGATATGTATATTTCTAAGGTAAATATATTATATGAGATTTTTATTATATATATTTATATATTATATATATATTGTATATATTATATTTAATATACATTATATATATAGATATATATATATTATATAAGAATATTATATATATTTATTATATATATATATCAGATATATATATAATATATATATATATATTATATATATTATGTATATATTATTATATATATATGTTATATATATTGAATGTTATATATATATATTTTTATATATGTATAAATATTTATTTTAGATATATATTTATTATGATATATATATAATATATTTATATATATATATATATATATATTATATATATATATATATATATATTATATATATATATATATGTATTTATATATATGTGTGTATATATATATTTATATTATGTATATATATATATGTATATATATATATATTTATATATATGTTAATATATGTATATATATATATATATTTATAATAGATATATGTATACATAAAAGTGTATATTTATAACATATGTAGATATTATTTATGTATATTTATTTTATATATATATATTTGGTTTTTATCTATAGGAACATATTTGAAAAAAATAAGCTATTTATTATATAGGACAATTTAAATTTATATAAAAATTTGTAAAAAATTTAATATACTTTTAGTAAATAAAAAACAAATTATGTCAAAAAAAAAACTTATGTATAGAATATAATATTAAATTTAAAAGAAGAAAGAAAAAATTATAAATTTTATATATTATATTTAAATTTAAATTTAATTTTTATATTGTTTTATAAAATAAATATTCAGTAATTATTTTATATATATATTTTTATTTATATATTATGTATATATATAATATTTCAAATAAAATATATATAATTATCTAAATATGTTTATAAAAAAATTTACATTATCTAGAATGTTTAAAAAAAAAAAATTTTTGAAATAAAAAACAGCATATAACATATTTTGAAAAAAAAAAATATGTCATATTCATACTATATTATATAAATTAAGCAGTAAAAACTTTTATATTTTTTACTATATATATATATAATATTTTTAAATTTATAAAAGATATTTATAACATCTAGTTATGCACTTTCCATATTAATTGGAATTTTTTACACTAACAAAAGGAAAATTCAATATAAAGCAATTAATCATAAAGTATTGAAATTTTACTTTTAGGACTCTTACGATATGTTATTTTTACTCATTTTTATTTGATTGTATTCTGCAATCTGTATAACATGAAATTTAATTATAAAGTACAATAATGATGTTGAGTGTAATAAAAAACGATGTCGTATAATGCTGAGATTTGAATTTCTAGTTATGCATCTCAATCTGTAAATGCAACTGTAAAGTAATTTTCAATTTAATGATCTGAGAAATAACTCAAAATCGATTAGTAATAATTAGTTAAAATTTTGCATTTAGGACTATTATAACATGTTTCTGTGCATCACCTTCCATTTCTTTGCGATATACGCTCAATGTAAAGAAAACTTTTAATATAGCTAACATAATCCTATAGAGCACAACTCAAATGATTACTCGTAAAATGTAGGGCACTTCCATTTTTTATTACAATTGTCAATATGCATTAATAAAAAAAACCTCAATGACACGATTATTAATGATAATCCACAACAGGTGATTAAGGCGAGTTCCTGTTAGTTACAACTGCAACTAGGTGACTCTTACAAGCACACTCATAAACTCTCTCACAGACACACATATATAAAACGATATTTTTGCCCAAACGAACTTAATTTTAATATAATTGTACATTACGATAAACGCCTGTTAGTTATATAATCAAAATTATAACTCTTGGCAAACCTTTCTCTTATGATTGTGCTAACTTTTGGAAACTTCTCGAACACCAAAATTAATTTCTGCCTAGCTCAATAATCTTAGTCCCTTTTGTAACTTAGTTTCGAATAACGCATCCCCTCAAGTAGCTTAATGTTAACATTCTCATTTTTAAGCTCACTCCCAGATAGCAAGTTTAGTTTCCAGCAGTTTTGCCCTGCAATCCTGCAAACTTGAATCAAGTTCAGCATGACAAGTCTAAAGTTTGAAACAAGACTGCAGCAAGTCTACGGGAACTTCGAAGTCACCATCCCTCCAACTTGCAGCAAACTTGTCATGCAAGTTACACTACACTTGTCGGAAAAGTTTACAGCAAACTTGTCATATCAAACTTACAGCAAATTCATTGCAAACTAGGGTTGGAAAAAACCTCGCCGTTTGAAAAAAATCCTTTTTGTTTGGTTTAAATAGCATATGTAAAGGGAGTTTTTTTTACATTTGGAAAGCCTAAGTTTTTATATAATTTTGAATAAATATTAAAAATCCATTAGTAATTAATTTCTTGCTAATAACTCTTTGAACTCGAGAGCTCCGGACCGGAGCTATTTAAAATTTGTCTTCAAACTCGAAGGCTCCTCTACAGAGACAATGCAAAATAATTAGTTTTTACGATTTGTTTTTGTTGAGAACTGAAAAACGTGTTTGAAAATGAAAACGATGCTTAGTGAATTAATAGAATTAACACATCTATTTAATTTATTAGAAAATTTAGATAGTTACAAATTATAGAGAACTGTTACTTTAAAAAATAACCACACTTCAAAAATTAAAATAATTAATACCTTTTAAGAGATCCACCGCAGCGTTCGGAATGGCGTATCTGACATGTTGTCACTCTTTTCTTTGGCCGGGAAACGTTTGCGCATGCGCTCGTTATCTTAACTCTCATGTAATGATGGGTATTTTCGCTTGATCCAAGTTTGTCATGTCAAGATTGCCACAGTTTTGCAGTAAAATTGCGTGGCGAAGGAGTGGCCGATTTATGCTCCTTCTAACTTGCAGGAGTTTTGCTGCAAGTTTATCGCGTCTAATTTGTTATGACAAGATATCCAGAAAAAATCAAACTTGCTGCAAGTATGCATGCTATATGGATTTAATCTTTCACAATACTACATAACCAAATGTAAAATGTTTTGGAAAGAGAGATCTTAAAACGGGTTCACTCAAACTTATATTTTTTTTTATATATTTTGCTGTTTCATGGTCTAACGACTGTTTTTTTTTTATCCAAAATTCATATTACTCTAAGTTTATAGTAGGTAAGAAACAGTTATTAAACACACACACATATAATACTATACTACCACACAGACGCTGTAATGTTTTAACGCTGTAAATGCAAAAATTGTAAAATGTTTTTTAAATAAATTATAAATTGGACCGTTTTGATGGAAAAGCAAGGAAAAAAATTATCTTAAAAATACTTTACGCCAACAAGCGTGAACTTATTGCAAATGTAATTAGATTAAATTAAAATTACCTCATTGCCTGTACGGGGGTTCAATTCTGGGATTCTCGTACTGAAGCCCGTTGAGCTGACCATTGCTCCACAGATATGTTGGCATTGAAGTTTTTCAAGTGGTATTATAATAATCTCAATTCAAGCGCGCAATTCAGGATTTTTAGTAAAAAAAAAACATTTTTTATCGGATGAAATTTTGAATCTAAACCCTTCTAGAACCAACCCAATTAGATACACAAAATTTCATCAAAATTAGTCTAGACGTCTAGGAGAAGTGCTATTACGAACACACGGACAGAAGAATTTTATATATAAAGATGTAAAAATACTGTTATGAGGCTAACTTATATTCTTTTATCTTTTATTCTTTTGTATTTACGCAACGAGAAATTAAATAAATTAGATGTAAATATTTATAAACTAATAACATTTACAATTTACGTCCATATAATACCTCTAAAAAACACGTAATACACAGATAATGCGATTATCTTAAAACATTTCTACATAAGGCATAAATCTTTTCTAACAATTTCGCAGGTTTAAGCATGCTAAGTAATAAGGCAAGTGTTATTTATTATAAATGTATATAAATTATTTAAAAATCTACTCATGATAAAATCAAAAGTCATGTAAAGTTAAACTCCCCTTTTAATAGCAGTTTTAGATGACGGAAGATAAGTAGCTGCATCCAACACATTGCAACAATTTGCTGTAAATTTTTAATAAAACTTTTGAAATCCGTTCAAAATATACGATACTGAGGGTTTTTTACCTTAAAAGTTGTGTTTCGTGCACACAGAAAGTCATTTACAAAAGTTTAATATGGAGCTTAAATTAAAAATGTTTAACTCGGTATACGGCTTGCCTGTTAATTAAGCACTATGTTATTTAGTGTTATGTTAGATTCAATGTTACAGTAAGTACTACAGAGTTCGACAAAATGTTTTAGAGATTGTGTGAGGTGTATTCAATAAATGCATAATTGAACTTTATGCCTGTAAATGTGTATGTATGTATTATATTCGAATTATTATTAGAGTTTCTTTTTAAAAAAAGTGAAAAATGTTTGTAGAGTATCAGATAATGCAGAACGGTCTGCTTAATCAAAAGATGATTAAATTCCATATTTCGCTAATCCCGGCAGTCAACAATATTTTTTATATAATATATTCAAAAATATATATTAGGCAGTAATGATACAGATATTAATGGAATATATACATTCGTGCATTCATACTGACTATTCCTTCGAATTAAATATAAGAGTTAGTGTAGACTACTAAGCTCTATAATACGTAAGTAGTATAGTAGACAAAATGAGAATGCAGGTGGCATTTAAGCATAACCACCATACTGATTTCAAATGGTAAAGAGCTTTAAATATAACCACCATACCGATATCAAATGATAAAGGCATTAAAGTATAACCACCATACTGATATCAAATGGTAAAGACGTTTAAATATAACCACCATAATATCAAATGGTAAAGGCATGTAAGTATAACCACCATATTGATATCAAATGGTAAAGACATTTAAGTATAACCCCCATACTGATATCAAATGGTAAAGGCATTTAAGTATAATCCCCATACACTGATATCAAATGATAAAGACATTTAAGTATAACCACCATACTGATATCAAATGGTAAAGACGTTTAAATATAACCACCATAATATCAAATGGTAAAAGCATATTTAAGTATAACAACCATACTGATATGAAATGGTAAAGACATTTAAGTATAATCCCCATACACTGATATCAAATGATAAAGACGTTTAAATATAACCACCATAATATCAAATGGTAAAAGCATATTTAAGTATAACAACCATACTGATATGAAATGGTAAAGACATTTAAGTATAATCCCCATACACTGATATCAAATGATAAAGACATTTAAGTATAACCATCATACTGATATCAAATGGTAAAGGCATTTAAGTATAACCGCCATACTTATATCAAATGGTAAAGACGTTTAAGTATAACTACCATAATATCAAATGGTAAAGGCATGTAAGTATAACAACCATACTGATATGAAATGGTAAAGACATTTAAGTATAACCATCATACTGATATCAAATGGTAAAGGCATTTAAGTATAACCACCAGACTGATATGAAATGGTAAAGAACCGAGGGAAAAGTCCCAAGACAGTAAGCACTAAACAGACTGGACCTGCCAATCCCAAAAGCCTGGAATATCTATGCTAGCAGCTGATTCTAACCCACGATCGCTGGTAATAAAGAAACGCTAATTCTTGCTTGGCATATAAAAGGTAGCTATTGGAGAACATTTCGGATTTTTCAATTTATACAAACTGCAAAAACTTTTCTTTCTTTATTACATTAATATTTCATTTAACTTTAACTTCTTACCCTTTAGATGAACTTTCATAGCAAGAAACAAACGCGAAGATAATCACCAAATTTTATTGTCGACGATGGTCTCCAAACATTAAGAGTTCCGAAGGTGATCACTTTACCCCAATAAAAACCATCTGGTATAATACTCCGATTATTTTACAGACACCAACGACGATGCTGATGATCGACATACCAATACTAATTTTGCCATCGAGGACACAAAGATCCTGTACATTTGAAATCAGTTTGGGGTAAAACAGTATCATAGAATTTAAATCATACGCATATAACATATATAAAATTAACGTAGAGGATAACTTAGATAATTATTTCTTACTATTATTTTTTATTATTAGCCACACAACCAGATATATCGCTGCCTTCATGTTATTACTTCAAAATCCCTTCATAAGGCTGATCCCAAACAGTAAAATTAAAAAGAAAATATAACTAGGTCAAATGTCTAGAGTTTAGGATTAAAATATTGAAACATTCATTACATTTCCAGATTTCCATTTTTTCTAAATTAAGTTACACAATGTTTACTGCAATATTGTATTGCTTATCATTTCTTTTTTTTTCTCCCAATTTTCCTTATCTACAGAACTCACAAATGATTTGAAGAATCGATGAGATTACAAACAACAAATTGTTCTTTTTATTTCTTATCTGACATCATTTACACATTAATAATTTTTTTCTTTGCTTGAACCAAAATTTTACCCAACATTTACATTAAACGATTTGTTTCTTTCATAAGAAACTAGAAATTACAAATCGATAAGATCTGATAGTTCTAAATTTATAACATGGGTAAGATGGGGAATGGAAATGATTCATTAGATGAAAACTTTATTATGCTTGTATATAAAAATTCAACGAAAGTTGTTTTTTTTGTTAACATCTTAGATAGTTAACTGTCTATATGTATTTAAATTTATATGTATAATATTTTTTTTTGCTTGAACCAAAAGTTTCTCCAATATTTACATTAAAAGATTTGTTTCCTACATAAGAAACTATAAATTAGAAACCGATAAAATCTAATAGTTCTAAATTTATAACATGGGTAAGGCGGGGTATGGAAAGGATCCATTAGATGAAAACATTATAATACTTGTATATAAAAATTCAACGAAAGTTGTTTTTTGTTAACATCTTTAGATATTTAACTGTTTAAGTTTATATGTATAATAATTTTTTTGCTTGAACCAAAAATTTCCCCAATATCTGTATTAAACGATTTGTTTCTTTCATAAGAAACTAGAAATTACAAATCGATAAGATCTGATAGTTCTAAATTTATAACATGGGTAAGATGGGGAATGGAAATGATTCATTAGATGAAAACTTTATTATGCTTGTATATAAAAATTCAACGAAAGTTGTTTTTTTTGTTAACATCTTAGATAGTTAACTGTCTATATGTATTTAAATTTATATGTATAATAATTTTTTTTTTGCTTGAACCAAAATTTTACCCAACATTTACATTAAACGATTTGTTTCTTTCATAAGAAACTAGAAATTACAAATCGATAAGATCTGATAGTTCTAAATTTATAACATGGGTAAGATGGGGAATGGAAATGATTCATTAGATGAAAACTTTATTATGCTTGTATATAAAAATTCAACGAAAGTTGTTTTTTTTGTTAACATCTTAGATAGTTAACTGTCTATATGTATTTAAATTTATATGTATTCGTGTGTGTTTCATATTCCAATGTTCAAGTGGAAAAAAAGCTTTAGAAAAATGCTTCCAAAATTCAGATTAAATATCGAATAAACAATTATTTAGGCGAATTTTAAGACAGCTACCACTTAAAAATTAAATAACAAGAAATTGCGAGGGTTTGATTGGTTTAGAGTGCTACGGTCTACTTTTTGCAACACGAGGGCTAATGAAACCGGGACCTACAGCTTAAAGCCGATTCCGAACAACTATGAACGTCCATGCCACTTTGGGATTTGAACCCACGAACTCCGGTACCGAAGGCCAGCACCCTAAGCAATCGGCCATCGCTCAGCGAAACTGCGAGGTAATTGCCAACTTTGTAAAAACAGGTTTACTACTGAGTTTAAGATTGCTCGAGCAAGAAATAAATATGGGAACAATCATCAAAAATTACTACGGAGTTTAAGATATAAGAAAATACACAAGTTTCCAACTTTCATAAACCAAAATCGTACTTTTCTTGGTACATTTATGTTTCACTTATTCTTACCTTGCTCGAGCAAGAAATAAATATGGGAACAATCATCAAAAATTATCGCCAAAGAAGGTCTCCAGACGTTAGGGCGCCGGTGGTTCCTTTTTCTTGATAAGTACCATCTGTTTTAATGGATAGATCATTCGATAGAAATTTACTTATCAGATAACTTGAGATTTCATGACTCAGCCTTTGCTCTACCAACCCTACGCTATCGAAGTCATACACATATCGATCTGGCTTTCCAGGTTTTGAAAACATTTCGAAGATAAAACTATTTCTTTCCATAAAGGAAAACAATGTTTCTTTAACCATAGGATTAGACCATGAAAAATTTCGTACCGGTAAAACATTTATAAATGTTTATACTTATTTTTATTAAAACTAAATATATTATTTAGAGAATAAATTACTTCACTAAAATTTATTTAGGTTATTCTACTATAGGGATTGACTTATATATGTATACTATTTGAGAACACAGGACCGAAATGAAATCTTTTATAGTGATTGTATGCAGTATATATATATATATATATATATATATATATATATATATATATATATATATATATATATATATATATATATATATATATATATATATATATATATATATATATATATATATATATATATATATGTATATATATATATGTGTATATATATATATATATATATATATATATATATAGTTGTGTGTGTGTGTGTGTGTGTGTGTGTCTACTCTGGTGTGCAAAACTTAAGCAACAGTGGATTTTTGTCATAACTCCACGAGAAATTATCTGTGAGACATGAAATTAAAAAAAGGGAGCGTATTGCTGTTGAGGAGCTACTGGAAAGTGAAGATATCTCTCTAATGGATTCGCTAGCGTACTCCCCTGATTTAAATCCCATCGAACATGTGTGGGATGATTTGGGGAGACCCATTGCAGCACGCTTATATTCTCCGGAGAACACCAAACAACGCAAACAGATTCTGATTACGGAATGGGTAATGCTACTGCAAGAAATGTTGGACCAGCTGGCTAGACAAAGTGAAGCAACCATTGCATTTAGGGGAGGGTGTATCCCATACTAAAGAATATCTGTTATTTGTTCTTCCCCTTGGATAGACAATCATGAGTCTCGATACAATGCGTTCAATAAAGCTTGTTTATGTTTAACACCATACCGTAAGCATTGTATTCATTTTTCAGCTCCGATGGTTTCGTCAACCTTTACGTACATAATACTCTCCCTTATTTCTGAATTTCATGTCTCTAAGATGATTTATCATGGTGTTATGACAAAAAACCCACCTGTTGCTTAAATTTTGCACACCAGTGTGTGTATGTATATATGTAAGGAAACTTCTAAGGGGTTTTCAAAACTTAAATCAAGGGTAAAAATTCCCGCATCATTTTCCATTCCCCTTTTTAACCCCTAACCTAAATTGACCACTGGGGCTACAGGTTACGCCCTCGGAGAAGGGGCCTGGCCAATTATAAACCTACATGGCCCTAGCGAACAATTTTTAGGGACTCTCTATTATATTACAGAGTGCGAAATATTATTAAAATTATTAACTAATATAAGTATTATCAATCGTTTGCTATTTAACCATTAAATTAAACTGAGGAATACATATTGCAATTTCAATAATTAATGTATTAATGTAAAAAACTTGCTAATTTTTTAAAATTTATTATATGTATTATGTCTTTGTAATATGTCTTTATAGTTGCAAAATTTATACTATGTATTTTATTTTGTGTATAATTATGTATGAAATTATCAGTTACTTATTTTATTACTTAAAATTTTTGTAAAATTTTAGGTTAACGGAAAGGTTCTCATTTCATTCACCCCTTTCTTTTTGCCCACGGAGGATATTGTAAGGAAAATTCTCAGGGGTTTTCAAAACTTAGATCAAGGGTAAAAATTCCAGCGTCATTTTCCATTCCCCTTTTTAACCCCTAACCTAAATTGACCACTGGGCCTCACTACGCCCTCAGAGACGGGGCCTGGCCAATTATAAACCTACATGTTCTAGCGGACAATTTAGGAAATTTCCAAATAAAAAGGAGATAAACGATAGTGGAGGCAGACCACAGATTTTCCCACAGATGTTGACCCAGGTTTTACGTGTCTTGTACATAAAACTTCATGCTAGCTGACCCTTCAGTTTGTCCTTATGATGAAGTGGGAACCCGTCCTTCAACGTTATCTTAATAAAGATCTTTAGCTGAAACGGTATCATGTTTATGGCCATGACTGCAACCCCCCATCGAGAAGTCCGTCTCTCTCTCTCTCTCTCTCACACACACACACACACACACACACACACACACATATATATATATATATATATATATATATATATATATATGTGTGTGTGTGTGTGTGTGTGTATGTAAAAATTTAATACTTTAGTCTTACACTAAAATTACTAACTCCTATATTACAAAACCACCAAATCCACGATTTTGTCATCTTAGTAGCCTCTTAAACTCTTTTGTCTTAGCGAAATTAACCAGCCAACCCTTTTTGCTGATTAAGCATATTAATTTTATCAAGTCTTTGGCTCCCCTAGGGGGGCGCGCCCCACAGTTTGAGAATCACTGAGCTACATTATTAGCTCCGTTTTAAACTAAAGTTCAAAACTCCACAATGTTTGAAAAAAATAATAATAATAAATATAAAATTAAAGATTAAAAAATGACAAATTTTAAGGGTTTGCTGAAAACAAATTTTACATTACAATATAATTTGATTTCTCCGTTTTTTTTTTGTTACTATGCTAAAGTGTGTCTATTTTAAAGGTGTTAAAACAAAATCCACTCAGAAAATATTTATAACTTTATTATTAAATGGAATTTTATTTGCTGTCCTATTTATAGGACAGCGGTCTATTTATGGTTTAAAGAAGGCAATAATATCTTTCTAATATTATACTGTGTACAGGTTAAGACCGACTGAGCGTCTAGGCTAGCCATGGAGTCTCCGGTGACAAATTACAAAATAGAAAGAAAACTAATTCCTCCTACACAATTTGGTTTATTTTTAATATAAATAAAGGTGCAAATAGTAAATAAAAATGTTAATTAGGCCCTCATACCAAAGAGACCATACTCAATTGAAGATCTGGCCAACATGGCGTCTTAGTCTTAAAAAGAAAATGGTGTTAGAATTGCCGCAGAAGATTTTGAGCTGCTCCGCAGATTTCTCTAAAAATTTCGTTGGACAGCGTTGCCTGGGCCGAAGATGGCTACTCCGCGGTTAGCGACCCCTCTTGTCCAATGGGGTCGAAGGAGGGCCACTCACATCACTTTCGCGATGGCGTTGTAGAAGAGTAACTCTTTGTTACATACTGATTTTGTATATGCTAGTCCATGCCAGAGGAAATTTATTTTGAAGAACTGGGAACTTCAATTTCATGTAATTATATATTAAAATTGGTTTACGATGCATCTTTAAAATTTAGTCAAAAGACTATACGCTTTGTTAATATTTACATACAAGTATGAATTTTCTAAACATTTTCCTCATAACTAAAGAAAAAAAAATTATTGCTTCCTTTGCTATTTTTTTTATTTTGCAATTTCGACAAAAGTTATTTTGAGGAAACAAAATACTACTTTAAAATTTATTTTTTACTTAAAAACAAAATAAAATTAGAGTTTTGTTTTCTATAGTTATTATTAAATTGAAGTATGTTGACGTGAGGTTATTGATTTTTTAATAAAATGTTCCAGAAATAATATTTCTATAAAAAATTTCTGTTTATATCCGTATTTTTTGTGAACAGATGTGTATAAATGAAAACATAAGAATGTGTGTCCTACACTTTAAAAAAATAACAGACTTTATTTAACGTTTACGTATTCTTATAAAGAGTATAAATAGCAATGTTAAATAAGATATAAAATCATTATATAACAAAACTGTTATTATACATGTAATACTAGAATTTCTTAAATATTGAGAGATCTAACAAAGTTCATTAAAATTGCTTCTAATGCATTTTTTCTACTAAATGTTAAGTTTTCTACATACTAATATCTACATACTAGTAGGAATTTTCAAAAAATTTTTCCCAAAACTACAACAAAAATGAATTAATCTCTTTCTTAATTTTTCTTTATTTAATAATTTCGGCTAGTATAATTTTGGAAACTAGAATACTAATTTGAAATGTATTTTTTACTTAAAAACAAATTAAAATTAGAGTTATGTTATTTCGATAGTTATTATTAAATTGAAGTATGCTGAGGTGAGGTTATTGATTTTTTTAATAAAATGTTAAATGTGCAAGAGTTATTGTTCTTATAGAACATTTATGTGTATATACATATATTTATGAAAAAATGTGTATAAATGAAAACATAAATGTTTGTCCTGCACTCTCGAAAAAAATAAGAAACTTTATTTAAGTTTTAACATATTCTTATAAAGAGCATAAATAACAATTTTAAAAAATACATAGAATCGTTATAAAACAAAACTGTTATTATATGTGTAATACTAAAATTTGTTAAAGATTGAGTGATCTAACAACATTCATTAAAGATTCTTTTAACACATTTTTACACTATATGCTTAGTTTTTATATAGAAATGAAACAGGGAATCGAGTTTTACTCACGCTATAAACTTTTAAAACACTTTTTTGAACTTATACATTTTTTTAGATTTTTTTCATTGTGTAACATTCAACCATCTATAAATCAACAAAAGGCTTTGCATCTCGAACTCTAAATTTAAAAATTCTTTACTTAAAAACAAAATAAAGTTAGATTTATGTGTTTCGATAGTTATTATTAAATTCAAGTGTGCTGATGTGAAGTTGTTGATTCTTTTAATGAAATGTCAAAAGTTTCAAGAATTATTATTCCTATATAATATTTCTGTATATATATGTATATATATATATATATTATATATATATATATATATATATATATATATATATATATATATATATATATATATATATATATATATATATATATATATATATATATATATATATATATGTATATATATATATATATATATATATGTATATGTATATATATCTATATATATATATATATATATATATGTATATATATATATATATATATATATATATGTATATATATATATATATATATATATATATATATATATATATATATATATATATATATATATATATATATATATATATATATATATATATATATATATATATATATATTATTTTTTAACTAACTTTTCGTATTTTATATTGAAATATATAAACAAATATATAGATAAAAATATATAAATAACATACATAAGATTTTTGTAAACAAAAATTTATTTTTTAGTGGATAAATTTATAATAGTATCGTAAATGTGAAAAATCAAATAGAAATAATAGTATATAGTTTTAATTTTTTGGAATTATTTTATATATAAACATTTGTACACTATAAAAAATGAAAAGAGCAATCATAAAACTAATCATGTAAACACTAGTTTTTATTTATCTAAATTTTTCCAGAATCTATGTAGTAGACAAGAACATTCGGCTTCATGTTCCTGTATATACCGTTATTTTTGTACCCACAAACAAACATTGTTGTTACACTAACCCGTACTAGTAAGTGAACCGCGATCAAGTATCAATCGTCCGAAAACGTACAATTACGTGTCCCGCATATAATGCATTAAAACATTTAATTTGATAATTATTTTTAAACATTTTTTGAAATCAGAAGGATATAACTGTTAAATTTTTAACCAAATTTCGCCGATCACAACAGCCTTAAAAACTAAAGTTAAAAAAATTTAAAGCATGATAAACTACAACAGAGCTATCTGAATAACTCTAAAAACTTCAACGTAAGCATTCAGTAATACGTCAATTCCTAGAGAAAAGAGTTACAAATTATATAGGTATCTGGGTATGGAAACAGCACAAACACGTGATGTTTTAATTAATCTTAAGCTCAATAGCTTCTTTAAAGAAGTATCAAAACTGCAAGAGTGTAAAATGAATAATAAGCAATTTCCTGTTACAGGAAAATGGGTTTTGTGGGAATGTAGTTCCGACGTGCCAATCAAATCAAAACAGGGGATCAGCCTTTGTCGTGTCAAACTCCGCTAAGCTCATTAATCAGTTCTTAGAATTATGTCCAATTTCCTGGAAGCATCTCGTAACTTTCACTGCCAATACTCACTCATTTTAGGGAATTGAATGTTAAGTTCACAGAATTGATATCCTACATATGATATATGGCTCTAGAACATGTAAACACAGCTTTACATACAGTTTTATTCAATTTTGGGAAGAACTATTACTGATAGGAAAGTTTATGAACATTATTATATGAAGGGGACATATTACACTTTGACCTGTAAAATTTCACTACGAGAGTTTTGTTTAACATAAAATAAAAATTTTTGTTCCGTTTAGAATATTTTTTCTAGATCATTAGTTAGACCACCTTAAAGAAAATTGCTTAGTTTTACTGTACGAAGTAATACATTAAAAAAAAAGAACCGAGGAAAAATTCCACAGTAGAGGCACTAAACAGACTGGATTTGCTAATTCAAAAAGCCTAGAACATCCATGTAAGCAGCTGATTCTAACGTACAAACGCTGGTAATAAAGAAATGATAATTTTTGCTTGGCATAGGACTGTTAAATTTTTAACAAAATTTCGCCGATCGAATGTCCACAGCAGCCTTAAAAACTAAAGGTAAATATTTTAAGCATGATAAACTACAACAGAGCTATGTGAATAACTCTAAAAATTTCAAGCATTCAGTGAAACGCCAATTCCTAGAGAAAATAGTTACAATTTATATTGATATCTGGGTATGGAAACAGCACAAACACGTGATGTTTTAATTAATCACAAGCTTAATAACTTCTTTAAAGAAGTATCAAAACTGCAAGAGTGTAAAATGAATAATAAGCAATTTCCTGTTACAGGAAAATGGGTTTTGTGGGAATGTAGTTACGACGTGCTAATCAAATCAAAATAGGGGATCAGCCTTTGTGGTGTCAAACGCCACTAAGCTCATTAATTAGTTCTTAGAATTATGTCCAATTTCCTGGAAGCATCTCGTAACTTTCACTGCCAATACTCACTCATTTTAGAGAATTGGATGTTAAGTTCACAGAATTGATATCCTATATACGATATATGGCTCTAGAACATGTAAAAAACAGCTTTACATACAGTTTTATTCAATTTTGGGAAGAACTATTACTGATAGGAAAGTTTATGAACATTATTATATGAAGGGGACATATTACACTTTGACCTGTAAAATTTCACTACGAGAGTTTTGTTTAACATAAAATAAAAATTTTTGTTCCGTTTAGAATATTTTTTCTAGATCATTAGTTAGACTACCTTAACGAAAATTGTTTAGTTTTACTGTATGAAGTAATATATTTAAAAATAAGAACCTAGGTAAAATCCCACGGTAGTAGGCACTAAACAGACTGGATTTGCTAATTTCAAAAGCCTAGAACATCCATGCTAGCAGCTGATTCTAACTCACTAACGCTGGTAATAAAGAAAAGCTAATTTTTGCTTGGCATTGAAATGTTAAATTTTTAACCAAATTTCTCCGATCGAATGTCCACAGCAACTTGAAAAACTGAAGTTAAAAATTTAAAACATGATAAACTAAAACAGAGCTATCTGAATAACTCTAAAAACTTCAATGTAAGCATTCAGTGAAACGTCAGTTCCTAGAGAAAAGAGTTACAATTTAATTGATATCTGGGTATAGAAACAGCACAAACACGTGATGTTTTAATTAATCTCAAGCTCAATAACTTCTTTAAAGAAGTATCAAAACTCCAAGAGTGTAAAATGAATAATAAGCAATTTCCTGTTACAGGAAAATGGGTTTTGTGGGAATGTAGTTCCGACTTGCTAATCAAATCAAAACAGGGGATCAGCCTTTGTCGCGTCAAACGCCACTAAGCTCATTAATTAGTTCTTAGAATTATGTCCAATTTCCTGGAAGCATCTCCTAACTTTCACTGCCAATACTCACTCATTTTAGAGAATTGAATGTTAAGTTCACAGAATTGATATCCTATATACGATATATGGCTCTAGAACATGTAAAAACAGCTTTATATACAGTTTTATCCAATTTTGTGAAGAACTATTACTTATAGGAAAGTTTTTGAAAATTATTATATTAAGGACTCATATTACACTTTGACCTGTAAAATTCCACTACGCGAGTTTTGTTTAAGATAAAATAAAAATTTCTGTTCCGTTTAGAATATTTTTTCTAGATTATTAGTTACACTACCTTAACGAAAATTGTTTAGTTTTACTGTATGAAGTAATATATTTAAAAATAAGAACCTAGGTAAAATCCCACGGTAGTAGGCACTAAACAGACTGGATTTGCTAATTTCAAAAGCCTAGAACATCCATGCTAGCAGCTGATTCTAACTCACTAACGCTGGTAATAAAGAAAAGCTAATTTTTGCTTGGCATTGAAATGTTAAATTTTTAACCAAATTTCTCCGATCGAATGTCCACAGCAACTTGAAAAACTGAAGTTAAAAATTTAAAACATGATAAACTAAAACAGAGCTATCTGAATAACTCTAAAAACTTCAATGTAAGCATTCAGTGAAACGTCAGTTCCTAGAGAAAAGAGTTACAATTTATATTGATATCTGGGTATGGAAACAGCACAAACACGTGATGTTTTAATTAATCTCAAGCTCAATAACTTCTTTAAAGAAGTATCAAAACTCCAAGAGTGTAAAATGAATAATAAGCAATTTCCTGTTACAGGAAAATGGGTTTTGTGGGAATGTAGTTCCGACGTGCTAATCAAATCAAAATAGGGGATCAGCCTTTGTCGTGTCAAACGCCACTAAGCTCATTAATTAGTTCTTAGAATTATGTCCAATTTCCTGGAAGCATCTCGTAATTTTCACTGCCAATACTCACTCATTTTAGAGAATTGGATGTTAAGTTCACAGGATTGATATCCTACATATGATATATGGCTCTAGAACATGTAAAAACAGCTTTACATATAGGATATTTTATCAGATTTTGTGAAGACCTTTTACTGATAGGAAATGTTTTTGAAAATTATTATATTAAGGGGACATATTGCACTTTGACCTGTAAAACTTCACTTCTTTTTTATTCGATATAAAATAAAAACTTCTGTTCCATTTGGAATTTTTTTCCAGATCATTAATAATACTATCTTTCCAAAAATTGATTAGTTTTATTGTATAAAGTAATACATTTAAGAAGCTAATGCATACACAAAGTAAAACAATTTGGATTTTATTTATTTTTAAATATGTGAATTAGAAACTAATGCTTTATTTCAAATATAAGTAAAAATATATAAAAATATATTGGAATATATTTCCAAATAGATTCCAAATATAAGTAAATTTTTTAATCTATGAACCTCATTTGCAATAATTTGAGCAATACATTTTGTAATATATCATAGTAGATGTTATTTTTTATTTAAATTTTCAAATTTTTTGACAGTTTTAGATGTCATTTTATACTATTTTAGATGTCAGATAATTTAAAACTCTAAGATTTCTAGAATAAAATAGACATTTTACTTCAATTTGATGTAAAAATTTACTTTTCTAATACACGTATTTCAAAAGTCATCTTACATTGTATATGAAATGTCTTTACATTGCATATGCCTTTTTTCGTTTAGAGCAAGTGCATTTACTATGTTACTCTAAAAATTACTTCAAAGCTAGAACATTATTAAAATGGTGTATAAAATTCATTCTAAAATGTAACACATTTTTTTTAATGTAAATCGAAAAAATATGTTAGAATGAAGATTTTAGGTTACGAAAGGTACTATGTTCCCTTAATGCTATTCAAATTTTTAACCACAAATACTGCATATGACTAAATAGCATACAAAAAAGTTTAAAAATCAGATGAATTTTAATTAATTCGTTATTTTTTTAAAGTTCATTCTAACCTAATTTAAATTTTTTTTGCTACAATATTATTTCTTAAAATTAGCTTTTGGCCAATTTTTGGGCAGTATTTTGTAAACAGATTGAATAGTTTATGATGAGAATTTCTTTTATGTACATACTAAACTTTTTTAAAATTCGGATGGTCTAAACTATAATCCTGTTTTAAACATCTAAATGAAGAATAAATTTAAAAACAGATAATCAGATTCGTTATAAATTTTTTTAGGAATATTTGGTAAGTATTTTGTTGAAATTTATGAAAAATTAACTCAATAAAAAATTCTAATTTCTAATCGGACAATTTCATGAAAACGAGTTACCCGAAATATTGTAATATTTTAAGAAATATTTTATCTAATTTAATTTTCTTAAGCCCCAGTTTAGTTCACAAAATTTCGTACCTTTAAGTTAGTAATTTATAAAAGTAAATTTCCATGTTCTGCTTAATATTGTGAAAATAACAGCTAGTTACTTTACATTTAAATAATTATATTTCTGAAGAGTCTGTAACACTTCAACTATTCACTCTTAAATTTAAAAAACTCTATCTAATTTTCAATCTTTTGTAATTGAAATTGTTTTTCATCAAAAACTGTTTTAACTAAACTCTCAACTACACTCATGTCCATAAATTAAGGATAATGAAGTTCAGGCAATGAAAGAGACAAAAGCAAAACAAATTTGACTTATTTGTAAAGTCTATTTATTAAACAAAAGGTAAAGAGCAAAAAAGATGCTATATGTTTGACATAATTAATAAAAATTGCGATTTTTACTCCCTGGAGCAAATTTTAAAAAAGAACCTATTTACAGAAAACAGTATAACATGGTTAGTATGATGGTTAATACGGAGTATGTCTCCCGGACGATGCAATACAAGCGTTACAACGCCTACGCATGCTGAGTATCAGATTATCAATCTGATCTTGGGGAAAATTACACCACTCATCAAGCAATGCCCTCCGAAGTTCCGATAGACAGTTGGGAGGGGGTTGACGGGCTGCAATTCGTCGGCCAAGTATGTCCCACACATGCTCTATTGGATTCAAGTCCGCTGAGTATGCTGGCCAATCCATACGGGTGATATCCTCCAATAGAAGGCATTCGTCTACAATGTTTGCACGGTGAGGTCGGGCGTTGTCATCCATATACAGAAATTCAGGACCCATGGCGCCCCGAAACAAACGTACATGTTGTTCCAGAATGACATCCCGATAGATGTGGCCTGTCATCGTTACACTCTGAACATGCAGGTCAGTTCTGGAACCAAGTATAATTCCTCCCCAAACGAGCCATCCTGCACCACCGTAACGGTGTCGTTCAATGGTGTTCTGAATTATCTTTAATTTATGGACATGAGTGTATCTTTTTCCTTTATTTACATGGCATCAAAATGTTTTTTAGGTTTATTAGAAAATTCGAAAACATTAATGGTTGTATTTATATATTTACTTTTTTTTTTGTTGAACCTTGCTCATTTACTCATATGAGCGAACAATTTCTTTTTTGCCTAACTTTTAAAAAGGTAACGTGTCTTTAAATTTATGAAGTACTTGTAAAATATTTTTTAGAAGTAAAATATATTTAATCATAGATAAATTTCTGATTTTTTTTTTATAAAATTTGACAAGGTTGTTATGAAATTTCACTATTGGTTGAAAAATTTCCCTTGTGGAAAGATTTCAATATGCCAAAAATAAAACATGAAACATATTCCATTATAGTTGGTTGCACAACTGTGTTATCCGTCAGCTTAGATTTTGAAATTTCTGTCTTTTTAAAATTCAGATTGTTTTCTTTCAAGAAGACAGTACACCTAAGAAATGGCAAA
Source organism: Pardosa pseudoannulata (assembly GCA_032207245.1). Lineage (NCBI taxonomy): Eukaryota > Metazoa > Arthropoda > Arachnida > Araneae > Lycosidae > Pardosa > Pardosa pseudoannulata. The sequence goes on along the minus strand of CM063501.1, from coordinate 85,055,592 downwards.
AGCAATAGTTTAAAAGAATTTTATATGAATAGAAATAGCGATGTAATTTTAACAAAAGCATTTAAAAACGTCATTGTGCAATAAACTTGAATCGAGGTATAAATATATTGTATCAATCCTTTTGTAATAATGACCATTTTACTGCTACATGTTTCAAATTTAATGTAAATTATTTTAAGTATTTTTATGTCACTAGTTAGTTTGCAAAATAATATTTATCATCATAATTTATATAAGTATTTCATTTTAAATATTGTTTTTAACTAATCATATAAGATACAAAATCTAATTTTATTTTTAAAAATTAAAATGTTTATTGTATTATATATTAACATATCTTTTAAAGTTTTTACGCATGATTACTGCTGAGTTTTAGATAAGTATTTAAAACTTTGACTGCCAAGCCAAAATTGCAAATGTTCACAAAGGGGCCAAACTTTTTTTTTGTGTGTAATTTGTATTTTTTCAACATAAAACTATATATAAAAACAATATTTCAAAACAAACAATATTTTAAAACAAACTCTCTCTATTTATATATATTCCCTTTTATGTTGCATGTTCCAAATATTTAATTTTTCATAAAACTTAGCTCATAAAATCGTCACATATACCAATTTGCGCAAACCACGTATACCTAACACATCGTAGGGAGCCCAACAATCAAACTCCAATACGATTTTCATGTAACTGATAACATCTTTGATAGCCATGGCCTGAAGTGTTAAAACACCATGGCTATCATATCGGATAGCCAGTGTCTCAACGGAAATATCACTGGATATCACATATGATAGCCATGGCAGTCAAAGTGTTAAAACTATGTCCAATAAGTACTAGAATAATAAACAAAACGGAACTAGAGTATTTATCTATAAAGGGAACTTAAATGTATCATAACATTTGGTATATAAAATTAATAATATTTGTTCATTATAGTGGTTAATTACAAATTGAATCATTTCCCAGATTTATATTATGTGAGTTAAGTAAGCATACTCGGAGTATAGTGTCGATATGAAGACTACACGTACTTTTTATAATTTCCATTAATTAAAACCTAACATTCTGTATAATACATACAAAGACTGCAACTTTAAAAATATTAACTTGCAGGTTTGGTTCGGTTTGGTTTGGAGTTGTACGGTGTACTTTTTGTAACACGAGGGCTAATTAGACTGGGAGCTACAGCTTAAAGCCGATTCCGAACGGTTACGAACATCCATGCCAATGTGGGCTTCGAACACACGAACTCCGTAACCTAAGGCCAGTACCCTAACCAATCGGCCATCGTTCGGCATTATTTTGCAGGAAGCACTGTAAACCAAAATTATAGCAACTCTTTTATGTATAAAGCAAGTATATAATTATTAAACAATTCGAACCTATTTTTAGAGTAAATTTTTGATGCAATTTTATCAATTTGAGAAATTTTCCAGGCGAAACCTAAATTTTTCTTACAGATTCAACTGCATATATTTAACTACAACTAAAATTGTAAATGAAAATCTACACTGATCATATCATATGCGCTCTAAATATCATGCAATCAATATTTTAATACAATTTTAAGTCTGAAACAATGTCTAAAATTTAAAAAAGGGTATTATTTTTAAATGTACTCTCCACTTTTTCCAAACATACAAACAGTTTATCTACCCTACCAACTCCAAATTATACAATTATAATATTTTTTGTAATGAAAAACCTCAAATTTGTGAAAAGATGTACAGTGACCTTAATATGCTTAGTTCAGCTTAGACTGGAATGAAGCAAGCACTAATATTTTAAAAGAAATATCATGAGACCAGACCTACTACTTAAATCCGATCCCGAATGGCTACAAACAATGAGAAGTCACGAATTCTAATACCAAAGATTAATTTCCTACCCATCAACTGTCGTTCGGTTCTTAACCATTTTTAATGTCATAAAGGTGTGACCTTGATTTTAAGATTAACTTTAGATAAAGAAGAAAAGACAATTTTGGGAAGCCAATTTCTTCTCATATTCCTTCAATCATTTCGATTATATTTATACATAACATAAAAATTCATTTTAAGTTGTATTTGCAAAATACATTATAAATACTAAGTAATGCAACATAAAAAGAATTTAAAAGACAAAACATCCTACCTTTTAATACTATCCAATGGGCGGTGCTAAGACCAATTTTTATGGACAAAAACAAAAAGAAGTTGAAATCAAATTCTCCTAACGTCAAAATTATTTACTCTATCAATAAGGAATTAATCTTAACTCAATAAATATTTTAATACTAGCAATGCGATAATTCCCAGTTACGGCTAGTTCTCAATATTATTACTGTTATTAAAGCGAATTCTCTTCCTCAACTTTTTTATGGAAGCTTTTCTAATTATACAGTCCATAAAATTCCGCAAAATCTAGAGGTTTTAAAAGAATTTTAAACTGTTTAAAATATACATTTTACATTATTTAAATGCATTTTACAGTAATTGTGATTTGGAAATATTAACTTAACTAGCATATATCCCATAATATGACGGGATCAGTAAAATTTTTAATTTTCCAGAATTGTAAAGTACCCTACAAGGCAGATAAAAAAGGTTTGTTTTTGTCTGAGAATTATCTGGTACAGGCTTAATAATTTTTTTATCTTCATACTCCTCTAAAGTCTTCCGATACTGTGAATATGGCTCAGAATCATGTTGAATTTATTTAGTAAGATAATTCAAAATTTTCTCAGCTATGTCTAAATTATCGTTAAGTTCTTCCAAATTTTTTTGCTACAGTATTTAATGGAAGTAAAGATATGAAACTATAGTTTCCACTACACCCTGGAGGTAGATAAAATTTGTTGCTAATATATCTGATAAAATTTTCATTGAAAAAAAAAACATCGATGATAAAATTGAAAATTATTACATATGTACATAATTTATTATTTAAGCCAAATATAGAATAAAATTATTTAAGAAATATCTAAGTTCATAGATAAAATGTATGAAAAAAAATGCAGATGATATTTAAATAACTTAAAATAAGAAATGATTAAAACAGATGTTTAAAGGAATGACGTCATAATGCTAGAAAATGGTATTTTTACCTATTTATTATATGATAAATTGATAAATTTAACCTCCTGCTCTTAACTGGGGAAAATAGAGCTTGAAATAATGGCACTAAATGATAGAAAAGGAGGAAAGGGGTGGATTTCGAAAGTTGTTAACCCTAAATCCTCAAGAATCCAATATGGATGCCTTTTTACATTCCAGGTACAACCGCTTCATAAAAACAGACGAACAGATAACTTAGGCTATTATTATATATAGGGATACCATTACTGAATGAAAATATAGTTATAAAGGTTTAATACAACTGTCTACACAATGTTAATCAAATTTAGGTAAAAACTAACAGTTTTGATGATAAAAATACAAGCAATTTATTTTATAAAATCGTTTTTTTTTTAGCTTAAACATATAAATCTATATATTATGAAGTTTTATTTCAAGAAAAAATTGCACTAAAAGTGACTATATAAATATCAGAGATAAACGAACCCTTTTTTAACGAAACGACAGTTTTATAATTTCCATACATTTTCTTTTGTTTAGATTTTAATTTACAATTTTCATTACGAAAGATTTAAAATTGTTATAAATTATAATAATGACTTTTAAGAGAAATTTTCAAGTTAAATTTAGAAAAAAAATGCTATTTAATTTCCTATAGAAAATGGCCTCGTTTTGACCAAATAGTTTTAAAGAAAACAAAAAACTCATTAAGTAAGAAGTATGATAATGAAAATTTGCCCTTTAAAATTTATGTAACAATTTAAGTGCTTAGAGTGAACTAACACAGATGAAAGTCTTTTTAGAACAGAAAAAGTAATTTTTGGTAAATAAAAATGAGGAAAAAATCTCGTAAATCAAACATAATGTTGTATTTTCCAATTAATTTTTAACTTTTTTATTTTTATTGTTAGTTTACTTCACTAATATCTCAGAAGGATTTAGTGCATTTTTAATAAAAAATATTCATTCAAAAATATTATTTATAGAAAAATATGAGAATTAAATTATTTTAAAATATTTTTAAAATTTATCTACCATTACCATAAAAAAGAACTTGTATATAGTTATGCGTGTTAATGATTTACAAATTTTAAAAAACACATTTTTAGAAACGAAATGTTTCATTTTTATGTATTTCTTACGAATAATTTTATGTTCGCACAATTAAACAAGTTTAAGCTATACTGTAATAAATTTCTACATTACAAAATTGGTTCAATATTCGAAATTTACCTAAGATACAAATTAAAAACTGTAAAATATATCAAAACCGGTTAAATATTTGAGTTTATTTTATGTCTGTCTCCTTTAATAGAACTTTTTGTCAAAAAACATATACATTTTAAATTCTCAACTAAAGATATAAATATTAATTTTACTTATGAATCTAACTAATTATATCAATGGATGAAACAGTTTAATATCACAATGTAATAAGTATTAATTTTCTTAAATTTATTTCTCTAGTGTACATATGTGTTATATGTTAGATACAGGCGCGCGCGCGCACACACACACACACACACCTCATATTTATAAGGATACCTCACATCCTCATATCTTTAAGGATTTCAACTAAAGCATTGTAAAATATAATTTAGTTTTATTGTGTGAAGAATACCATTTAATATCTGAATATATTTTCATATAAAAGCCTTTTCAAATCAACAAATCTTTGGTAATAACAATGTTTACTGCTATTTAGGAATAATCCTACATTAACAATTATTTAAAGTTTGATAAAATTAGAACTTAATATTCTGCTCCACGGTTTGTAAATTAGCAAAACGTGCTAATTCATACAAATTGCGTTAATAAATCCATAAATCTCACTATTTGAAGAATGTCTGGATAATAATTAGAAACAGAAGCATAAATTCTATTTTATATGAGCAATAATAAAAATGTCAAAAGTATTTGAAACAAGAGATCAAACTTTATTCTAGAGCAAAATAGAAAAATACTTCTTCGGGTTAAAATACAAGTAGAATTACTTTGATATTATTTATTAGCAATGTAAATCACTTCTGTTGGCGATTTTTGGTGAAGGAAAATATGTCTCTGTGTGTCTTAATGTCAAATTTATACTTTTATACCTTTAAAATTATCTCATATTTACGGTTTTAGTCTAGTTTATTATTATCTATGAATCTTTTTTTATAAAAGCCTGTAAGTACTTATAAAGTAATTTTCAGTAACAAATGAAAGACAGAAGCAATATAAAGATTTTGCAACCACCCTGATATGTTGCTCTTTAAAAAATTACTGCTTTTGAATATACCATACAACTTGAAAATTACGAATTATTTACAATTATTTACAAATAAAGTCTTATTTAGATTTCGTAAACAGTTTGAGGAAGTTTTTTATTCCAGTTTATTTACCAGTCAATTTTGTGTCCAAAATGTTTACTTATGCAATATTTTTTTATTTAAAAACCTTCTTTAACCAATAATTTCTGATTAAATATTGAGTCACCGAATATTTAAATAGACTAGTATATAGCCCGTCATATGACGGGATGAGTAAAATTTTTAACTTTTGAGAATTGTACCGTATCAGAAAATTACCGTATCAGGAAGGTAAAAAAATAGTTTGCCTAAGAATTATATAGTACAAGCTCAATAATTTGGTTAACTTCATACTCTTCTAAATTCTCCCGATACTGTGAATGCCGTTTAGAATAACTTTCAGTTCCTTTAGAAAGATAATTCAAAGTTTTCTTAGCTGCATCGAACTTATCGTTAAGTTCTTCCCAATTTTTTCCACAGTAATTAAGGGAAATAAATGAATGAAACTATCAGTTCTATTACACTCTGGAGGTAGATATAATTTGTTGTTAAAACCTGTGATAAAATTTTAATTGCAACAAAAATAATCAATATATTAAATTTAAAATTATCACATATGTACCTAATGTATTATTTAAGCCAAATATGAAAGAAAACTATTTACGTAATATCTAAGTTCAGCGATAAAACGTATGAAAATAATGCAGACGACATTTAAATAATTTAAAATAAGAAATGGTTAAATGAGTTACTTAAAGGAATGACGTCATAAAGATAGAATAAAATGTTATTTTTACCCATTTATTATGTGGTAAATTGATAAATTTAACCGCCTGATCTTAACCGTGTAAAATAGGGCTTGAAATAATGACATTAAATGCTAGAATAGGGGGGAAGGGGTAGATTTCGAACGTTGCTAACACTAACTCCTCAAGAATCCAATATGGATATCTATATCTATTCTAGATACAACCGCTTAGTCAGTTCGAGGACAGACGGAGAGATAATTTAGGCAATTATTATATAGGGGATTTTAAAATTTTGAATATAATATGTTTGGAATTTCTTATATTAAATATTCATTACGATATGAATTTATATAGTGTTTTTAAAAACATTAAGCAATTTCCTAGAAATTTTCTGTACTTTTAAGAATTTTACTAAAAATTTCGCAGGAAGATATACGATCGAAATAGCTCAGTTCTGAATGTATTAAATCGATTTGAAAGGCAACTAAAGACATTATTTTGTATTATTATTGTGTATATACTCTATGATTTTTAAAATATTTTTCTTTAATATTTGCTATTCAATTAAGTTATTATACAATAATATATTTAATAAATATTCTACCGAATTAAGTAAAAATGGTTGATAAATGATATGTAGAAAGTATGCCACCAGAAACTATTTTAGTTTATAAAGGCAGTATCTCTTCATATTTTCGGCATATTTTCTTAAAATCATCATATTAAAACCGAAAAAGAAGTAACAGCTTATATAGTATATTAAATATATGTCAAAAATAGCGATAAAAACAGTTTAAGTATAACAGTAGATAATTAATCAATATTATGATTAATGTAATTAGTTGTTTTCCGTTGATAATTAGTATTAGTATTTAAAGGATAGCCCCTTCCCTTAACATTCTGTTTTGGGAAAAATAAATAAAATTTACTTACTTTACAAGAAGGAGAAATTAAAAATCTTCACTTTGTTCCCATTTAGTCAAGGAATTTAATTAAATTTAGCTTAATACTATAAAATAATGCTTAGGACACCAGAGAGTGTAAAAAATTGCAGAAATTGCGAAATAATTCAAGGAATTTTAAAGAAGCATTTTTGCGCTTTCCAACAACAGTAGAGCACTTATACAAAGAAAATTACTAGCTAATGAACATCAAAGAGAAGAAAAAAACCTTAAAATGGAGTTGAGCAAGCACTTAAGCTTTTCAGATAGTAAAGAGGCGTAAAATCTGGTAAAATTTAATTTAAATAGTAGATACCTTTTCAAAGCCTTATAATTCTGAATTTTAATTTCAATGAAAATTGAACATTAATTTAATTATACATCTAGTAATTTACAAAGTTAAGTAGTCGTGGAATCTTATTAGTTACATTACATTATTTAACTAGATTTTATAACACTTGAGTTAAAGTTCTTAATTTATTTTAAAACTGTAGTACCCTAGAAAATTGGCTAGATAATCATTTTACACTCATTTAACCATGCAAAAATATTCGTACTATGACTTCAGCTCGTATATTTTAACCCTTTAATGTGCATGCTCGAGGAAACTCGAGCGCGCTAAACTGGTCAAACTGTGCACACTCGAGATAATTCGAGCAGCGTTGCACCTTTGTTGATATTACGCTGGGTGTTGTGCTAAAAGTGATAGCACTTTAAAATTTATCTAACAATTACAGTGCTTAGAATGAACTACACAGATGAAAGCCGTTTAGAACAAAAAAAAAGTAATTTTCGTAAATAAAAATAAGAAAAAAAATCAAATTTTATATACAGAAATATTAAAAGAATTATTAGTATGTTTTGCATTATAAAGATGAATTTGAAAGCAGTGACCAGCAATGCAGTATACTTGATAGAATTATACATAGATAATGAATAGACAGAATTATACATAGACAGAGTATAACAGGTTTATTTAGCTCGAATGCGGGTGTTCGTGACACTAAACAAATAATTAGTACATACCTTGCTAGAATTTTACACAGAAAGCAAGAAGGTTGTTTCAAATCAATCTGATGCTGGAACTTGAGTACATTCTAAACCAATTAAAGCAGTATGATTCTTACGAGATAGAGTATGCTTTGGAAATCTCAACCTATTACTCAAGGTTTTTTTTTATAATTATTAAATTATACAGTATCCGAAAATTATACAGTATTTTGACGATGACTAAAGAGTTTCAGAGCTTATGATGTATGTGAGTAGTCCATTTCAGACCAAAGATCAAGATTTATTCACAAATATCAAGTGTATTCTATGAATATCTGTGGAAATTTGCTAAATTAGATTATTTTACTATTCTAAATTTACTATTATTTAGATAAAACAAGCCTGTCATAACAATTATTAGAACATGTTAACTTCGAAATCTTTCATTGATTTATTAGAAGATATAATAAATCATAAAAATAGATTTGTATTTTTTTATCCGTACGTATAATATAATATCAAACGTAAATCAGTCCTATATGAGGTTGGTGTTGCTATTTAATATCAATAATTTTGAATCCAAATAGGAGGTGCTTGGCGTGTGGGTTTTATGAACTGGTTACTATCAGAGTGGAAAAGATTTCTTTACATTACTACGGACAAAGTGAAGTCACAAATCATATTCAGAGATAATTATGAGGGTGAGTATTCTATTGTGTTCTGTATTTGTTTTATACTTTTCATAATATCCCCAAATCAAATATCGAATAAATTCCATTGAAATTACGTTAAAGAAGTGTGATTAATATCAGCTATGGGTGTTATTTTCCTCTCGGCACCCTAGTTGTATTAAAAAAATTTAGTGGCCCAACTACCATTCTAATAGATTTAATACAGAAGAATGTAAAAAATCGGTTAAAATATAATCCTCATTTATCAATAATGGGAGAAATGTAATTTGTTAGATGAATTCTTCATTACACCTTTAATACTGCTGTGGTGCCTCTAGCATACAATTCCATAATGACACACAATTTCATAAACGCGAACTAGACCTCGGTCTTTAAGGCTCCGTTATATTTTCAATTAAATATACGTCATAATGCAATAACAAAAGATATATTCTGTGATATTAATTAATTGGGACAGAATTTTTTAAAATACTGTTAGTTTAACATTTTCGTCTTTTTTTTTTTCCTTTTTTATTTCTTTTAGTGATAAACCGTTTAATATTAGAGCCGCGGTAGCTCAGTTAGTAAAGGAAACGATCTCGTAACTGAAAGGTTGCGGGTTCGGAACCCGATCCGACATAAGATCCGCCGTGTTCGTTGAAGAGGACTGAATCACGTGGAATAGGTTCGTGGTCACAATGTCCTCCAAGTTCTCAAACGATACTTTTGGGGGTGGCAGGCCAAGCCTATGGGTCTTCTGCTTGGTTCCTGCTTCAAAATTAAGCGGATCCACTTGAGCATAAGTCGTACTTTCACCCTTGTGGTGCTCGTTATAAACGAAACGAGCACCCCTTTGCCTTTAAACGAGTAGGTTCCCGCTCAATCGTGCTTGGTTTCACCAAGTGGCATAAGTCAACAACAGAAACCGTTTAATATTTGATATATACCTATTATTGTAACTGATAAAAATAATAAAGGAGGGGAGCGATGGAAAGAAGCTTCCTTTATCGAGAAAAATATTAAGAAAAAGCATCAAAAGATCTGCCTTCGAGTAAAACATAGTTATTAGTTACATATTTATTACATACATAGTTATTAGATTCGCAAAAATAAAAATATATAATAGAAACATATATTTTTCTAATCCACAATAAAAATATAAACTAATTGTAGAATATTATGGCTTTTAATCATCCTCGAAATATCATCAAAAGTTACCAAAAATATAGATTTAATTTTAAAGAAAATATTTCCCCAAACACCTAATCTCTAGCATTTGATTGATGATACTATGTCCTAACATAGGGCGTGTATTTAAAACATGTATAGAACTTTTGAATAGGAGGAAAATGTTAGAACAATAAATAATTAAACTAAAAGCACTTTTGCATGTGTTTTAATGATTAACAATGAATCAAACATGAAAAGTACAATTACGCATCCAAATTTAGCTCTCTTTCTAACCTTTTTTTTTCGGGACATGGAGATATACAAGACCTTATTATCATAGAGGTTGTTCAATTTAAACAATGGATTTCATCACAGTGTAACATTACTTCATCCATTCTCGCGCAATCAATAGAATTTGCATTTTAAGAATAGAAATTTCCTGCATATATTATTCATTTTTCGATATGTGCTTCCTCTTTAACTGTCTAAATCTATTTTAAAGAATTGTTAAATAGACAGTTAAATTTATAAGTTGAGTACTTGAGGTACGGTTCATATCGGTTTTACCTGAGCACTTTTTTCTATTTGTTATTAGTTTCAACCGTGTAAAAGAGGATTATTTTACATAGAAGTTAAATATTTTAACTAAATTATGCCTTAAGGAATAGTTTTAAAAAACTTTGTGAATGTAGTTGGGAAGTTAAGGAACAATTTTAACCCTGCACACTAAGATTAAGTCTTTAGAATTGTCTTATTGGATGTTCTGTAAATATAATATTATATGTATATGAATTTAATATACTCTTGGAAATCAAATGAAAACTGTTGAATTATTTTTCCATTAAAATTAATTTAGCATCTTAAAACATATTGCATGATCTTACAGAGTTTTCGTTTTATATATCTTTATAAAATCTAATTGCTTTAAGTTTCAGACGTATAAAATACTTTTCTATCTATATAAACCAACAAAATATGCTTAAAAGAAATTTTAATGGGTATATTATCACAAAGTACAGCTCAAGGTCACAAAGTATAGTCACAGGTACAGTTATCTTTTAATGTGACACAACGATATTACTATGACTGTACCTACACAATTCTTCCTAGTTCTAGTCCTATAGGATTAAAATAGCCTGCTTTGGTACCCAAACGTTAAGCGTAATTCCTAAAATTTTGGATGAAGTGAGTAAATGATGGTTAAATTGTTTAAAATTTCTCATGGAAATTATTATTTTAAGATGAAACATGGCGATTATGCAAAAACATTGATGTCAACGTCATCCACACTTAAGGAAAAGAGCTCTTTAAAGAATAAAAATAGCGAATCATAGAACAAAGGTGTCAGCTAAATTTCTTTTAGAAAGGAAGAAATATAGGAATGCTGGACTTTGATCTCAAACAGAAATATCCCGAATTATGAATGTACCTTCATGTGTGATTTCAAGACTTTAGCAGAAGATTCAAAGTAAAAAACATGTTTGTTGTGGTGTAGTACATTGCATTGTCATTTCGTAGACATAGATAACTCAAAGTTGCTTTACATTACTTTTAATTATAGTATAATACCACTGTTCTATATTACAATGTTCAAAATTAGAAAAAACGACAAGAAAATATACTAAAAAATATATATATAAATTAAAAAGTAAAAGGAGCACTCCACGTGCTACGTCTAAAAAAAATTGCCAATGTCCAAGAGAACACTGCATTCTTTACCTTCCTTTGTTCGACTCAGGCAACCCTACACATTTTCCTTTATCCTGTTCGTTGTTCCATTGTTCGTTTTACAATGCGTCCTTTTCCGTCTCTGCCCAGAAGGACCGGGACTGAATCGCCTCCTGGAGACCAATCACAATTCATCAAAACTTGGTGAAGTTTAAGTGGACTTATTTTCTCTGGCCATACCACACGCTTCCTGGAGTTACGAAAAAAACTTGGACATTCAACCCACAACGTGTGAGTGCGGCGAGCAAATCAGCTTCACAAACCTAAACATAGCTGCACTCTCACAATGTTGACCAATACAAGGAATAAAAACAGTCCACAAGATGAACATTTAGCAATAACTGTACAACGCCAAAAAAATGTTGTTTTATAGAATACGGTTTAGTAGTTACAGCTGCTCTATAAGAGTTTTCAAGTAGTTTGTTTAGAGAAGGCTCAGTAGAGTTTGTTTTTATGCCAGACTACCAGCAATTTTCATTCATCTCCCTTCTGCTCTAAAATATTTCTTTTAAACTGGAGTTTAGAATATCAGCGCCAGAGTTTGGTACTGTGAGCTAATGTAATGTTCATTGACGAGTCCAGCTTTAGGCTAATACTGGTTCTCATCGTATAAAGCTATGGAGAGAATG
>CM063501.1:85005864-85038364 GCA_032207245.1 Pardosa pseudoannulata | reverse complement strand
TTATAGTTAGTGTGAATTGACTCCAAAGTCTAAAGATTTCTGACGCACAGAAAGCCAACTATAAGGGTAAATTACTCATTTATTTAAACTGATTTTATTTTACTTTAATATTTAGGAAATTTTGTATACGATTGATGCTATTATGTTTAAAAAAAGCTATGTATGTATGAAAATAACCATAAAAATCTGACATTTTTGACCCATAATCATGAAATAAAATGAACCTGGAAGGGGTTAAAACACGGTGTCTAAATTTTAACATGCAAACAAACCTCAATAGCTCAGACCTGTAAAAGATAATTTTGTTCTCTAATGTAAAATGGAAAATAATATAGTATCATAACTAAAACTAACCATAAAAATTTCTTGTACTCAAAAGGCTCAAATCTTTCAGAATAAAGTAGCTTAACAGTATGTTAATAAAATTTCTTTGTAATGTTATTACCTTACATTTATTCTTTATAATCTAAGTATAATGGGATTACTGCAAAAACATTTCCAAAATGTATTTTCAATCCTAAAATTTTTCCAGAAATAAATGTTAGTTTTTCAGGGAAAAAGAACTTTTTTTTGTTAATAGTGGAAGTTAATATGTTAGATATATATATATATGCTATCTCTATATGTTATATCTTTTTGTCATTAGCCAGCAATATGGGTGAGTTGTTTACTGTAGCCATACCTCGCGAATTGTATTTCGTTTTTCTTTTACTTCCGCCTTTAAGACTGTTTGTAATGGCAACAAGTTTTTGGATTTTCTTTTATTGTTGATAATGATCCCATTGTTTTGACGTTGAAAAAAATAAAGATTTACTACCAAACAAAGTTTTAAAATCTCATTTTATTATAATTAAATACAGTCTCTTCATTTACACTTATTGTTTTTTGTCTTGTTATTACTTAAAAATATATGTTTATAATTTTTGTAGTATTGTTTAGTCCATTTCAATAATTCATTTCAAGAAATATTCTTCTCTATAATTTCAGGCATTTTTACCGTTAAAGTAGGTTTAAATTATCCAAATAAATTTAAAATTATAACTGACTAATTCATTTCAATGTATATTAATAGTTCTTCTTAAACATTTTATACGAAACTTTGAGATATTAAGTGGTAACACATTTTATAAACTAACAGTAATTTCCGCAAAAAATAATATTTTTCAAAAATATAAGAAAAAAATATTGAGAATACTACCTAAAGTTTAATTTATATATATACACAGATACCTTATGTGATACCTAAATGACCTGAAAAAATTACTCAGATACCTAAAAAAATATGATACCTATTTTAAAACACTATTCGTAATGTTTACCATTTACTTAAACTGAACAATTTGGAACAGTACCACGAAATACTTAAAATGTCTCAAAGAACAATGGAATTTTAACAGTTACTCATTTTAAGAAATATGCATGTACAATTCTTTATTTTTAATGGATATATGAGACATTTATATTTATTGTAAAAACAATTTAAATTTTAAGATTTTCATATTTTATGCTAATACGGTGCTAGCATTAATTATAAATTTAAGAATGCTGAATTGTGTCCAATACAGCTTTTCTGTAAGATGGATGGATGGTAACCGTTGCTAAATCTGATTTACAAATTATGAATAATTACGTATTGAAATATTTGAATAATTTTTAGCTGAGCGTGATATTAAAGATCATTTTGAACTCGCTTTAATACTTTAACATTAATTATCTCAATTTTCCGTATAATTTCTAGAAGATTTTAAATGTGGACACATGAAACGCATAATTTAATACATTAATTTTGTCTTAATTATAATTAATATCAAAGATTGAAACTATGGCAGTTCTAATAATTCGTTACTAAACATTTCCTAATATTTCTGCAGGGTTTATATTTCTATTTCCTTTCCTTAAATTTTATACTCATCTTATTAAAACCAATTCCTAACTATACTTACCTAGGATTTATATTTGTTCTTGTATAAAATTATTTGTTTTAATTTCTTATAATGAAAAATGCTGAACAACAATAAATTAGGATATAATTTTTCAAAAAAAAGTTAGGTATGAAAAATGTTTCGCTGTGTAGATAACTTAATTTAGAATATAGGTATTAACCTGCAACTTAAATTTCAGGGATCTGAAAGAAACATTCTATAAAATAAATAAATAACACATCAATATATTTGAAATAAGAAGCTGAAAAACTCAAGTTAGAAAAAAGTAGAAGTTAAACGAAATTATACATAATTGGTCATTAGATATAACCTAAATGTTTATTGGTATTTACTCTATAAATAATATAATTATATACATACTGAAGAAAGTTTAGGATTATCAATTGAGAAAATTCTTGGAAATCTTACGTCAGTGATGTACCATAGTTTTACATACTTCTATTAAAATTATCTATATTCTATTGTGATCAGTTAAAATGAAAATTTTGTTGTCTTATAACATTATAATTCAGTCTTAAATATACAAAATTTTCGTTTCGTTTTATGAATTAGGAATTTAAATTTGGTCAAGATAAGCACACTTGCACAACATCTCATGCACTAACTTTGGAAGGCACAAAGCCTCTTAAATGGTTTTATGTAAATAATTTATTAAAAAGTTGTATATTTTCACCATCTCTTTAAAGGGCCTCAAAAAGATAAATGGAGTACACTGAAAGTATTTCTGTTTTGTTTAATCCTGCATTTTTTAAATACCTTATAAAATTGTACAAAACATTGTGCGAAATAATCAAGTTATGTGTCATCTGTTATAAAATTATAAAATCATAGCGTTTGACTAATTTTAATAAAATTGTAAAAGAAATCAAAATTATATTATTTCACTATCCGAAAGATTTTTAAATATCTACTACATAGGTAATCCGAAATATTCTGTGTGTAATCGAGCTCTCTGAAACAGAACATAGATTTCAGTGTCATTGGGACGAGTCAACGATCGCCAACTACTTCTTGAGAAGATTACTGATATCACATAATTACTACTTCTTGAGATGATTATTGCTCCGGATTTCACGTACAACAGGTATTTCCAAAAGATAAATCCACACGAATAAGCAAAATTCAACCACTTCTTTCTTACACAGAAGAAAAATTAATACTGCTTATTCAAACATGAGATTATATTTAATAAAAAAAATTATATCTTCTTCAATTTACTTTAAATTGAATACACTAGAGGGCAGTTAAGTATTTCAAATACAAGAGCTAATAAAGACATCGATATATTAATTTATCTTGATCCAAAAATTTGTAAGATTTGGTTATATAGAACCAGGAAACAAGAAAAAGTGTAGTATATTGTTCAGTTTATGTTCAGTGTATCATTCTACAAAAATTGGGTAACTTTTAATGATTAATTAGTTCAATCTAATTCTACAATTTTTCTGATCTCCATATTTTGTTTTAACATTTTTATGCAAAAATATCTTTTATTTCTAATTCAGAATGTATTTAATTCTACAGAATGCAGATTTATATCGCAGTAATATAATTTCTAATTAGATACATGTATTGTAAGTTATAGCCGGGCAGTAATATAAAATATAAAAATACATTCAATTTTTATAATTTCAAATTCTAATATATTAATTGTTATAATTTTTTGTTATAATAAAACGAGAGGAAATATTTCACGATTTTTTAAGATTTGAAACAAGCATAAATATTTTACAGTTTTTTTTTGTGTATTAAAGTATATCAGAACTCATGACCTATCGAAGCAAATACACTCGAATGAACAAAAATTCCTGTAGCAGTTCTGAGACTGGGTTTGAGGTACCCCATTCAGACAAACACCAAAATTTAATGAGTTAAAAATTGTTTCTACAATATCTTGATATTTAAAACAATATAAAATACAAATGTGTAATTAAATTATGGCAAGAGGTTTTTTTTTTATAAATGTGGGAAAAATGAGGTATTTTTTTATACTTTAACTCACGTTGCGAGATAAAGTTTATCAATTCATAACAAGATTTGTGGGTTACATTCGCATATCACACATTCATAAATGCAATTAAACTAGATCTAAGACCTATATTATAAATTATATGACATTATCTTCATCGAAGTACTAAATTATTTTTTTTAATATATCACATATTTCATATAACGCGCTACAATTTTTAAAAAAATATTTTAACAGTCAAACTATTAAACCAACTGATTTTATAATTATGTATATTATCATTTAAGTTTCACATTGCTATAAAAAAAGCATTTTATGTTATGTTATTTTCGAGTATTAACACCAAAATATAGTAGTTCGGAAAATCCATTTAAATTTTTGGGTTCCAGAAATTTTTTAAAGCATGTTCATGGCCGCTACTTAAATAGTAGCGGATTTATATGTTAGAATTAAAGTAACACCATAAAAAGCCTGTTATTTTAAATTAAAACTTTTAAACTGTCGGTTAATCTAATGCAACTTTGTACTTGTTCATAAAAAAAATATTGTTGTGACCTTGTTTCCACAGATTCTAAATTTAAAAGAAAAATATGCTTTGAAAATCTGACATTATTGTCTTTCAAATACATCAATAAAAGAAATTTCGAGTTTTTATCCTAAAACCAACATATAAACCCAAGTTCAATAACCGATTGCCTAGATAAAAAAAATAATTTTATTCAAAATTTTGAAAAAAAAATTATTATTACTCCATATTAAAAAACATAATTTTAGGTTTTCAAATCTGCTTTTATTTTCTTGTCTATAATAGTTAGAACATAAGATATGGGTATCTTAATAACCTGAAAGGGGCATTGTAAAATATATCGGTAGTGCCATTTTAAGATCTAAATGGAAGGTAACTGATTTTAATATGCAGTGGATTTTTTACGGAATTTTGTTACTATTAAAAGAAAACATGTTATTTACTTATTTTGCACTTCTCTATTCCTGTCAATAAATAATATAGTAATTTGGTTTCTTTCATTAGCAGTCATTTTAAATACGTTTTCGGAACACTTTACTTTTTTATTATTTTAGTTCACGATAAACTATATTTCTCAAATATTATACAGATATGTTGAAATTTAAGTACCTTATTTACGCGAATCTAATGCGCATTGTTTTTGGCCAAATGTAGTATTCAAAATTCTGGTGCACATTAGATTTGATAGGATAATCCTATGTTTTGCTACTTTATGTATAAATCCATTGTTGTATAAAAATGGTATCTAAATTTAAATAAAATTATCATACCATTGATTGATAGTTTATATACCAGTGTTCGATAAAATAAGATTCAATAAGTTCCTCATACCCTTGATGCGCATTACATTCGCCGACAAACAATTTTTTTTATTATTTAAAGTTTTAAAATGGGGATGCACATTAAATTCGATGGCGCATTAGATTCGCATAAATTGATTTGTTTTTATATATTACTCACAACGCTTTAATCTACGATCTAAGTGTAAATATGCAATTTTTACAGGTATTTGCATAAAAAAGATGATGATTTTAAAAGAAAAAAATTACATTTTTCAACGATATTTTACCTGACTTGTTGTTGATTCAAAATATTACAAAAATTTATTTCTTAGTGCAATTTTGTAGGTATCTTAGTAATGTAGAGTAAATTCAAATATATTTATTTATAGAGTGTTTAACGTAAATATAAAATTTTATTAAATTTTTCTATATCATTCCAGAAAATTTTATAAATATTTCTAGAAAAAATTACGAACTTTCAAAGTTTTCTCTACAGAGTCAAAAATGTTGTGTTTAATAAATTAAATGCGTTTTTGAATTGAATGTAGGAGTTTCTAGTTTAACCCATTAGCTCCCAGTGATCTATTTTTAGATCGCTAAACATAGCGTGAGAAATTCGCTTTTAGATGACCTTCAACCCATCCCACACATTCCACACTGCACATGGCGCAAGACAAGGCATGCACCTGTTTACTAACAGGTGGTTTTTTTTTGTTTTGTTTGGTTATTGATCTAAAGCGATAAGAGAAAGTTTGAATCGCCATTTTGTTCCGTAGTTTTTCGATGTTCCTTAACATAAACCCTGAAAACAGCTAAGCGATGCCAGTAAGTTAAACTTTTTTTGGTATTTTAATATCTTCATAGATGTAGCTATTAGAATATAAAGCTATGATATCTTAAAATAAATATAAATAGTAAAAATTAGTGTCGAAATATTGCTGATCTAGAAATAGATCACTGGGCGTTCGGGCGTTTTTCCCTACCTATCTGGTAATATTGTGTTTTTTCACCTTAGATGAAAATATGAATCGAAAAGTATTTAATAACGTTCAGGATGCAGTTGATTATCTGTTTTCTGAACAAATTGAAAAGGATATTATTGCCATATCACCTGATGTAGATGAATTGACAGATGAAAAGGAATGATGTAGATGATAATTCACACGCTCCATTTTAGATAGTAAATAAAAATTTTAAACAGTGGGGGATATTTAGCATTACCTTTTTATGTATGAGATGATTATAAGGTATTATGGACATCACTCTTTAAAACAATTCATAAGAGCTAAACCAATACGGCTTGGTTACAAATTGTAGGCAATGTGGGTTGATACTGGATACTGCTATAAATTTTCATTGTATTGTGGTAAAGAACTATATGAGACTCGTTCATTAGGGTCCCTGGGAGAAAGAGTTGTACTGAATATGTTATCTGTTGAAACAAATCCATCTAGCCATGTAAAGTTTTTCACTAGTCATCTTTTATTGCATAATTTACAAGAAAAGGGCTTCCGAGCTACTGGTACTATAAGAGACACTAGAACTGAGAAATGCACCCTAAAGTCTTCAAAGGAGTTTGATAAAATGCAAAGTGAAACTTATGATTTCCGGTTCGACTAAAAAAAAATAAAATCACGATAGTTAGATGGAAGGACAATAAGAGCGTGGCTGTTGATACACACTTTGATAGAGTTGAGTGCACATCAAAAGTTCAAAGATGGTCTTCTGAGAAAAAAGAAAAAGTATCAATCCCACAACCAAATTTAATAAATAATTATAACAAACATATGGGAGACCATCATGACTGGCCTCTAGAGAAACACGGCATAGCAATAAGAGGTAAAAAATGGTACTGGTGTCTATTCACTCGAATAATTGATATGGCTGTAATGAATGCAAGTATTTTACCCAAAAATGCACATAAAGGTGATTTTATGTCCATAAAAGATTTCGGAAGAGCTGTAAAATATCTAAAATTGGGAATCGGAAAAAAAAGGTTTTGAAAGATTGACCTTACAGTTTTCCTTCATCACTAACATCTAATGTCAGTGATGATGTTCGCTTTGATAGAATGGATTACAATATGGAACAAAGAAAGGGAAGCTGTCGACTTGTAGGATGCCAAGGAAGGTTCCTAACATATTTTGTGAAGTGCGATGCCACTTTATGCAAGAAATGTTTCATCAAATTACACACTAAACTGTAGAAACATTAAAATTTTATATTTTAAAATAACTGAACGTTACTAAGTACATTCTGTAATATTGTGAAATTCTGGATAAATAAACGTTTTTTAAAAGAAAACACATTAGTTTTTATCTATTTGGTTCGTTTTTACCACGTTATTGAAGTACTACTGATTGTTGTGTATTTGATAAAATATATCCCCCGAACTCCCAGTGATCTATTTTTAGACCAGCATATTTTTTAAAAACTATGGTATGTATTGATAAAATTCGATAATAATATTCATGTTATAGTAAAAGACACCCAATTTATGAATTATATGTCATTATGTCGAAAAAAAATAATTTGGGCGTTAATGGGTTAATAACCACAGCTTTGTTCGGGTCAGAAACAAGCACTGGAGAAGCGCGCGTTTTTATTTTGACCGAGTGACATTTCGCTACGAGGTAAAAGACATAACAAAGGGGTTATCGCCAGGAAAAGCTTCTTTTTGCATCCTCCCCCCACACTAGTCACGCTACGTTCGATCAATATTCCCGAAACGCGCTGACGGAACATTTTTCTCAGACCCTCTAGATAGATAGCGACCGAAAGGATGGCAGTTTGTTGTCGTCTAGATTGAGTTCTAATATTTATGGGTTATGCATTCAGAAATAAAATTAAATTAGGTCTAAAACCTATAATGAAATTCATAGGACATATTTTTCATCTCAGTAACAAATCAGTTATATTCTTTAAAAAATATCCATATATAATTTCATAAATATTCTTGTAATTTTCAAAAATTTGTTTTAACACACAAACTGTTAATCCATTACATTAACAATTATGTAATTCCTCTCTTAACAATTATGTAACTGTTCTTCTTTATCACTTAATTCCTGAATAACAAAACACCAAAATAAAGTTTGTCATAAAATACATTTCAATTTTTTGGTTGCAGAATTTTTTTATAAAGTGTTTGTTGTAGTCACTTAAATATCGTAAGTTATATATTTTGGAATCAAACTAAAACCTCCAAAAAAGTTTATTTAAAAAAAAATATATAACAATTTCTTTACAAATGAATCCATTTTAACTGTAACTTGAGGTTGAAATAATGCTACTTTCGGAGTCTCAGTTTCCTTCCAAAGACAAGGCCAAAAATTGTATTTAAAATACTCTATTAAATATTACAATTCCTAGGAATAGATTTTATTAAATAATAGACCGGATAAAACTGTCGCACATTTCTTACACACTATAACAAATATAAGGATTTAAAATATTAACCCCTGGGTAGTGAAGTAAGAAGCTATATTCTAATTCACAAGATATTTTTAAAATACAAGGGGACATATAAAACGGGAACTTTTAACAATCTAATAAAATCCTGAGGGATGGAAGTAAAACGTTTTATTAATAGTAAGTGAAACCTCGAAATTGGCCATTTAAAAAACATTAATAGAATTTTTTATTTAAAAAAAATTACTTCCCTTAGATGTCGTCCACCTGTACAATTGCATTCTTGAAATCTGCTGTTCAGATTCCTGTTTGACAGCTGCAATCTTAGTTGGGGTGCTGTGAACTTTATTCCAAATTATTTGCTTTAACTCATCTAGAGTGCTTTGTCTAATCGTGTATACTATATTATTGAGATAGCCCCACAATCAAACATTACTGAAAATCTAGTGATATAGGGTGCAAGGGAAAGTTACCGAAACTTCATAACACATGATAAAAGAACAATTTCCGAACAGCTTCCATTTATTGCAGTGCAGTAAGTGATGTTGCTACATTCTGTTGAAAACATGTTTCTTGAACGCGCGGTATGTTATTCAATTCATATGTAAAGAAATATAGTAACATCTCTTCGTAATAATCCGCATTAACAATTACTGTGATAATGCCCTGACTCACACTGCACTTGTTTCTACTGTTTTGTGCTTGCCTTGGCCACCAAAAGTTCGCAGGATCTCTCTCCTGTTGAATACATTTGGAACATTACGGAAAACATTACCAGCTAGGGATACTGACAATCTAACTCGCCAGTTTGACAGAATTTAGCACGATATCCCTCACGAGTATCTACACCATCTCTATCAATCAATGACAATCCGAATAATTGCTTGCATAAGGGCTAGAGGAAAAAAAACGCGTAACCGAGTTTTTCACTTTGTAAAGCTATGTCACTTGAATAAATCATCCAATTTTTCTCAAATTGAAATCATTTGTTTTTCTGTACATGTGCATTACATCTACCGATTTTCGTCCTATTCGGATAACTCCTTAATGCATCTTTTTTTTTTCTTTTTTTTTTTGTGTGTGTGTGTGTGTCTAGGAGTGTACATAGGGTTATTTTAGTTATTTTCGGAAGTAGAAACAAAGTAATTATTTTGATAATAAAGCTGTTTAGACACTTAAATATGTAACATTAAAGGGCATAAATATTTAATACTTACAACGAAATATATAGCAAATAATAACAGCATATATAGAGATAAAAATACAATAGCCATAAGTGTGAAGCATTGTGAAAATAAACAAAAGAGATTACATTTAGTAATATACTTGACAAACTATTCTAAATAACAATGTTTTTTTTTCATTACAAAACAGTATTTTTCATTTAGGAAATATTACTCTAAAATATTTCAATAATAACCGCTGAAGCAGTTATCATATTTTAAACATACATTGCAATATGGAAAGTAACAAGAGTTTTTATTTTAATATAAATACATTCTGCGCTTCCTTGATAATAAGTTCAAAATGTCTCCAGTGTATTTTATTGCTTGAAATCAAAAATCTATTTAAAACATAAAATGTATGCTTTGCATTGTTCGAAACCAAATATTAAGATAGCTTCAAACAGTTTTTTTCCTAATTCAAATGAAGCAAACGCTTTTCATGCTCGACAGAAACCAATATAAAATATTATATGTTTTCTGAATCAAAATGAAATGAAAACGTTTTATGAACCGATTCTCGTAGTTTAATATGATATCGAATATTACTACCCTCAGGAAATGAAAAGTTTGCAATTTAAAAACGGAAAACGGAAACAAAACTCATGCTATTTGCTGGAGAATTCCGATAAGCAAAAGTCATAAACTGGGAGAGATTTGCATAGACGTTTTCTTTGAACAATAAACATTTGAGTGTTGTGTCATCAAATATAACTTCAGCTTCCCATGCTGCCATACATATATTTCTTCTTTTCTAATTTCACATTTCATACAGTAGATAGCTGGGAAATACTTGAGGTCAATATTGACTCGCATATCATAGTAAGGGACTGTAGAACAACATTTACTAGGAATCTCTTGCAGGCAAATCGATGATAAAAGAATTTCATAACTATATCCAGGGTGTTACAAGTGTAAACTTCGGAAAACATACACTCAGCGTCAATTTCATTTGAGCAGAAATATGATTTTCTCCCTGCTACTTATCAATATTTTTTAATATATGTTATCATTCAGAATGTATGTGGATTTTTAGCATAGCAGAAAACTTCAAGCAATTTTTTTTTTCTGTCGAGCAGCGTAGCTATTTATGAGAATTAATATTATGCTTTTATTATTGTGGAGAGTGAAACAAGTCAAATACGATATATTGTGAGTTATGCATGGATAAAAATAATTTTTTTTTCATTGGTATGTGGTAAAAGATATAAATGCACTTTCTATGAATAAATGGTAAATATTTAAGAATTTTTTAATATATATATATATATATATATATATATATATATATATATATATATATATATATATATATGTGTGTGTGTGTGTGTGTGTGTGTGTGTGTGTGTGTGTGTGTCAGGTCTAAAAGCAGGGAGTTCGGCAAATTAAGAGAGTTGTGAACAATTATTTAAAAGGGAACTCTTTCGTAACAACAAAATCATCCGGTCAAGCTGAAAGATATTTGAAGAATTTGTTGATTAAGCCAAGCGATAATGGACAGTTGGAGCGTAGACAGCGAGCAATCAACATTCTCTACGATTAGCTAACATTCTCTACGCTGATCTTGGTAGCGCTTTCATTGATTGTTTCATAATCAGCTTCGTATGAGGGTTTCTTATAGAGTTAAAGATTTGTAAGTTGTTAGCATATGGGGATTTACATTAAGATTTTGAAAAGAACATTTTGTTAATTGATTCTAAATTTTCATATAAACTTAATATTTTAGTTCAAAATCCAAATAAATTATTTCACTAATCTAATTTATACATACTTAAGACATTTTGTTCATGTTATGCATGTATTAACCCAAAAATCCAGAAACAAAAGTCAAAAGTCTTTTGTCAATTTATATTTAATATGTTGTGACCCTGTCGTGTGTTTAGGTGTCCTCCGACAGCGGCTTTTACTTGCTATCATACCTTTGTAATTATTGCCTCAAAAGTTTCTATTGCTCCTTTGCATGCTATTAAACTACGATATTATTGTTAATTACTGGTCATTTTTAAGGAGTCTGCTGCATTTCAATGCATGTATTTATTATTTAAAGTTTTGACTTGATAATTAAGACGTTAAAACCTCATAGTGCCACATTACCAAGGTTTACAACCAATGATATAGAAGAAATCTGTCTTGTAACCTTGGCTATACATAAGCATTCAGATTTTTATATTAAAAAAAAAATAGTTACGAAATGTTTTATTTCTGCTATATTATGTACTATCTGTTTATTAAATCGTTTATATCCTCTATTAATCTAGGATGTGCATTAAACACTGCACAGTATTTTTTGGTATATATGTGGGATATAGTGTACATTCATTTGGTTACTACAAATATCTCTATCGTGTTAATTCTGTCTACAATATATATTGATTCCATGTGTATTGCGACTTCTCTGCTTTGGTAATAATGATTCCTAAAGTGACAGTTAGGAATTTCAGGATCTGTTAGAAGCATTTGTGTGCATTTCAATGTGTCGCAACTGTTCAATCATTTCTACCAGAAATAATTTCGCAGAAATGGGTTACTATGTTCCAGTAATTAGAAGGGTGTTAGAATTTTAGTTCTACAACCAATCTCATACGAAATCACTCAACAGAAATAAACTTAACAAAATTTCAGTTGCAGTCTTTATAGGTCTTCTAGACTGCAAATACACGCATTTCACAATTTTCTCTTAATATTTTTCTCAGAAAAATAAACTTGTAATTTATTCGGGCACTGGAGGTCCAGTCCATGATCATTTTGAATTTTTATATTGTTATTATTGTTATTATTTGAATTTTATACATGTTTGTGATCGGAGAAGTGATGATGTCAAAAATACGCCGTTATTTGATTAAAGTGAATATAAAGTTGTGATTTAAATTTTTAATTTGTATGCGTCTTATGTTTGTGCTTTCGGAATGCTAATAAAAAAGATTTACAATTCAAAATACTTTTAAAATTTAATATTTTAAATAAACAAAAATATATTTTAAACTTTTAATAAAGTAGTTTTGGTAATATAAATGTTCATAATCATCTTTTCATCATCAAAAACAATTTTGTTGAATATGTAATGTTGTGGTTTAAGCTTGAGTGTGCTTTATGTTTATGCTTTCGGAAAGAATTAAAAAAGATCTACAGTCAAAAATACTTTTAAAAATTAATATTTCAAATAATCCGAAGTATATTAAGCTTTTAATAAAGCATTGCTTGTAATACGAATTTTATATTCATTATCAAATGCAATATTTTAGGTATTTGGATGAGAAATGTAGCTCCGAGGTGTTTGTAATGATGTTAGGTTGTAAAATGTGTTTGTAATGAGTAGTGTATTTTGTGATGGAGCTCATGAAGAAAGAAAGGTTAGCTGGCAGTCCCACGGATTCTGGACTGTAAAGGAAGGTAAGCCCTTTAGTTTATTACGAAATTTAAGGAATTTACGAAATTCACAGGATGGTACAACATGCTACTGGCAGCGTGGTTCTTTGAAGGTTAAAAAAACTTATTAGTAAGTATTTAAGTAACTCTCTGCGCTGCAGAGTAAAACATATCAGATGACTACCAAAAACAGACAAACTTGCAGAGACAAACTTGCATCTAATGATTCGTGAAAATATGTTTTAGTCTATAGACAGGACGTGGAAGACAATTCACTAGAACACAAAGAATTGAAAAATACTTATCAAAAATCCTTTATTTTCCATTTAAAGACGTGAACCTGACACGTCTAACACAGACAAAATTGTATCTAACGATTTGTGAAAATATGTTTTAGTCTATAGACATAATAGGAAAGATAACTCACTAAAACACCAAAACCTGACAAATACTTATCAAAAATCTTTTATTTTTCTCTTAAAGACATAAAACTGACACGTCTTACACAAGGAAAAGACAAACTTGCATCTAATGATTCGTGAAAATATGTTTTATTCTATAGACATGAAATGGAAGACAACTCACTACAACACCAAAACCTGAAAATACTTATCAAAAATCCTTTATTTTCCTCTTAGACGAGTAAAACTAACACGTCTTACACAGACAAAAGAGATACTTGTATCTAATGATTCATGAAAATATGTTTTATTCTATAGACATGAAATGGAAGACAACTCACTACAACACCAAGACCTGAAAATACTTATCAAAAATTCTTTATTTTCCTCTTAGACGAGTAAAACTAACACGTCTTACACAGACAAAAGAGATACTTGTATCTAATGATTCATGAAAATATGTTTTATTCTATAGACATGAAATGGAAGACAACTCACTACAACACCAAGACCTGAAAATACTTATCAAAAATCCTTTATTTTCCTCTTAGACGAGTAAAACTAACACGTCTTACACAGACAAAAGAGATACTTGCATCTAATGATTCGTGAAAATATGTTTTATTCTATAGACATGAAATGGAAGACAACTCACTACAACACCAAGACCTGAAAATACTTATCAAAAATTCTTTATTTTCCTCTTAGACGAGTAAAACTAACACGTCTTACACAGACAAAAGAGATACTTGTATCTAATGATTCATGAAAATATGTTTTATTCTATAGACATGAAATGGAAGACAACTCACTACAACACCAAGACCTGAAAATACTTATCAAAAATCCTATATTTTCCTCTTAGACGAGTAAAACTAACACGTCTTACACAGACAAAAGAGATACTTGTATCTAATGATTCATGAAAATATGTTTTATTCTATAGACATGAAATGGAAGACAACTCAATACAACACCAAGACCTGAAAATACTTATCAAATATCCTTTATTTTCCTCTTAAAGACTTAAAACTGACACATCTTACACAGGCAAGAGACAACTTCATCTAATAATCCTTGAAAATTCCACCCTGAGGGATGGATGACCTCCTCCTTAATTTCCCAATAGATGGAAATTTTAGAATTTCTTTAAAGGTTTTTAAAATAATAGTGGTATCAAAAATGCATACAACAATGTAAAGTGTCAAGTATACCCTGATTTTCCAAGGGTATTTCACAGATGGATTAGTAAAGGGTAAGAACTAATTCATTATTTATTTTGAGAATTGCTGAAGGAATGCAAACTAAAAAAAGTAACGTCTTTAATATTGAGTAACTAAAAACGTTAAGAGTAATAAAGATAAAACATGAATTGGAATCAAGATTTGAAGGAAATATGGGGCAATGATTTTTGATACATTACTACGTTACATACATATGCGTACATATGAAATAACAACGAATAAAACTGGTACATTGTTTTGTTTTGTAAAAGAATGCAAGGTTTTTTTTTTCAATCTGGTAATGTGCACCTCATTTATAGAAAAGAAAGATGATTTAAGACAGCAATTGTAAACGAGATTAAGCTAAATCTATTTCAGTACTTTATTTTTAATAATAAATCTAATCATTTGTTTAGAATTTCACCCATAATTACAATATAAAGAATTTTAAAATAAGAACATAACTCAAATAGGATTGAAAAGCTTTTAAATAAAGGTACCCATTTATTAGAAATAAATAGGAAAATAAATCATTTTATGCATCACTATTAATACTGAAGCAATCGGTGAAACGCAATTAAATTATCCTTCAAAGTATGTTTGGGTTCTTGGGAAATTTTTAATACATCCTTATTTATTTTATCTCTTTATCCATAATAAAAAATATTTAGACAAAACACATATAGGTTTTTGTGAAAATAAGGAATTGTCATTAAGATTTCATGACATGTTTTTCCGAAATGCGATATTTAAGTTATGATAAATGTAATGGAATTCATAGAAAACTGCCAAATCACAAAAGAGTAATTATCTTGCAATCAAATAGTGTGCTATTACTCAAAGCAGCCTTTCACATTTCAGACTGTCGACATTTTTATCATCACGCAGCACATTCATTATAATTACTTCGTTATTAGCCGATTGTTAATTAACATTTTACTTTCATCAACAGGAAATTTCCCATTGAAGATAAAACCTATTATATTTAAACTATGTGCATGTTCTGGGATAAACTTAAAGGTCATTTTTAATTGCTAATTAGATAATTACTTGTATATGGGTATAAAAACCATTCAATTTAAATTATTCTGGTGAATTTACACATAATAAAAAAGGAAAATATTATATATCATTTAATATCCAGATATATTTCTGGACGGTAGCTGGGGGGAGGTCTCAGTCGGCAAAGGCACCAATCGAATATCGACAGGGTAACACGTTAGAGACTCAATTCGGAAAAAGTTTCATTAACACGTCAGCGAATTGTGACTGGCACTAGGCTTTCCGTTTAAGGAGCGTCGACCAAAACTTTCTGACGGAGTGTAACATGATATATAACTATAAAACCTATATGTTTTATGGAATTATAGAAATTTATTTTAAATTTACTTAATTTTGAATCCTTACAGGACAAATAGATTGCATTGAAACACGGTAAACACAAAAGCGGTTCTCTTTTACATCTATTACGAAATGTGACAAGTCTCTGAGTCTTTTTTTCTGGCCATTATTCTACGATCTTCTGTTGCATTTTTATCATAACATAATTTACAATATTTCCATACTTCAGAGGCTTTCCCCGGTTTTCTTTGGATTTTATGTTGTTGTTTTATAGATATTCTTGTATGTCTCTTCTGCAGAATGTTTTCTTTTTCACAACTTGAGAGGGTTAGTGCTAATTCTTTCAGAAATTTTGTAATGCTAATTTTCTGGTTCGTACTATCTTTGTATAGAATGTAACTATTGAGAACCGTAGTATTTAGTAACAAATCGGATGCAAGTTTTCGATACCATTCATGGTCCTACATAACGAATTTCTATAGATATTCATTTGGTCACATAAGTCGACAGCTGCCTTTTGTCTGTTACAGTCTACTATAATTCGTGGCTTGCACTTATTTTTGAATCGGCATTCAACAATCACCATTTCTGACGAGTGCTTTGACGATAGAACTAAGATGATTTCCTTATCTCTCCATTTCAAAATGGTTATTCCTTTGTTATTTTCTTTCTCTACGATTTCTCCTCGTTTTAATTTTGTTTATATCATTTGGTGTGAATTTCCTAGTCAACAATTGAATGAATCCCTATATGAATCGCTTTTCAAACGTAAACTATCTTCTACTGCAATAAGAATCACTGGCCGTACAATTCCAGCTTGTAATCTGCGCTAGAGGACTGAACGGGATTTTTCTAAGAAAAACGCATGGCGCTCAACATTTTAACGGAGGTTGGGACACGTATGTAGAAGCTCACATGTTCTTAAACAATTCCACCTCTTGAGGTGGCCGACAGACTCTTGGCGGATTATGCTTGGTCTTACTTTTAAATAGGTGAGGCTCCCATCTAAGATGTCCTACAGGTATCTGCAGCTTGGCAGTGACGAATGCAAGTGCCTCTGCACTGGCAATAGTAATAAGAAGAATATTTCTGCCCTGAAAAGCTTTCAGAGTCTCATACCTCTCGAAGGAGGCTTACTGTATACTGGCCATCTAGTGGTAAGATAGGAAGTCTGTACAAACTTTAGTGAATTTATTACATCCCATGATTTTATACAAAAGTATATACAAAAGAGCAATTTATTATACAGGGCGTTTCAAAAATGACTGGTATTTTGAAAAGTCAGTAAAAACTAAACGGACAATGATAGAAATTCACAGTTTATTGCAATATGCTTGGGACAATAGTAAATTTTCAGGCAGACAAACTTTAAAATTACTTACAATATTCCACAACAGATGGCGCTGTAGTCTGGATAAATCTAAACTACCATATTTGTCTGTGGGGACTCTTAAAAAACCAGGTGTACCGTCACTATCCAGAAACAATTGAATAACTGGAAAAGTGCATATATTCTGCATGTGAAGCCATCCCGCCTGAGACGTTTATACGGGTTTCTGATAATTTCGTTCTGAGAATAAGCCATATTATTGCTGCGCATGGTGGTTACCAGGAAAAGATCATAGTTTAGATTTTTCCAGACTGCAGCGTCATCTATTATGGAACATTGTAACTAATTTTGAAAGTTTGTCTGCCTAAATATTTAATATTGTCCCAAGCATATAGCAATAAACTGTGTTATTTCTATCACTGTCCGTTTAGGTTTTATTGGTTTTTCAAATATACCGGTCATTTTTGAAACACTCTGTATATATATTCCTATATGTGCATGTGTGTTTATTACTCTAAAGAAACGATAATAAAAATAGAATATTTAATAGGAAGGAGCTTGAAATTATTCGAATCCTAATGCAAGATTATAATTTTTTTCACTTTACATCTTTTTTTCTTTTTTCTCTTTACCTAATATGTTTTATATATTGACATAATAGTATTATGCACAAAATAATAAAAACATGAAATGATTTATTTTACTAATAACATATTGTATTAATAATAAATTTTATGAAAATTATATTTTTTAACATTACTCTAATATATTCTACTTGTATTAGTATATTAATATATTTTTATGCCAAACATTTTAAAAGACCAGAACTTTGCATGGTATGAAATTCATTGACAAAAATGAACATTTATGAGTAAGTAAATGGAAATTTAAAAATAGTTTAGTACATTTTATTCTGTACTGCTTTAAAATAAATCTTAAATAATTCAATAAATATTATTAATTATTATTTTAACATGCAAATATAACTAATATTATTTTGTATGCTTTTCAATATTCTATTATATATTTCATAATTCCTCCAAAATTGAAATGTTTATTTATATTCCAGACACTTTATAAAATTCCTTCGACTCCTTAAATTTGAGCTAGACTCAACGGTTTTTATTAAATGTCCTGTCGAAAATGCCGCATATATATGCATATTTATGATGTGTGTGAAGCAATATATTTTTTTAATATATTGCTGCCTAATATTTAAACAAAAATAATGCAAAGATCTATGTTCTATAACAGTAAATAGATTCTTCGAAAGCATAATTGACTTTTAGCTATTAACCCTTAGGCAATGTTTTCACTGAGTAATATTTTATGATACAGTGAACTCCGCTTTATGTGATCAGTTTGGTTTAGTTTGGTTTGGAGCGCTACGGTCTACTGTTTTGCACACGAGGGCTAATGAGACCGGGACCTACTGCTTAAAGCCGATTCCGAACGGCTACGAACACCCATGCCAAAGTGGGATTCGAACCCACGAACTCCGGTACCGACGATCAGCGCCCTAACCAATCGGCCAGCGTTCGGCCGTGATTAATTTGGGACACTGTAATTTTGATAAGAATAACCGATTGTTAACAATAAACGATAAGAAAAATTAGATAAATTTACCGCCCTCCTCCTTTAATTCACATGTACAAAATTTCAAAATAAAATGAAAAAACACTTTATATTAATGTACTGTATATTATCCTTTAAAACATAAGAATTATATACATAATTTAAAATAAAAAAAATTGATCAAGCGTTAACTGTCTACAATTATTTCTAAGAAGCTCATTGTTCGTAATCATAATCAACCAGTCAAATCGATTTAAAATTTCGATCTTTTGTTTTAACGTTAAATCATTTCGCTTTCTGGCTTTCAAATCGACAAACTGCATGTAAGCGAGCAAGGCATAAAATGTGAATACGCTCCTTCTCAGTTCTGATAAGAATGTGTTGCCTTCTGCTTATCTGACAACCACTGACCACCAGCAGGGTGTGCGTATTTATGAAACATTTCAGGAACTTGTAGTACCCCACTCATTTGTTCATTCCCTATTTTCCTAGTATTTCCCGAGTATTTTCAATAATTCAAACAACAACGAAGGAAAAGAAAGAATGGGTTCCTTCTACATATAATGTGAATATTCCTTTGTCAGTTAAAATGAGGTTCTAAAACTGATAACATTAATCGATGTAATGATCATATAAAACGATAATTTTAATATACAAGTGATTAGAGAAAATCGGGACCAAGTGATTTCGATAACAATAAGCGATTGAAAATATTAACTGCTATCAAATTAAGCGGAGTACACTGTATTTTCTGATAAAATTTCAGAGACACATTTCAGGTTATAATGTACTGTAATCTAAAATTTTGTTAGTCTAATTTTACATATAAATTTTAGCATATTGGAAAATATATAAAGCCTTGTATTAAAACCTATATGTTTTTGGAATTTTTATAAGCCTTGTAATAATAATTATAAATACGAACTAATTTATAATATATTTCAAACGTTTAAAAAATGGTGTCAATTTTCAGAGTTATTTTTATACGTAAAATAAAAATCTGACAAACCTTTAATAAAATACATAAAACTCCTTTTTATCTTAATAAAAAATATTACAATTGTTGCTATACGAAGTATTTAGCACGTTTTGGTAAATGCAATATTTTAATTGAACATTACGAGTATACTTCTTTAATATTTTATATAAGCAATAGGGCCATTTGTCAGACATAAGTTAACTGTATATATTCCGTCTCCAAACTCAAGTGTCCAAAATAAAAAAAAGTGATTTATTGTTATCAAAAGGTTTATTTTTTACTAAATATATACATTGGTAATTATGAAACCCATAAAATTAAAATTCAGATTTGACAAAAGTAAATAAATATAAATTATAAATACTTTGTTTTGTCATAATCTGGATTTTTTTTCGAATATAAAATTGACAAATTAAAAGCAACAAATTATGAAGGGAACAGTATTATACATATATTTTGCATAGTATCTATGGATAAAAATAAAATTTAGTACTTTCTATATGTAAAGCTGCAGGTTACATAATATATAAGGAGCTTTTTGTCAGGTTATGATAATTTTAGACACCCGCGTACTTTTTTGCGCTCTACCACCGCCATAATCGACTTTATTAAGAAACATCCACTGGCAGTGCTAATCCTAATATTTGAAACAGAATATTTTTAAAAATTTAACCTGTTCGAAACATTGCGTTTCTCAGATAAAGATGAAGGTTTTAGGTTAGGGACATAGCATTTCCTCTAGAAAACAGTTTCTTTGATATTGCCACTTTGTACAAAGCCTAGCGGAATCAATTTTCAGAATAGGGGGAAAAGAACTCAATGAATATAGAACATATAGTAGATTGATGGCGTTGGTGCCCTGCAGAAGAGTAAACGGTTAAGATAAGGAGAAATGAGAGTGCTTGGAAAATTTTAAATCAAACCCATACTTTTGATATTTAGCTTGGTCGAAATATCGTCTAACTGTCCCCAAAGAGTTTATGAAGTTATATTAGGTTGGAGAAAAAGAAATCCATTATTTTTTTCGGTAGATGGCTGTAGTGATCTGTATCTCGTAAAGTATTGATTAAACAATTTGAAATTTATGCTCGTTGTCAAGGTGACATTTTAATCTAACATAAAACAGTTTTAAACCATTTGCAAAAAGTTGGATTCAAAGAGAAACTCGATGTTTAGGTGCCACACCAAATAACACCAACAAACATGATGGATCGAATTTCCGTCTGTAAAGCCTTGGCCAAACGGAATGAAATCGACCCATTTCTTAAACAAATGGTATATGGGAATGAGAAATGGGTCCAATATATTGTGTGGAAACGTATAGTGCGGTGAATCAGATCAAACGGTGGCCAAATTAGGACTAACGGCCAGGAAGGTTCTATTGTGTATTTGGTGGGACTGGAAGGAAATCATTTATTATGAGTTACTTCCGTATAGCCAAACACTAAATTTAAATCTCTACTGTCAACAGCTGGACTGTTTGAAGCTAGTGATTTACCAGAAACGGCCAGAATTGACCAACAGAAGAAGTATTGTGTTCCATCAGGACAACGCCAGGCCATACAACTCTGTAGTGCCAGAAACTCAGGAAGCTTGGTTGGGAAGTTATAATGCATCCACCATGTAGTCCGGACCTGGCACCAAGCAATTACCACCCTTTTCTATCATTGCAAAACTTCCTGAGTGATAAGAAATTGGGATCAAGAGAAGATTGGGAAAATCGATTACAAGAGGTTTTCGCCAATAAGGACCAAGACTTCCATGAGAGAGGCATTATGAAGCTACCTTTAAAATGGCAACAAATTATACTACGAAACGGTGATCCAAATCTAACAATCCGAAACATGTTAAATACAGTCATTAATTTCAAGCAAAAATAATGGATTTCTTTTTCCCCAACCTAATATTAACCCCTAGCTCTCCGTTGGCTCCGCTACAGGGCTTCAAGCCGTACTTGTCCTCTAGGTAGTGCTAAATGAGAGACAACCTAAGGAGTATACCTCCTTTAGGTAAACACGGGTGTCACTACCCCGGGGTTCACCTGAGTGATCTTTTTCTAGTGTCTTCCCTGGTAATCTTGAACTTTCTTCTGTAGTGCTTGTTCCTTACTGGGGTTGACCAAATTAATTCTCGAGCCATGACGGGCATCTCGTAGGTCAGCTGCAGTATCACTGCTGTCGTGGTTGCTGTCGTGGCGATTTGTTCATTCGGTGGTTGTATGTCTTCGGATGGGTTAGTGTAAGAATTCTCCTTATATAATTTACAATATCATCTTGCTGGACAAATTATTTATTTTCCTCTAAGTGCAAGAATGTTCTTAGATTTGTTTTCAGATAAAACAATGATTTCCTGCAATGGTCAACTAACAACATAGAAGTCAATGGCTTTAATACCCAATAATTGTTTAAATATTGGCCAGTTACAAAGTCAACTTTTTTTTAAGAATAAAAATAATATTACTATCGTTGTTATCTGTCCATTTTTTACAATACACAGGAACTCGTGTAAAGTTTCTCCATCAAACATATAATCAGAATATGTTTTTCTTTCGTTGAAAAAAATATCAAATTCAATCCAATATATTTCATTAAATAAAAAAAATTTAAAGGAAATATAGCTAAAAGTTTTAACATCAAAAATCTTATAACGCTTATCAACTCAATAATTTTAAAAAAAATTTCATCTTTCTCTTTCCATAATTATGATCTTAAAAATTCATCAAATGCATTTGCTGGACAAAATATTTATTTTCCTTTAAATGAGATAATGTTCTTAGATTAGTATTCAGACAAAACAGAGATTTAACACAATGTTCAACTAACAGCATATGAAATTATACTGGCTTTAATGCCCAATAATTGTTTATATACTGTTACAGTATCAGCTTTTTTAGAGGAAAGAAATCAATATTACTGACCGCTGTAATATGTCTATTTTTTACAATATACAGGAACTTGTATAAAGTTTCTGCATCAAACACATAATCAGAATATATGTTTTCTTTTCGTTGGAAAAAAATATCAAATTCGATTCAATATATTTCTTTAAATAAAACATTTTAAAGAAAATATAACTAAAAGTTTTAACATCAAAAATCTTATAACGCTTATCAATTCAATAATTTCGAAAAAAATTTCATCTTTCCCTTTCCATAATTATGATCTTAAAAATTCATCAAACGCATTTGCTGGACAAATTATTTATTTCCCTTTAAGCGAGAGAATGTTTTTAGATATATTTTCAAATAACACAGTGATTTTCTTCAACGTTCTACTAATAGAATATAAAATTATAATGGCTTTAATACCCAATAATTGTTTATATACTGTTACAGCATCAGGTTTTTTAGAGGAAAGAAAACAATATTACTGACCACTGTAATCTGTAAATATTTTAGAATACACAATAACATGTATAAAATTTGTCTACCAAACATAATTAAAAAATATATATTCTTATCTTTGGAAAAAATATCAAATTCAATTCAATACATTTCATCAAACAAAAAATTTCAAAGAAAATGTAGCTAAAAGTTTTAGCATCAAAAATCTTATAACGCATACCAACTCAATAATTTTGAAATAAATTCCATCTTTGTCTTTCTACAATTATGATCTTAAAATTTCATCAAACGCATTTTCTGGACAAATTATTTATTTTTCTTTAAGGGATAAAATGTTCTTAGATTTGTTTTCAAATAAAGCAGTGATTTCTTGCAACAGTCAACTAAAAGCATATGAAATTATAATGGCTTTAATACCCAATAATTGTTTATATACTGGGCAGTTACATTATCAGCTTTTTTAGAGGAAAGAAAACAATATTACAGACCGCTGTAATATGTCCATATTTTACAATACACAGGAACTTGTTTAAAGTTTCTCCATCAAACACATAATCAGAATAAACAAAATGTTTATGTTAAATATCAGAATCAGAATAAAATGTTTTCTTTTCATTGAAAAAAATTATCAAATTCAATTCAATGTATTTCATCAAACAAAAAAATTTAAAGAAAATATAGCTAAAAGTTTTAACATAAAAAATCTTTTAACGCTTATCAGCTCAATAATTTTGAAAAAAAATCCATCTTTCTCTTTCTATAATTATGATCTTAAAAATTCAATAAACGCATTTGTTGGACAAATTATTTATTTTCCCTTAAATGAGATAATGTTCTTAGATTTGTATTCAAATAAAACAGAGATTTAACACAACGTTCAACTAACAGCATATGAAATTATAATGGCTTTAATGCTCAATAACTGTTTATATACCGTTGCAGTAGCAGCTTTTTTAGAGAAAAGAAAACAATATTACTAAACGCTGTAATCTGTCCATTTTTTTACAATACAGATGGACTTTTATAAAGTTTGTTCATCAAACACATAATCAGAATATACGTTTTCTTTTCATTGGAAAAATTATCAAAATAAATCAAATATATTTCATCAAACAAAAAATTTTAAGAAAATATAGCTAAAAGTTTTAACATCAAAAATCTTATAACTCTTATCAACTCAATAATTTCGAAAAAATTCCATCTTTCTCTTTCCATAATTATGATCTTAAAAATTCATCAAACGCATTAAAAAAGAGCATCTCCGCTCTAAATAAAGTGCAATGAATAATTCACACTTTATTGGATATATTCCCGCCATTAATATTTATTCTTTGAAATATTTGCTGAGATAAGGGGGATATTTAATTTCACGTGGAAATTTTTTCCCTTTTCCGGGTCAGTGACTCGGCGTTTTTTTTTCCGAATTACGTTTCTTGAAGATATTAGTTTTTCGATTTCTCTTCCAGAGAGCGCTAGAAACAGAAAAAGAGCGCTATGCGTTGACTGTTCCGTGACATATAATTTGTTTTTACGGATGTTAAACGACATTTAATCTGTTGCACATGAAGAATATCCCGAATTTTTCCTTCTGGGTTATTTGAAAAATGTTAAATGTAGCGTAAAAAATTATGTGCGGATGCCTCAATTTTAACAATATTTTCTAAATGCTTTTAAGCAGATTGTAATTATTTTATATTTCAAAGAATCAGCTTTTCTTATTTTTTTAATAAATGTGACAAAATTCTTAGTTCTATTTTTTACCCCTTCCCCGCACGTAGAATAACCCCCACAGAAATTTTACAGATTCGACTTTATAAAAAGTGGAGCGATAAAAGTTTATTTATTAATATATCATTTCTTTTATTCTGGTCACAAATGTGTAGAAAGTTTATTCTGAGATAAAAACTTTTCGTAAAGCATTTCATGTTAAAGGAGAATTTCATATATTTTTACCATTTTTAATGTTTGCAAAACTTTATCTTCTACAATGAGAATACGATTTAGATCTCAACTTTATGTAGAAAAAACATTGTGTCAATTTGTAGAATTAAACCTTTAACGGCTCACGTTGTTCCATAAAATACACAGTTAAGTCTAATTTGACTTGCAACTTCCTCCCCCCGTGCTAAAGTCGATTGAAGTGTCCTTATACATTTTTATAAATCACTTTGAATATTAAACTACATACCATATTAAATCACTTTTTAAATTCTCTTAGTCAGAAACGTGTAATGAATTTTCTTCAATCCAAACTGAAAAATAAATTTCGTGTTAACAGATTTACGGACAGTAAACACAAGTAAAGTTCGAAAATTAACACTATATGTTTTTGTTATTTTTAGAATATTAGAAGTATAGTTTTACTCTTTCTACTTAAATAAACTTAATTTTAATGAATTCAGCACCTTTAATTAAGTAGCGGCTATAACCATCATAGCGCAAGCGGACGTTAGACTCTAAGTAATGGGACATTGGTGGCTATAACAGCAAAAATTTAAAAACGCCAATGACAGGTTTAATGACTAAAATAAGCAAGTTTTTGTGTGCAACAAAGTATTTTTGGAGTTTTAAGCAAAACGTTAATTCATAATCAAATAATAATAAGTAAATGACAAAAAAATTATTATTTTATAATTATTACATATTATTTTATGTATTCCATGTTTCAAAGCTAGGTGATGAACACAGAGCAGTTTTTGACAAGCAATACTTGAAGACCTGTTTCCTTCCTTATTCTCTGTTTAAAACATTGTTTATGAACATTTCGTTTTGTATGGCTATTTCCGTCATGTCACATAGTGAACTTCTTTGACGGCTATAGAAGCAAGTGTCCACCAACGTGTTAAAGACGAGCACATTGCATATACTACGACCATTTTCTACATCTTACTGTTGCAAAAATTTGATTTCCTGCATTGGGAACTTAGAAAAATATAAATATCAGCTTTATATAAAAATAATTCTGTGTCTATTTTTAGTATTAAACCTTTAAGTACTTTAAGCAGTGTTGTAAAAAATACACCATCTAGATTAAAGAGAGTGTAATTTGATATTGTAATGCATCTCCACCATGCTTCTTGCATCTAACGTATCATTGCAGTTTTCATTTTTATACAATGCTTTCATTATTAAACATTATAAACAATTTTTATTAATATAATGTTTGTTTGTTTTTCGCCGGTGTACAAAGTACACTACGCAAGTACTTATTTTCGAATATTAAGCTCAAGTAGTTAAAGAATAAACCCTCTTTTGGAAAATGTTACTCTTCAAGACAAGCTCAAATTAGTCAATAGAAGTTATTTAAAAGGCTATTAAATTAGCAATAATAATATGATAATTAAATGCATTGTTTACATCTAAAATAAAGCGGAAAATTAAGTTCTAAACTAGCCCTTTTCTCCTGAATTGTTAGTTTTAGAAATGTACATATATTTACAAGAAATGTTATACAATAGAGGATTATAGAGATAAAAATATTAACACGATAAACATTCATTTTACAATTTTATAAATTTAAAAATTCAATTTTCAGCAAATTATAAAAGTTAAGGTATATACGTTCCTACGTCAGCTATTTAGCAAATTTATTTCTTATAATTAACAAATAACTAATAGTTTCTTTTATTACTCTTCCTAAGAACTGTAATGGCGGTACAAAATATTTTACTATCGTATAACCAAATTTACCCCCTGAGCTTAATTTATATATCTGAAAAAAATTAAAGATTTAATAGGCAACTTTGAGGAGTTGGTTAAAATAT
Organism: Pardosa pseudoannulata; assembly: GCA_032207245.1. NCBI lineage: Eukaryota > Metazoa > Arthropoda > Arachnida > Araneae > Lycosidae > Pardosa > Pardosa pseudoannulata. The sequence continues at coordinate 85,011,188 of CM063501.1, read as the reverse complement.
AAATACACTAATTACAGGTTAAAATCAGGTTCCGGCATCCAGTAACAATAGTATACGTGATGCCTCTCCCTGCCCTATTTTAAGTATCAATACACCGTAACATTTCTCGAATAAACTTACTTTAATCTTGTAATTTTTTTAGTTTTTTTAGTTTAGAATATATATAATTTTTTTTTCGTAAAGGGAAATACGATGGTGTTTAAAATTACATAATATATGTGTCTTTTTACAAATAGTCTGAAAATAAAGTCTAAATAGTCTAAAAAATGATGAAAAGAAATTACCATTTTACTCAAATAAATGCCTTACATTTGAAAAAAAAACTAATCTTTTTTTTAAAATCTACTCTACTCCTTATAAAAAATATTAATACTACGTTACACTACGCAAAAGAAGGTATGGGAATTAATAACTAATTTTACTACAGTGTTTGCCCACTTTACTATGGACATACCTGTATTTCTAATTAGGGAGCTTTTCCCAATCTTTCGACACCATTATGGTATTAGATTCCAATTTCAGCTCGAATTACTTTAATTAATCATTTAACCAATTTATTAATGAAGAATAAAAAAATTATGAAATTTTAATTCTTCACCAATGTCGGTTTTTTTTTTCACATAGAAGTTGATCCTTTAGTGTTACGGTTCTTAGAAGGAGTTGTAATTTTGACTAAATTTAATGATAAAGGACAGGGAAATATGTAAAATGTTACATATACTAAGTTTCACATAATTTTATTTTTCATTTTAAAATTCATTTTAAAAGGAGTGTTTTTTTACTGTTTGAACATGTGTTTAATTTGAAATGTATGTATATAACTAATAATTGTGTAGTAAAAGGACTGGTTAAGGATTTGAATAAGCACGATACACAATCCTATACAATGTATTACATCAGGGCAAATGAGTATTTCATTTTTTATTATACCTGGTATATTTGATTTTGATTTTCTTTAAAAAAATGATTTCTTAATAATATTTCTTTCGATATTTTCGTGACCCTTATTAGTGTTGACATATTGTGAATTTAATGGGGTTTTATACGAGGTTTAAAGAGGTCTAAATGCAGGGAGAAAGTATGGTTGAGAGCCTACAAGTCTTTAATAAAAAGAATACGTAGAAAATTTATGAGACAGTTACGATTTGATTTATACAATCATGGTATAATCTTGAGTAATGCTCATAATGAACAATGGTGAATAATTTACTTAAGACATTTTTGGCTATGACATTGTATAATATGACTGTAATAGTCGCGTCCGTCTCTGTCGGTGGTCGGGCGAACTTTTATTCTTTTGAACAATTGGAAAACGGCAGTATTGTACCAGCAATGGTCCTTTTGATGCACGGACGATTAGAGGTGTCAAATATGCCGTTTTGTCAACGTACCGACAGAGAAAAAAACTGTGCTTTCTGTGACCGCGTTGGCTGGGCACCAAAGAGCGTTTCGGCGACTCCAAGGACAAAGGTCAAAGAGGGGGGGAGTCGCTCTCCCCTAAAACCGGTGTTTCCTGTTTGGAAAAGTAGAAACGGGAGGGGACTTCCGGCGGAACTTTTAGATCAGCAGGTTGCCTAGAGTAATCTCCTCGCTGGACGACTTTACATATATTTTTCTTTAAATGTTTTTTTTTCTGTTGTAATAAATCATTTTTAAGTTTAAACCTCTACGGCTGATTATTTCGTCTCCATACCTGCTCACTATACGAGATCCATGCGAAGTCATACCCAATTGACTTACAATCGGAAATAGAAAAATCGCAAACCGCTCGGCGAGTTTACAATGACATAAACTCTACATGTTATTATACAGAATGCAAGCCAGCTCAATTTAAAATGAGTATTAACCTAACACTTGATAACTCAAATAAATCAATATTCAATAATTTTTGTTATCATAAAAAGTACAAAAACTCATACAAATGCGAAAAAAGTAGAAGGCTTTTATAACTAATTAGTCGCACAAAATAACCATAATATTTAATTATATGATTCAGTTAATAATATAAAAAAATTACAGCCATTCTTATTGAAATTTCAAATTTTGCATACATATATGATATTTCATGCATTACACCTTTTTGATTCAAAATTTGATATAAGTCAAATTTTGTATTACAGGAAATAAATTCAATTTATCGCTTATAATGACGGTTTGATGTTAGTAAGGTTATTTGGGATTATTAAAGATTAAATATTTATATATTAAATATATATAAAATAGCTTTAAAATATATTGACATCAAGATTTGATCATTAATTAAAAATCGAAGTTAATTATAACATACAAATAAGAACTTCCTTGAAACTAAAAATCTAAAACCCTTTAAATATGAATAGAGAAACAAAAACAAGATTCACATAAAATTTAGTTTCACGTCGAAGTGAAATTTCTTGTATCAAATTTCTGCATAAAATTCAAATATTTACCGCACATTGAAAGTGTTTTATCTCATTATTATCACTATTATTCACTCAGTTATTATATCCTGCTAATGCTTTTAGCTTAGCAGGGTATTGATAAGAGTTACAAACCCTGAAAATACTAATCTAAAAGAAGTTTACATTAATATCTCAAATTATCTTAAAAGAGATAAGAACTAAAAGCTATTATCCGATTTCGTAAGAACAAATGATATGGAAAAGAGATATTAATTTTACAAGAGGCTGCATACAAAATTATCTAATGTTAGAAAATTCCTTGCGTTTCTCACGACGGCCGAAAGAGCGTGACTGAGTTGACGGATTTGTGCTGTTATAAAAGTAATGCAATAAGATTCCATTAGCAATTCGTAAATAAATATCCGAGCAAAGAAAGTGTATGATAAAATGGCAAACACCACCCTTGTTAGCACTTTGCGTCATCAAAGAATAAAGAGAAATGTATCACGGCTCGAAAGATAAAATATTTCGGAACAATGTTCCCATTTTCACTAAAAGCCTTTCAGTTTTTATTTTTTTTACCGAATTCGCAATCTTTTCGCTTTTGTTCTCGGGTTTTGTATAGTTGAAATTGAAGAAGTTTTTTTCGTCATTTTGTCCGATATCATTACATAGCACAAAGGCTGGTGATAATAATTTAATACAAAATAAAATGCTTAGTATCTAAGAATGATTTTGAGACATTGTTATTTTTTTATATAATAGAGCTAAATTCTACCCACAAGAAGTTTTAAAAAGCTATTAAAATCTATATGCTATGAAATAATGTGTATGTTTAATTCAATGAGAATTAATAGTTTTTATGTAAATATTTTAAGTGATTTCAACTCAAAAAGCCCTAAGTAACAAATTTTAAAGTGTATTTTAAAGTATACAATTTTTTAATGCAAGAAGACTAGTTTTAAATCATCATTATTTAATTAATTTAACATGTTTAGTATCTTAATACTTCGAGCTAGAAAATTTTTTAAATTCATTTGGAAAAAGTTTTTAAACGTAATTTTTAGGCAATTAAAAACACATGACATTTTAAAGAAAACAATTATTTTTGATAATTATATTAGTTTTTTTTTAATATGTTTCTAGCTATGCTAAATATAAACATTCATTCCCTGACATTTTAATGCAATGAAATTTCCGATTGTATTTCCTTTTTTTGGAGATAAACACAAAACATGAAAGTTTAATTTAATGTGCAATATATGCATTTCTGAGTATTTTTCAAAACTCAAAAATATGTGATATAAATATTTATCGGGCAACTTTAATAGAGATTTAAAATTTTTTTTTCATTTAAAACTAATAGTTTTTATGTAAATATTTTAAATATTTCCACAACTCAAAAAGAACTAATTAACAAAAATTAATGTTGATTTTAAAGTATACTATTTTTTATTGCAAGATGAAGACTAGTTTGATTAGAAAAAATATTTTTTTATTAATTTAAAATATATTTCGTATTTTAATAATTCGAACTAAAAAAAGTTTTAATTAATTTGGAATATGTATCAAGTTTTTAAGCGTAAATTTTTTGGCAATTAAAAGCACATGACATTTTTAAGAAAACAATGTTTTTTATAATAATATCAATTTTATTCTAAATATATTTCAATGCTAAAATATACATTTACTCCCTCACATTTGAATGCAATGATATTTACGATTGTATGTCCACTTCTTGGAGATAAACACAAAACATGAAAGTTTAATTTAATCAACAGTATATGCATTTGTGAGTATTTTTCAAAACTCAGAAATATACGACATAAATATTTATTGTGCAGCTTTACTATAGATACTTATTCTCTTTTGCATTTAAAACTAATAGATTTTATGTAAATATTTTAACTATTTCTGCAACTCAAAGAGCCCTAATTAAAAAATTAAACTTGGATTTTAAAGTATACTATTTTTTGTGCAAGATGAAGACCAGTTTCCTTAGAAACATTATTTTTTTATTAATTTAAAACATCTTTCGTATTTTCGAATTTCGAGCGAAAAAGAAATTTTAATTCATTTGGAAAAAGTATCAAGTTCTTAAGCGTAATTTTTAGGCAATTAAAAACACATGTCATTTTTAAGAAAACATATTTTATAATATCAGTTTTTATTCTAAATATGTCTCTAGCTATTTAAAAATATACATTCATTCCCTGACATTTTATAGCAATGAAATTTCCGAATGTATGTCTATTTTTGGAGATATACAAGGTTTTAAATTTAAGAAACTTTAATTTAATGAGCATTACATGCATTTCTGTGTATTTTTCAAAACTCAGAAATATACAAGATACATATTTATTGGGTAGCTTTACTAAAGATTGTTATTCTCTTTTACATTTACAAACACACTTTAACATAATTACTTCTTTTTATAATGGTATGAAAATGTTTGATTTTATTTAATAATTTATTTACGATCTTAAATTCAAGTGTATTATTCAAGAAACAAGCATCAAATCAAAAGGTTTTCAGTGATTAAAATATTCATCATTCGTCTACAATTGATGCATTAAAATTTACATCATTTATTAGAAATAGATACAAAGCTTGAGATATTTACTTGATGTGATATAAATGAGAAAATATCACAGAAAATAATTCTCTGGATGCGTTTAATGGTTTACAGAAATACATTTTTACTAATTTATCTATCTTTAATTGTATTTACGTTATACACTTGGGGCAAGAATGTAAAATACTAATAAACCACTTAAAAAAAATTGAGGAACTTTTTTCTAGAATTCTTACAAAGCTTGTCATTAAAGTATAATTGAAAAAATGTCATTTAAACTCACTACAAAAAAACTGCATTTATCTTTCATCTTTGACTCTTCTCCTACTAACTGTATTTTTTAATTTCAATGATATGCAATTATTTAA
>CM063501.1:84998364-85000864 GCA_032207245.1 Pardosa pseudoannulata | reverse complement strand
AACTAAAAACCCATACGAACTTTTCTATACAAGGCCTTCAGAAATGTGTAGGACAAAAACGTTTAAAATATTATAACATTATAAAAATTTTTAAAATATGAAAATTTTAAGTAATTGAATGTTTGATACATATATGACTAGATATGCTTTAAAATCGATTCTAAATTATAAAACAATGCCAATGTTTAATAATTTGTAATCCATTTTAATGCATTTTTGAATTAAAAATTGTACTTCGTACGATTCATACGAAATGGGATAACAATTAAATTAGACCCAGTGGCCTATATATGTATATATATATATATATATATATATTATATATATATATATATATATATATATATATATATATATATATATATATATATATATATATATATGTATATATATATATATATATATATATATATATATATATATATATATATATATATATATACATATATAAATAATGAGAGTTTTTTCATACATATATATATTAGTAAAAAGAACATTTTCCTTGTTTACTTTTTATGATTTCGCTTTATCTACAAGATTTGAAATATTTTTTCATAATTTTACAATGAATCACGAAGGGTTCAGAAATGAGGCAGCATTATAATTACAATTATAGCTAGTTAAAATCAAAAAGCTTTATATATTAAAAAAATTCTTGTAGAAAGTATAATCTAATAGTAGTAGGAGTTTTTTTTTTTGTCATGGTTAAAAAAACGCTGTTATGATGAAAATATTCATTATCGGTATGTTTTCCATGCTCTTTAATATATTTTAAATTTTCTCTAAAATAACTTTTCTTAAAATTTACAACCTTTTTCAAAAAATCTTTATAGTTTTTTAACAACAATTTCATTCTCTATAAATTAATTTATTAATAACTGTTCATGGAAAAATCAGAAAAAATGCATTTGTCCAAATCTCCTCAAGTCACAAGGAATTTTTTGGGAGAATAAAAAAATATCTAGTGGAAGACGTTCGTGAAAATTCTTCTCGCATCCGCACATTTTACGGTTTTGCATTATTTACCAGATTGAAAAAGAAAGATTTCTCTTATCTTTATCTGTAACGATTCCCGAGGTGTGCAGAACAAAGGCAAGTTACGATTGCAGCTCGGTTTCTCTTGCCCCGAAAGTTTTAAAGAAAGTTTGACTCTGTGCTGTAGAATACTTTTTGTTCTCTATGCTTGTAGATAGCAGACATAAAATTTTGAATCTTTTCTGTCTGTTCCTTGTTGAAAAATACTATTTTATATTTTCCTTTTTACTATAGAATAATTTTATTGTAGAATTTCAAGCCTATTAAATCAATTTATTTTTTAAAGTTTCTTATACATTGCAAAAATGAAGATATTTTTTAACACTTGCTTGTTGAAAAACATGCGTAATAAAAGCTTATAGACGTGTTTTCAGATAGATCCAAAACATTTCTCTTGTACCTAGTTTTAAACGCTGTACATAAAATATGAATGTAGTAGGTTGTAGATAAAACTTTTCCTCGGGTGTTAATTAAATAATACTGAACTTTTATTAATTCAACATACATTTTAAGTTTTATAAAATTAATTAAAATTATTTATTTACGGATTTTGAGAGCAGAAACGCAGCTCACTCTTTTATTGAAGGCGGATGAATCTCTAATAACCCATTATAAAATCACTTAGATGAAAGTCACATAGAGCCTAAATTATATTATTGATTCTCAAAATTTATGTGTTCCATATTATTTTTTCCAACGAAATTATGACAACTTTCTAAAACATATTTTGGTTTTTTTTCACCTTGTGTTTGTTTTGGATATTATTACTACTGTTAATATTTTACCTTAGCGATCTAATTAGACAAAATCCTTCTGCTATTTCCAACAGCTACGGTCATCCATGCCAGGAGCGAACTCCGAATCCATGCCCTCCGGTACTGAAAAACACAACTTAATTACATGTACGAGGGGTGATCAGAAAAAAAAGGTTACAAAACGAATAAAGAAATATTTCTTAACAATAGACAGAAAATACAAAATGGAATTAAGAAGCATACGTGATTATCACTTTTCGACATAATCACCATGAATATATAGGCATTTATCTGGATGAAGAAGCAACCGTCTTGGTAGAAATCGGGTTCCTGTCCATTGAGCCATGTCTCGTAAGGCAGGAATTGTTGCAACGGTTCAGGTGGAAAATTTGGAGTTACCCCCATACAACCCAGAATATCCAACTAGTGACTATTTCCTGTTTCCAAAGTTGAAGGAGCACTTATCTTCGATTCTCTTCAGACAGTGCTATAAAATCATCTGCCGAGACCTGGCTCAATGGATAGGGACCTGATTTCTACTGAGATGGGTTAAACAAGTTGCTTTTGCGTTCAGATAAATTCCTAAATAAAATTGGTGATTATGTCAAAAAGTGATAGGCACCTATGCTTCTCAATATCCTTTTGTATTTTCTGTCTGTTGCTAAGAAATATTTCTTTATTTAACTTGTAACCTTTTTTCAGATCTGCCC
>CM063501.1:84970864-84990864 GCA_032207245.1 Pardosa pseudoannulata | reverse complement strand
TCAATTTAGCCAATTTTAAATATGCATTTATAAACCTCAATTAAGGATGAACTCTTAAATATAAATTGACCGTTTCAAAAGGTTTCTATTAATAGAAACACATATTTAACGACAGGAATGATGAATAACGAAGAACTTGAATCGGTAAATATGCATTTTCTGGGCTGCTTCGTACACAGAATCACGTCTTAGATGGAAATAAACAGCGAAATATAAATTTTTGATCCTGAAGGGGAAAATATAATTAACCATAAACACTTTAAATTCCAATTAAGATGGTGAATTGAAGCTCGTTTTAAATGTTTGATGAAATTAATTAAAATTATAATTTCGTACTTAGTTGCTTAAACTTTTTTTTTTCTGGTTCATCAAGATTTAAAGAGATGATGAAATTTCAATTGCGAAAACTTTAGATGTATATTTGATATTTCTCTCTCACTGAATTATGAAATCTAAAAACTAAGATTGAGAAACGAAATATCACTTTCTACAATTGGTATGTAAAGTATTGTGATTACGATTATTTTTAGTGGTCAGAATTCAACAAAATTATTTATTTTGACCATGCCTGACTGGATTTTGACGTCTGTACGGTCGTACAAAGAACCTTAATTTTTGATCTTTTAAATATACATTCATTTCATTAATTAACTCATTTTATCAAGTTTATTCTTCTCGTATGTATTATATAACTCACGTAACTGGACATTCGTACTTAGAACGTGAATATTATACATGTAACTTATTAAAAAATCTAATTGCTTACCTCGTCGTTTAAATACAATCAGCACACTGTGAAATGAAATAGTTCAATGTAATGATTATTAACGCCACCTATTTACAATATTACTTCTCAAAGGTACAGAATTATTCATACACAATTGTAACAATGCTTTTCAAACATTGGAGACAATCCTATTTTAAAGTCCATATTTAAGAAAAAAATTGTAATACTTCAGAATAGGATACACCTTGGTAAATATGGCGAAATTATTGCCGATGTTTACTAAAACAAATGGTAAACTAAACAAATTATTAATGGTTCACTATATCTAATTTTTTAAGCATTACATGAATTTAATATATAAGAAAAGTATTGTTGAAGGAGATCTTGGACTCCAATATAATATAAATAAAAATATAGATAAAAATATAGATAGAGATTGTGTGGAATCAGGAGGCAATATTAGGCTACCATGCGTAGAACTTTATTGCCAAGTTGGCGGGGTACCCTGTCCTTGGTTTTTAAGTTTTGGAGCACTACGGTCTACTTTTTGCAACACGAGGGCTAATGAGACCGGGACCTACTGCTTAAAGCCTATTCCGAACGGCTACGAACATCCATGCCATAGTGGGATTCGAACCCACGAACACCGGTTCCGAAGGCCAGCACCCTAACCATTCGGCCATCGTTCGGCATACCCTGTCCTTGTGTCAAACTACAGAATATATTACTTTCAATCAGTACTTTTAATTTTTTACTGTTTATTACTTTCCTTACAGAGGGAAGGTAATAAGAGACCATAAAATTTCAAAATGACTTTGTTCATGGAGTGAAGGAAGTATAATCTCAAAAAAGTTGGAATTATATGTATATAATAATGTATATGAATATATGTATAACAGAAGGATCATTATATCAAATAATAATGCTGCGTTAATCCACCAGATGGTAGCGTTTAATTTATGCTCATATATGACGATATATATATATACAACTATAAACATATACACAGTCTTGGAGGATTTATTTGATTAATTCATGTGCAAATTTTTGCACATGAATTAATCAAAAAAAAAATCTTGCATAAAGTTGCACATTTTTCTGATATTTATCAGAAAATATGTGCAATTTTATGAAAGAATTTTTATGACATTTTAGTCAAAGTACTTAGTTTCTCCTCCTTTTCAAACAGATGACAGCCTCTATCAATTCCATTGACGTTTGATTAATTTAAAGTATTCCGAAGAAGTTCTGCGATCAATTCTTGCAACAAGAGTTTAAAATTTAAAATTAGTTTTGAAGCTTTGACTTTTGCTTTAAACTTTCAAAAAACAAGTAGAGAGAAACTTCAAAAATGAATCCAGAGTAGAGACTGAGAAAAAATTCTTCGGTGGTAACAAAAAATACCGAAGAACTATTCTGTTTAGAACTATGCAAAAAAGAACTATGAGAAGGTTGGGATTTCTTTGAGAAATAAAACTGATATTGTAGTTTGAAGTTCTAAAACACGACATTACGAAACAAGTATAGCTGATGTTTTCGTTTAAAAGAACTATTACTTTGGAAGTATGTCTTCAAAAATAAAGTGAATCTGTTTCATAATACATTTCTGAAAGAAAATAGTTTTTTTTATTACAAGACAGAACTTAAAATGTACTTCGACATATAGGGGTTTAGGAAACGCTAAGTTGTACTAAAATTGTTTTCCTTGTTCAGATGTCTCCTTGTCCCCATTCTAGCTTTTAATAGGGTGAGTGACCTGTAAATGACTCATGCATTACAGGTATTATAAAAGTAGATATCAAAGTTAGCACATTTCAGTTTTAAATAATTTTATTTTCAGGAAAATAATTATTAATTACATCATACATTTCCTCAGAACTGTGATAATATATTTTAAAAATAAATTCAATGAATTTAGTTGGTGGAAAATAAACTTTGAATATTTAATTTATGGCTATTACAATGATTCCATAATGTATTTTTAAACGTTTCAAAATAAAATAATAGAAATAAGTATGTTAATGTTATCGACTCTAATTTATAATAAAACCAACACTATCTCAAGAAAAAAATGAAAATATAGTAAATCACCTATATAATAATAGCCTAAGTTATCTGTTCGTCTGTCCTCGAATTTACGAAAACCTGGAATGGATAAAGGTATCCATATTGGATTCTTGATGAGTTAAGTTTAGCAACGTTAGAAATCTAACTCTTCCCCCTTTTCTAGCATTTAATGTCATTATTTCAAGCCCTTTATTACCCGGTTAAGAGCATACGGTTAATTTATCAATTTGCCACAAAATAAACAGATAAAAATAATATTTATTTCTATCTTTATGAAGACATTCCTTTACCCATCTCATTTAGCCATTTCTTATTTTAAATTATTTTATTATCGTCTGCATTATTTTCATAAGTTTTATCACTGGACTTAGATATTAGGTAAATAGTTTTCTTTTATTTTTGGTTTAAAGAATAGAATAGGTACATATATGATAATTTTAAATTTAATTATCGATTATTTTTTGTTACAATGAAAATTTTAGCCCTGGTGTTAATGACAAATTATATCTCCCTCCAGGGTGTAGTGGAAATGATAGTTTCATTCCTTTACGTCAATTAATTACTGTGGCAAAATAATTGGGAATATCTTAACGATAATTTGAACGTAGCTAAGAAAATCTTGAATTATCTTTCTAAATGAATTGAACGTGTTTCTAAACTGCATTCACAGTAGCGGAAGACTTTAGAAGAGTATGAAGATAAACATATTATTGAACGTGTATCAGAAAATTCTCAGCCAAAAAACAAACCATTTTTTTACCTGCCTCATAGAGTACTTTACAATTCCGGAAAATAAAAAAATTTTCTGATCACGTCATATGACGGTCTATATGCTAGTATAGTTAAGATTGAAATCCTTTGAATACTGAATAAGAAAATAATTAATAGACACTTAATACATTTATTTAATAGGAAACATATTTTAATACTTCATGAAGTGATTGTAAATTTAACAAATATTTTTTTGCTTATTCAATAATTATTTCAGGCAGCTTCTAACATATTTTAAGCACATTATTTGCTTTATAATTTCAACTAAAATTTTATTAATTAATTATTATTTTAACGTTCTTTAAAATACTTTTGCTAAAACAAATTAATAAGAAATAAAATACAAAATGAAATTAATTATATACAGAAACCATTTTTCAAAACAAAACTAGAATCTTATAAGAAAAAAAAAGATATTTTCTTGAAGATATTTCTATTATAAACTATGACATATAGATATAAATGTATTTTTATAAATATAGAAAATACATTTTTCACTAGTGAAAAAATTCTTTAAGTATTGTGCTGCCATGAATATAATATCAAAATTTACTTTGGGATATATAGATAATTTTCAATTTCTCTTGATAACGAGTAAAATATATTAAATTATTTCAGTTTTAGGCGACGCCATTTTATTAAAAATATATAAAAAATCTAAATAGTGTTTTAATAGCAGTACTAACAATTGATAAATTAATTCTTAGTACCTAATTCTCTTCTAAGTAAATTATTAAATTTGTAAGCAAAAGCTAGAAACACATACTGAAAATGAGAGAAATAAAATTTCCAGACTTTTGACATTTTTGTGTCTAGTACAAGGACATAGAATAAATATGAATAAGGCCCATATTGATCTCCATTATATATAAGAACGTTATTTTGTTTTATTACAGTGGCCCATAAAAGTCTAGAATATTATATTCTGCAAATTTGGGCGCATAATGTTAGGAACAAAAAATTCTTAGAATTTGTTGTAATTTATTTGAAATATTTCTGCAATATCTTTCTCTGCTCTACCGATACCAACGTTTTCTTAAAATCAATAGGAATTCAAATTTTTTTACAAATGGCATTTTTTATTCAAATACCTAGTGTAAAATTGTGGTAATATTGTAATTAAATTACACGGAATAACTTTTTTTTTCATTTTAAAGATGGTGTATAGCTATAAAGCGTGTAACTACAAAATAAACTCTAAAAGATAAATCTTTTTTGCAGAACTTTTATTCCACGTATAAGATGGAACAATCGAAATACATAATCTACAGTATATATCATGTTTGTGGAATTGCTATATTTCTTTCTTCATAGTGATCTTATATATTTCTATTTATGAGCTACACATTTTTATGTCTCATTCGCACTGTTATCAAATAATGATACCTAAAGATATATTTTTCCTAGCTACCAAAAAACCTTATTCATCCATATAAGATTAAAGAAAAATATTTTCTCTTGCAATCACAATTGCTTGTAAAATCAAGATTTATAAATTTGCATATTAAATGAGCATGTAAGAAAACCAAAATAATTTACCGAATTTTTAAAATTTTCAAATAAACTAGAAATTTTGCTTGGAGTATAATGTGGGTTCATCTACAATATTGAAATTAAATAATATATGTAAAAGCTACATAATTCTTATTCCCAAAATAATATAAAAGTAGAAGGAGATATATTTGTACAACTAATACTTTAATATATATACTTCAACATGTATTCTGCAGGGAATTTAGTTTTTGTGTGAAAAAAAATCTTGAATTGTTATAAAAGTTGAACAAAGGGAAAAATCAAGAGCACATAGACACAAGTTGTAGACATCTAGAAATATCTACCAATAAGAATAAAAATAGGGAAGCTTAAAGTTGAAATGTCTGTAACAAAGTTTTTCTTAAAATTAAAAAAAAATTATTTTCTTTAAATTAAAAAAAATAATAAAAAAAACATAGAAAAAAATATGTGTATTTTTATTATTATAAATTAGGATAGTGTACTGTGTTTGATGTTTAATATTTGACCGTAAGACTCCATCTAGTGTTTCGCACCGTGTATACTAACCACAACTTTCTTTTCAGGGTATTAATCAGATATTGTATCTTTACAGGTAGTTACAACTTAAGTCACAGCTCTCACTGATTTCTCCTTACCCACCTTCTGATGACCGGCACCTCTAAATTACTCCTTTTCTAAGTTTTTAAACTTAATAGTACCTTACAGTTTTTACCCTGTTTACCTTAAGAATCGGGGATAAAGCCGTCTGACTAAGGAGCCCCATAACTGTCCATTTATATCCGAGGAGGAAAGTTTTTCTTAAGTAAATCACTGCCTACAATTGGTTGCCAAAGGAGAGGCTTAGTGTTTACAACGCCTGATCTCGTTCCAACCCTAGCTGGATAAGCCAGGTTTACTACTCCCACCCCTCTGTGTGACGAAATGAGATCAATGTAGTGTTTGTCCCCTCAGTGCAATTACCAGAAAATCACGGTAAAGGAAGGATATAAAAAGAAAACAACCAGAGGGAGTAGAGCAGTGATTCTCAACCTGTGGGGCGCGTCCCCCTAGGGGGGCGCGAGCACACTAATGGGGGGGGCGCGAGTATATCCAAGAGAAAATGTTATTTAAAAAAATTGATTAAGTGACTGAAAGGAAAGAACACACACACACATACAAAACAAAATACATTTCGACATATTTAATAATTAACTTATTAAATTAAAACAACTTACTAAATTAAAAACAAATTTAATAATTATTAGTGACTTCCTTGGGCCTGTCTTTCAGAGCAAAGTTTTTCGAAGGAGGGTTTAATATTAGAAATAGACACTCTCAGTTCTTTTTCTATATTTAGCTGAGATCTATATTTTGTCTTCAAAGAAGCCACCGCAGAAAATCCAGTTTCACAAAGGTAAGATATTGAAAATGGTAGTAGAATGCGAAATGCCCTTGTTTTTAGTGCAGAAAACTCATCATCCACTCCTGCCCAAAATTCAAAGAGTGATTTATTACTAAATTGTCTTTTGGTTTCGCCGCTTGCCGTGAAGTCTATGAAGGTTTCTTCCTCTTCAATTGAGAGTCCTTCGGGAGTATTTTGAAATGGATCCCTCACCCACTTGTAACTTGATATCAGTTTGTCGTCAGCAAGAAAGTACTTTTTAAAATTCTTTGCTAGCATTGCTAAATGATTTTCAATGGTTGCAAAAACAACTTTTACATGTTGTTCTTCAGCCTTGTAAGTTTTAATACAATCATTCAAATTTGCAAACATTGTTAAGTTTTCTTGCTTTAAATTTCTGCTCCACAATTCCAATTTCCTACAAAAAGCATTAACTTTATCACTCGTATCCAATATATGTGTATTTGCTCCTTGCAGATGAAGATTCAAGTTATTTAATTTCTCGAATATGTCGACCATGTAGCTCAATTTCATCACAAATAAACTATCGCGAAAATTCTCAGCTTCCGGTCTGTTTTCCTCTTCTAGGAAAACGGCGATTTCTTCTTTTAATTCATAAACACGTTGCAAAAATTTCCCTCGTGATAACCATCTTGCCTCGCAATAAAATAGTAACGCTGAATGTACTGCACCCATGTCTTTACAAAGTGCGGAAAAGATTCTTGATTTCAGGGGTCTCATTTTTATATAATTTACTACGGTTACAACCGTAGTTAACACAATATTCAAACCAGGACTCATTTCTTTGGAAGCCAAAGCTTCTCTGTGAATCATGCAATGTGTCCAGACGCACTGTGGCGATTTTTGTTTCACAAGTGCTTGAATACTTTGGAATCTTCCGGACATAGAACGAGCACCATCGGTGCATATTCCGACGCAATTTTTTCCATTCTATGTTTGCCTCGTTCATAAAATCATTTAAGATAGCAAATAATGCGAGTGCTGTTGCTTTGAGTTCTATTGGTTTGCAGAAAAGTAATTCTTCTACTACTGACAAATCATCACAAAATCTAACATAGGCAATGAAATGAGCATCTTTATTACTATCTGTTGCCTCATCGAGTTGTATTGAAAACAATTTGTCACGCAACTTCGACAAAAGCTGACACTCTACATCTTCAGCTATATCAGCAATTCGACGGGCAACAGTATCATTTGAAACAGGTATAGACTGCAATTGTTTTGCAAAATTATCTCCAAACATAATTTCTACAATCTCAATTGCGGCTGGCAAAATAAGCTCTTCACCAATGGTGTGAGGCTTTTTACATCTGGCTATTTTATATGAAAGTTTGTAAGAGGCAATTAAAGCTTTTTCATTCACAGACAAAGTTTTTTTAAACAATGATTTTTGCTTTTCATATGATTTAATTTTAATTCGAAGAATTCTCTGGGTTTGTTTACGTACTCACTATGAAGCGTTTCCAAATGTCGTTTAAGTTTATTAGGTTTCATGCTGTCTGCCGCCAACATTTTTGAGCAAATGATACACAGGGGCCTTTCTTCTTCATTTACTTCAGTACTAGTGAACCCAAAATTTAAGTATTCTTGAGAATATTTTCTTGATTTTATTTTCGGAACCACGCTCGTCTGTGTACTTGTTGATGCTTGTCTATCGTCTAATGCTCGCTTACGCCCGCTTAAAAATTTATCCATGATTCTGCATAAGTCTGCTGCCGTGAATATTTAATACCGTGAATTGCAATTACACGAAAATATATATAACATACACATTAAGAATAGATTCAATAGCGATAAGAAGGATCGACTCGAATGAGATTGTCTGGAATTGAAATTGGCGTCATAGAACTTTCTCCTTCTCCCTATGAGAAAACATTTGTTCACATCTGCGCACGCTCCTAACTTAACTTTTAAGCTGACCAGACAAATTCCAGACAAATCGAAACTTCTCGCGAAACCGTGAGAATGCCCGACATGGCGGGACGCAAGAGCAATAAAAAGGCATAGGATTATTGTTTTTTCAATGCTGAGTATCAGTGTTGCAAAATGTCAATAAATTTCCGTATTCTTGGTAATTTGCAAAGTTTAAAATTAAGGTTGTAGTGCAGGTTTAGCGCCATAATGCTCAAAATACATTATTATTGTATACATTTTATTGTACGCGGTGGGGAGGGGGGCGCGATGAAAATTATGATTGAAAATTGGGCCGTGAATACTAAAAGGTTGAGAAACACTGGAGTAGAGGATGATTGCACCATTTTGTTTGTCCCTGGTCACTGTCTTCTCTGACTCCATGACACTACCCTTGCAGAAATAATCTAATGGAGAACAGTCATTACGTAGACTTGGATTAATTGAGGGAGATATAAAGAAAAGAGATACAGGTAACAGAGGATGAGTGCACGATTTTGTGTGTCCCTGATCGTTATTTTCTCTGACTCCATGACACCATGACTCCATAAAAATATGAATAGCGTTTAACTTAACGAACTTAGTTTTAAAGAAATATACGAGTACACTATTTAAAAGAGTAAATATATTTTTAAGAGTTAATATACTTTATTTTAAAAAAATTACATTGGTATGGAAAATAAATTCGTTATTATACACTCATGTCCATACATTAAGGATAATTCAGAATTACACAGAAATTGAACTCTAAAATAAAAATTTCAAATGTAGAATTATCCCACACATCTTGAAGAAGAATATGCAAATCGCTGGAAACCACCAGATGGCGCGGATAGTACGTCAAAATGACGAGAGTGTATGAAAGGGGTATATAAGGAATGGTAGCAAAGAAGTAAAATTGTTCATAAGCGCTTTTAAAGCCTTTCAGTGCAATAACCGCATAGTTATGGCACAAAGGAAGCATTTGGATGATTTTTTACGTGGTAGAATTATCGGACGACTGGAATGTGGACGTACCCAGCTGGAAGTATCCGAGGAACTTGGAATCGCCCAGAGTGTCATCTCCAGGCTTTGGCAACGATTCAAATATGATGGTAATGTGAGTAGATGTTACAGCACAGGTCTCCCCCGAGTTACTACGCCGAAAGATGACCGGTATTTGGCAGTTACTGCCAAAAGAAACAGACGGAACACAGCATCAGACCTGTCTCGTCAGCTCTCTTCAGCTACCGGTACGACAGTTTCAAGGCAGACCGTGTACAGACGCTTAGGGAACATTGGTCCATATGCTCGTAGGCCTGTCAGATGTGTTCCCCTTACCGCAACTCACTTTCGCCTGCGATTATGCTGGGCTAGAGAGCATGTATTGTGGACACCGCAACAGTGGTCTTGTGTGATGTTTTCCGACGAGTCCAGGTTCAGTTTACATTCTGATTCTCGCCGGACTTTCATATGGAGAGCTCCAGGTACCCGTTACCACCAAGAGAACACCATTGAACGACACCGTTACGGTGGTGCAGGATGGCTCGTTTGGGGAGGAATTATTCTTGGTTCCAGAACTGACCTGCATGTTCAGAGTGTAACGATGACAGGCCACATCTATCGGGATGTCATTCTGGAACAACATATACATTTGTTTCGGGGCGCCATGGGTCCTGAATTTCTGTATAGGGATGACAACGCCCGACCTCACCGTACAAACATTGTAGACGAATGCCTTCAATCGGAGGATATCACCCGTATGGATTGGCCAGCATACTCACCGGACTTGAATCCAATAGAGCATGTGTGGGACATGCTTGGTCGACGAATTGCAGCCCGTCAACCCCTCCCAACTGTCTATCGGAAATTCGGAGGGCATTGCTTGACGAGTGGTGTGATTATCCCCAAGATCAGATTGATAATCTGATACTTAGCATGCGTAGGCGTTGTAACGCTTGTATTGCATCGTCCGGGAGACATACTCCGTATTAACCATCATACTAACCATGTTATACTGTTTTCTGTAAATAGGTACTTTTTTGAAATTTGCTCCAGGGAGTAAAAATCGCAATTTTTATTAATTATGTCAAACATATAGCATCTTTTTTGCTCTTTACCTTTTGTTTAATAAATAGACTTTACAAATAAGTCAAATTTGTTTTGCTTTTGTCTCTTTCATTGCCTGAACTTCATTATCCTTAATTTATGGACATGAGTGTATTACATACGGAAAAGAATATAGTGTAACACGTAGCATATCTAAGAAGCATTTACTGAAGCAAATTACGGAAATGATTTAAAAAAAAATTATAATTTATTATCGTTTTGGGGTTTTATCGTTAAAATTCATTAGTTTATAACATGCATTATGTCAATCACGTAGGCTTGAGTCGTAAGATTAAGTATTTTTTCACAGTACTAAATATTCAGTCCTAAAGCCTAAGCACTCCATACTTTTGACAACTTTGACAGCTCATGATATACTAACGAGTGTAAGGCGCTCTTGATACTTAATAACAGAGAATTTCTCCATTTTACTGCAATTGCTCTTTCTAGCTAATGTCCTACAGTCATGCAAAAGACATGTTTAGATCAACGTTGCTACAATACACGAATATTGTAAGTGTATTTTAATTTCTGGTGAATTCTCATTTTCATTACTTATATACTGTCACCATAAAAAAACATAGTTTTCAAATATTATACATAGAAATTAACTTTGACGGTGTAAAATTTTCGAATAATTGGACCTGCCTTTCTTGGAAATTTATTATAATATTCAAAAATGCTATTTAAGTTCTAAAGGTCTATTGAAGTTGTCTGGTTTTATAATTTTGACTAATACTTGATTACATGAACAGTATATTTTGTTTCTACTTCAGTCTATCCAAAGTTAAAAGAGTTAAAATCATAAAGTGTTAAAAGTTATATATATGTTTAACACTAGAATTACGGGAGGGTCATTTTGACACCTAGAAAACTTTTATCTCTGACAGCTCTTCTATTTTTTTTTCAAATATCTTAATGCTTTCTTGACTTTTCCTAACTCATTGTGATTTACAAAATAGTAAAGATTTCAAGAAAATCGTATTTTTATTTTAGCCCTAAGAAATGATTATACCTAGAAATACGGCAGGCTATATACTGATGTTGAAGACAAGTGTAAACTTCATAAGGACTCTGTCACTATTTTATTAGCAGAACTGGAAGCATTCATAGCGTTGTTGTACGTAAGGGGGCATTAGCCGCCAAGGGCTTACCAATTCTTAGTTTGTGGTCCAAGACTTGGGTACCAAAGTTTTTCATGAAACTATGAGTAGAGATTGGTTTCCGGAAGTTATGAAATTTCTTCGTTTTGAAAATAAACTAACAAGGTCTTCACGTTTGCAGTGTGATAAATTTACACTAATATCCGAGGTATGGAATACTTTTATAGAAAACTCTAACTTTGTCCCAAACCAAATGAAAATATTACGTTTGATGAACAGCTTTTCCCTACAAAAACAAGATGTCGTTTTTTACAGTATATGCCTAACAAGCTCGATAAATTCGGAATAAAATTTTGGCTAGAAGTAGATGTTAGGACAAAATACTTTCTAAACGGATTTCCCTATTTCGGAAAAGATGAAATGGGATCAAGTGCTCAAAGTTTAGGAGAGATGTAATAAATCGTTTAATTGATCCTACATACCTGCAAAGTCGGTTTATTTTTAAAAACAAACTGTAGTTGTCATAATTTGCATTATTTTAATTTATTTTTCACAAATATATTATATCATATATTGAAATATGCAGATATCTTATCAGGGGGTCAAAATGACACCCGCCGTAATTCTAGGTATACAAAGACCACCATAATTCTAGTGTTAATTAAAGATTTAAATCATGTGATAAGCAGCGTTTCAAAGAGAATATAAGATTGAGATCGCTAATATTTTTAAAAGATAACCTGGTTATTGGAAGCCATACAGCAAAATATGTATCTATTACAAGAACATAAGATTAGTTCGATTTACTCAAGACACTTAAAATTCGTTGTTCCAACACCTTCAAACAATTTATTCATCTGTATTAAAAAAAGCACACATTAATATTTAAATGGAAATAAGAAAAAGATTTTTAGTCATGCCTGGAATTCAGCCACATAGTTAAAAATTCTATCACACAATCATAAATCTGAAACACCGATCTTTTCAATAAAATGCTGTACTAAGGCAAATGTAGTAAAATATATATGTTTTTATATTGAACAGACTTATAACTAAGGTCTGATCTTACCAAAGTCAAAACATATTATTATAAATTATACCGCCATACATGCAATAGGTGTATAATATCTGATTTGTACTACTCTTATCTTTAAATTTTACAAACGCCCTTGTGATCGGTCATTGAAAATGAGTACAGGTAATTCAAAGAATAATAGGTAGTTAGTTGACTGCTGTTTAAAAGCATATAAAGCTTCTTTTGGGGAATAGAATAAGATCTTTGAAGAAGTTCTATGTTCGTGCCTACAAATATTTCAAAATATGTTAATATTTGAACCAATATATCTTTTTTTTTACAGTATAACTCTTGCATATTTTAAACTTTGGAATTTGTTTTACTTTAAAACATTGGTTTTTTATATATTGTCGTTCAAAATTGAGTTTTACAAACACATTTACGTATGAACTGATGCATAAAGCACAGTTGTATAGTAACATCAAGGCGTTGTGTCAAATTCAATGTTATTGAGTGAAGAAGTAGC
Organism: Pardosa pseudoannulata; assembly: GCA_032207245.1. Lineage (NCBI taxonomy): Eukaryota > Metazoa > Arthropoda > Arachnida > Araneae > Lycosidae > Pardosa > Pardosa pseudoannulata. Next base: position 84,977,739 of record CM063501.1, on the reverse strand, counting down.
GTGAAGAAGGATCACAGACTTAACAGAATTGCAAATCACTTTTGTTTTCTGGAGTAAATACTTGCTATACACAAAGGGATTCTAATATCCTAAAACAATTCGAAATGTAAAGGATTGTTGCTTGAATAACATACGAACCACGATGATCACAGTCGTAAAAGAGAATTAACTAGTCTCATACGATAGAGAGGCTTCTTCAGGGTGCAACGCAAACCCAATCTATCTCACGTTTGGTGTCCAAGACCCTGCCGTTCCTTATATGAGCGGACTTTACGAGTCTCCCGAACGTAATCACTAAAAAGCTGGCTCAGTTCAGAAGTCACGGAATCTTCCACGAGGTTAAATCACCTACATAAAAATTGTCGAAAAGCCCCGAGTCTCAAAATTCTAGGTTTTTTAGACCTGGGGATCAGTTACAGTCCAGTCAACCGTTTTCTGGTCCGTTACGATTCCAGTTTCTTGAGAAGTCCAGCATAGAAAACTCTAAGCTTTGCCACAAACCAAATGAAAATATTACGTTCGATGAACAGTTATAACCTACAAAATCAAGATGCCGTTTTTTGCAGCATATGCCTAACAAGCTCGATAAATTCGGAATAAAATTTTGGCTAGAAGCAGATGTTAGGACAAAATACTTTCTAAACGGATTTCCCTATTTAGGAAAAGATGAAATGAGATCAAGTGATCAAAGTTTAAGAGAGAACGTAATAAATCGTTTAATTGATCCTGCATACTGTAAAGTCGGTATATTTTTAAAAACAAACTGCAGTTGTCATAATTTGCGCTATTTTAATTTATTTTTCACAATTATATTATATCGTATAGAGAAATATGCAGATATCTTATCAAGGGGTCAAAATGTCACCCGCCGTAATTCTAGGTATACAAAGACCACCGTCATTCTAGTGTTAATTAAAGATTTAAATCGTGTGATAAGCAGCGTTTCAAAGAAAATATAAGATTGGGATCTCTAATATTTTTAAAAGATAACCTGGTTATTGGGATTACAACTAGTTAATTAATCGAATTCTCATTAGCTAACTGTTCCCGGAATTCTCGAGGAAATGCTCCAGAATTATTACCGTAACTGATCAGGGCGTGACGCCTATTCAACCGAACTTTCATCATCTCAAACACTAAATCGCCGTGGTATTGTAGTCTGGTCAAGCAGGTGGGTCCCAGCTTGGCCGATTTCGGTCATTAGGTTTCTGAACAAGAGGGGGGGGTCTTCACAGCATTTTATTTCAAAGAAAAATACCACATTTGTAGACATAGATTTAAAAAACACTGATACTTTAAGCACGAAATACACGAAACAATAAATATTTACAGAATACTAATATCTTTAAAAAATGAACCCACTTTCTAATTTGATTTTTATTTTGCATCGATGGTGAAATTATTAAACTGAAATAACTTCCCCTTTTACGTAACTCAGAGAATTCTTTTTGTTGTTATTAAGTCTTTAAAATTTAATATTTAGTATAACAAAAACGAAAGAAAAATCAATTTCAGCACAGATATCTTTTAGTTTGTATTTTAATACGCTCCAGTGAAATAAGATGGAGGTTAAAGGATAGGTAGAAAGTTTTCCTGCATCACAAACCAATCATAGTTGAAACCTTTTCAGCTACAAAAAAAGTTCTTATCCGAGTTTTACTTACTTTTGAAGTTTTATTCCAGTTTTAAATTTGCACAAAAATTTCGTCGGAAGATTACTTTAAACTTTCTCTTCAAAGGGAATTAAATCGTTTAAATTAATAAGCAACTTCATATTACTGAGATTTTTTTTGTGAAAGAAAACAATGAAATTTATGTTCATATATTAAACGTTTGCATACTTATTTTTCATAGTCGTGGGACTCCATTAATAAGCAACTTTATATTACTAGGATATTTTTTGTGAAAGAAAACAATGAAATTTATGTTCATATATTAAACGTTTGCATACTTATTTTTCATAGTCGTGGGACTCCATTAATAAGCAACTTTATATTACTAGGATATTTTTTGTGAAAGAAAACAATGAAATTTATGTTCATATATTAAACGTTTGCATACTTATTTTTCATAGTCGTGGGACTCCCTTAATAAGCAACTTTATATTACTGGGATATTTTTTTGTAAAAGAAAACAATGAAATTTATGTTTATATATTAAACGTTTGCATACTTATTTTTCATAGTCGTGGGACTCCTTTAAAAGAAGATTTTATTTCAGTTTTTCCTTTTCGAATAAATCTCTTGAATCTCATATGATGTAAGCCGGAGTATTGCTGTATATCTTAATTATGAGTTGAATTACAGATTATTTTTGTGATTTTAATCTTTATAGGCAAGAATTTGTACCCTAATTCTATTCTAGTATTACGCTTTCTTTGAGTGTACAAATTCTTGGATCTCATGTGACTTTGGCTAGATGATGGCGGAATTAGAATTTAAAAGTTGAATATAAAACATATTCTCGGTTGTTTCAAAACTTTATACAAATTTTTACCTGATGCTCTTGTTGTACTTGACTTTCTCCCTGTAAAAAAAACTTGGATATTATCTGACGTTGGCTGGAAGATGCCATGCGGCAATTGTAACTCTTTAATTCATGGTTTCCTCATAATGTACCTCTAGCCCTAAAGGCATGAAAAATTTCTCTGATACCTTATTTATCTTGTTATGTTGATAACCCGTATTTTTTCTCTGAAAAGTCTGCCAAACTCCAAATTAACCCAAAAAACGGATTCAGTGATCAACTCAGATATAGCCTTCTCCTGCTCTGAACCTAGCACACAAAGACGATTTTTAGACGTGAATCATAGACAATTGCGACACCATTTTCATTAAATTATCTATTTTCCTTTATGCTCATAAAAACCTCGGTTTGTTAGTCATAAACATTGTGTTAACACTCTGCTTATATAATGTTATAATTTGTACATTTTAGCTTCCGAACGAGTGCTTTCTTTTGTCGGCTTTGGAATTCAAATACAATCCTTTCACAGAAAAGTCCATTTGCAGATGTAAATTGTATTTTGTAACCATAAAAAAGCTTAATCTCTCTTTGAAACCCTTTATAAAAATAGCCTAAGTTATCTGTCTGTCCACCCTCGAATTTATGAGGTGGTTGGACCTGGAATGGATAGACACATCCATTTTCCTTTCTTGATGACTTAGGGTTAGAAAAATTCTAAGCTAGTAAAGTTTATCTTCTTCTAAACTGTCTATCCAATTCTAAAATATATTGGAAAAAATAGGCTTTTACGTTTTAACCCACTGAACGGACGCGTCGATGGGGGTTCAACAGCGAATTCCTGTTCGAAAACGGACCTGTCGACACCTTCTCGTTCGCACTCGTATAACACACTTTTGAGGAAAAAAAATATTGCAAAGCGATAATAAATGAAAGAAACTAATTTTGCGTAACGAACTCCTTTACCTTGCAGGGAAAATAACTTAAAAGTAGCCTGACAACTTTTAAACCGGCAACTCTAGTATGGTACGGTCAGTTCCGTCTGGAATTTACGAAAAGGTTGACTGTTTTGAAAGGGAAAAAGGTGGGGAGGGTAGTCGGTGGATGAGTTAAAGACCACAGTATTTTTTACTGTGATATGAAGCCTATATCACAGTAAAAAATACTGTGGTCTTTAAAACATTTGAAATCCACTCCTTCCCCCATTTTCGATCGTTTAATGCCATTATTTCAAGCCCTATTCTCCCTGGTTAAGAGCAGGGGATTAAATTTATCAATTTATCACATGATATTTAGTTAAAAATAACATTTTTTCTACCATTATGACTTCATTCCTTTATCCATCCCATTTCATCATTTCTTATTTTAAATTATTTAAATATCATCTGCATTATTTTCAAACGTTTTATGACTGAACTTAGATATTACGCAAATAAATTTCTTTTATATTTGGCTTAAATAATATATGAGATAGATAGGTGACAGCTTTAAATCTAATCATCGATATTTTTTTTTTGCAAGATAATTATCAGTCAAAAACAAACCATTTTTTATTTGCCTCATAGGGTACTTTACAATTCTGGAAAATAAAAATAATTTACTGATCCCGTCATATGATGGGCTATATGCTAGTATTTTGATAATTTTGCAGCAATTTCAAAGAAGCTATTACTTATTAGCTTAGCATAAAGACTGAAATTTGTTATCTAGAGCCGGATATTGTCTATCTTAACTGTAGTTTGGAGATATGGCATTGAAATGTCTTTTAAACAGTGCTAGAATAATTGTAAAATAATGATGTTTTGCTGTTACATATGCTTCATTTCTCCAAATCAAAGCCTATAGGAAAATAAAAAATATATATTTCTTTGAAAAGATATGTAATACGATGCAGATTTAGTGGTTTTTGTGTGAAAAAAATCCCTTTGTAATTACACATACCTCTTGTGCCTTTCATAAGTTAAAAAGAAAGTCAGGATATCATCATTAAGATGTATGTCCACCCTTGACATTAGCTAATGGTTCTACCCAATGCCTCTCTAAACCTATCATCAAACGCGAAATGAAACCAATGAAAACGGAGTGTTTATCACATTATGGAAGTCTTATTACATTCAGCAGAACTTTCTCGAATCGATGACTTCGGCTAACTTTATATTCCGTTCAACGCAAACTCAAAATCAATGTAAACGGGTACTTCAGAACTCTTATTTTAATGCGCCCTTTGAAACGTGTGCGGATTTCGGAATTCAGATTTTCAAAGGAAAATCCTAATATAATATACCTCGAATGTTTCTGGGTGTAAAAGGAACGCCTTTCAAAGCGAATATTTCATATATTCTCCATTAAATTATCCCTATATCTAAACATTATAGATGGAATTAAGATTTTCTTCTCTCAGTTTTGAAAGAACAGCGAAACCGAATCCAAAATATTTTCCAAAGTAAACTGTTTATATACGTATATTAATTTACCGACCAATGTATATATATATATATACAGTAGGACACAGGGTCCTTCAGGTCAAAACTTCTCATATGAGACACCCTGATATATATATATATATATATATATATATATATATATATATATATATATATATATATATATATATATATATATATATTATATATATATATATATATATATATATATATATATATATATATATATATATATATATATATATATATATATATATATATACATATATATATATATATATATATATATACATATATATATACATATATACATATATATACATATATATATATATATATACATATATATATATATATATACATATATACATATATATATATATATATATATACATATATATATATATACATATATATATATATACATATATATACATATATATATATATATACATATATATATACATATATACATATATACATATACATATATATATATATACATATATATATATATATATATACATATATATATATATACATATATATATATATATATATATATATATACATATATATATATATATATATACATATATATATATATATATATATATATATATATATATATATATATATATATATATATATATATATATATATATATATATATATATATATATATATATATATATATATATATATATATATATATATATATACATATATATATATTATATATATATATATATATATATATATATATATACATATATACATATATACATACACACACACACACACATATATATATATATATATATATATATATACAAATACATACATATATATATATATATATATATAAATATATATATATATATATAATGTCACCCAGCGGCAATTATTTTCTATTGACAATAATGATGTAACTACTACTGTTTTTACTTGCTTGCGCTACTAGGCAAAGATAATCCTATGCTAGATTAATGAATAATGTTTCAGATGGGCAACATTGACGAGAAGCACAATTTTGAGAACAACTTATATCTTTATTGACGCGATGCTAAAAAGACATCTTTGCTAGTCAACGGCAGACAGGAAATTGATACGAAAGACATTTTGCTGGAACAGAAGTGTTGTTCACTGCGAGACTGGTAGAATTTTCTTAAAACAGAAGAAACATATTTAGCGAATTTAAGTGTTAAATCAGGGGAAAAACTGAGCCATTTGCCTGCTACAGCTGGAAAATATGTTGAATGAACAGAAAATTTACATCTATTGGACAGAAAGCTTTGAGAAATGTATTAAAATAATTTTAAATCGAGGACGCTGTTTTGATTAATACATCTTGGTGAAGTTATATGGATTCAGAACGGGAGAGGAAAGAACTGGATATGACTGTATTTAAACCCCAATTGTTTAAATTAAGAAATAATTTTTTCACGATATTTATACTTCCCCCTCATCTGTGTATATTGTTATTTTATTTTAATTTTAATTTTTGTTTTTTAACCTTTCGTTTAGTAAAAACGCCATCACACTTTTTTTCACAGATAAGTTCAATTTCAACTTGATTTACTAATTCTTCCAATTTTCTCAATTTATTTTTCTTATTTATGCAATATGAATGCGGGTTTAGAGGGGAAATATTTCCCACTTCTTTAAAATTTATAGTTTCTGTACAACAGGTAAAAGATCATGCTTTATTTCTTGCAAAAGCATATTTAAAATATCGTTATTTTAAACCAATATCCAGATAACCCCCCCCCCAAAAAAAAAATGAGCGAAAAAATAAAAACCAACAAAGTACAAATACATTTTATATACTTTCTAAGGTGTTTTTAACACCTAAAGTCTTCCAAGGTATACAGAAAAAAGTGATAAATGACGATAAACTACTTTTAGCCTGCAACAGAGGTACTGAATTTTGAACTTCAAAAATAAATTCCTTGATTTGACAACTTT
>CM063501.1:84888364-84965864 GCA_032207245.1 Pardosa pseudoannulata | reverse complement strand
CCAGGATTGAAAGGGAGAAAAGGAAAAAATTCTCTAGAGTTAATTTGAAAATAAAACTGCTTCCCTTTTTCAATGATTACCATAAAAAATTAGTTGGGTATATTTTAAATTAGAGTTCAGAAATGAATAATTTTAAATAGCTATTTACATACAAAAAGGGAATATCTGCTTCCAAACTGCATCTTGAAATCGGCTTTTTAATAACCCACTGCTCATATTTTAATAGCAATATAAGGCAGCGGTTTCAGGTTAATGAGTCGGGATAAGTCTCCAGTAATCATTTAAAAGGAAAAAAAATTGTTGATTTCAGCATTTCTTTCATGGCTTTTTTAAAATCTAAGTCAGCGAAACTGAACGTTTCCAAAGCATGCAAACGTGCGTGATAGTCTTAAGAGTCAGCGTATATGTATTGATTCAGATGGATACAAGACTGACCATATGAAAACCCTATTGTGTTCTTTCAACCAGATCAACCTTTTTTTAGAAATGAGGAAATAGGATTTCGCTGATGTCATTTGTTGGCGAAACGGACATTAGGTACAAAACTGATTTTTAGAACTCATATTTACTCCAAATGAAAGTCTATTCAGAGTTTTATAAGATTGTGTTTTAACCGAGGAAGTTTATCAACTGGTATACAATATCATAATAGACTTACACTTCTCTCCACAGGTTGTAAACATTTAAATGTTTAACTATATTAATTTGATTTTTTATAAAAAAACCCATTCTATCTGCATTCTGAAACACCTATTATTCGGAAGTAGAATTTATGAATATCCTCACCAAGACACAAAGATATTTTGAAAGGACATAATGATCTATACTTCTATACAATCTAAGATTCAATATTGTACATTCATCAATTCAAATTTGACAAATACCTTTTATTCAAACAATTTCCAAGAGTATAATATTCTGGTTTGTATATGTTTTGGAACAATAGTAAAAATCATATTTTATTTATAACAGGAAGTTAAAATAGTATTAATCCAAAACAACAATAAAACATCGGCAACGAAATGCATGCCATATTACCAGTGTAACATCCCTAGTAACTAATATCAGTCCAATTCAGTTGACATTTTACAGTCAAATAATACAAAGCCCAATCGAACTGCTGTAAACATAGAAAAAACAAGTTTAAAAGAAAAGAAAAGTTTATGGCAGTAACACATAACAGACCTAATGTATCACAAATGGCAATTGGAGATTACAGCTTTGAAAATGTTGAACAGTTCAAATATCTAGGCTCAATTATAACAAAAAATAATGATATTAATATTGAAATTAGGAACAGATTAAATGTGGAAAATAAATGTTATTACGAACTGAGCAATCACTTTAAATACAAACACTTAGGCATAAAAACCAAAATTAATCTTTATAAATCTTTAGTAAAGCCAATAAATTATGTATGGAAGCAAGTGTCGGACTATGAACAAATTTGAGTAAAATAAGCTATTAATATTTTAACGAAAAATACTAAGAAAAATATTTGGAGCTGTTAAAGAAAAAGTATGGCAAATCCGTTATAATCAAGAACTATACTCTAAATTTGGACAACCAAATATTGTGAAAACTATAAAGATCTATCAATTAAGGAGGTTGGGACACATTTATAGACACAATGACTTAAGTCGAACAAAAAAAAGTTACAATTAAAAAAGTTGATGGAAAAAAGAAAAGAGGTAGACCAAACACCAAATGGATTTATATGGTTGAGAAAAAGCTGCATAAAATTGGAGTCAACCAGTGGAGATCTGTGGTGGCGGATGGTTCCAGATGGAAAAAAAAAACTTTTAGACACAGCCTTGGTCTACAGAAGGCTGTAGTGCTTCAGAAGAAGAATAATACACATATATAAATAAAATAATTTCATAACTGGAAATTATTGTAAGCGGATATCAGATGTTTAAACAAAAAATAACCATATGCAAATCTAAAATGAATTTTAATGGTTTCTCCTGAATATTTTCAACGTGTTCAAAATGAGCTTAAAAGATAAATTATTCGACACATATTTCAAAAGTTATCAAAAATTAAATATATTCAGTTATTTATCCATGAAATTGATCAATTAAAATGGAATGAAAGTATGATTTTTATTCCGTTTTTAAGAATATGGAAAATTCACAAATCAAAAAATGGGAATATAAATTCTTAAAGAAGCAACTCCCATTTGTTATACTATTAGTAAATCAGAACTTCAGAATTTTTTTTTGGTTCTTATTGTGTAACAAATATTTTGAATTGAAATTCTGTACTAATTAAATAAGGGAATGTTTGGTTAATTTTATGCATATGTGCAGCTTATATAATGTAAAAAAAAAATTTAACTGTGAAAATTCTATCCCTGCAAAATTAGATTTTGTTGACCGATTGTTTTAACTATTATGATTTTAACCGAATGATTTAGTATGGAAATCTTTCTAATTATTAAGTTTCTAACAAACGTTAAATTAAGCAAAAATACCATTAAAAAGAGTTTTTAATTTTCTTATCCTCCTAATGTAGTGCCTCTAAAAAGATGTTTTTTCAGCTTAATAAGTTACTAGGAGTCTAAAGCTCATTATTATTCAAATATTTAGTTTTCTTATATAAAGAAATACATATTTTAAAAAATATTAAGTATGTACACTAAGTAAAATAAGTAGATATTTTCTTACCTGCTGAATAACTTTTGAAATGTGTAAATTAGGAATTTGTTTTTTATATAGAGAAAAAAATTTTTTACAAGCAAACTATAATTATATTAATGTTGGAGATTTATTTTATTTTACAACATGTTAGATGCTTAATCATAAAGCATAATAACTCTGAAAAAGTGCTATGTGTACTTAACGCATATTTTACCACACCAACTAAATATTTCTGTAAGTAATTAAAACTTCATCTATATCATTAATATGGTGTAACTAAGCATATAATACCAAAATATTGAAAGAATATTTTTAATTTTTTAAGTAATTAGCTGTCCTATAAATTGGACAACAGTCCAATTCACTACTAAAATTTTACAAATATCACTTACATTGCATTCCGCTGATTCATAGGTTAAATTTGGAGAAACAGTCAAAACAAAGTCCAACAATGCATTTTAAGTACACTGTTGGTCTTTTCTTGTAGTTCTTGAACTGGTATCTTTGTAACTAAAATTAACCTCCACAACGTTTGAAAAAATAATAATAAATATAAAATTAAAGATTAAAAAATGACTATTTTTAAGGGTTTGCTGAAAATAAATTTTACATCACAATATAATTTGATTTCTCAGTTTTTTTTTCTTACTACGCTAAAGTGTGTCTATTTTAAATGTATTAAAATAAATCCACTCAGAAAATGTTTATAACTTTATTATTAAACGGAATTTTATTTGCTGTACTATTTATAGGAGAGCTGTCCAATAGGGGTTAAATACGAATGTATTTAATTTTTTTAATTTTATAGGTTCCTACGAAAGTTCTAATCTTTGTTAAATAGATTTAAAATAATAAGTTGAAAATGATATTTCAAGAACAAATTGCATTTAATTTAAGTGTTATGGGTTAAAAACCTAAATAATATACATTGAGTTTTTTGAAAATTATTATACCTTAATAAATATATTTTTCTGAAATTATTTGTATTATAGCTATTTATGACTCAATACAATGCTGCTAGGATATTTCTACATAGGTAAGTACAAATACAGAAGACAAAACTGCAGTCGACACTAGACATCAAGAAAATTTACACCAAGTGAAAGAAGTAAATATTTTCTTAACTACTGAATAACTTTTAAAATGTGTAAATTAGGAATTTTTTTTATATTAAGAAGAAAACTCTTTTTTTACTAGCAAACCATAATTATATTAATGCGGGGATATATTTTTTTTACAACAACTTAGAATCTTAATCATAAATCATCATAACTCTCAAAAAGTTTTATCTGTACTGAAATACGAATGTATTTAATTTTTTTTTAATTATATAGGTCCCTACGAAAGTTCTAATCTTTGTTAAATAGATTTAAAATAATAAGTTGAAAATGATATTTCAAGAACAAATTGCATTTAATTCAAGTGTTATGGGTTAAAAACCTAAATAATATACATTGAGTTTTTTGAAAATTATTATACCTTAATAAATATATTTTTCTGAAATTATTTGTATTATAGCTATTTATGACTCAATACAATGCTGCTAGGATATTTCTACATAGGTAAGTACAAATACAGAAGACAAAACACCAACCGACATTAGACATAAAGAAAAGTGAAATTCTGGAAAGAATGTCATGAGAAATTCGAGATATCATTCATCTACGGAGCATTAGGGAAGATTTCGGAAGCATACTGAGAAATTCTGGAATGCGGTTTTGTATTCTGTAAAAGCTTTTTCGCAATCACACAAACCAACAGTTACACAATCTGACCATTATACAAGTTTGAAAAAAATCTGATAATAACTTATACTTCGCCAAACAAATTTTTAGCTGTTTTCTGTGCTATATGTTGAAATGAAATCAAACCTATGCATTTACTTAAAATAGTTAAATGAATAATATAAATTGTGAAATGTTATTCGATTAAAAAGGCATAAAAACATGTATTCGGATATATGTTCTATAACAGGACAGCATTTATTATCGCCGATTGAAGGGGGAGAATGAAAAATATATTTGAGTAAAAACAAACGTTTCTTTAAAGATTGAATAAAAAGCAACAATTTTTAACTACTTTACATACAAAGAAAACGGAATTCGAACATCGCAAAAATTCTTTAACCACTTCCAGTTTCATTTTATTTCAGGATTATGGGTAAAAAATGTCATTTTTTGTTTATTTTCATACATGCATAGATTTTTAAACGTAATAGCATCATTCGCATACAAAAATTCATAAAAATCAATGTAAAAAATCAATTTAAGTAAATGAGTAATTTATCTGTATAGTTGGCTTTCTGTACGGCAGAAATCATTAGACTTGGAGTCAATTCACACTAACTATAAGTATTAAGCTTAGAATACCTATCTTTTATTTTGAATTAAATTTTATTTATATCCTCTGCATTTACATAAATGTTTATGAAATTATAAATCAAAATTTGATCATATATGATACAATCGGAAACACGGTACTGCACCGAGTCCAACATCGCAATCTGGACAGTAGAACCTTATTTCTCTCCTTACCTTCTTCTCTCTACTGTCTCTCTTTGATCAACAAATAATCTATTAGCCAGAAAAATAAAGAAAAGAAATCGAAGCCATAAAAACCACATGTGAAATAATTCGGGAAAGAGTGATTGCACAGGGTAAAATTTCACTGTGCCCGAGCTACGCTCGGGATGATCCAGGATGGTACATTTCGCCTGCCCGAGTTCAGCTCGGGAAAAAACTGGAAGGGGTTAAATCAGATCAACCCAAAAGTTAAATACAAAATTTGAGAAAGAATATTATTATGAAATATATTATCATAATTATTTTGAAATTTGTATTGGCATGCAACATTTACTGAGCTCCATATATGATGTTAATAGACAGTAATTCAGTAATAGTATAAAAGAAAATTAGTATTTCTGTAAAATATGAAACTTTTCTCAAAACAATATCGAATAACAGTCTAGGGAACTGACATTTTTTACATTTCTATGTTGTTTCGCGTCTTATATTATTTTTAAGGATACGTGGCATATTGAACATTCTCTCAAATGGGGATTCAAGATAGAGTTAAGTAGTTAAATGATTTAGTATTATAATGAACAACGTATGCCAGAAACAGATCTTGAAGTCTTGGAGATGTCAAAGTTTACATTGGCACAATGACCGGCGTCTCCTAGAGGTCAAGAAGTTAACTTGTATCTTAAGTTTACATAATGAATATTCAGTAGATAAAATGTATAGCGAGAATAAGTTACATTAGATTTGTAATTAAAAGTTACAAGATTTTTGTTAAACGGATATTATTTAGACTAGGATATACCGACTAAAAAACGAAATTGTACATTTTACAATGCATGACATATCAAGCGGTGTGTCAAGGGGTTAACTAGTATGTTAGGTATACAGATGGAAATTCAGTAGATAAAACGTATCGCGATAATAAGTTATATTCGATTTGTGATTAAAAACAACAAGATTGTTGTTAAACGGATATTATTTTGACTAGGATATATAGACTAAAAAATGAAACTGGAAATTTAACGATACGCGACATAACAAGCGATTTGTCGAGGGGTTAACTGGTATCTTAGGTTTACAGAATGGACATTAATTAGATAAAACGTATCGTGAGAATTAGTTACACTAGATTTGTGAATAAAAATTACAAGATTGTTGTTAAACGGATAATATTTTTATTAGGATATGCAGACTAAAAAATGAAACTGGAAATTTAACGATAAGTGATACATCAAACGATGTATCAAGGGGTTAACTGGAATCTTAAGTTTATACAATGGATGTTCAGTAGATAAAATGTATCGCAATAATAAGTTATATTCAATTTATTATTAAAACTTACAAGATACTTGTTAAGTGGATATTATTTTTATTAGGATATATATACTAAAAAATAAAACTGTAAATTTAACAATGTGTCACATATCTAGCGATGTGTCAAGGGATAATTGGTATGTTAGGTTTACAGAATGGGTATTCATTAGATAAAATAATAAGTTACATTCGGTTTGTAATTAATGCTTACAACTTACTTGTTAAACGGATATTATTTTAACTAGGATATGTAGACTAAAAAATGAAGCTGGAAATTTAACGATACGTGACTTATCAAGAGATGTGTCAAGGGGTTAACTGGTATCTTAGGTTTACAGAATGGGTATTCAGTAGATAAAATGTATTGCAATAAATAAGCTATATTCGATTTGTAATTAAAGCAAGATACTTGTTAAACGGATATTATTTTAACTAGGATATGTAGACTAAAAAATGAAGCTGGGAATTTAACGATACGTGACTTATCAAGTGATGTGTCAAGGGGTTAACTAGTATCTTAGGTTTACAGAATGGATGTTCAGTGGATAAAACGTATCACGAAAATAAGTTACATTCGATTTATAATTAAAAACTACAAGATTTTTGTTATTATTTTGACTAGGATATATAGACTACCAAATGAAACTGGAAATTTAACGATAGGTAACATACCAAGCGATGTGTCAAGGGTTTGACTGGTATGTTAGGTTTACAGAATGGGTATTCAGTAGATAAAATGTATCGCGATAAATAAGCTATATTCGATTTGTTATTAAAGCAAGATACTTGTTAAACGGATATTATTTTAACTAGGATATATAGACTAAAAAATGGAAATGGAAATTTAACGATGCGTGACATTTACATGGATCAAGATATGATGCCATATGCTGTAAAATTACTTTAAAAATTATTTTTGAATATAATTGAAGTATAAGCGTAACATTTATCCACTTTAACCTCCGCATAAAATTATGAAGTTTAAATGGTATATAATAATTAGTCCGTAAAATGCATTAAAATATATAAACAAATATTCGACATAAACTATATAGAAAATCTACTATCATATTGATTTTAACAACTCCCAATTTTTTTTTTAATTTTATCATTATATCATAATTTTTTTTAATTTTATCATTTAAATTTTATCATTAAGTAGTAGTAAAATATAACTATCTATAAATTTATTTGTCAAACAATGATATCACAAATCCTTAGCGGCATATTAGTAAGGGGGTATAATATCAGATTCAATGTTATAACGTATCTGCTAGCTTTCCTAATGAGAGAATGAAATTAATTTCTGACAGTTTGCCAAATGGTTGTCTGATTGGCTAGCGATTATTGAATGTAATAAAGCACATAAAATAGCTAATATAATATTCCTCTGGCAGTATATTTCTACTTTTCTTCTGTGAGCTTAGAAAAGTTTTCCTTGACAAAAAGTGTAGATAAATAATACGTGAATAACTATAAACATACGAAACATTAAAGAAAGCAAAATATAATTTATATTTAATAATTATGAAGATTTTTAATGTAGTAGTTAATTTCTGATAATGTTTAACTCTAATGACCGTTAGACCTTTATAGACATATTGAATATATTTTCATACACAAGATTAAATTATAAATACGGTAAAACTCCTCTGAAAGACCAATTGTCATAAGTAGCGTTTATGGCTCTCTTATTTATTTATTTATATATTTTTATACTTTGCTGTAGGCTCAATAATAATTGTCACTCTTTTAGCAAACGACTTTTTCATCTCTCTTTTTGTTGAGAAGTGGAAAGACCACTTTTCAACTTTTTAATCAAAAGGTAGAACTACTTTTCTACGGTAATCTGGAAATTCTACTATCTAAAATTTCAAATAAAAAAAACTTGATTTTCTAAAAATATCTGAAATGATACATATCAATCAACAACAATTATCTGAAATATCATCGATAATACAATTAAGCAACTTAAAAATAATACTTAATTTAATAGTTTCATAATGTTATCTTTGATATAATATTAAACAAGTAGAATATTATTTTAAGTAATAGAGGTTACAAACATGTCGTAAAAATGAAATTTTGCATGTCATGGACATTGGCCAGTTAGCAAAATACCACCATTGCAGAAGTTCTTTAATTTCTTTTCTTTCTAATTAAAAAAATGAAAATCTACAAATCAAAGAAAACTTCAATTGATTTCTTCTTTAAAGCTGTATTATTATAAAATATATTAAAGAAATTCAATAACTATTCTTGTATTACTCTTTGTATTACTTTACCAAAAATCTTTATTTAGAGGCATATTTCTGAAAGACATATTTTATGATCCAAGAGATTATTCTCAGTTTCCACTACATAATATGGACGTCACAAAAACACAGATGCGTAATAACATGGCTAGTATTATAAATTTTTTGTGCTTTAATGCTTTTTTGTTCTTGTCACAATAGACAAATACTTATACAGTTCATCATCATACATTTACACTAAAATATATTATAAAATTAGACTACTTTTCTACTTTTTAATCAAAGGGTAGGTCTACTTTTTTACGGAAATCTGGAAATTCTAGAATCTAAAATTTAAAATTTAAAAAAGTCGGATTATTTTTTTTAATTTCTAAAACCATATATATCAATCAACAACAATAATCTAAAAATATCGTCAATAGGAAAATTAAGCAACTTAAAAATTATGCTTAATGTAATGACTTTACAATGTTATCTTTGATAAAATAGTATAGATATAGAATATTATTTTTTAGTAATGGAGGTTACAAACATGTCGTAAAAATGAAATTTTGCATGTCACTGACATTGCCTAGAAAGCAAAATACCACCATTGAAGGTCTTCTTTAATTTCTTTTGCTTCTAAAGAAAAAAAAGGAAAATCTACAAATCAAAGAAAACTTCAATTGATTTCTTTTTTAAAGCTGTATTAGTATAAAATATAATACAGAAATTCAATAATAACTATTCTTGTAGTATTCTTTGTATTACCAAAAAATTTCTATTTAGAGGTCACATTTCTGAAAGACATATTTTATGATCCAAGAGATTATTCTCAGTTTCCACTACATAATATGGACTTTACAAACACACATATGCATAATAACATGGCAAGTAGTATACATTTTTTGTGCTTTAATGCTTTTTGTTTTTGTCATAATAAACAAATACTTATACAGTTCATCATCATACATTTACACTAAAATATATTATAAAATTAGACTACTTTTCTACTTTTTAATCAAAGGGTAGGTCTACTTTTTTACAGAAATCTGGAAATTCTAGAATCTAAAATTTAAAATTTAAAAAAGTCGGATTATTATTTTTTAATTTCTAAAACCATATACATCAATCAACAACAATAATCTAAAATATCGTCGATAGAAAATTAAGCAACTTAAAAATTATGCTTAATGTAATGACTTTACAATGTTATCTTTGATAAAATAGTATAGATATAGAATATTATTTTTTATTAATGGAGGTTACAAACATGTCGTAAAAATGAAATTTTGTATGTCACTGACATTGCCTAGTAAGCAATATAACCACAATTGTAGGTCTTCTTTAATTTCTTTTCCTTCTAATGAAAAAAAAATTAAAATCTACAAATCAAAGAAAACTTCAATTGATTTCTTTTTTAAAGCTGCATTAGTATAAAATATAATACAGAAATTCAATAATAACTATTCTTGTAGTATTCTTTTTATTACTAAAAAAATCTCTATTTAGAGGTCACATTTCTGAAAGACTGATATTTTATGATCCAATAAATTATTCTCAGTTTCCACTACTTAATATGAACTTCACAAACACGCACATGCGTAATAACATAGCTAATATTGCCATAACATAGCTAATATTGCCACGAAGATTCGAATGAACACACCGTTTAACTTAACACACGTATTTATTAAAGCTAAGTAGCAACTCGCTACTTTACAAGATCGAGAATTTGCCTACAATTAGTGGGTATCAGCTAGTATACCCAAATAGAATATTCGAGAAATAACTTATTTACATATTAAAGAAAGAGCTAGAATGTTCGAGAACATAAAGCAACAATTAACAACATTTTAAAATTAAAAATCCATACTTTGGATCAACCGCCATGCCGAGCATCGAAACCACAATCTTCGGGTCTGGATGTCGTGCTTTGACCATTCGGCCACTGAGCTCTCTGGCACTGTTTCTTTATGCGGCAATATTATAATTTTTTTGTTCTTGTCATAATAAGCAAATACTTATACAGTTCATCCTCATACATTTACACAAAAATATATTTATGAATTTAATTATAAATCCACTATTGGTTTGATTGAATTCTTAAATGAATATATATTTATCACTTCCTTGTATTCCAAATTTCGTTCAATTTTACAGTTTTTTATACTCATTTTTATAATTGAATTAGATTTTGTAAAAAGAAGTATTTTAAATTTTTTATTGCGTTTTAATTTAACCTATGTATGAAATATTTAACATAGAATTATTTTTAATAAAAGTAAATCTCAGTAAATCTACCTTATAAATCCTATGATTTTTTTCTGAAGCTTGACACAGATATTTGGTTTTTACATTTCCATCAAATGAAATCCCTTACCTGTAAAAGAAAATGATATATGAGTCAAAGTAAAATGATTACTTTTTAATGTATAAAAACAAATATGCAAAAACACTCTAGACATTACTGAATAGTTAAAAATTAAAAAAAAAATTAATTATTCAGCATTTTTCAATATCATTCATTACTTATATACTATTTTTAAATATTTGTATTAAAAATTCTCTTTAAAAGGAAATGTAATCTTAAAATAAAGAATTCAATATGCATTTTTGAACCGCAATTCAAACTTTTGATTCGGTATTTAAGAAGAAAGAAAATAAATTATTTTATTTTGGCAACTCAGTGAATGAATCATTTAAAACAAAATTTTGATATAATACCTGTCTAAGAACTGTCTAAAAAACTAATTACAGTCTTAGAAAAAAAAACGAAGCACCAAAGAGTTATTCTAATGGGATTACAATCGGTAGATGTGATGTACATGTACAGAAAAACAAATTACAATTTAAGAAAAATAGGATAATTTGTTCAAGTGATAGAGCTTCACAGAGTGAAAAACTCAGTAACGCATTTATCCACCTCTTACTTTTGTCTATCTTTATGCAAGCAGTTATTTGGTTTAGTCTTGATTGATAGAGATGGCAAATGTCCTCCTGAGAGATATTGTGCCAAATTCTGCCCTTTAGATTTATCGTCAAAATCCCGAGGTTGTTGGAGGTCAATAAGACTGACATCCGGCGAACTTGGTGGCCAAAGTAGCTTTCAGCAAACACAAAGAGAAACAGTAGAAATACGTGCAGAGTTGGGCAGGATATTATATGGTTTAAATGCATACCATTAGGGCATCACATGAAGGGCAACACAACGAGGCTTAGAACTTCGATGTACTGCTGTACTGTAAGAGTGCCACGGATGACAACCAAAAGGGTCCTACTTTGAAATGAAATAGCACCCCAGACCATAACTCCTGGTTGTCGGTCTGTATGCTGGAAGACAGGTTGTATACCATCTCTGTCCGGGGCTTCTCCAGACATGTCTTAGCTGGTTATTGGGGCTCAGTTTAAAGCGGGACTCATCACTGTAGATTATTCTACTCCAGTCAGTGAAATTTCAGTTCGAATGAGTCCGACACCACTGAAAATGGACTTGTTCTTGTACAGAGATCATTACTAGTCGGAGCAAGGGGTGCTCTGATCTTGGTGCACTTTATGAGATCCCCACCTAAGAATGGTCCTTGCGGTCATTGAAGCACTAGTTGTACGTGCAATCGATGATAATGATGCATCTGTGGTTCTGAGAGCAGCGCTGACAATTGCTCTGTCCTCACGTTCTGTCGTTTTTCTAGGCCGACCGCTTCCATCTTGGCGCTGTGTTCAACCATGGTTCACCTATTCATGCGAACATTGTCTAACAGGGGTATCGATCCTGCTCAAATGTCCAGCGATTCACCGATTAAACAAACCGTCTTCTTCTAGCCTAACTACATGTCCTCTCTCAAGTGCTGACATCTTCGTATATATTTTGCACATTTGTATGCGAGGTATAGTTACTGTCTACTTGTGTACATAGAATGAAATTCGAAAAGAATTTATTACCTGGAATCGCATTTTCTCCTGTTAAATATCTTCCCAGTTGGACATATAACATACGCTGCAGCGACGCAAGCTCATTCATTGGCCACCAAATTTTAAAATTTTGCTTTTTGTCCAATTTGCATTACATCTTCTCGATGCGTCGTGGTGCATTTTTTTTCTAACAGTGTATACTTAGTTTTTAAGCCACAAATGAAAGAAAGCTTTTATTTCGTGAAAGATGACCTGATAAGAGACATTCATGCATAACGTAAAATAATATTTGGCGATTGTCATTAAGATATTTTAAACTGTATTGTTTAAACGTAATATTTAGGCAATTTTAACCTCTTAGAAATGATATTTTTCGAATTTATATTAGTAAAAGAGGATTTTTAAAATAATTCAGTTTTCAGAGCATCTTATCCTTGATTTGTATATAGAAAAATAACACATTGATTGTCATTTACACACATTAGTTGGTCTTCAAGCAGCTATATACAAAATATGAGTTGAATAAATATCATGTACTAAAATTTGCCAAAAGAATGAAAAAAATAATCTTTTTTTTTTGTTATTTAAACTATTTCTATTTTTGTTCTCGATTACTTTAGCTGTGTATATAAACTAATGTACTCAAGTGAAATCTATTGATACACACCAGATACAGACCATATACAAACCAGAAATACAAGTAAATGAAGAATTTATCACCAAAACTTTTAATAACTCCCAACAGAATAAAGAATTGTAACAAAATTTCAAATTTAGTCTTTCGTAGCTTTAATAACTACTATTTTTTAGCCCTGTAACCATGATATTTCTTTTAATTTCAGTGTTTGTTTACAAAATCTTCAAAAAATGTACCAAGGATGTACTATCACAATAATCTTATCTTCCAAAATGTCAAATGTCGTTAGTAGTAGAGATAAATTATGAAATATTTTACTTATTACTTAAATTCTTATATACTAAAGTCTGTCAGATATTAGTAATTAAATTAATCTAAAAAACTATCTGCAGTTATGTAGAAAGTGATATTTCAGCAATACCAACATCCATCTAAATGACAAAAACAAAATATATGGTCATTAAAATATGTAGAACTGTTGATAAAATAGCCACCTATGTTCTCATAAAAGGAAGAATTCTTTAAAGAAAACATAAAAATATACATACTATTTTTAATATCTACAAAATTTGGGTCTCTATGTCTTAATAACACATCGCAAAAGTTTTACCCTGTTACTAGTTTATAAGTATAGAAACATCTTACTTAAAAACATAATTTTGTTTTTTAAGTGTTATGGGATAAATTAAGGCTATTATTATTAAATACTCAAACGGCACTCAGACAACTTTAATTAAAAAGCAAAGAATTATTCGTTTTCATATAATGCATATATTTATTTATTAAATAGACTGTACAAATTTCATAATTTGTTTACTCTGTAATTCAAACCACCCGTTATACTATAGGAAGAAACAACTGCATTCTGTTCCAAATTGCGGCGAGTATTTCGTTAATGGGATTACTGTTTTAAACAAACAGTTATTAAAATTACTACAAAGCTATTATAATATTGGTTTGCGTTTAAAACTTCATCAACATTAATGAATGTCATAGGGATATAATTCAGCTTATGCAGACATCACTGGAAAACGCTTGCTAATGATTACTTATATTACTTATTCAAAATCAAATATATACAAATATATCGTGTAAACATGATAAGTTTCCATAGGGCAGAGCTAAATTATTATATGCAGGGGGTGAGATAAGTGACCTCCGCGTTAAGGCAAATAAACGCGACGTTTACATTGTTTAGAATAAACGAGACTATAGTTGAGATTGAGACTAACTAGTATGGCCCTGAATTTACAGGCAGTCATTTCGCTGTTATTGTATGTGAACATGAAGCAAGTCATTAAGAATAGGTTCTACTATTTTTCTACAGTTTAGATCCAGATAATGTTACCCATGGAAATCTGCAGGACTCAATAAATTACCTTAGAAATTCGTTGCTTAATAAGCATGATCAGTGCTAAATAAGTACTATTTTTCTTCATAAGTAACTTTTAGAGTAAGATTTTCTAAGAGAATTTTACATAATAATAAAAGATAATGCATCATATATAATAAGGCGATTATTTAAGATAATCCTTTAAGTTTACTCTGTTTTATATTTCATAAATTTAAAATTTAATGAACGTTTTGGTTGATAAGAACTATATTTAGGATTATAAAATATACTGACCTAAAATAATCCCCTATATAATAATAAGCTAAGTTATCTGTTCGTTTGTCCTCGAATTAATGAAGCGGTTGGACGTGGAATGGATAGAAGCATCCATAGTGGATTTTTGATGAGTTAAGATTAGCAAAATTCAAAAGTTGGTTTGGTTGGTTTGGAGCGCTACGGTCTACTTTTTGCAACACGAGGGCTAATGAGACCGAGACCTACTGCTTAAAGCCGATTCCGAATGGCTACGAACATCCATTCCATAGTGGGATTCGAACCCATGAGCTCCGGTTCCGAAGGCCAGCACCCTAACCATTCGGTCATTGCTCGGTGCAAAATTCAAAGCGAGTAAAGTTTATCTTCTCCTAAACTATCGATCTAATTCTAAAATAAATGGATTTAAATATGCTTTATATCATAGAGAAAAATACTGTCATCTTTAAAATTTCAAAACACTCCTTACCCCCTTTTCGAGCGTTTAACTCCATTATTTCAACCCCTATTTTCCCCGGTTAAGATCAGGCTATTAAATTTATCATTTCATCACATAATAAATAGGCAAAAATAGCATTTTGATAACATTCTGACAAAGCTCTTGATAGTTTACTATATTAATATAGATTGATTTACATGAAAAATTAAATATAAGTAGATAAAATAAATAAAATGAATTCAGTTCAGGGCAAATAATGTGAATGGCCTAGTTAAATTCTAATTTACTGGGATTGAATTTAAATATTGCCTATAACATTTGTAGGACTATAAAAGTTAATATATTTTTTCTAATCCAATTTGTTTTATGAATGTATTTCATCCATATTTTTAAAAAAGTTTTATATATTATTTTGATTAAAAATGGGTTTTTGAATGAAATTAATAAATTGAATACTTATCTACGAAATTTTTTTTAATATTTATCCTACTGATAAAGCTTGAACTATTTCTACATGCTTTTAATTATTTTATATTTTTACAGCATTTATAAGTCTTTATTTGTTTCTATCAGTAGTATAACGTCCGGACCTATACAACATTATTATTCAAATATTGATCCGGAATGTGTGGTTTTATATCGTATCGTTAACTTGAATTTTCGTAACATTTTTATTTTAACTTGAAGAAATAGTTACCGGTGTAAATATTATCCCTGCAAAAATAATGACGGTTTAATTCACAGCTAAAAATATGTAGATAGAATGTGTAGAGAGTTGCCTTTTAGTACAATGCATCGATTCAATTCAGCTACTAGTATTGGATGTTTGCACTTGTTTGGAATTCATTTTTAGCAATAGGTTCTTTTCTCAATTAGCCTTCATTTTGTAAAATATCAATACACCGATCTTACAGATTCTAGTCAACAAAACAAATCAATCTTCTTTATTTGGAACTTAAATGATTCAAAATCTAAATTTGGTACAATATGTTTCTTTTTCTTTACTCTACGTGTTATATGTATTAAAGTCTTATAATATAAACAGTTGTGTAAAGACTATCAACACTCATTACAATTTATTATACCAATATACAGCTATTTGATAAATACTATATAATTATATTGACAGAGTTAGTCAAATGAGTGGAGAGCAAATAATAAACCCTAATAGGTCGGTCTAATCCAAAGGGACCAAAATGATATTTGTTCTTGTCAATAGTTAGAAGTTTATCAAACACCATGGATCTAAATAGATTCAATTGTGAAAAACTAACTAAATATTTTTAATAAAATCAATTTAGTTAGAAACAATATGGTGAAAGAATACTAAATGTAATGCCTAGGAAACTAAATTATCTGTTTCTCCAATCATCATTAGAAGCGTACTAGATACCAGAGACTTATAAATTTATTTGGTAAATATTATGTAAAGTACATACAGAAAATAAAATGAAATTAATTAAGATTTAAAAATGGGATTAAGGCGCATAAAATGTAAAGTCCGGAGATCGAAATGATAGAGTATTGCAATTATTATCAAGAAATCTACAAGATATATATATATACATATATACATACATACACATATATATATACATACATATATACACAACATACATATATACATACAAATATATACATATATACATATATACATATACATATATACATATACATACATACATATACATACATACACATAATTTATGTGTATGTATATATATATATATATATATATATATATATATATATATATATATATATATATATATATATATATATATATATATATATATATATATATATATATATATATATATATATATATATATATATATATATATATATATATAGATATATATAGATATGTGTTCTATATATGTATATACATAGATAGATATATACATATATATACAACATATATATACATACATACATATACATATATATACATACATATACATACATACACATACATACATACATATACATACATATACATATATACATACATACATATATATATATATATACATATATATATATATATACATACATACATATTTATATATATATATATACATACATATATATACATACATACATACAAACATACATACATACATACATACATACATACATATACATACATAAATATACATGTATGTGTATATAATATATATTTATATATATATATATTTATATAAATATATATTTATATATAATTTATATTATATATTATATATATATTATATATAAATATATATATATATATATATATATATATATATATATATATATATATATATATATATATGTGTGTGTGTGTTACATTCGTAAGACTAAAAAAGTAAAGATATTTTATTTCAGTGCCTATTATTTTATGAACTTATTTTTCCTCTTTGTAAAAATACCTTTTTTTTTCTTTTAACGGTTAAAATTGGGGAGACTTAAAGAAATTAATAAATTTAACGCTTGCCTATTAAATAATTTTAAATGACAATTCCATGAGTAAAGTTTCTATTATGTGATTTATGGATACACGATTCCTTTTGGAGTTTTTACCATAGTAGTATTTAACTTTACAATTAAGATGATTTTAAAATAATATTTATTATGTTTAAAATAAGTTATATTAAATTAATACTTTCAAAAATTTTATATCAATATGCCGTAACAACGGATATAAAATCAATTACTTTATTATTTTGGCAACGAGTCAAAGCTAAGTGTCAAAGTGAAAGAAAAAGGAACTGCGAAAAACTATTACTTCCAATCAATTAAATACGCCATTTCAGAAAAAAAAGGTTTCTTTAACTGGTCCCACAGTAATCTTTAAGTACTAGAATCTTAAGCTTTTGAACGAAAATTGAACCAAGTTCACATGCCGTCAGTGAATGGTTGGTTTTAAACATATTAATAGGATTTATTCGAGGATTGAAGGGGAAAAACGGAAAAAATTATCTAGAATTTCATTGAATAAAAAAACTGCTTCCCTTTTTCAATGCATACCATAAAAAATTATTTGGGTATATTTTAAATTGGAATTCAGAAATGAATAATTTTAAATAGCTATTTACATACAAAAAGGGAATATCTGCTTCCAAACTGTATCTTGAAATGGGCTTTTTTAAAAACTCACTGCTCATCTTTTAATAGCAATGTAAAGCAATATTTTCAGGTTAATGAGTCGGGATAGGGCTCCAATAATCATTTAAGAGGGAAAAAAATGTGGATTTCAGCATTTCTTTCATGGCTTTTTTAAAAGTCTAAGTCAGCAAAACTGAACGTTTCCAAAGCATGCAAACGTGCGTGATAGTCTTAAGAGTCAGCGTATATGTATTGATTCAGATGGATACAAGACTGACCATATGAAAACCCTATTGTGTTCTTTCAACCACATCAACCTTTCTTTAGAAATGAGGAAATCGGATTCGCTGATGTCATTTGTTGGCGAAACGGACATTAGGTACAAAACTGATTTTCAGAATACATATATACTCCAAATGAAAGTCTATTCAGAGTTTTATAGGATTGTGTTTTAAGCGAGGAAGTTTATCAATCGGTATACAATATCATAATAGACTTACACTTCTCTCCTCATGATGTAAACATTTACATTTTCAACTATATTAATTTTATTTTTTATAGAAAAAAACATTCTATCTGCATTCTGAAACAGCTATTATTTGGAAGTCTAATTTATGAATATGCTTATCAAGAGACAAAGATATTTATAAAGGACATAATGATCTATACATCTATACAATCTAAGATTCATTATTTCCCATTCATTGGTTCATATTTGGTAAATACCTTTTATTCATAAAATTTACAAGAGTATAATATTGTGGCTTGCTTATGTTTTGAAACATTAGTAAAAATCATTAATTATTTCTAACAGGAAGTTAAAACAGTATTAATCCAAAACAACTATAAAACATCGGCTATAAAATGCATGCAATATTACTAGTGTAACTAACATCTCTAATAACTAATATAAGTCCAATTCAGTTGGCATGTTACTGACAAACAATACAAAGCCATGGGGACTTCTGTAATCATCTCCCTATTTGAATTCAAAACTCTTCATCCCATTTCAATAAAAAATACTTTTTTTTTCGAATTATGAATGCATGTATTTTAAAACTTATTCTACAGATTGTGGCGTTCTGATAACCACATCGAAGAAGCTCCCGCAAATGCAAATTTCCCTCGATGCTGCGCGCACAAGCATGTTGCAGTATATAAGGTGAGCGGCACAGTTCAGTCTAGAGGGGAAATCACTCTCGGCTTTCTAATCATCGGGCTTGAGTAAAACAACTTTTCGCCTGTTAATCACTTGCAAGCCGCAAGTTGTTATCAACGCACTGATGTCTTATACTTTACCTTTTTACTCTTTATTTACTTATTAGTCTTTTAATAAACGTTTTGATCAAAAGCTTATGTTGACGATTACTTTGTTCCGCTTCAATATACCTTTACAAGGTTATAATTACCCATAAACCAGTACTAATCCAAAACAACTATGAAATACCGGCTATGAAATGCATGCAATATTACCATTGTAACTAGCATACCTAGTAACTAATATCAATCCAACTCATTTGGCATTTTACTGTGAAATAATAGAAAGCCAAGCGACTGATGTAATAATTATCCTATATGAATTCTTAATTCCTTCTCCATTTTCAATAAAGATTTTTTTTTTCGAATTATGAATGCGTGTATTTTAAAACTTATTCTACTGATTGTAGCGTTCTGATAACCGCATCGAAGAAACTCCTGCAAATGCAAATTTCCCTCGATGCTGCGCGCGCGCGAGCATGTTGCAGTATATAAGGTGAGCGGCACAGTTTAGTCGAGAGGGGAAATCACTCTCCGCTTTGGTTTTTGATTTTGGAGTGCTACGGTTTACTTTTTGCAACACGAGGGCTAATGAGACCGGGACCTGCTGCTTAAAGCCGATTCCGAACGGCTACGAACATCCATGCCATAGTGGGATACGAACCCACGAACTCCGGTTCCGAAGGCCAGCACCCTAAACATTTGGTCATCGTTCGGCCTCGGCTTTGGAATCACCGGGCTTGAGTAAAACAACTTTTCGCCTGTTAATCACTTGCAAGCCGCAAGTTGTTATCAACGCACTGATGTCTTATATTTTACCTTTTTATTCTTTATTTACTTATTAGTCTTTTAATAAACGTTTTGATCAAAAGCTCATGTTGACGATTAGTTTATTCTGCTTCAATATACCTCTACAAGATTATAATTACCCATAAAACAATACTAATCCAAAACAACTATGAAATACCGGCTATGAAATGCATGCAATATTACCGGTTTAACTAGCACACCTAGTAACTGATAACCGTCCAATTCAGTTGGCATTTTTCTGTCAAATAATAGAAAGCCAAGCAACTGCTATAATCATTATCCGATTTGAATTCTAAACTCCTCCTCCCTTTTCAATAAATAAAGCCTTTTTTTCGAATGAATGTATGCATTTTAAAACTTATTCTATTGATTAGAATTACCCATTCTTAGTAAGAGAAAGCCATAATATATTCATAATAACAAGATAGAATTGTGTTACAATGAAATTTATGCATTGAAACACATACACACAAAAATAGACATTTAACAGTCCAAATTGTAATCTTTTCGACACAGGTTTTCGATAAATTTTAAAAAAGCATCTGTGGTAGTTCGAATTTTGAACGCCTGAGCTCCATTTTATCCCATTTTAAACACAAAATAAGTTTTTACATATAATATTCTGAACGGAGAGAATAAAACTGCAAAGTCCGTATTCAATATTTCAGAATGATACTGAGTACAGACAGGGGCAATAATGTGACTGAAATAAAATAAAATAAATATATGTTTTGTGGTATAACAGTGTAGCATTGTGGTGTTAGTCAGTCTGTCAGTTTGCTCTGAATTACTCAAACACAAAGCTCTAGATGGCTGAAATGTAGTTTTGTGTATTTGATTTTAAGAAGGTATATCTTTTCGAAATTTTTGTATCTAGTTTGTTCAAGAAAAGACTAACTGTTGAATAATTTAATTCATGCTTAGTTGACGTGGAAACAAATTGTAAACATCCCTACGGAAAATGCTAAATGTATAAGTGTGTAGTATCAAGTAGAATATTAAAACTGCTCTTATTGTTGTAAACACTCAGTACTTTGACATTATGGAAGAGATCCAATTGACTGTTGACTAAAGTTTAGTCAAACATAAGTAAAAAATGGAGGTAAAGATCTTGCATTAAAAGACAACGCCAATTAGGAATAAGTCCATCAATAATCAATGACACCTGTATTTTTATGTTAAGAAAGTACTGGTGCAGGGAAAAAAAGGACTTATAAAAGGGGCACAAATCCCGATAACAGTCAGTTGACAGCACTAAGGCATCACTTTTTTCTGTTACACTAGAGCTTATTTCATAGGAAATCTATATATATATATATATATATATATATATATATATATATATATATATATATATATATATAAATGAATTTGTGTGTCTGTCTGTATGTACTCGATAGACTGCATGCATCCAATCGCCGTGGAAATATGGGAAATTATTAGGTACATCCCTGGGAAGGTTTTTGTAAATTTTTAACGTTCGAAATCCATTCCTTCCCCCTTTTTCGAGCATTTTATGCCATTATTCCAAGAATTATTTTCCCCGGTTAAACGCAAACGATTAATTTTTTAATTTATCGCATCATAACTAAGTGAAACAAGCAATGTTTCTAGCAATGTGACGTCTTCCCAAGTAATTATGTTAAACGCAGTTTTCCTCGGTGTCCTTACAAGTGGAACTATTTTTTAAATATTTCATGCTCTAAAATATACATTAGACTGAAAAATTCTACCAAAGCAACAAAAGTTATTGGTATTACAATTTAATAGCCATCAGCTGCATAATCAAGTTTAATATTGCATATAATCACACAAACTAATTCATCTCTAAAACACAGGCTAGGGGTTAAAATAATGATTTCCCATTAAAATATCTTAATAAAAGCTTGAGTAAATTGAATGTACTATAAAATGTTTATATACTAAATGTCGGAAAAAACTGTTATATCAAATATCACAAAAGCCATTAGCATTCTTCTGTTTCTAATTCCCTTAATTTTGATCTTCCCTTAATTGCTGGCCGAACGATGGCCGATTGGTTAGGGACCTGGCTTTCGGTACCAGAGTTCGCGGGTTCGAATCGCACTGTAGCATGGATGCTTGTAGCCTTTCGGAATTGGGTTTAAGCTGTAGGTCCCGGTCTCATTAGCCCTCGTGATGCAAAAAGTAGACTGTAGCACTCCAAACCAAACCAAACCAAACCAAACGAAAACACAAAATTCAATGACTGGAAATATAATAAAATTTAAAATTATTTTTTTATGTAGATAACAGGTTAAATGGGAATTAAGAAGACTCCTCTTTCTCTAGCAGTCTTTGCGATAGATTATTTCTAGTCCCTAATTTTTTTCAGAAGCATTAAAAATTCAATTAACTAACAAAAATAGAAATATTTTGAAGGCTTTGAAGGCAAGATGAAGTAATCTTAATTTTTTAAACTCCAATAAAATACAAATCTTTTAAATTATTTATATTAATAAAATTCCATTAAAAATCGTAGCTGTCTAATCTTGAAAGAAAACTTTATCGTTTAAATTTAAGCTAGGTTAATCTTAAAATATAATTATAATTCTACCATTGAAAAGTTAAAACTATTAATAGCATTAACTTCACAGTCATAAATTTACTAAGATGATTTATATGCGAAGGTATATTGACAGCTATTCCATGATAAGATTAATCGTTAAGTGCAAATCAGCAAAGTTGCAAAATTATTCATTTGGAGGTATAAGTATTGGAGAAATTGAGTTCAACCAGCTGTATAGTCACCTGTGTGTGAAATATATTGCATGATTGGTGACTTGCTATAATAAATTCTGAAATTTACTACGATATAAAAAGAAATATTCTTTTAATAAGCACAATTTCTAAAAGACTTAAAATTATTGTATTCTAAAATTACTAAAAATAATTTAGTATGAATTTATACGCAAATAAACAATAATTTTGTTCTTAAATCAAGAGTTCCGCCGGTGCTGTTTTTCTAGGTTTTCATATAAGAAGGTTATTACACTTAGTAAAATATGATTCTCTGGAAGAATACAGTTTTACAATGCCACGAATAAGCAAGAAATGATAGAAGTGCTTTTAGAAACGATTTTTACAATTATACCTTTCATAATTTTTGAAATTATAGTATGAATTTTTTAACAATTAATTCTTTTTAGCACGGTTGCTTGAATGCAATTATAATCTTTATGGGAAAACGGTTTATTTTTTGCTATTAAAATATTTTTAAATCATAAAATTAAAATTTCGCTAAATTCTAAAAAAAATTATAGCCAATATCGATCTTATGAAAGGTCTTTGCGAATGAAAGACAAACTTTATATGCGATATGGAACCACACCCTCATGTGTGACTGTCATATGCCTCAACCTATGTGTCGTCAAGACAACACATTTGACATATATAAATTATACACCGAACAGCCATACACTATGATAACTCTATTAACAACATATAGAATTATTTTTATCCCTCAAGATCACCAGCATCCTACAAAGCATTGACTACAAAAGGTGGTGATAGGTAGCCTGAGGTAACTGGTCCTGAAATTCCAGCAGATTGCGAAGAGGGTAGACAAGGAGCACAAATTGGGTTTTCCAGGTGGCACCCTAAATTCTCTATTGGATTAATGCCAAGTAAATTTGCAGGCCCAGACATGTCTTGAAAGTGACTGGAATGTTAGTCGAACCATTCTCTGACGATTCGACCTTTATGACATGGTGCATTATCTTGTTGATAAGCATCATCCCCTGCCGGAATACTGTTGTTATGAATAAGTGAACCTAGTATGCAACGATGTTCACGTAGAGCACAGACATCAGGGATTGTTTTTACGGGGATTAAGGGTAATAATGTGCCCGATGAAATAATTACCCATACCATTATTTGCCATTTCCCACCCAGCCACTGACTTGTATCCGTCCAGCTGTGCATAAGGAATCCAAAGTTCCTTTTAAAATCGACGTATTTGCATACGTCTTTGGATGTGATGTACCAGAAAACGTGAATCGTCAGACCATGCAGCTTTCTAACATTCTTGTAATGTTAAATTCTGATGTTTTTTGCTCCATTGCAGACACAACTGGCGATGACATGCCCTCACTTCCTCGGCTTCCTGCTGATTAAGTTCATACACAGCAATGTACATTGCACAGTGTTTTGAGCAATACTGTCTGGGTCGCCATTGTTGTAGATGATGGCGATGTCGGTTACTATGGCTCTTCAGTCACGGCGAACAATGCTTATCAATCTCCGCTCTCCCCTGGAATCAATGCGTCATGAACGACACACCTCTGACCAGCGACTTGTCGTTACACCATCCATACACCACTTTCGATATATCCTCACAACAACTGTACGTAAACAGACCATAACACGTCCGTTTCTAATACTGATGTTCCCAGTTTCGAAGCATAACAATTTGACCTTTGTCGAAGTCCGATAAATGAGGTGATATTCCTATTATCTCGATAATTCCGGTATATTTGGTAGGACAATGCATAGACGCTTTATATACTTCAACATTAGCCACGCGAGAGCAGTGGTTTTGTTTTTTGTGAACCCACTGTTTTAAATGGAGGGTTGTCATAATTAATGGTTCTTCGGTGTATAAACATATTCTAATAAACTGAATAAATACTTACAAAAATCAGGAAATCAATGTTTTTGGAGATCTCAGAACTTTTTCATACGTTTAGTAGACGAAAAGTAAAAATAAAAGATTTAAGTTAAGCAGACTAAAGTTCATGCCATTCGTAAATATTTTTGAAGTGCAGGTAACTATTTTTTGAGCTTTAAGGTACGGATAAATTTATACAATGAACTAGGGGTTCTTGAAATGTCCTTGTGCTTTTAATGCAGGCAGTGAAGAGTGTGTCTGTATCTGGACCTCTTATCTAAAAGTGTTTTGCCACATAGCAGCATTCTAGAGACTAGAATACCCATAAGGTACAATTAATTACAGTAGAAATGACACACTGCCAACTAATTCTTTATTTATCCATTAATCCCAGAAAATATTTTCTAAATATATGTATAAATTAGTATCATGATTCTAATTTATTATGGATTAATGAGAATAAAAAGTGTATAAAAGTTCAGCAACTTTAAATATTACAAACTGTTCCCATTAGCGATGGTCTGTAATATTTCGAATATACGATGTCATTTATAAAAAAGTAAAACTTCAGGCGTGATTTATTTGCTACCTTAAGTAAACATAAGGCAGGAATAGAAGTTTTATAATCGATTATCTATTCTTTATTATTTCAGTTAATGTACCTGCTAAAAAAGTAAATTGATGTGTGAGACTCGAAAAATTATAAAATATTAGATACAGAAGACTATAAATTATAGTAGATACTAAAATTTGAGATATTGCAGCTTTACCATTTTACATTCAATTAAATAAGAAACTTCTAAGGAAAAAATTATAGAAAATGAACAATCTGTTTTTTAGTTACCTACAAAAAATTATAATTGGAATTCCTGGACAAAACTATTGTAAATAAATTAAAATTAACTCAGATAGTTTTTGCAATTGAGTTTTTCCTAGTACTGCCTTGTGACTATCAGAAAAAATACAATAAACAGCACTAATGACTTTCAACTTCTGAAGATGGGACGATGAACAATAGAACAAGAAGAATAAAAATTAATAAACAAATTCTATATTAATATGCTAGTGACCTTTAAGGAATATGGGCCACAAAATAAGACCTCTTTCTAGGCTGACAGCTAAGTGCTAGGATTACTAAATATCGAATAAGTAGTTCATATATTGCTATATAATCTGAGACTTTGTATCACAACAAGAATCAGTATAGAATGTTCCATGATCCTCGATAGTGAATATCATCAATAAAATTATACCCCTCTATTAATACTTAAATGAATTTTGCTGAATATATATTGACGAATATTTTAAATTATTATGAACTTTTGAGAGTAAATATATGACATATTTAAGAAATATTAATATTAAATTCCTCATTATCGAACTATTTTAAACATCGCATGATTTTACGTATATAAATAATTGTCCTGGAACGCTTATTTGCTATCAAGTTTAAACAATGAACTGTAAACTGAAAATTTATGACAGATAGAAGTTTTTCATGACTTCAGATGATATACCTGACGAAAAATTAAATTGCTGTGCGAGGTTTGATCATAACATATAAGATGTTGATAAGAAATTATAAGGTTGATTTTGGTGACAAATATATAAATAATGGCATATACTTGAAAATTGGGGGGATTGTATATTACAGAAATGTCCATTCGCGGATTTTACTTACAAAGTAATATGACAAATAATGCTTGATGAAATAATTCTTAATTACAAACTACATTTTGAAGCGCATTTAAAGTTATGATTTAAATTATACTTTTAATTTAAAAGAGAAATTTTCTTTCAATTGATCGTAATGAGTTATAAAGACGATAAATAAAACATACTGAAATTTTAATGGGTTAACAACATAAAGTATGAAATAATGTCAAACAATTTTAGTATAAAGTAATAAAAAAATTGTTTATGACAGATCTCACTGAAAAATTTCAATTAAAAAAACAAAAAAATTCTAAAAGTTATTAAATTTCTCTAATTTTTAAAACTAGAATGCTAGACATTAATGAAGAAATAATAACATAATTTTTATTGAATAGCTGCAAATTTATGTTATATATTTTAAAAAAATTATAAGTATCTAAATATTTTTCCTGTCTGTATTTAGTGCTCAGGTATTGAGCTACAATATAAAATACCTTTGTTAATATAAATGCTTGAAAAACATAGTTCATATTCAAAT
Source organism: Pardosa pseudoannulata (assembly GCA_032207245.1). Classification (NCBI taxonomy): domain Eukaryota; kingdom Metazoa; phylum Arthropoda; class Arachnida; order Araneae; family Lycosidae; genus Pardosa; species Pardosa pseudoannulata. The sequence continues at coordinate 84,938,580 of CM063501.1, read as the reverse complement.
GCATTCTGCTCTAATCTCCAAATAAATTTGCAAAATACATAATACGTGTGAAGCCTACAGAATAAAAATTCATAATACTTTCGTTTCACTTAAAAGTGTAACGCATTCTGAGATAAATCTTTTTACCAGAAATATAAAAAAGGTCTAACACGGTGTTATATTATCTCCGGTCACGCATGTAACACTCCCTCGATTTAATATTCCACGCGATAAAATGAAGTCAACCGCTCACTTCCGTAGGTCATTTGCTGGGACGTATTTGTAGCGTGCCACACCCATGTATGGGCCTTATTGAAATAGTCTCGACATGATAAACTTCTGGTAAGTGGCTATAATCTTGAGGTTGGAACAGTTTGGGATCGGGTGAGGCAGAATAAAATTTACAACTTCATTATAATCTACAAGATTACATGTATGCAGTTGTGCTCACTAATTAAGAATTAATACTAACTGGGGTTAAAAATAGTTCATATAAACTATCAATGGTTGACATTATTTCGTATCGTACGTCGTTAACCCTTTACATTTTCAATATGTTTCCATTTGTCTTCTCAATAACACGTCTAGTATTCGTGCTCAGTTGAAATGAACTTCGAAATAGTGTTAGTTAATAAGAATAATTTTTAACATATTTTATACATTACTTTGATAGTAGGATCAAGGCCGTAACTTAAAAAGGGGTGTTTCAAGTTAAATGTTTGTGCGATGGTTTAACTATATCATGTATTCATTTGGAATACGTAATTGCTAATACAGAGAAAGGCACGCATTATTTCAACTAGAATTTCATGTACCTTATAAAGAGCCACACCCCATTTACATGCAATTAAACACAAAAATTCATTTTTAGTTGAATTAAAAGGTATACAAGTCTTGAGGGCTATATAAAAAACACAGAAAGTTAATAGGTAAAATTAAGAAAGTTACAAATACTTGTCCAAAAACTGCATTCATTAAGTTAAAATACGATGAAAATGCTTTGATAAAATTTCAAATACTTAACCCCTTTCGGTAAAATGACGAGTCTAGCTCGTCATTGGTTTTTCATTCCATACCGCACAATGACGAGCTACACTCGTCATGCGACTAAAGGTACTGATAAATATGATAATCAATTTAGTTTAAAATTTCTAGTGTACTGAATTTAGCAACACTTTTGTTACTTGTGGAATTTCCAGGTCACTATTACATATTGTTTATTTAAAGTTTCTTGGTACAAGTCACTGTCAAATTGATGAGTCAGAATAAAAGAAAACCTACTAAGAAATGCCGTGTGTGTTACAAGAATCAAATTAGAAGTGAGACTCCCTGGCGATGTAAACAATTCAGAATTCCTTTGCACTTTGTTTTGAAAAGTACCACTAGATTGAAGACTATTATCTTAATTTTACCGTTTCTGATACTTAACACTATGTAAAAAGTGGATTTTAATTAAGAATATGTAAGAATTGTAAAATAAAACAAGTTTTTTAAATAAAAAATAAATGGTTACTTCACGCACAGTTTTTCATTATTAAATCGTACGGGAAGGGGTTAATGGAGGTCTTTAGTTATATATTTGAAATTCGGCACAAAAAAATGAGTTGAAATTTTTTGCAGTAGATTTGTAAGATAATAATCAGTCAGCAATAAACGATAGTTTAATTCTGCAAAATCCATCTTTGAATACACAGTTTTACATAAATAAATTATACTAAAATATACTATAAATTATACTTTCTCAAGTAGTTATTTTTTAGTCTGTACATTTAGATTCGGATGAAAATTTCGTATTATTATTGTGCTGCATTTGCGATACCTCTTTTCATTCACATAATTTTATTTTTGTAGCCAATTTTCAAGAAGTTTTATTTCACAAACTTATGATCCATATAGAATAATATTGCAATTAAACTGATATATAAAATAAGCATGAGAGCCGTAATGAACTCATGAAAGTATCATTTGTGATTAAGAGCCGTATTTCTCCCACCATTGTTCTAATGCAAGCATATGACCATCCCCTATATAATAATAGCCTAAGTTATCTGTCCACCTGTCCTCGAATTTATGAAGCGGTCGGACCTAGAATAGAAACAGGCATCCATATTGGATTCTTGATGAGTTAGAGTTAGCAATATTCGAAATCCACCACTTCTCCCCTTTACTAGCATTTAATGCCATTATTTTAACCCCTATTTTGCCCTGTTAAGAGCAGGAGATTAAATTTATAAATTTGTCACATATAAAAAAGGTAAAAACATTTATTTTACCATTATAACGTTATTCCTCCAATCATCTCATCACTTCTTATTTTAAATTATTTAAATATCGTCTGCATTATTTTCATACGTTTTATCACTTTAATAAGATGTGAAGTAAATAATTTTCTTTTATATCTTAATTAAATATTAAAATAGGTACATATGTGTGCATATGGCACATTTTAAATTTAATAATTGATTATTTTTTGTTGCAATGAAATTTTTATCACCGGTATTAAAAACAAATTCTGTATACCTCAAGGGTGTAATGAAAATGATAGTTACATTCCTTTACTTCCATTAATTACTGTGGCAAAAAAAATTGAAAGAACTTTACGATAATATCGACGTAGCTATGAAAACTTTGAACTATCTCTCTAAATGAATTCAACGTGATTCTAAATTGCATTTACAGTATCGGGAGACTTTAGAGGAGTATGGAGATAAACAAATTATTGAGCTTGTACCCAATAATTCTCAGCAAAAAGCAAATCATTTTTCACCTGCTTTATAGGTTACTTTATAATTCTGGAAAATTAAAACTTTTACAGATCCTGTCATATGACGGGCTGTATACTAGTTTTATAAAGATGCAGAATGATTTCAGAAAATAATGTCTTCACTTAATTTACTAGTATCATTCTTCTTTTTTGTCTTATAGATGTTCTTCCAAATTCGAACATTGCTAGTGATCTTTCTCCGTCCTCATTTATAGTGCTTTTTTAAAAGAAAAATGCCTTTAAATCGAGTTACTATGTATTGAGTCGAGAAGCACCACTCATATTCAGGAGACACTCATATCATAAGAAAAGTAATAGTATTAAACAACCAAAAATAAATTACATATTAGATTTAGGGTTCCGAAAACGTAGTATGTAATTTATTTTATGTAGTAAATCATTGAAAATTAATTGCCCCAGTCATATTTCTGAAATCATTCAAAATTCACTTTCCGTAAACAACATTGAAAGCTATAAGACTGTAGTTACGAACACTGATTTAATTAATTGTCATCTTAACTGTTTACACTTATTTGTTAAAAATACATACCGAAAAATGATAACAATAAGTAAAAGAAGAAAAGAATTATCTTAACAAACATAGCAAACTACAGGATGATATGAATGAGATAATCGCAAACATTGCGATCTAGCACACATTGAACATGTGCGAATGGAATGATATTGATATCTTAACTCTTTCGCTACTTGATCTGCTTCTATCTCCATACCTCAGCTGTAAAGGACATTTCGACATTTCATAGATCGCACGTCCGACAGTTTTAAGACTAAACAATTCTAATTACTATACACGATAGCTACGTCATAGCGTAACTGAAAATGTTGTAGAGAAACTCATCCTTGGAATTGAAAAAAATCTGGACTTAAAACTTAAAATAACATTTTTATTTAATTTGTAAATATATATATTTTGTCGTTTTTCTTTTATTTTCAAGCTCTCGTCTTCACAAATTGGAAGAACAAATGAACTGATTTCAATAGCAAAATTCATTTAAGATATAAATATATCAATTTATTTTAAACAAAGCCTGTAATCAAATAATATACTTTGTACTACACACACCATCAACAGTGTAAGTTACAATAAGTTAGATCACCCCCACACTAAAAAGGAGTCTCCAAAGTTGACTCAAAATAAGACGCCTCGACAAATCAAACAAGACACTGCGAAACTAACCACGAATTTCACAACTCAATTATCCGTTCTATTTTCAAGATGCTGATAGCAGATACTACCAAATATCTACAAGTAAGAATGTCACGATATTATGATGTATAAAAGTAAAGAGTAAGAAAGTTGTCTAAAACTGGTGTTTGACAAAACAGATGAAAGATACAGTCAGAGAATAATATATATGCTGAACTTATGAATCAAATTAAAGGAATAGGTAACAAACAGAATACTAATAATTTTCGCGATATTAGATATAACAGTTTTTTCCGACTTTTAGTGCATAAACATTTCAGAGTCATTCAATTTACTAATTTTATTAAGATATAGTTTATATTAAAATAATTTAATTGAAAATCTTTATTTTACTCTATTGCCTGTGGCGCTCGAACTCAGTTCGGTCAAAGCAAATGCAACAATTTTGGAATGAAAGACTTGGGTTCGGGCAAAAGAAAAAACGGTATTTCAACTCTGTGAAGCCCGAATTTGGTTCTCCCAATGAGTAATATTAAACTGCCACTTCCCCCCCAATAGATAGAGATACTTTCCCATAAAAGTTGGCAGCTCTGCGCCATTTGTCGATATTTGTCGGATACCGTAAAGGATTTGTGAAATTCAAATGAATCCCAGGGACATGGAATTCATGACAGTTGATATAGATGATAATATTGTTGCATTAATTTATTATATTTATCCAGAAAATTATGCCATTTGATTTATTTTGCTGTAATCTTAGCAAAAAATTACTCCAATCCTTTAACATTTCCCACATATGTGAAAATATTGTAAAAACATTTTAAAACATTTTTTAAATAGTCTATTTCTAGCATTTTGACGATAATAAAGACCACAAAGCGAAAAAAACTTCTATTTTTGGCACGTTTTACTCAAATATATTCAACAGCCAAGGGGTTAAAGAACTAATTAAAAAAAATGTCTCAACTCTTTAAGGTTTGAAGTTAGAAGTCGAAAAAATTTAAGATGGATGATGTAAATTTAATAATGTACCATGCCAGTGAACTTTTATAACAAGTGATAAGTTTAGAAAGATATCTGACAGTTAAATACGCCATAGATCAGGGAAATTATCATGCTCAAATACAACCCGCATCTCAAAGCTTAAAAATGTTTATATATATATATATATATATATATATATATATATATATATATATATATATATATATATATATATATATATATATATATATATATATATATATATATATATATATATATATATATATATATTTTATAACAGATGACAAGCTGCGTTTGAATAGGTATCCTATATTTTTCCAGAATATTTATTAAAAATACTTTTTTTACTCTATGAGGACTTTGAGAGGACGTTTATAATTTTAAAAAGAAGTCAATATTTACTTTTTACATTTTGAGAATGTTTTAAACAATTCTTAATATTTAAAAATCAACCACTTACACATTTTTGTACATTGACATATAAAATCATCAAGAAAATAAATAATATCAGAAAAAATGTTCAATGTTTAAAATTATATCCATGTAACTCAATGTGATGATTTTTTAAGCTTGTACTCACTCTAAATAAGTAACTATGAAACAGGTTAATATTAAAATTTCAAGATAGATTTTATATAGTGTGAAAAAATCTCCACCCTACTTTTCATTGTTTTTTTTTTAATTTTTGTTCACATCTACATTATATGTGTAATTTGTATGTCCTTTTAGGTTTTTTGAAATTTTTATCTGATGTAAAATGTTTTATACATTTTTTAAAATTTAAGTAGATGAAGAATTGCACATTATGCTTATTGTATAATAGATTCCAATGCTATTAATAAAACACAATTTGTAGTCATCTACGTGCAATATGATAGTATATTTTAGATTTTTAAAGCAAGTACTTATGTTTTATTAAACTGAATTAGTTTTCAGAAAACAAACCAAATTTTGAAAGATACTTTAAGTGATTATTAAAATTTAAATATTAAAATTTACAAGTATTTTGAGTGGGGAAGAAAAAGGTAGGGTAAGCTGAAAAACAATTAAAAATATCGATTTTAGAGTTGCTTAAATGGGATGTTACTTTAAATAACAAAAAAAAACATTTAGTAATTATTTCAGTATACATATACAGTATGCATGTCAGTGGTATGTCTTCAATAATTGGCTACCTTAAAAAATAATTTTAGTGAAATGCACTGGAGTACTAAAACTGGAGTAATAATACTCTTTAATGCTTGATATTTGTATGCATTGAACTAAGCGAATCCAATAAATCCGATATGCAACCAATTTAAATGTAAACCTGACAGTATCACATACTTTATGTAGACCTGCAGCTAAAGGAATTTAACACGGCAGATACCCTGAAACGTTGTTTAACCGTTTTACAATATATTTTCCAATGGGTTCAACTGAAGATTTGATTCAAAGCTTATACACTCAAGAACCAAAATATTATGACCACCCCCTACATTTTTCAATGAACTCTCCTGGATGACGTGGAAGGCACGTGATCAGGTAGAAGTGGTATTTAACTGCTGCTGGAGAGTCTGCAGAATCATTCTTTCACTTACTTCTGTGTATGATGGGAAAGGCTGCTGATCTAAGCGATTTTGATAGAGGGCAGATTGTTATGGTTCGAAGGTTCGGAACACAGTATTTCCGAAACTGCACGACTCGTGGGTTGTTCGCTATCTACAGTTGTTGGTACGTATGCAAAGTGGATGAATGACGGTGAAACCAGCAATAGATGACATGCTGTTGGACGTCCACATACTATCAAAGAAAAAGGTCGTCGGAGACTTTGTCTGAGACATGGGGAAGCGAAACAGGAGCCAGACAGTGGCTCAGCTGATAACCCAATACAATGCAGGGCCAAGTAGAATAGTATCGGAGCACACTGTTCAGCGGACACTGTTGGATATGGGGATACGCAGCAAAAGTCCCACTCGAGTGCCTTTGATGACCAAGAGTCATCGCCAACTCCATGGATCAGTGGTCCATGGATCAGTGAGAAAGAGTTGCCTAATCAGATGAATCACAGTTTTTCATTCATCAAGCCGTGTCAGGATACGCCGTCTTCCAGGAGAACATTTGCTCCTTCAAGGTACAGTAGGTCATACACAGGCCGGTGGTGGTGGTATTATGATTTGGGGGAAGTTCTATTGGATGTCTCTGGGACCCGTGGTTGTGGTAGAGCAGACCATGAATGCTACAGGGTATCTGAACACCATTGCAGACCAGTTGCACCCTTACATGGCCTCTGTTTTTCCAGATGGAAATGGAATGTTACAACAGGACAACGCCCTGTGTCACAAGGCTAAAATTGGGTTGGAGTGGTTCCAGGAATATGATGCTGAATTCCAGTTAATGTCCTGGCCGCCTAACGCAACGGATCTCAATCGGATAGAACACTTTTGGGATGTCATGGAACGGCAGCTCAGAGACCACCAATTCCCAATATCTCGGATCAACGTAACCGTTGCTTAAATATCTGGTATAATATGTCTGTGGGCATCTCCCAAGGGCTTGTGGCATCCATGCCATGGCGGGTTGAAGCTGTTTTGTGCGCCAAAGGTGGGCCAACTCGTTATTGACAGTTATTCATAATGTTTTGTCTTTTGAGTGTAGGTTAATCAGGTCGACGTTCAAGATATCTGATCGATATCCTGGGGAAATTCTCGATGTCAAACGCATGTCCATGGATATTTTTATACATTTTTAATTTTCCTTTATGTACTTATTTTGTTGTTACTGGGGAAATAACAGAGTGATTAACAAGATTCTACACTGAATCGCTTTACAACACAATGCCCCAAAGTTGAAAGGAGACAAGGTAATTCATTAAGGCCAATACTCAATTGCTTTAATATAGTATTTACTGTTGTTTGAAGGTACAACATGGGTCAAGCCAAGACTTATTGTAAACTTACGATCCTATTGGGTACATTAGAAACACAGAATATCCGCCTATCTATGCTGACATTTCTTACTAAAGTGTGCATGATGTATAAGAATTAAAACTATACAATGTGAAATTGTCATAGAGTTTGAAATACTAATATAAATATACAAGTTACACATGTTTTTTTCTTTTATACTAGTAATCAGTCTCTTAAAATGAGACCAATTTCACTGTGTTATTATATTTTCAATATATGCACTTAAATAGATATACTAAAATTTTATTTTATGCATTCAAATATTCATAAATACAGGATTAAACAGTTTAATTTCTCTAAGAAGATAGATTAAAAAATATAAAATATTTTATTAGTGGAATAATTTTGAAACATATCAAAAGCTCGCTCCCAAAAAATCGATTTCTAATTTTACGGAAATGCTTCATTAATTACAGACGTCTTCTAAGAAAACATCTTTTTTTTCTTCTAAATACATTTTCTTAAATATAAGTTATTAATTCTTAATTACCAGTTCTTAACTAAGATTAACTGTCTTGGGATAATGAATTTAATTGGTTTGGATGCTTTGGTATATTATTAAATATAATTCACAAGTATTTTTTTTTTACATTTATTTTCCTTCTGGTTGACTCGTTGCGATATATCGTATAAATGTCAGTTTATCTGTTTTAATGCTAGATTAGGGAAATATTTAGTTTTTTCTATTCTTTTAGACTTTTTTTTTATTTTAGTACAATGTCCGAATACATTTCCCTTCTTGACATATAATTGCTACAGAAACTGTCTGCATTTCAACATGACTACACAAAGAAATTTAAATATTTAAAAAAAATTACATATTTAGTGATGATTTTTTACAACTGTGTGTTAGAAATTAAGATGAAAAAACGTATCTTGCCCTTATACGATTATGTTCAAAACTTGAGAACGGTATATCATTTGAATCTTCTGAAATAAGAAGACTTTCTAATTTAGCGTTCCATGCTATATTAAAGTAATGGTTGCTTTTATTTGTTTCTTTTGGTTTGGTTTGGTTTGGTTTGGTTTGGAGTGCTACGGTCTACTTTTTGCAACACGAGGGCTAATGAGACCGGGACCTACAGTTTAAAGCCGATTCCGAACGGCTACGAACATCCATGCCTCAGTGGGATTCGAACCCACGAACTCCGGTACCGAAGGCCAGCCCCCAAACCAATCGGCCATCGTTCGGCATTTTTTTTTTTTTTTTTTTTATTTTTTAAAATTTTAATCTTAAACCAGTTTTAAACTTTCGAAATTTGTTTCGCATGTAATTCAAATAACTGTCGTAAGTTGCATTCCACCTTTAAAAATATATTAAAAAATATGAGCATAGGCGTCGGCCGGTAGTTGTATTCCACATTTAAAAATATATTAAAAAATTTGATTATAGGCGTCGGCCGGTAGTTGTATTCCACATTTAAAAATATATTAAAAAATATGAGCATAGGCGTCGGCCGGTAGTTGTATTCCGTATTTAAAAATATATTAAAAAATATGAGCATAGGCGTCGGCCGGTAATTGTATTCCACATTTAAAAATATATTAAAAAATTTGATTATAGGCTTCGATCGGTAGTTGTATTCCGTATTTAAAAATATATTAAAAAATATAATCATAGGCGTCGGCCGGTAGTTGTATTCCGTATTTAAAAATATATTAAAAAAATTGATTATAGGCGTCGGCCGGTAGTTGTATTCCACATTTAAAAATATATTAAAAATTTGATTATAGACGTCGGTAGGGGTTTAAACAAGTTATTTAGTGTCCTCTGGAAATTGACCAAAATATTACATATAATTCTACCAACTCATATATTTATTTCAAATTTTCATTTAAAACATTTGTCATATTTTCTACACATATTAAAACGTTTTCTCTGTCTAAAATTCAGTGTGAGAGAACTTAGAGCCAGATCTGGAATGGAAAGTTGAATAGGGCTACTTAGCTGATGTCTTATCCCCCATGAATTTATGATGCTTTAAACCTCTATGGAGTGCTTCATTCTTGAGGAAAGTAATTAAGATTCTAAAGTAATGATGAAGTTATGAGATTTGTATTAAAAATATTTTTATTTACAAACCCTTTCTTTAGTAATAATTAAATTAAAGACAGAAAAATCAAAAATAATTAAAACTATAAAAAATAATCTGAAATAAATATTACAGGGTACAACAGTTGATAATATTTGCAATTTCGATAAAAAAAATAAAAAAGAGGTACTAAAATTTTAATAACGAGTATTTACAAGCATTTACAAGTTAAGGATACGTTATAAAAATACACGGTATACCATCATTTAAAACGATTAAAAATTAAAGACGAAAAACAAATTTAAAAGCTACTACGACACTTTATATGGGTCAAGCAGTACCAAGAGAAGAGAGAAAGTAGATTCTCAAACCCACTTAAATAATATAAACTCTTAAATTTTGGGTGTGAAATGTTTAATTAACGGATGAGACACTAAACCACATATATTTTGTAGTAAACTCATAGAGTAGTAGTGGCGATAATATGCCCTATGGGCCAGACACTTACTCATAGCTTCTGTAAATCTCATGAGCATTGGTAGTGATAGTTGAGACACTGAGTCACCCAGATTCTGAGAAAACCTAAAGTAGGATTAACAAACACTACCCTAGTCAGTCTATCACACTTGAGTCATAAACTAACTCAACCAGCTTTTAAAGCTTCTGCAGCAGTGATGGCTAACCAATAACCAGCATGTCAAACAATGACCCAATCAAATTTTGTAAACCTCAGAATTAAATGTGAAACAGTAAACCCGTAAGAAATTGACCATTTTTCCTTTTGCAAATCCTTGGGGCAGTGGCACTGAACGTATGATTATAGATTAAAACAATGGCATACGTAGATATTGTGGATTGCTACATTAGAGGTTACGAATCTCCATTTCACGTGTGAGACACTGACCTACTTATTTTTTTCTAAAGCGTTAGAATAATGACAGAAAGCCTATAACTTGCGGGTCAGAGATTAATTCCCCTAGATATCGAAAATTACTTTAGCAATGGATGTGATGCGGCGATTTAGATCTGTTATATATATGATTCATCCTAAAAAGAAGTAAAATGTTCGGGATCTAAATCTGACCTCATCACATGTTTGTAAAGAGATGGAGGACCCTAAATTTCTATTCAACGGATATTGTTGTCTTGTACGATGGTCTCGGGCGGGGTTCTGATCCCAGTTCCAGATTAGAATCCTCTCTCCGTGCTTGGCATTAAATAAGAATGTACCTTTGTGGAGTATTTATGAGTCCCTAAGGGACAGTGCCCAATTAGAAGGGATAAGGTTTGGCACGTTGGCGGTCTCAAAGCGGAGTTGAAGAAGGCCAATGAAATTCTTACAACTATCCCTATTGGACGACAAGAAGGAAGAGGGGACAAGGTTGAAATAATAAAATATGAAAAATCTAAAAGATGAGACGAGGATTCGGAGGTCCGAGGGAAGAGGTTCGGAGGTCCCAAAAAGAAGGTGTTCGAAAGTCCGGAGTCCAGTCTGGTCCGACGGAAGTTGTTCGTGAGTCCAGAGGAGAAGGTGCTTGATAGTCCAGACTAGGAGAGTCCAGCCAAGTCCGACAGGAAGTGTTCCTGCACCAAATAGTACGGCCGCACCCCAAAGACTCAGGAGGAAGCCCCTGACGAGACCAACGGATGATATATAGATTCTCTCCTGATCAGCCATAGATACCCTTCAACCAGAAGTGTTCCGGGCCCAACATTTTAGACCCACAAAGGTACCCCAAATTTACATACATTTTTGAAATTGAGATTAGGTCCTCTATCTATTTACAAAATTACTTAAGTATATAAAAAATTTGTCAGAACTAATTTAGAAGATGTTGACAAAGTTTATTTTATGAAAATTAGCATCAGTTTTGTATGTAAATAGATGTATATATATTATAATAAATTTACTTTTTTTTAAATATGAATTATACGTTAAAACAATGACATACGTAGATAATTGTGGATTGCTACATTAGAGGTAACGAATCTCCATTTCACGTGTAAAACACTGGCCTACTTATTTTTTCTAAACCTTTAGAATAATGATAGAAACTATAACTTACGGGTCAGACATTGATTCCCCTAGATATCGGAAATTACTTCAGTAGTGGTGACGGACGTATAATCTGTCCACTCAGCTTTAGTAAATTATTAGAAACATGTTCTCAAACTGTGATCCGAATGTGAAAATTTGACACAAAACATTTGTAATTCTCTAGAGCAATAATTGAAAGCCTATAACCCGTGGATAATCCAGTCAGATATTGTAAATCGCTGACTCAACAGATTTGTTATACCTGCATCGGTCAGGTTCTCACTTGCGGTTTAAGGTTCACTATCTTTACTCTAAGGTTTCACAAAATTCTTAAAGCTTCATTGCCTAAACTACAGGTTATACGCGTAGTCAAAACTTAATTTTAGTTTATTTTAGGATTTACTGAGGTTTATTGGATCCCTGCTTACAACCCATAGTTAATATTGTTGCTTCTTGCACATAAAAATTAATGAAATTTATGTGTATTTTTACATATTTCATTCTGAAACTAATCTTTAAACAGAGGGAAAAGTAGGCAGGTATAGAAAAAATATATTATTTAAATGTGTTATATGAACACATTTCCTAAAATAAATATTCTATAAACGAATAACTGCTTTATTCCTTTGTAATAGAATTATTGAATTTGAGTAAATGCAAAGTATGGCAACATAAATCAGTAATCTTTCTGTAAATAACTATCCTATTTCCATCGACACCCATCATAAAAATCACCAGTTTAAAAGTCCTTTCTATTATCTTGCGTAAGATTGGACATTTTAAGTATTTAACCACATCTACTTATCTATTTCCAATAGATTTTTTTTCTAAAGATTTTAATTTAGAAAATTCCTACTTTTTTGATATACGCACTTCTGACACCAAAACCCTAAGAGAAATGATCCTACTAACTGTATACCTTAAAAGCAATCGAGTTCGACAATTCATCCGCCAAAGCAGAAAAATGACTTCGTCTCCGGTTTTATAGATCGTTTCACAGCCTCATTAGTGATGAAAATATCTTGTGTAATAAACGTTTGCGCATTATACGTTAACTAGAGGTGTCATTAATTTCGAAATACTCAAATTGTTCATATTAGAATGAACTTCTAATCTACCTCTGTATTTAACTTACAGTGTTTCATGAAGAATCTTAAAGATATAAAGAAGTAGTTGTATGATTATTATTAATCTAAAAACATGTATATATTTTATTAATACCTATGTATTTTATCTGAGAATTTATTAAGCTTTTATACTTTCCACTTGAATTTATGTTCATTCATTTTATTTATTCAAAATTAATTGCACTGTTGTACTTTGAGATTGTACTAGCATGACAGTAAAACCTTTAAAAACATAGTTATTTTATTTTATAATTTTATTTTTGAAATTTCTTTATGTAAGGATAGATGTTAAGTTCTACAAACAAATGTCGCTTTCTTTTCAATGTATTCAATGATTTCCAAGTGGTCTTTTCTCTGCTCGATGTCCACTGACATTCTTGCCTAATAAAGCTCCACAGTATTTATTTATTAGTTTATGTAATAACGTGAATAAAACCAAGTTCATGTAGACTATAAATTCTCAAAAGTACTTACTATAGAAAATTTGAATAGTCACTGGTACATATTTTAAAGTCTGTTTAGTTATTGTATTATATTAAATGATTCATGCACACAAGCGTGCTTTCTATTGACTAAACATCGTTCATAATTTTCTTTTAGTTTATTCAGGAAATACGAAGCAAATTCTTTAAAATATAGTACTAGTATACTACTAGGAATGATTCATAGATAGTTACAATTTCGTGAAGAAAGAAGAACTTTAATTAAAAAAGTTTTTTTTATATCATATAACAACATTGAATTTCATAAAACATAGAATTTAAGTTAAAATTTAAAAAAAATGACTGTTGTTATTCTTTTGTAAGCTTTTAATTGTTTCAAGGTCTAGAAGTATTGTTTCATTACACTGTTGAAAGATAATCTTAAACTGAAAATAAACTGAGAATTAATAGATATCTGCTCATTAACAATCTGAGTAAAGTATATCCTAGGATATCAATGTCAGAACTAACATACGATAGGATTACAATTTTCTACAATATGACCTTGCTATTATTTCACTGAATTAAGGATACCAAGACAGTAAGGCATGTGATTTCAACTATCAAAATGGAATAAGAAACTATCGAACATATTTTACTTTTCCTCATTTTTTTTTTTTTTTTTTTCCAAAAATCTTTAATATTTTTTGTATCAAAACTAAAGCCATTTAAAAAGCCTTATTTTATACTATTGAGTGTGAAATTTATATTATTTCGCCTTATCCGTAATTTTGATAATCATCAGGTTTAAATCATGCTCATTCATTTCACATTAGTCCTCTGCTTGACAATTTGACCAAAGACTACCAATCATTTACACTAGACGATGTCACAGGGTGAGGAAGAAGATTATCCTTTCCTAGCTTTCATAAAGGCATATCTTCTTCAGTGCACAGTTGTAACAATAAGTTACATTCCGTCACCCCATGGGTCTTCGAGGACATGCCGGGGCAGGACCGGTTTGAATGCAGAGCGACTTCGGACTTCTCCCAGCCAATAGAGGTGTCTGTTTGGGGAATTTTGACTCCCTCCCCGCCGTTCTGAGTGGACTCTTTTTTTGTTTGTCTCCGCGGACAGTGGAAAATATTTTGGAGCGAACAAGGTTGTTACGAGAAGGAAGAGAGGTGAACGGCTGGCATCCACGTTTTGGTGGAGGATCCCTTATCAAAGAAATTTTAGCATTTTTTCTTGGGATGGACGCCGAATCGAGAGTAGTCTTCTATATCTACAAATGATAAGTTGATTCAACTATTTGTATTCCTTAGGCATTTATCTATGTTCATATAAATAATTTAATCATGAGATATTTTTCATGTTTTTCTTAATGAGTTTAATTTTTTTCTCAAACACTAGTCCAACTTAACATTATTCTTTACAACAGTTTGCACCATAAGGGTCATTGCATGTACATGGTTAAATGTAACATCTTCTATTGGTTTCTTTGGTTCAGAGCACCATGGTTTAGAGTTTTTTTTCAAATAATAACAGAACTGGTAACTACATGTTAAAACTGATTCTAAATCAATACAAAAATTTAAGTTGGCAGTGGAATTTAAAATTACAAACATCCAAAAAGAAGTATTCTAATTGGAAGCTGGTCTTCCATCGGTACGAAAAGGTCAGTATCTTTCCGATAGAAAGAACTCATAATTAAACGGTTGGTATTTGTGTTTTACTGGTAAATCCAGGTTTTCTTTTTTCTTAAACTTACCGCATGACTTTTTTTTATAATATAGAACTACTTAATTTTTTTATATCTATTTCTTCTCCCTTCGTGTTTCCTCATACTCATATATACACTACCGTTATCTAAAGTGAGCGGTCTATTGACTACAGGAAAATATATCAAATTTTATGAAGTTATCTACAATAAAATCTGAAACTTACTACAAGTTTTCAATTTTCCAAGAAATGGTATCAGGTTGTGTTTAGAAACATGCCATATACTTATGTACAGTTTGTATTATGCTGTGTACAGAGCACTGAAAGATAATAACCTGGAATGCAACATTGTGATTGTTCAAATTCGAAAATTCGAGCACTGGCTCAGTACGGAGCAATATAAGTATTTGTAACGTAATCAGTTCAATTTGTAAGCTAGAAAGATTGAGTAGTAAATAAGCAAAAAATAATAAGTACTAATTTTTATATTTTATTTATTGGTGAATGCCACATTAAAAAAAATAGGTCTAAAATATCACTACAAAGGAAATTGTTGAAAGAAATAAATAATATGAGTGAACTTTGTTCTGAAATAGGTAAAGAAAATTCAAGGAGTGAGGATGGTATATATGATATATTGCACACTAACTCTGAACTATTCAATATGGAAGTTGAGGAAGAGATATATCATCATGAACAACCGTAGAAGGAAAAAAAAAGTAAGATTGTTCTGTAGTTCCGAAGACGAAATCGAAAAGAATTATCAAAATATTGAAACTTCATGTGATGGAATTGTTTGACAAAAATGTCAACAACCTTCTGGACTTGGAAGTTCTACGCATTTTCAGTTTCGAGTCTTCTTTTTAAATATGTCTATTTTTAAATCCCGAAAAAATGTTTTTTTAATTATTAATGATAATCATTTTGTGTTTTTTTGCATAAGCTTACTTCTTTATTATTTATAATTAACTGGAAAGGAATATATCGTTTATTTAAAAAGCGATCATTTTGGCAGCCACTGGTAGAAATAAGTATAATTAAAACGTTGGTAAGTTTAGTGTTAAACACACACATACTAGGAAAACAGGTTTGGGTGAAATAATGACTTCGTAAATAACCTCTTTTATTATCTGAAAACGAAAATAGGAATTACGTAAGTAAACGACTAAATGAAAATTAACAACATTTTTCAAAGCATTGTATGACCTCAAGGACACTTCGGACTTTCTCTACCTTTTCAGTAATTTCGCAAACTAGAAACTTTAGATTCTACTTAAATACCACAAAACCCATCTTGCAGATTAAAAATCGCTACGGACTTTCAAAGATAATTAATAAAATTTGCATAGGGACTTCGTCTAGCTAGGATTAAAACTTTAAAACTCTAGAGACATTCCCGACATAGTTGGAAACAATCGATCCGTCCCTTAAGGCTCTAATACTAGCTTTTAAGTTTCATGAATTGCTTTACAATTTTACATGCATATGACTTTATGCCATAGCGATAGAAAGTATATTTATGTTGAATATTAAAATATTTCACTTATTATAAATAGTAAAATACACGTATATAAATGTATGATAAAGTCTCTTGAACGAGATTCACATAAAATCGATGGTTCTAGATTTAATTCATTCATTACAATTATTTCGAATTAACAAATATGAATGTGCTGGTAATGAACCAGTATAAAGGCTTATTACACAAAATTAGACCCCAATACCCAAGTATTGGTATCATATATTGATAGTATTGATCAATAGTATTGATGGTTCTACTTACAATAACAAACTAATGCAAAGCGAACCTTTTGAGAAAGATCTAAATAAAAAGAAAGTTTGAAGAATTGATATATCGAAATGAGTTGTACTTTTTAGCAAAGTTTAATGAGAAATATAAACAATTTATTATTAACAGCTATTAACATTGGTAATAATTTCGTTACTGCGAAATTTTAGGATCTTTTGAGCCTAACACATAAATTTTCTTCTTCGGCATATACATCGACTAAAATCGTAAAAAGATTCTTTGTTATAAATCATGACACTACAGTATTGTGATTTCATGGGCTACGAAACAAATCTCTCCTCATAAAGTATGCTTTAAAAAAAGTGGTATATTATATTGGTATAAAATGACAGATAATGGCTAACGAGGATGGGTTTTAATATTCAAAGTTGTTTAAATTTCATATGTCTTTTACTCTGTGCAATCCATGTTAACTCAGGTTAAAGATAAACATCAATATATGTATTCGGCATAAATGATTAAATCGGATAGCATCGGATAGAAATTTCTTAATTATTGACTATTACGAAATTTATATATATATATATATATATATATATATATATATATATATATATATATATATATATATATATATATATATGTATATATATATATATATATATATATATATAAATATAATATATGTATATATATATATATATATATATATATATATATATATATATATATATATTGTATATATTATATATATATCTATATATATATATATATATATATATATATATATAATATATATATATATATATATATATATATATATATATATATATATGTATTATGTATGTATGTATGTATATTGTAATGAATTCTCGTTACATTGAATTTCCAGATACAGACTTATCTGCTACTGTTAGAAAACAGGCATAAGTTAGAAATAGCAAACGTACTGTTTGTGAGCACTTGAACTGAGCTCATCTTTACCTAGTGAAAGGACGTTGTTTCGTGCAGAATAGGATACTGAATAGAGGATTGTTAACACCGAGAACCATCTCAATATTTCTGACAGAGAAATTCATTACGGTGGTGGTGAAGTGTTTCCAGTGTTCGTTTCAATGGCATCCCGAGAAAGAGTCTCACATGACATAAATCCTCTACATTGTAAGGGAAGCAGCAATACTTCCCTACCTTGTTCTCCAAAGGTTTGTCCAGAGACATCGATTAATGATCGTCGAGATTGCTCCCGATTACTGCAAACTCTCCTTGGAACCGGGCTTACACCTGTCCGGCTAGAACAAGTCGGTTTCCTCACCACCTCATCATCCAAATATCCGATCAGCTGAGATGGAAATTTGCGGTCTGACGACGATATAAAAAGACCAGAGTTCATGGCCCAGAGGAATATTTTGATCTATCGAGTCTCCTGTGAACTCATCGGCTGAGAGCGTCGAGGCGAGCGACTGAGAGGGTCCCCCCCTTTTCTCTCCAAACGATTAGGAAGCTGATTACTGTAACGATCATCATTTTCATTTTGTAGATATTCATCGTTTCATCTGTCTTCATCATTACTTCAACGTTGTGATTCTAATAAAGATTTTTAGTCTGCATATAGGCCTCCGCTATCCTTTTTCCAGCATAATTAGAGCTCAAGACGCTACAACATTTATAAATTACTATCTAAATTACAGCCAGAATTTGGTATAAATAATTAAGCTTCCCAAATAAAAGTTTACAATCTTTATATGACGAATAAATGAAAAAAAATGTAGTAATGATCATGTTAAATAATATAAAATATCCGCATGTTGCCCATTAACACATTATTACAATATATAATCAAATTAAGAAATGTAATATAACTGGCTAATAACGAGCCGACTTTGATAACTGTTAAAAATCATTGAAGTTTCATATTAAGTAGGATTTAAGGAATATACTGACAAACATTAATATACGTATTGTATATATATGTATAGGCGCTTGCGTTTTTTGAAGAATGACAAATTTCTCCTCCTATAGCTCTACACATTTTTTTCTATATATCGATAATTTTAATATATTTTTTTTCTATAATATGCATAGGAAATTTTTGTTCAATCATCTATTTCATTTTTTACACAGTGAACAAAAAATATATAGTATACAAATACCTCATTTTACATTACATTTTTTAACTCTTGATAGGATCAATTAAAATAATTTTAACCCCTTCCCTGTTTTGCCCGTACGCCGTACGGGCACAGTTTTCGGGCCATTACTGATTTGCCCGTATGTCGTACGGGCAATTTGATTTCTATTTCGTTTGAACTGTTTCGGCCGTATTTTTTCCAATTTTATTAACAAATTATTCCAGTAAATGATAGTTTGCAGTTTATTGTATTTTTTACTCTGATTGGTTCAAAAGCGTGGGTTTTTTCGCATGTTTTGTATCAGAAGAAGAATTGTTACCTTTCAGTGTATAGCTTTCTGGTTATATTTTACTAACCACCTGATAAATTTATTGATGCAAGAGTTGAATAATATATATTAAATAATGGATAATTCAGAGCGTATGGAGCTAATTTCTTGGGATTCGAACTGTGACTCGGAATCAGAAACTGAATTATCTGTAAATGATAGTAGCGAAAGTTTACTAGATGACCTGGATAGTGGTGAGTGATAGTAGTACAGATGGAATCAGTCAAGCAAGACAATTTTTTAAATTAATTGTGATAATCGTTCGGATCCGCCTCCTAGATTTGCTTTCACTGGAATTCCAAAAACTAACTTGGATATCGATGAGACTAAAGGTAAACTTCAGTTCTATGATGCTTTCATAGAAAGAAAAAAAGTTGTAATAAATGCTTAAAAATATTAACAATGTTAATTTTAATAACATATATTTACTAAAAAATGTGAAAAGAACAAAAAATGCAATAAAAAAGTGACATTTTTTGACCGAATTCTGGAAAAAAATGAAATTGTCAAAGGGTTAAAGCTATACAATGTCAAATTGACATATATTAATGTAAAGATACAAGTTACTCATATTATTTTTCTTTTTATTCTAGTGAGCAGTTTCTTAAATTGTAATGACAATAATGTTACTATGTTATTATATGTTCTATATATGCACTGAAATAGATATACTAAAGTTTTATTTTATGCATTCAAATATTCATAAATACAGGATTAAATAGTTTAATTTCTCTAAGAAAGTAGATTAGAAATGTCAATTTTAATAACATAATTAAATATTAGAAATGTTAATTTTAATAACATATCTTTACTTAAAAATATAAAATAAACAAAAAAATGCAATAAAAAACGGTGACATTTTTTTGACGGAATTCTAGAAAAAATGAAACTGTCAAAGGGTTAACCTTCAAGATTGAAATCTGGATATTCGTAAAGTAGAAAATATATATTTTCAAATGTTGAATATTATATTATTTTTTTAACTATGTTAATACTATTTTTTTTCTACGTTAAAACAACCAACCATTTTATAAATGCATGGAATCAGTATTTAGTAGTACATAAGTATTTAAGATATATAAAAGTGGGCATGACGATTCAGACAAGCGAATGAGCGAACTGGATTATGGTTAATTCTCCCGAATTTCTTCATTATGAGAAGTGTTGCTGATTCAGATGCAGTCATTAACAGTATGCACGAGATTGTTAATTTGAATAAACGAGCGAAATATTTACTCTGATAAATGAGGGAAACATTTTCACCGTTTAGTGAAGATATGCGATTAAATTTATCAAATTTAGCATTTCTGAATTAATGAACATTATATCAAAAATTGCCAAGTGCCTCTAATGAATAATTTAGAGTATATATAATTATTTAACACAAGTGCAGAGTAATTACAGAGATATATTAATACTCTAATTTTATGTGATACGAGGAATAAAATACAATCTTCAATTCTTTTGGGAAACACAACCTTTATATAAACATTTGATTAAACCGGTTTTAAATTTCCAATCGAAAACAATGTTATCTTTTTTAATATTATGTTCAACCTTTTCAATACAGAACACACTGACTTTACATTCCATGTAACATTAGGCACAATCGGTAAAAATTTTATTGAAAACTTTTCCTGATACTTTTTAACATTATCTGGTCTTTCCTAACCCATAACAAATTTAACTTTTGTGTCCTGTTTTGCATATTTAGAAATATTCCAAAAAATATCTTAAGACTTAATTTTCATAACTATAGCAAACATTTAAAATATGTAATGAATTTTTAAATGGTAGATTTGATACAATAAAATTGTAACATTGGCTGATTGGGTTAATTTTGACTGGTATGCAATATTTGATGAGTACGTTATATTTTGAATATATTATGCAATTACTAATGTTTTGGAAAATTATTTCCGCTTTCACTCTTTTTGGTACATATTAATTGCCTTTTTTGCAAAAGAGATAGCTTAGTAGCTCTATATTTTCCTTAACAGTCGTTAGGGTTTCTAACCGATATTGATTTACCGCTTTAATAAGACTGGTAAATAGACGCTTTTCTTTTCAAAGTTGATTTCTTTAAGTTCATGATTATTCAAGCAGTGGAACTTGTTCTTGGATATAAGATAAATATTTACATATTTTGTCTCCAATAACTGCAATTTTACTTTAGAGAATAAATTGAAAATACACACGAGTGCGACATACGTTAAATTATAAAATACGTTATAAATTATAAATACGTTAAATACATAAAATTTAGCGCTATTCTGTAGGGGAGAGTGGGGCATCTTGGGACATAGCCCACCTTGGGACACCTTTATTTTCAGGCTTTAATTTGCAACCAGGAATTAGTTATGTGTATTGATACATGGTCTTCCTCTTCACTTCTTAAAGAATTTTGATGAAAATAGTGCTTATAGTAAGGAATAATTTCATTTTCTTTGTTTTGAATAACTCAAAATTACATCAATGTGCACTTTAAAAAGTATTTTTTTTAAGTAAAATATTTAAAAAAGTGTATTGTTATGAAATAAAATTTATTTATTATTATTTCTATGCTAATAAATAAATTGTATTGTTGAGCCTAACTGTATAGTAGTTACCAAATAATACTATGTAAAATGGGGCAGGTTGGGACACACATAGATGGGGCACCTTGGGACATTTTAAAAAGTGTAAACAAATATCAATTCAAGCAAAATAATTAATATTTTGGTGACTAATTTTTAATTGATTTAACATGTCAAAATATTAATTTATTAATCTTTTTTTTTCAGAAAAAAATGTTGAAAACAAGAAAAACAAACAGATAGTATTCTACTGTAAATGCTAATATGCTTGAATCAGCTGCAAATATGAGATTTGTTAAAAAATGTATTAACTTAAACAATTATCAGCTATTTCTCTTTTATAACAGTTAATAAATATAATTTGAACTGTATTTTGTATTTGTTGTTTAGTGTCCCAACCTACCCCATACAGTGGGGCAGGTTGGGACATTGGAAAGGTATTTTATTTCGTTTATTACTCTTTAACTAAATGAGATATTAAGTAGGTTTCATGTTTATAAGAAGCAGATATGATGGCAATATATGCATGCATACTTATGTTTTTCAATTAGCTTTAAAAAAATTCATAAAAATGTTTAACTGAAAAGTGTCCCAAGGTGCCCCGTTCTTCCCTAAATCAAAAATTATTCATCTCTATAGTCCGGTATTTCTTATCCCAACAAGGTATTTAAAATTTCTATCAAATCTTTTCACCGGATGTAACATTTAAATGCCATAATCCGAGGTAAATAAATAAACTTCAAAACTTTTATTTATGAGCAAAGTAATTATGCAAATCTGAGCCATCTTATTTCAGCGTTGCTTAACTATGAAGCATATTTAAAGATAGAATATTCATTCTATTCTAAAACATTAAATACGTCTACAAAGTTTGTAGATCATATTCAATTAATAAACTGTTAAATTTATAATTATTACTCTATTACTAGCATTTAAGATGAACTATTTAAGGAAGAAGTGATAGCTTAAGTTACTCAAATTTAGATGAAATTTAAAACTAACTACCGAACGATAATCCACTTCAGAAATTTGATAGGCAAGTCAGCAAGTCTATTTAACTCTGTATGCATGCCATAATAACTTTCAAATTTCAAGGAGAAGCTACAGCCTTCTGACCCACGCAAAGTTTTAAACAGGTACTCGTGTATCTCAAGAAAAAATTATCACTAGCTTTGATCAATGTACATCTTCATTAAGGTTTCAGATTTCTTACAAAGTGAAGGAGGCAGATGCTCTATCACAGGTTAAATAGAAATCTCATTAATTCGAAAATTTAGAGAGAGGTTAATTACTCTCATAAGAGATTTAAGCTTCATAAATTTTATGTGGTTTTCCATTTCTAAGTCATGTACTTTGTAGAAAGAAAAGAACAAAAATATGTGATATGTGCGTAACATAGGTGAAACGCAATATTCTTTATTAAAATTAACTAATTATAGTACCCCGTTTTCTTAGCCGTATTAAAGGAGAGGAATTAATGTAATTTTCTATCTGGATTGTATCGCATATATTTTTATTATTAACTGTATATATGTCTACTAACTACAGTACCCTGTTTCCTTCGGCGTATTAAAGGAGAGGAATTAATGCAATTTTCTGTCTGGATTGTATCACATATTTTATTATTATCTGTATATCTGTCTACTAACTATAGTACCCTGTTTCCTTCAGCGTATTAAAGGAGAGGAATTAATGCAATTTTCTGTCTGGATTGTATCGCATATTATATTATTCTCTGTATATCTGTCTACTAATTATTGTACCCTGTTTTATTCAGCATATTAAAGGAGATGAATTAAAGCAAGTTTCTGTTTGGATTGTATCAGATATTTTATTATAATATGTCTATTTCCATGAATTGATAATAATCGGTTTTTATGCAAGTATAGATGAGCAGATTTTTCTTTGATAAAATTTCATGCTGTAAGTTTATATACACCTTCTATGGAAATTGTGAAATTATCGAAAATATAACTATGAGAATTGAAAACTATAACTGTAAGAATTTCGTTGATAGACATTAATACTTTTAAAGTCTGTTAAATTAGTTTTAGTCAGTTTCATTTAAATTACTTTTATTCGTTTAATAGTCAAACTACAAACTAAGCAATGCTAAAATATTTTCCAATTGTTAATTGACTGAAACATTTCTGTTATTTTTCTAATTATAGTCTATCAAACTCAAATATTATCTAGCATGGTATTCGTCATACGAGATTACTTCTATACTGAACTAGCATATATGACGGGGTCAGTAAAATTTTTAATATTCGAGAATTATGATGGACCCTATGAGGCAGGTAAAAAAATGATTTGTTTTTTGGCCAATAATTATTTTGTACATGTTCAATTATTTGGTTATCTTCATATTTCTCTAAAGTATCCCGGTACTGTGAATGCAGTTTAGAATCAAGTTCAATTCAATTAGACAGATAATTCAAAGTTTTCTTAGCTAAGTCGAAGTTATCGTTAAGTAAGTTCTTACCAATTTTTTTTTGTCACAGTAATTAATGGAAGTAAAGGAATGAAACTATTATTCCCACTACACCCTGGAGGTAGATATAATTTGTTAATACCTGTGATAAAATGTTCATTGCAACAAAAAATAATCGATGATTAACTTTAAAATTATAACACATGTACCTAATCCATTATTTAAGTTAAATATAAAAGAAAATTATTTACGTAATATCTAAGTATAGTGATAAAACGTATGAAAATAATGCAGACGACATTTAAATAATTTAAAATAAGAAATGATTGAATGAGATGGTTAAAGGAATGACGTCATTATGCTAGAAACAAATGTTATTTTTACCTTTTTTTGTGACAAATTGATAAGTTTAATAGCCTGCTCTTATCAGGGGAAAATAGGGCTTGAAATAATGGCATTAAATGCTAGAAACATATGTAAGGGGTAGAATTCGAACGATACTAACCCTAACTCATCAAGAATCCAATATGGATGCCTCTACCCATTCCAGGTACAACCAACAGACGGACAGATAACAGACTATTATTATATAAAAGATACTACTTTGAATATGCTTTTCTCTCATCGACTGATTTGTGGATGCAACCATGTTATTGCGTCTGTTGTAAAGTTGAGAATATCTAGAACATTCAAAACAAACTAAATTCGACGCATAAGTGAAACAAACAAGTACTTACGACGTACACCAAAAACTGATCTTGGCGAGTTAGATTCGCCAAATTTTACAATAGTATATGAAATAATGACAACCGTCAACTAATCATTGCATGTCAAAAGGTTGATATAAGTGTGGCAACGCCAATATCCCTCCGCTCAGCATGTACGAGCAGATTTATTTTGCACATGAGCGAGCTGTACGAGAGGTAAGGAAAAATTCCAGTAATATCAGTTTTAGAAAGAAAATGGCATGTGTTGTGTTAATAAATGTTTGTGAAGTTTAAATATTCTTGCATCCATCACAATTAGGATTATTTTCACCATGGGAATTTATGCCAAGCGATCCTCCATCATTTCTAGATCATAATAGCCAGTTATTGAATAAAAAGGAGTATATTTCTCCATATAAGCAAGGACGCTAATTGACGACAAGCAAATTGACACAAGGGCACTCTGAAAGACGAGAATTGAAGGTATTTGGATTTAAAAAAGATCTTATTTAGAACCGTGCTTGTTGAACCATTTACCATTTCCATGAAGTTCCATTTTACCTTACTCAAACAAGAGCCCATAGAAGCAGAGTAAAAGGGACAGCTGCAATTGTTAATAAAAAGAGGTTTCTCTGTTTGAGAAAGTAATTTAATGTCACCTGCAGTGGAAGAGTAAGAGAGGAGTGACTACACAATCCATACTATTTCCAAGAAACTGCTTCGAACACCTGCATATTGCAAGTGGAGGTTAACCATGCATACTTCCTCCACTTTGCAGTATTTGGTGATAGAAAGTGACCCTGTAATTTCGCATGGTGGTTTGGTTTGGTTTGGTTTGGTTTTGGAGTGCTATTGTCTATTTTTTGCAACATGAGGGCCAATGAGACCGGGACCTACTGCTTAAAGCCGATTCCGAACAGCTACGAACAACCATGCCATAATGGGATTCGAACCGACGAACTCCTGTTCCGAAGGCCAGCATCCTAGCCATTCGCCCATCGTTCGGCATTTCGCATGGTGAGATACGGAGAATGACCAGCTTGTCGATAGAAGAAAAAATTTTGACATACAGGTTTGGAATTTTTTTTCAGAGATACATGATGGGTCACTATTTTCTTTCTTGTATTTAACTATGGTCATCAAGATTTTTAGGTTTCAAGATGAAGCTTTTATAATTAAATTACTTGAAAATAAGTCCGTTTTATCAATCGGTAATAATTTTTCAACGTTCGATAGAACTTTGTAACTAGTTTTGTTAACTCTAATACAGGTAAAATAGTAATGTCAGTTTAGAAATACATGCTTGATAAATATTTCGTTTTGCGTGTATGCCTTAAATTTCTTGCTGAACGCAACTTGTAAACAGGAAAAAATTCATTCCTGAAAATTCTTTCTCGCCATAACTTTACTTTTTTTAGAGTAATATCAAAGGCCTGCGCAAAAGATGTATTAACGCCTATTGCTTTATAAACAAATAAAATTTAAGCAGCCGTACCAAAATAAAAGCAAAATAAAAATAAGAGTTAAAAATGAAATTCAAGTTAACCCTAACTGAAGCTATTGCTTTTTCACTCATAGAACTTACAAATATAGAAAAAAAAAGCTTTTATGGGATTGAAGCATTAGGAAGGATTAGGAACCGAACGAAATAAGCATAATTGGTGCCGAAATGCTTGCGTGGGAGGTGGGTTTAGGGGTTAGGTTGGGGGTAGAAAGAAACATTGTCTTAAAATACCAAAGGCCTGTTAACAGCTGAACAACAGAGAATTGTGTTTTTCCCCTTTGCCTCATCTGGGAGAAACTGAAAATCCCTATTATAATTGCAAATGAACTAAAAAAAGTAATTCGGTGGAAAAGAAAAGATAAATTCAGATTCAGTTAAAAATTTAGTATTAAAGAAAAAAAACTGTCCCATACATTCTTAAATCATTTTTTTATTTATTACTTGTTTTTTTTTTGTCTTTTTAGTAAAAGAAAGAAAACTAAACTATTTACTAACTTGAGATAGTTCTCCAGAATTGTAAAACCCTCAGTAAATGAAGAGTTTGCAAAAATTTAAGTAAATGTTTCAAATAGCAAAAGTGAAAAATAAATGCTCAATTTTTTGTGTGTCTTAAACTTTTGTATATCATCTGCGAATGGATCCTTCAGTAGTTTAACCCTTAATTTGGTATTGTATGCTGTGCCATACAAACTTAAAAAAAATAAAGTGTTAAAGAAATATTATAATTTCAATATAATTATTAATATTTATTCTCATAAACTAGTCACACTTTATGAAAAAAAAATGTTTTTTGAGTGTTAGAAACACTCAGACATTCCTATTTCAGTATTTGTTTAAATTCAGAATGTTTATTTTATTTTTGAGAAATACAGGGTTAAAAGAAAAATGTTTGAATAAAATGATGCAATCATTATTTTCGCAAAAAATCCCCAAGATTTATGATGAAAGCAATATTGCGATATTTTTCAGTTACAATCATATCCCCTCCTCTTACCGGTAATAATATATAGGCAACCAATCATTCCCTTTAAGAGGGAAATATAACCCCCTATATAATAATAATCTAAGTTATCTGTCCGTCTGTCCTCGAATTTATGAAGCTGTTCGACCTAGAATGATTAGAGACATCCATATTGAATTCTTGAGGAGTTAGGGTTATCAAAGTTAAAAGTTTATATTCTCCTAAACTATCGATCCGATTTTAAATAAATTGGTAATAATATGCTTCATATCACAGTGAAAAAATACTGTCTTCTTTAAAACGTTCGAAATCCACCCCTACGCCCTTTTCGATCGTTTAATGCCGTTATTTCAAGAAATTTAAAGCAGCGTAGGCTATTAAATTTATTCATTTATCACATTATAAGTAGATGAAAATAACGTCTGTTTTCTAGCATTATGACTTCTTTCCTTTAAGTCTCTCATTTAATCATTTCTTATTTTAAATTTTGACTATAATTCAAAAACAAAATTTTGAATCTCTTTTTGTCATAAAAGCATTTTTTGAAGATATCATACTAAGTAATATGGTATGAAATAAACATACTGAATGAGCCTTATAAACTCAAAACCAATTCTTTTAATCAATTGTTTATACAATACTTTTTATACAAAATATTTTACATGCATTGATATGAATTGTTTTTGTTAAAATGTATGATTAGGCAGCCTGTTCGTTTATCGTACTTCTATTTCAGTCAATATTTTTAATTAAAGAGAAGTTTTGTTCACAAACTAACTCTTCTCATTGATTAATAAAAACAAAAGAACGTGTTAGGTTGCTAAATTAGTGGTATATTTTTTATCGTAAATGAACCAACCTCCAAACGTGTTGTTACGGAAACTGAAGAAATATTGATTACAGATAATTGATTATTGACTCTAAACTAAACATTCACTGCATTCTCTTACCCAGTAAAGTTTTATTTATCAGTTATTTACATGGAACTAAAGAACACGTTTGACAATGGACATACTTTGTTTACTACGCAGGTTTTAAAAGCTTTCTGTCGTCTCGCTATGAAAATATTTATTCTGTTGAATCTCAGCTTTCGTATAACATGTTTTTACGCTTCTTTTTACTTGATCTTTGCCATAATTATACTTGAATTTCGTAAATGTTTTTATGCCAAATTTGTATGCTATGCTATCACTGTTCTTATGTTAAGTTTTTCAAAATATTTAAATCCAAACAAGTCTTCCAGACAGCTGTGAGTGATTTCGTTAGTAAAATATGGAAATGTTTCAAGTTGATATTCAAGAAAAACTTTTGACAGCTAAAAATGTTTGGATAAACGGAAATCAATTTTATTCTAAAATTCATTCCAAGGGGGAAACAAACACGCGTTGATTGCACTAATATATTTCTAATATTAGACTAGCATATAGCCCGTCATATGACGGGATCATAATTTTTTTTTATTTTCCGGAATTGTAAAGTACTCTATGAGGCAGGTAAAAAAAGATTTGTTTTTTAGCTGAGAATTATCTGGTACACACTCAATAATTTGTTTATATTTACTGACTGCATGTTCGTTGCCAACCTTAATTTATCTTAACATATTACGTAACAGGATGGACAGCAGTGGTTTTAATATTGACAGTGATTGACAGTGATTTTGCGGTATATATGAATGACGTCTAAAATTGAGCGAATCGATTGGAAACCGTGTGGTCATACATAAAAAACAAACACAAACTAACTTTTTAATTTTCAAAGATATATAAATTAAACGCAAGATATTTATTAGTCCGTGAAATGGACTCCTGGACTATTATGAAAATAATTTGTTGTTAATACCGGTAATAAAATTTTCATTGTAAAAATTATTAATTGATGATTAAATTTAAAACTATCACATAGGTACCTAATCTATTAATTAAGACAAATATAAAGAAAAATTATTTACGTAATATCTAAATTCAGTGATAAAACGTATGAAAACAATTCAGATGATATTTAAATAATTTTAAAAAAATTATTACATGAGAGGGATAAATGAATGACGTCATAATACTAGAAAAAAATTTATTTTCATCTACTTATGTGATAAATTGATGAATTTAATCATTACCTGCTAACCGTATAAATAGGGCTTGAAATAATGGCATTAAACGACCGGAAAGAGGGGAAGGGGTGGATTTCGAATGTTTTTGAAATCGTTTTTGTTGAGATAAGCATATTTATACCAATTTATATTAGAATCGGATCGATAGTTTAGGAGAAGATACACTTTACTCGATGACTTTGAATTACTCACTTTGAATTTTTCTAACCCTAACTCATCGAGAAATCAATCTGGATGCCTCTATCCATTCCAGGTCCAACCGCTTCATAAATTCGAGGACAGACGGACAGATAACTTCGGCTATTATTATATAAGTGATTCTAAAATTCTTTCCAAGGGGGAAACAAACACGCTTCGACTGCACTAATATCTTCCTCATATTGGATTGAGAATACTTAGCCAAAAGGAATAAGCTATTTACAAGCGAGTTTGAAGGAAAATATGTTTTTGAAGTTTTGGTAATTCGATGCAAATTACGTTTTTAATGGTTTAGTCACGTACAATGTTAAGTTGAAATTTTCAGAAATAGAAATATTTCTGCCGAAAGTAACAATCATTCTGACGCAATGGTGCTACATACTTGCCGGAAATAGCTATAAGTGTTTGTTGTCCAGAAGTTTAGAAATATGTTAGAATTTTAATTTCGCACGTTGGATATAATTACATACAGGGATAGTTAAGCGTTAACAGTTTTAGTTTCGACAAAGTTTATTCATTTTCTGTGAATTTTAATTAGTAATGAATTGGAAACCTTTGTAGTTTAGACTTTCGTTATGAAATGAAATGTGTTGTATGAAGGTAAGTACTGTAACTTTGCGTTAAATCTTTTTACTGTACAGTTGAGTTGAGCAAAAATTGCCACAAAATTCGATATTTTAATCTCAATGAATTGCAAAATATTATCCAGTGGATTAATTTAAAATTAAATTAAATAATTTAAAATAAAATTACAAATTAAAATCCAATGGATTTTTTTTTAATTTCCACCGATTTATAATTAATGCAATTAATACCATAAAAGACAATTTATTTATCACTTATAAATCATTACTTCAAGCGGTTTTGAAACAGAAATTTTAGAATTTTAAGTGTTTAACGCAATTTATCAACAATTCTGACTACAATATACCTTTTAAAAGTGTTCGACAATTTAGCACGATGAATATAAAATAAAAGTTAATTCAAATTAATATTGGGTTGTCAACTAAGTAATTGAGGATTTTTTTTAAATCAAAGACAATTTTTTCATGGAACTAAATAACTTTATTCTGTAATGTATTGCCCATTTTGATCAATGACCTTTTTCCATCTTTCAGGCAGCATCATAATCCCCCGTTCATAAAACTTGTGATTTTTATTAGCAAAAAACTGAATCAAGTACGATTTGACATCATCATCATTATTGAAATTTTTAACCATTCAAGGAGTTTTGTAAAGATCGGAACAAAAAGTAGTCAGATGGTGCAAGATCAGGACTGTATGGTGGATGTGGCAAAATATCCCAACCAAGCTCCAATAATTTTTGCCGAGTGACCAAAGATGTGTGTGGCCTTGCATTGCCATGATGGAATACAGTACCTTTTCAATTTGTCAATTTGGGCAGCTTTTTTTCAACTGCATTGTTTAATTTCGTTAGTTGCTGAATGTAGATATCAGAATTGATCGTTCGGTTGGGTAGTAAGAGTTCAAAGTAGGCAATTCCTCTGTAATCCCACCAAACTGATAACAAAACCTTCTTTTGATGAATATCAGCTTTTGATGTTGTTTGAGTGTGTTCACCTGGCCTGATCCACGATGTTTTTCGCTTGATATTGTTGTAAACAGCCCATTTTTCATCGCCTGTTATCAGTCGTTATAAAAAAGGATCATTTTCATTATGTTTCTTCAGCAAATCGCAGCTGTTAATGAGTTGCGTTAAATGCGTTTCTTTCAGTTCGTGAGGAACCCATATATCGAGTTTTTGATCATAACCAAGTTGTTGTAATGATTTTCAATGCATGTATGTGATACATGAAGCTTCTCTGCAATCTCACGTGTTGTACTGTGACGATCCGAATCGATTATTGCTTTGATTTGGGCGTCATCAACTTCAACTGGACGACCAGAGTGTTTTTCACTTTTGAGTGAAAAATCACCAGAACGAAATTTGGCAAACCAAATTGGACACTGCCGTTATTTTAAGGCTTTGTCACCATAAACATTACATAACTTTTTATGAGCTTGCTATGCGTTTTTCTCTTTGCGGAAATAAAAAAGCAAAATGTGACGAAAATGTTCCTTTTGATTTTCCATTCTTCAACGAAGGCCAAGCGAAAACTACGCAACCGATCAAAAAACTTTTTTTACTGATTGACAGCTGAATTGCCAACTATCAAATAACAAAATGTGTTTTACATTTGTACTACGTCTGCAAACCTAAAAATTCAACTGACGCCATCTATGAGTAAAATCCTCAATTACTTAGTTGCCAACCCAATACATTTTGACTAACGCTTTAATATATTTTTTATTTTCTATTCAAAATTAACATATTTTGGTAGAAAAGTCGAACTTTTTTTAAGTTAAAAGAATTATTATCCTTATTTTTTACGAGGAACATGGATATTTTAACTATTATTATTATATTTAACTACATTTTCAGTGGAATAAGCTTACAACAAAAAGTTTATTTTAAGGCTTAAAAGATATCTAATAAGTAAAAATGCCCATATTATGGATAAAAGTGATGCAAATCGAACGTTTACAAAATTCCCTTTATTAAACGGTTAACAACTGTTACAATCCCAAATAATTTTCCTTGGAACTGGAAACATTTTAACAATAATGTTTTTTTTTTCTCCAATGTTTTTCTAATCAATAAAATGTTTTAAATAAATTTTTTCAATAAATATGATTCCTCGATTTTATAGAAATTATAAATTTTTGTTCTCGTATTTTTATTATTTTACTTAAATTATTTTTATTTTTGTCATTTTTAGCACTTGAAAAAAATTATATTAATCCTTGTAAAGTTTTGAATAGAAGAAATAAGCTTGATAAAGCACATTCTTAAGTTTTTAATACTGTTTAGTAATTATATATTAAAGTAAATTCTTCTTTCGTGGCAATGGCGATATGCGCCTTATGCAATTATCTTCTAAATAAGCCAATGTGACCAATAAGTATAGTCATTACCCCTTAAACAGAAAATGGGAACAACTAGATTGTCAGAAACACCTTTGTCGTCTTCTGAAATAGTCAACAATACTGATTGGTTTCGTGCGTCTGTTATGTAGCCTCCACAATGACTTGTCCTTAAACAATGGTTTATGGGTTGCATCCATACACTGAGCCACTGAATGAGCCGAGCTCATGGATTCGTTCATAGGGTCTACACTGCTCACTTTAGTTGCGCATCTGGCGCACTTTGATTTTTGAAGAAAAACCACTTCCGAAGCTATCTTCCGCCATGGCCAGTTTATCATGTGCCATCGTCCACCGCGATAAACCGTACCTCTCACGACGGTGGTAATGGCTTATAGTGGACCATCGTTTGGAGGGGCTTTTAAACTTGATAAATTTGTTATAGACGTTTATTTGTGTGATGGTGTTGTGTCAGAGAGCAGAGAATTAATTTCAGATAACAGAAATCAATTGTAAAACGGTTTCTAGTTTAATATCCGATTACGGAACCATCAAATTAGCTGAATTCGCAAGACCTATCACGACTGAACATTTTCTTTTTGTAAAATTACTGTGGCTATAATTTAACAGGAAAGAGAAATGAATGTAAGGACAGAATGCCATCATATGAAAGTGTACATAGTAGCACTGCAAATGGATGCATACTACAAATATTACACACATTATTGAGACACAGAAATTGAAAGCTACATCTCTGGAAGATTTTTCGAGAGTCAAGTTGCAAAAGACGCATTGTGTATACGGGGCAGATATGTAATCATTTTCCATCAATGGGAAAATCAGCGTAGCACTTATTGCACCGTTCATCTGTCATATTGCTTACACCTTGTAATTTAACGATCTAAAAGTGAATTTTTTCTTTATAAGTATGAATGGTTCATTAGAATCTGTTTCAAATTAAGTGTTATTTATAAAGCCCCCACTGCTAATAATTACACTACTAATGATTTTTCTATGAAATGTCATTTTCGTGCATCGATATTAATAATTGCATGGAAGCAAAATAGGAAAGAGGAAAGTGTTAGCAGATGAAAGGATCAGGTAGACAAATGCACTGCAATTCCATGTTGGTTGGGATTGTTAAAAAATTTCGAAAAGTACAAGTCCAGATACGCATACATGAAACGTTATTGCAATGTGCATAGTGTATCCTCCCGACGTACGACTTTGTTGAATCATGATGTTGATTTTGATAGCAATACATATAATTAAGACTGTTTATTTCATTTATGCAACTAAACATGTAAACAAATTTATCATCACATTGATCAAAAATAACGAATAGTGTTTCAATGCGATTGATTAAAAGTTTCATAACCTAAATAAAACATTCTTCATTTTGTGTGCATTCACGGTTTTGTCTTAATATTCTTCTTTTTAAATAATCAACACTCTAATCCACTCCCTACTAAAACACAAATCACGTTTACATTGCATAAAGCATTATTTTAAATGACTGTCTGAAAATATAATTATTATGCACTCGCAGGAAAAATTTTCTCTTCTTAGTCGTAGCACCATCGCGCACCCTTTTAGAATATTTTCAAGTTAATAAGGCATGTATAGCACAATAGTTAAAAATCTCCTTTCCAGTGTTACAAATTACATTGTTTATAGGGCGTTACGAGTTCTCCCATAAACGAAACGATGTATTATGTAGTGTTTATAACGAAATACGTTAAATATCCAGCTTCTATAGAACACGGACGACCTAATCTTTCGAAACCCGGTAAAGAAAAGAAATATTTACCAATTGAAGAAAACCGCTTTCATTCTGTTGCTAAAAATATGGAAAAACGCCAGATAAAGAAGAGAATAGTCTAGATCAATCAATGAGTCATACACACACATCAATCGGACAGGAGAGAAAAAAAAAGAATATGTTCAGAACTTTCCTTTTGATTGATCACAGACACAAATAGTGTGATTGCCTCTGAATAAATGTCTATTTATTTTAGAATATTCAGACAGAGCTTGTGTAAGTTTGAGTATGTGATGATAATTTGGATATATTTTTTACCTGATTGTGTAATAAACACTTTTTGTTTCGTGCTACCTATTAGAGTGATTATAGATTTTTAAACTTAGGTTTTGGGGAGAGACTAACGAATTTATATTAACACTTCGCATACTTCACAGCCAATTTACGCATACAGCGGGAGTTTTTTCGTGAAACGCGCGAAAGCTTAGTTATTCAGAAAAATCGCAGAATATCGAAAACTACTTTGTTTTTATAAATGAAACATTTTTTTATTTTACACTTTAATATATACTGTATGATTATTTAACAAAAAAAAAAACCAATATTTTTACGAAATCAAAAAAATAACAATTTTTAAAATTAAAGTCCGATAATCTGTCAGCACATATTTTTCATCACTATCTTTGTCACCACGACTCATTGTATCAATTTTGTATTCAACAATAAAAAAACAGCTTTAAATTGACAAAACACGACTTACGTTTTGGAGCTAGGAATTCGATTGAAGACGAAATAACGCAACAAAAGATCGAGTAACTGAACAATCATAGCTTGTGGAAAGAAAAAATGTAGAGTTGCATAGCAACGCAAACAACACGGATACAATGTCACACATACATATAACTATACCTATTTAGTACTTTTGTGGTGGTTACCGGGTAACCACCACAAATCTACTAAATACGTATTTTTACGTGACACTCGCTCCAGTGACAGTCTGCAAAAAACGTAAAAATACGTTGCCCGCACATGAAATGTTAAATAGGCTGAATTTTTAATTATTTTAAAGTAATATATGCAAATCTTTTGAGACATTAAAAAAGTTTTAGTACACTTTAGGAAAAGGACACTTTCTTGTGCTTTGCTTTATGACAGGGTATGAGTTTGATCTACACTCAAAATAGATTTTCACCATGCTTCATGTGTTTCTTTTTTGACGTTTGTAGTTTTATAGGATATTTGGTGTTTCATTCAAAATATTATGATCACCTCTTTTGCTCATTGAAGCTCTGAATGACTACAAATTATCATAAGAACAGTAAGACTCAAAATCACAGATCCTAGATTAAAAATATATCACCTATTATTCTTGCCATTATCTTACCAGATATTTGCAATGAAGAATATAATATCCATAGATTTACTGCGTAATGCAGAGAGATTTTACGTTAATAAGTAACACAAATTATACGCACTGAATCATAAATTACAATAACAATACAGGCACTATTTGAACTTTCGAAATTTACATTCATAACATAACGAGCAGTAGATTTACGAAATTTATCAAGAAAAGAATTATTAATGATTCACAGCGCTAGTAATGATGAATAATTACTTTTCTCAATATTTGTAATAAATTCTTAATGTCATCTATAGTCCATCTAAAGTGCGTCGATAAATTCAAAGATTAACACTGTCATAAAGATTATGAACACTAGCTGTATAATCCATCAAATTGAAAGAAATATATTTTTACAAATATGTCAAACATAAATTTGTGAATGCTACCAATGGAGAATCAAACGCTTAGGGCTAGATATCTGGACAAAAAAAATAATGCTAGTAAAAAATGAAAATAGGTTCACTGTTTATGTTTTTTTTCGTTAAAAGTAATAGTTAACTGTATAGCTATAGAATCGCAGACAAAAGAAATTCTGAAAGTTTCTTAGTTTGAAACACTTTTGCATCGATTTTCGCCTTCTAAAGTAAGGTGTCGAAGCGTTAAGGAATGTTAAGAAAAGGCACTTTTCACAAACAACTAATCCATCACGCGTCTCTGACACATGCGTCGAACTACACAAATTTAAGAGTTTAATGCATGCTTATTTTATCTGAGCTGGAAGCTCATTTTTATCGACTAACAAGGAAAGCACTAGATTTAAGAAGATAGTGAGTTATATAACATAACCTTCATTGTTCTTAATCGCTTTCCTTGATAATATAAAATATTATGAACATATTTATGTAAGGTTATAAATTTATCCACTAAAATTATATTTTTTGTTTACAAAAATCTTATGGTTGCTATTTATATATTTGTTTATACATTTCAATATAAAATATGAAAAATTGGT
Source organism: Pardosa pseudoannulata (assembly GCA_032207245.1). Classification (NCBI taxonomy): domain Eukaryota; kingdom Metazoa; phylum Arthropoda; class Arachnida; order Araneae; family Lycosidae; genus Pardosa; species Pardosa pseudoannulata. Next base: position 84,901,636 of record CM063501.1, on the reverse strand, counting down.
TAAAAAATAAATAATATGCTATCTATTGAGATTTAACTGAATAACTAAATTTACGCGCAAAACGCCTGCTCTCGGTACAATTGCGCTGCGAAATGTACCCGCATATAATGTGTTAACCTGCTACTCCAGATGGTCAGATTATCGGTCGCTGTCTATGAAAATGGTTTAATTCGAAAATGAATCGAGTTCTACAGCATTCGCTCTCTTGTACAGGGCTATAGATAGCCCTGAGAATCTTTTTCTTAAACCTGTTCAGAGAACGCTGACTGTTCGTGTTAAGATCCCAAGTTTCGTTTGCATAGAATAGGATGGACAAAATGAGAGTTTTATAAATTTAGAATTCAGTTTTCGACTGATTAATTTCAATATTAATTGTTTTCTCAATCAAAAAGAAAATTGTTAGCCATTTTTATTCTGTTGTCAATTTCTGATATGAGCTTGTTTTTGTGATTTATTACCGCGACAAGGCATGTGATTCCATCTACTCTTTAAAGGTATGACCATTAATACATAGAAAAAATTTCATATTAAAACAAAGACTTTTAAAACAAAGCACAAGCTCTCAATGAAATCTGATACCCGTCACAAGGAGGGGGAGGGAGCTTAACACCTTCAAAACGACCAGAAATTGTGAACCCAGAACGAAGACACTGCCTTGGTAAGTTATTAAGTCATAATCAACCTTCGAAATCTCTGAGGATTGACAGCCCCGTAATTTACTAAATTGAACCAAAATAATTCGATATGTATTTTTCTTTCTTTTAAGCTTCAGATTTTGCTCCAGAAGAAGTAAGGTTTTGTTAAAGACATGGATCAATTTAATTTTTGATAGTTTATAAATATATGTATACGCGCATTTGTAACTGAGAATTCCAGAAAACCAAGCATATTTCTTAATAATTTTAAAGTATGAAAATCTTATAATTTCCCGGGAAAGAAAGCCGAACGATGGCCGATTGGTTAGGGTGCTGGCCTTCGGATCCGGAGTTCGTGGGTTCGAATCCCACTATGGCATGGATGTTTGTAGCCGTTCGAAATCGGCTTTAAGCAGTAGGTCCCGGTCTCATTAGCCCTCGTGTTGCAAAAAGTAGACCGTAGCGCTCCAAACCAAAACCAAAAAAATCCCGGGAAAGAAAACCAATTGAAAACTTATCCTGCAAAGACTAATATTTAATTATTTTTTTTAATTTAGTCAAAATAACTTGGAAGTGTAAACAGGATAAAATTTAATGTTTTTACACACCAGTTAAAAATTAAAAGTTTAGTTTAATATCATTTTTATTTTGTTTCAGTTTCTCATATTTAATAAAGAATATGATTTTTTTACGAATATTTTCAAATATTTGATAAGAACAGTAGTTCAAATAGACTTCTTTCTTCTAATACTAAGGAATTTTACTTATATAAGTTTAATCGGTATTTGAAAAACTTAGATTACCTTTAAAATGTTTCTAAGTAACTTCAGACCTTTTAAGTTCAAGGTTACATTTGCACTTTTCAACCTGCCTATCCAGAGTCAAATCTTTTATATTTCTCCTCATCTTGCATGCATTGAAATTCCATGCATTTTAAATTCAAAATAATCAAAAACAGCGGAAGCACAACATACGACAAGAATTTCTGTTGACGAAATTTCGTAATTCGGCAAAAAAATTTCCGAGAGTAAAAAATGTTGAAATAAAATCCTTTGGGGAAACAAAAAAGGAAAATCTCGGATATTCTTTATTTACATGTTTCCATATTAAGTGTGAAAGCACATTTTGTCTCTTTGAATAATAATCATTTCGATTTTTATCTCTCATGAAACTGCTTTACTTTAAGAGTTTGGCATTTGAAACAAATGGGAAGATTTTTTTTCCCAGTATATACTTACACATAATTTTTTAAAATTAATTTTTCAATAAACGATCATATTCACATGAGAAACAATTGCAAAATGAAGCTGGTGGCAATTGTTACCACCAGAATTCCATAGTAAATTATAATATTAGGAGAGGATACTTAAACTGTAACAAAATCTACGATATCTATCTCGCCTTCAAGGTCTACAAGCTGAATTCTGACTGAATGTGGTGAGGCAATTATTTTGATCATTCTAAGTAATATAATTAATATAAATAAAGCAGGAAGTGAAATGTTTTGGATCTAAATCTGACCTCATCACATCTTTTGTAAAAGAGAGAGAACCTATAAAAATTAATTGAATGGATTCGTTGTGTGCAAGATTCCCGGGCAGGGTTCTTATCCCTGTCCCAGATTAGAATAATGCCTCCATTCATGACACTAAATAAGAATGTACCTTTGTGGAGTTATTTATGAGTCCCTAAAGAAACAGTGTCCAATTTGAAGGGATAAGGTTTTCCCCATGTTTGAGGTTTAAAGACCGGGAAGGGAGACCAGTGAATATATAAAGCTCTGCTGATGGGAGCAAGAAAAAAAAGAAAGGACAGAGAGGAAAATAATATAAAAAAAGAAAGAATATAGTTATAGAGCAGAGTTCGGGGACAAAAGAAGAATTGGGTCCAAGTGAGACTACAAAACAGATAACGAGAAGGATTATCTCACAGCAACCAGAAGTGTTACGGTACCGTCGCCTTTTAGAATTACGTCAAATTATTTAGAAAGCCCCAGACCAGTGGTGGGATTGAAATCAGCATTATGATCTCACCAATCGAGAGTACACATAGTGAGGTCTACACCCTTCCACCAACTCCAAAACAGAAAAGCGCCCAACAGATGGAAATTCACCTAAATAGTTTCAATAAAAAATCTGGAAAAAAACTTGTTTTTTGAAATAGTTTTAAAATTCAATTACTAACAATTGTATTATATTTCTTGATAATTCATTACAGAATGCAGAACACATTAAAATTAGTTTTGTTTCTCATTTTTTACAATTAAGTGAAATATTAAAAAAAATAGGTTTTCAATCAAATTTCAACCAGCTGAATGACCAATGTCCCCTTATATCCAAAACAATATCATACCACTCGTAAGTAACAAGAGCATACTTAAAAAGACAGACTGCAAAAGACATGAATCTTAAAAGTTTCATATGTTTTAATTAGAAAACAATATTGCACAACTCATGCATGAACAGAACGTGCTAAAGTTATTCTTGAGAAAATTGGCTGACTTAAAACAAGCAGAATGTGCGCATAAAGCACTAATATGTATATAGCTTTCCAAATTTCCTATTACATTTGGTGGTTGAAAAGAAACTGAAACTTAGGAAAACATAAACTTAATTTAAATCTACATTTCTTTGAAATTTTCTGTTTTTAACGTGTTATTTTATTATTATTATATCTCTCACATAATTCCTGGACTTGAATATAGCAAACTTATTAGATAAGTAAATACTCAAATTTTCCTGTCTGGAATTAAAACGAAAGTTTTTTTTCCTAGTATGATTTTTATATTTTTATACAATTAATAAATGTACTTTAAGAACAGTTCCTTGTTATTTTTTTAATCAGTTTAACCACATGCATGTAATTGTAGTTATAGGTTTTTTGGAATTAATAATCAGGTATATGCATATATCGGAATTATAAAGACAGAAACATCATAGTTCGAGGCATGAAATTTTGTTATTAAGGGAAGTAAGGGTAACAGTAAGTAAATTCTGTGTTTTATACAAAACAACTGCCGCATTGCAGAACCCAGTGAAAATACAAATCAAAAGGTTTACTTCACTATACTATAATAAAATATATGAGTAAATACAGCTTTTATTAAATCTGGCATTATCATTAATGAATGAAATATCTCTTTCAAAGAAATCTAGTTTTCAGATTCTTTATACAGAAGTAATTCTTGAAATATATGTTTTAATGTTAAAAAACTGAGAACCCTTCATTGTTATTTTTTAAAAATATCAGTTTCTGCACATGCATGAAAATGGAGTCTAATACATTTTTAAAGAAAATAATCCACTATAAGTGATCTTCAGATACTTAGCTTAATGGCACTCGAGATCCAATTTAAATAAAATGTCCTTCAGAATGAAAACTTAAAGCTAATTTGTGTGGTTAAGTCGTGAATGGAATTTTTGAATGAAGTACTGTTTAACAAGTTCGCTGCTAATACTTCATTTAATGGTAAAGTTAATGACACGTTATGAATAGTTTTCCAACCGAAAAGCCTTTTTTATTCTGTTTCACGTTAAAGTTGTGGTCATATATGTGTACCAAAGTTGTTTTTAAGTTATAAATAGTTTGTAAAGAGGATATTCCTAAAATAATTCCATTAGAATGGTTTTAATGTTTACCGCCACACATCTAGGGATTTTTATGACTAAAATATAAGGTTGATGCTTTCATAGGATCTTGATTTTAAGTCCATGATAGCTTATTTTACATAAAACAAACTTTTTAAGTAAACAGACTTCTATTTTCTTATACATTTGGTTTAAATTTAATCAATGTAGAATCCAAAACAGCTCCAAAGTACATAAGTATCAACTTCAAGATCTAATATTCTATTCATAAAGGAGTATGTATAGGATTAAATGTTTATTAACAGTTAGACATCTAAACATACATATTTATGTTAATATGGTGACTGTAGAAAGTATTCATATAAATCTAATTCCCTCGAATAAAATATTGTATGTAGTGGAAATACTAATGTTTTTATCTTTAATATTCATTTACAGCTGTATTTATTTTTTACTGTTACATTAATTAAACATGAGAGAATAATGTTTTTTAAATGAGAATAATGTTTAAAGAGATTTCTATTTATACATTTGGTTTAAATTTAATCAATGTAGAATCCAAAACAGCTCCAAAGTACATAAGTATCAACTTCAAGATCTAATATTCTATTCATAAAGGAGTATGTATAGGATTAAATGTTTATTAACAGTTAGACATCTAAACATACATATTTATGTTAATATGGACAGTGTAGAAAGTATTCATACAAATCTAATTCCCTGGATAAAATATTGTTTTTCATGGGAATACTAAGGTTTATATTTTTAATATTCATTTACAGCTATATTATTTTTTTACTGTTATATTAAATAAACATGAAGTGATATTTTTAGTAAAAGTAAATGAACAAATGAAGGCAATTTGTGAGTAGTATAAAGTATTCATACAATAAAATAAATGCAAATTTTAGATAGCATTTTGTGACTAGTATAAAGTATTCATACAGTAAAATAAATGCAAATTTTAGATAGCATTTTGTGACTAGTATAAAGTATTCATACAGTAAAATAAATGCAAATTTTAGGTAGCATTGTGAGTTTGTTGTTTTGATTTCCTATACTTGATAATGTCATTGATCTCGTGAGATGACTAGACTATTTTGATTCAATTTCACAAGACTGTATGGAACCAGTACTTAAACATCGATGATAGATCGTATAGTTAAGATAGCGAACATTTCTGAAAAAAATTCAAAACTTCGAAAAATCATAAAATCGTACTATGAAATTTTAACTATAATTGGTAGATCAAGATCGACCATACATTTTACCATAAAAAGTTTATTGGCTGTGCAAAACCGTGATCAATAGGGATAACCATTTGTACAGACATCACTCACGAAATAATTTCTTGAATGTTTAAATACAGATTCCATATTAAGTGTCCATAAATTTACAACTAAACTTAGAACCATGGGAAAATAAATATTCATAAATACATCAAGAAAGACATACAGGTAACAAGGCTACATGGCCTTGTGTCGAGAAGAAAAAACTATGAGCGAAAACAAATAAAAGTTACGATTACAACTTACCTTGCACTATGTGAATGAAAGTTCATAGTTTTTAAAATATTAGTTTTTCAGGTAAAAGTAAATATATTTAATTTAGATTACCGGGAATGGAGTGAATAAAACTAAAGTAAGAGAGTACAATTCATTTTTATGGATGATAAGTCGAGACCACAGAGACCTGAATGTGTTAAAAAGTGTCCCATAGAGTGTTTGAGAGTTTTTTTTTCACAGAAAATCCCCACTCCATGTCGTTAATTCCCTCAAAGAATCCTTCAGGCGATAAAATAGGGAGCTTTTGAAAGAAAGGGGAATTGGTACTCCAAATGATTATCAATAGCTCGATTAACAGAATGAAAACTTGATGTGAGGCTTTGTGCTGTTCTAGAAGACCATTAAGCCGTATCATATTTTGGTTAATGTTTTACTCATTTGCATGTCACCCAGCATTAAACTCTTTTTCAAATTTACTTGTTGTTACTTCTTACTTTACAGCATGAGATATTAGCATATCGAACTACCATGTACTTAAAGTGTAACCTACGTTTTTTCAAAATATTTTATTTCTTATGTTTGTAACTTCAATATTTGTGACCAGTCTACTGATATCACCTAATAGACAGAAAGTAAACGGCATTATAGCAAAACACACACAAGATATCACAAGATATTTTATGTCTTACTAACATAACTTGTGAGAACTCTCGCATGCCGAAATCTATTCCTCCCCTTTTCTCACATTCGTATAATGGAAAAATGTATTTACGGAGCATATTTATTTACATAACATAGTATATAAGTCTAATTTTGAATTTACTTAAGAATATGAAAGAAAGTTCAAATACAGTTAATGCTTACTGTACATCACCATAAAATAATTTTGGAAATTTTGGTTTAAAATAAGTATGTTCTTGCAAACTAAATACGTATTAGAGAAGTAAGCATTTTATTTGACTGAACAACAACAAAATAAAAAAAATATTATTTTCCTTGCATAAATATTGTACATGCTTTCCCATGCTTCGACTTTTTTATTTGATTTTTCTGGAATTGAAGACAGCTGGTTTTCAAGACTTTTTGCCACTAAATTAAATTTTCTTTTGTTTCAGATTTCTTTCTGTTCCGTTTCATCTTCTTTTTGTTTAAATCCTCTGAATAGCATGCATCGCATTTTTCTAATACATTATACAGACATTTTGAGCTTATAGTTTGAATTTGCCCTCCATTAAATGCGTGAAAAATTATTCATTTGGAAATTAAAATCTCTTCTCTCGAGGTTTGTAATAAATCTTTTGATTTTTCTGAAAATCCCCGTTCTATATGGTCATTTTTATATGTCAGAATAAAAACTATTTCGAACTAGCATATAGCCTGTTATACGACGGAATCACTAAAATTTTTAATTTTCCAGATTTGTAAAGCACCCTATAAAAGAAGTCACAAAAATGGTTTGTTTTTTGGCTGAGAATTATCTTGCAACAAAATATAATCGATGATTGATTTAAAATTATCACATATGTACCTAATCTATTATTTTAACCAAATATAAAAGAAAATTATTTAGGTAATATCTAAGTTCAGGGATAAAACGTATAAAAATAATGACGACGACAGTTAAGTAATATAAAATAAGAAATGATTAAATGAGATAATTAAAGGAATGACATCATAATGATAGAAAACGGTAATTTTCAATGAATTTCTATTTTCCCTATTATGGAACATATTTAACCATAACGTTAATCTAATTTATTTTCATTTTTTTCAGCGAGCCCTTTCTACAATGATATACCTATTTTTTATATTGAACTTAACGGGTTTCATTTATTAGTAAATATTTCTTTGGGAAATACCCATATAATTTTGTTAAACTTCGATATGACTTTTTTACCTTTTCTTTGGGGAGGGGGGCACTCATAGATCAATAACACAATATCCCTAATATTGTTTTATTGTGCTATGAGTGTCATTGGTAACTGTAAATTTTATTACATTTTCACGAGGATATAGTAATTTTCTATTAAGCTTGTTTATTTAGCAATTCCTCACTGCTGCAAAATTGCGTTTTTCTTTAGGATCCTTATTTGTTAAAATACAGGAGGCCTTCAAATGTTGTACAGCAGATATACTGCTTTGATAATGCATATATATATATATATATATATATATATATATATATATATATATATATATATATATATATATATATATGTACGTTATAAATATATATTCTAAGGTTTTCATCGAAATAAACATTTCGATTAAACTGTATGTTCAGAAGGGCTACAGAAGTCTAAACATGAAACTTTTATATCTCGAAGACACAATTTCAAGTTCCAGGCGGGCATTTCCGCCTGAAATAAATTCAAAGTGACATTTAGGTTTGTAGTTCAGTAGTTTGTTACAAACAGCAGAAGTCATTAACATACATTTCGGCGCATTCGGTGAGAAAATCCCCACTTCCGACTTTTACGCTCGGCTTCCACCTTCGAGCTGCGTAATCTGTCAAATAAGTTTTCGAAAAGCTGAAACATACTGCGTTGGGTTAGCAGTTCAAATAACATGGTCTATTCCTAACTATATAAAACAATTCCAGTGCATTATCTTGGATATTTGAAAAGGATATTTTATGTGTGTGTGTATATGTACGTAAATATATATGTGTATATATGTACATGTGTCCATATACACATATATATATATATATATATATATATATATATATGTATACATACATATATATATACACATATATATATATATATACACATATATATACATACACATATATACATATATATATATATATACATGTATACATACATATATATACATATATATATACATGTATACATACATATACACATATATATACATGTACATACATATACATATATATATACATTATACATACATATATACATATATATATACATGTATACATACATATATATACATATATATATAATTAAACATACACACATATACACATGTATACACACACATACATATATATATATATATATATATATATACACATACATATATATATACAATATACATGTATACATACATATAAATATACAATATAATACATACATATATATATACACATATACATGTACATACATATATATATATATATATATATATATATATATATACATGTATACATACATATAACATAACATATACATGTATACATATAATACACACATACATATACATATATACACATAATACATACATAATATTACATATGTATACATATTACATACATATATAAATAATACATATAATATATATATATACATACATACATACATACAAATATATATACATGTATACATACATACTATGTCATAAATATACATGTATACATACATATATACATATATCTATATATACAGTATATATATATATATATAATATAATATATATATATATATAAATATATATATATATATATATATATATATAATATATATATATATATTTATAAATATATATATAATATTATATATTTTTTTTTTTAATTTGTGAATTATACATATTTAAGTTTAAGTTACACTGGAATTTTGGTAGACCAAATTTAATAGCTGAAGTTCGCCACGAAATTTCGCGATACAGAGCCATATACTGGTGACATAGCGACATTCCTAGTGTTACTGTTTGCTCTTATTTTATTGCTATATACAATATTATACCATGTTGACAGTACTTATGTAATTATTTAGAAACATAAGTCATGTCTTTAAAAAACTGTTTATAAACGTAGCAAAATTGTTTTACGAATAAATTCATTAAAAATTTTTTTAATTTTATACTAATATATCGCAAAATTGACAGAAAAAAATATACATTTTCAAGAGAAAAATAGTGAGGGAAATTAATTTTTAAAAAATGGATTTAACGACCAGCTATATTTCTTATTAAACATGAGCGATTTTTATCTATACTTCTATTACATAATTTTGTAGCCAATACTAGCGGGCAATTTATTCAAAAAAGTCGAAGGGTATATTATAAAAAATAAATATTTGTTCATTATATTGTTATATTTTCCTCTTTTCTCTCAATTTAGGTCCAAAATAGAAGAAGTAGGCCATATATTAGCAAAAGAAAAATACGGAAGAACCAAAATCAGTAACCAGAAGATTTTGGTTTTTCTTTGCATAGCTGGCAAATGAGTAAATTTTATAATTTACTTTTTGAAAGATTTTATTCTGTCAATAATTGAAGGACTCCCTCCTTTTAATAGCTAATTTAAAAGAGGTATTGAAATATAACTCATTAGAATGATATTATTTTTTAAAATATAATGATATATTGCGATATTAAAATAACCATAATTTTTTTTTTGTTTTGTTTATATATTTAAGTTAACTTTGTTTGAACACTCGACACGGCAACTGATCGAATTGCAACCAAAAGGGCGTAAACGGCTGGAGGGCCAACCAACACAGATTTTTCAGAACTTTAACGGTGCAATCCAAAGGTATTTAACGTTTAGATTTTATCATTTTCCAGACGAAACCTCTTGAGACAGAAGAAAAATAAGATATCAAAGTTTTATCCTGTTCAATTTTTCAAAATTATTATTGCATATTTATTTTACCGCAATACAAACAATTAAATAAGTTTGCTATGGTTTTTTTTAAAATAATTTAGCTATTGAAATATTTTTTTTTTGTTTCCTAAATATAAATTCTATAAATAATAAACAGAAACAACAATATTTTGAGTTATAGCTTATCAATAACAAGAAAATTATTTCATAGACATTGCGCTGATTGTTTATACTGCAAATTATTTTTTTACGTCTGGAATAATTGTTGAAATCTGCAATTTAATGTCCTCTTCAGAAACCAATTTGTCTATTGTAAGTTTTTTTATTTTATTATTTATTTATTTTTTTTTGCATCGTACAAAGAGAAATATCTTTCTCATTCATAGGTTGAAACATATGACATTAGATGCCTTGCGGCATATATCCTGCAATCAAAGGGGTAGACTTTATCCCAGGCAATCGGGATGCGTAGGATCTTCGGAAACATGTAAGGTGAATCATGGCTGTATTTACTTTTCATAAATATTTAGTCACAGACATATAGAAATATAATAGAATATATAGAAATATTACATAGAATTGAAAAAGAACTGCGCGCGAGAGCGTCTGCCTCTCAGCTATACAACCCTTTGTCTATCAGCTGAAAATTTTGCGTAATTAAAGTTGAGTTGTTCAACCTGGATGCATCAAAGCTGGTGGCTCATGATGGAGTCATAAAGTCTGGACACCACATCACTCCCCCTGACAACGGTGATATTACAAATGTCTTGGATTAAACTGAACCCGACGGCCTGAGTGTGTCGTTGCAGAGCGACCGGAGGACTCACTAGGATTGCATGGAATGCATGTTGTATCCTCAGCTGCCTCTTGTGAAGCGACCACCGGAAGGTCTGCAGGTGTTGAAGATATGGCGTGAGCTCAGGTGACCACAAGACTGCAGGTTTTAAGCGATCAATGTGAACCACTTTTTCGGTGTTGATTAAAATCCGGCATGTTGAAGAGTCTCTAGCTATCACCAGATGAGGATAAGAAAAAACAAGTCTAAAGATTCTCAACCCGAAGAAATACATGGGTCGACGAAGAACATCTGCGTCCGAATTGTACACTCTGTGACTGTCAGTTCAGTTTTGCGTGTGTTAGAGTAGAGTTTTCCAAGCTGATACAGTAACATGAGAGCTAGTGGCTCACCAAGGAGTCACAAAATCTGGACACCAGGTAGTCCAGTTGGGGCAAACAGAACAGAGACTGATATGTGATGTAGTCAGTCTCGATTAATGCATTTGAAGTACATGACTTTTACGAAATTAAAGATTTATTTTATTTATAAAATGTTTATTTTTCCAAGCAAACTACTTTATGAATCTGATCTTTTGTAAAACTAAGTTTTTCCGATTTGGAAAAGCAAATAGTAATCAAACACGAAAACCCTGACATATTTCTAGGGAATCTGGTGCATCACAAAAGCCGGTTAAAAACTCTGATGTAGTCCCTTTAAAACTTACTTTTTTTACAGACTATAGAAACAACTGTGAGTACATCCCACCCAGGCGTGTAGCACCGACTATATCTATAAATTAAGTTTCTTAGATTATCAAACATACCGATTTATTTAAATAAAACTATCTGATCCTAACATGATAAAATACCCTAGATAACTACACATAGTAATATTCTACGAAAACTATATATATTAACTTATAAGCTTATAATTATTGACAGAAGCAAAAATATTATTATTCATACTCAGTTTCACAATTACAATTAGCTATTCTGATTATTTCTCAAATAATTTATACATCTTATTTCATAAAGCTGTTACATTTACTGTAGTCTACCTTTCAATAATTTCAGAAAAATGAGGACATTTATTCTTTAAATATCGAGAGACCCTCTTACTTATAATACTTATTTTACTATAATACTTCACTTATAATACTTATTTTGGTAATACTATCTGCAATTTTAGAGACAAATATAATCAGATCAATTGTAAATAAATCACGGTAATTATGTACATACTTTTATAAATTTCAAAACTAATTATATGTATTTTGATAAATATAAAGTAAAATAGTGTGTAGTTAATTTTGTATTACTAATTTTTACGAGTTGGTGTAAAGAATTCCTACCCAATTTTTTTATCAAAATTACACATACGGATATACTCCTTTATAGGATATCTCTATATTTTTTCTGTCATTAACTGTATAGAAATAATAACTTAAATAATATTCATTATTAAAAAAAGAAAAAAAAGAAAACTTTTCTAGCCACAATAAAATACATTTATAGTCCCAATAATGATGTACATAATCTACAAATTGAAATATTAAAGACTTTACTATAAAAATATAGTATACTACAGGATGTTAAAAGATAAATGAAATACTTTAAAGTGCAGTTCATTTATTTTTACCTATTATTTATGAGTTGAAGCTTAAGATGCCTTCTTAAAGAATTTTCCAATTTTATTAAGTAAAATACACATAGTAATTTACTCCTTTGTAGAAGACTACATTATTATTTCAGCAGTTTACTGCATAGATAGCACGAGTTCAGAAATATGTCTTTAAAATTTTACCAAAATTTACAACCATGCATTCTACGAAAATCCTGATAGCTACAATGGAGTTTATTTAAAATCTCCCCTGCATTTATGTCACGCCTGGAACTTAGCGCAGACTGGATTACCAAAAGCGGAACTCATTATATACTTAATCGGGTGTAAAAATGTAATAAGGTAGACGATGTCGGCCATATTGGATTACTCTAGATCCCCGTTATTCAATGGGATTCCGTAGTTAATTTTAGTCTTTTGACCGGATGTAACTTTTTATGTTGACTCTTGCACCCTATTTGTGCGTCTCATTCTCCCTAATGGATTTTATGCTCTTAGAGTGGAAATATGAATTGACAAACTTCAATGTGCTTTTTAGGACTCCTGCAACTTCTTTACAAATGTTAATTTT
>CM063501.1:84880864-84883364 GCA_032207245.1 Pardosa pseudoannulata | reverse complement strand
TATTCTTTTATGTACGCATTGATATAAAAAGTAAAATTAATTTTGAGATGGGATCTACGGTCTCAAGAAGTAATTTACAGATTTCAATAATATATTAATTAAGTTTAATATAGGTATATATAATACACAAAAACAATCCTAGTCATAAAACATACGCAGGATCATGAGTAGAATTCATATTAGTCGGGAGACATGAAGCAAGAGTTGCAGAATCGAACTTAAAAATAAGCAGTGAGAAATGAACCTTTATTGTATACTGAAAGTAAAGCACTTTAAGAGTTTATGTGTCAATTGATCTCACTTGTTAAGGGGTTAACTACTTTGAGGCCCTGGATAGTTTTCTAAGGTTTTTTTGCGAGTTTCTATTTCCTTTCCTAAATATTTTACTAAACATTTTAATGCCTTTCATGCTTTATGCAACAGTTTAATTGACTCTCTTAATGATAATAAAGTTAGAGGTTCAACGTTTTAAAAATAGATTCAAGGTATTTAGTTTTTAATTCTGAAATAAAATACGTAGAACCACACTAAATAGTTCCAAAATAAATAAAGTAGTATAATATATTTTGTAATTTTATGTAGTTTTCCTATATATTTTCTCTTTATAGATTTTTTTTTTACATTTTAGTGCTTTAAAAAATTCAAATATTTTTCCATGAATTGTTATTTAGTAAAATGGCATTATTCACTTCTCGAGCTATAAACTTAGAGAATGAATAAAAATCTCGACTGCATGGTTTCTATAAAGTTGTATTTTGAACGATTTGTTTCGGTCTAGTTAATATGAAAGTTGATTTATGCCATTTGAGCATAAATCAAACGTTATCAGTTTTAAGCAGATTTTGTTACTTTTTTTAACTATACATGTTTGTAGGAGACGACATTTATCACTTTCAGGTGTAATTTTCACTCTGTCTTTTTTTTTTCATATAGATAAAATTCATGCAAAGAAAATGGCAAGTAAATTGAAATCCTCTAATGCAAATTTAATTTGTTCAGTATTTAACTAATGCCTTTAAGGATTTTTTAACTGTTTCACTAGTCGCTAAATGTATTCTGATTTCAACTTCTAGTTATACAAATTTATATATCAATAACTCAATATAATAATGAATCAAAAAATGTTTTCTAGAATTCAGAAAACATTATTTCAAGTACGTTATAAAATAATTAGAAAGTTTAAAACAAAAAATAAAAATTTATTGTGAAAAAAAAAAAGATATTGCTGCAAACAGTTTAACCACTGTTTTTAAAGTCCACTTTTAGAAAACAAATCAGATACTGTTTAAGAAGAACAATTTTGAATTTTAACTGTTTATAAAGCTTGGTACGGATTAAAGGAAGTATAGTAATTGCAAATAAGATAATTTTAAAAGTAAATATCTGTATGACGAAATGTCTCAATATATGCTGGTATTTGCTCAATATATGGCCATTTGCCAGATGGTAGTGCTTGAGATCTACTGACAGAAGACGGTTATCTTGAAAACAGAAATCCGCATTGAATTTCAAAGAGAATGTGTAGCTAAAATTATTGATGGCACATGAAACAAAATAAAAAAATACACAAATCACCTATATAATAATAGCCTTAGTTATCTTTCCGTCTGTCCTCGAATTTAGGAATCAGTTGGACCTGGAATGGACAGGGGCATCCATATTGGATTCTTGATGAGTTAGCGTTAGCAAAATTCAAAGCGAGTCTTTAACACCTTGACTTACATGTAAAACGGAAAATGTGTGTCCGAGAACTACTCTTTAGTTCTGACTCATCTAAACAATTTTGTACAAGTTGAGAAAGAGAACGTTTTATTTTGAAATTTGCTTTGCTATGTAACATTTAATGAAGTTTATGTATGATGCTAATGTACAATAGTTAAATAACAGTATATAATTATGGTTTAATGTAACGTGTACGACGTCTGTCGGAGATAGCTATTGACGTCTCAGAGACGTCAAAGTCTACTTTGGCACATGAGATGACTGACGTCTCACAGACATCGTTGTATGTCAAGGGGTTAAAACGTTCGACATCCACCCCTTCCCTTCTTTTCGAGCTTTTAATGCCATTATTTCAAGCCCTATTTTCCCACGTTAAAAGCAGGCGATTAAATGAATCAATTTATCGCATAATAAATAGGTGAAAATAACATTTTTTATAGATTATGACGTCACTCGAGCTAATTTAATCATTTATTTTAAATTATTTAAATATCGTCTGCATTATTTTCATACGTTTTATCACTGAACTTGGATATTACGTAAATTATTTTCTCGTAGCTCTATTCTACGTAGCTAAAAAAAACTTTGAATTATCTTTGTAAATGAATTCAATGTGATTATAAACTGTTTTTACAGTATCGGGAGACTTTAGAGGAGTATGAAGATAATGAAATTATTGAGATAATTCTCAGCCATAAAACAAAACATTTTTACCTTCCTCATAGGGTACTTCCCATTTCAGGAAAAAAAAATACTAATCCTGTTATATGACGGGCTA
>CM063501.1:84873364-84875864 GCA_032207245.1 Pardosa pseudoannulata | reverse complement strand
TTTCGTATTAGGAATTAATTAAGCAATGTAATTAACTTCGAGCCCTTTAAATAGAGGTAATACATTTTCTACAATAATGAGGTTTTGTTTAAAGGCTCGTTAAGGACCAAAATATAGACTTAGTTCAGTGAATGGTTAAAAACTAATTGAAAACGACTGTAAAAGAAAGAACTATTCATACAATGGAAAAGATGCTTAAAAATACATTTCATTTCAATAGAGAGTTAAAGTATTTGCAAGTGCTACATTTTTATATTTTCTTTTAAATATCCAAAACCACTTACCATTTAATCTTTGGATGTAGTGGATTAATTTTATTTCCAATTATGCCTTATTTTATTTTATATTGGATTCATGACATAAAAGGAAAGCAAACATACGGTGTAAAATTATAAATTTCATATATCTCTCCATAAATAGATTTCATTTAATGTTTCTATTGCATTTTACAATGTATCTTTAGGCTTTCAGAAATAGTTTTTAAAAAATCAAAGATGGTGTATTTAACTTTTCCTTTTTTCTAATATTTAGAGGTATTTAAAGAAACATGCCATATAAAACCAAAGTCCAGTAACATTGAAATCAAAGTTGACATTTTTCCCTTCCAGAATGCATTAATCTTTGATTGAGATTTGCATATTGTAGTCTCATGAAGTAATTTCATGAAATATTAAGAATACCTCTTGTACTTGGAAGACAAACGAAATTCATAAAATTTTATTTGAAATTTTATCAAGGAAATATTCTTGTGTGCATGACTGAGGATAAAACACTTATCATTTAAACTTTGGATGTAGTGGATTAATTTTATTGCCAAGTATGCCTAATTTAAATTTTTTATTGTATTGGATTCATGACAAAAATATGAAAGCAAACATACAGTGTAAAATTATAGATTTCATAAATCTTTCCATAAAGAGATTTCATTTAATGCTTTTATTGCATTTTTTAATGTATCTTTATAACAATACAAATAATTTTTTAAAAATCAAGGATCCTCTAGTTAAGTTTTCTTTTCTTCTAAAATTTAGAGGTTTTTGAACAAACATGACATATAAAACCAAAGTCCAGTAACATTGAAATCAAAGTTGATATTTTACCATTTCTTCAAAAGATGCATTAACATTGAGATTTGCATATTGTAGTCTCATGAAGTAATTTCATGAAATATTGAGAATACCTGTACCAAAGTCCAGTAACATTGAAATCAAAGTTGACAGTTTATCATTCCTTCAAAAGGATGCATTAATCTTGAGATTTAAATATTGTAGTCTCATGAAGTAATTTCATGAAATATTAAGAATACCTGTACCAAAGTCCAGTAACATTGAAATCAAAGTTGATATTTTACCCTTCCAGAATGCATAAATCTAGATATTTGCATATTGTAGTCTCATAAAGTAATTTCATGAAATATCAAGAATACCTGTTGTACTTGAAAGACAAATGAAATTTATAAAATTCTATTTGAAATTTTATTAAGGAAATATTTTTGTGTGCATGACTGAGGATAATACGCCTAAAGTTATGAAAGTTCTCTTCCGTCAATTTTGCCTAATTTAAATTTTGTTTATATTGGATTCAGGGCAAAAATATGAAAGCAAACATACAGTGTAAAATTATAGATTTCATAAATCATTCCAGAAATTGATTTCATTTAATGTTTCTATTGCATTTTACAATGTATCTTTAGCCTCCTATTTCTCAGCACTGGACTGGATTAGACGGTAGAGTGAATAAGAGATAATAAGTTTTTCTTTTCTTTTTAAGTTTACTATTAAGAAACATGATTATAAAACCAAAGTCCAGTAATATTGAAATAAAAAACGACTTTTTACCATTCCTTCAAAAGGATGCATCAATCTTGAGAGTTGCATATTGTAGTGTCATGAAGTAATTTCATGAAATATTAAGAATACCTGTACCAAAGCACAGTAACATTGAAATCAAAGTTGACATTTTGCCATTCCTTCAAAAGGATGCATTAATCTTGAGATTTGCATATTGTAGTCCCATGAAGTAATTTCATGAAATATTAAGAATACCTGTACAAAAGTCCAGTAACACTGAAATCAAAGTGGACATTTTACCATTCCTTCAAAAGGATGCATTAATCTTGAGATTTGCATATTGTAGTCTCATAAAGTAATTTCATGAAATATCAAGAATACCTGTTGAACTTGAAAGACAAATGAAATTTATAAAATTTTATTTGAAATTTTATTAAAGAAATATTTTTGTGTGCATGACTGAGGATAATAGTCTAAAGTTATGAAAGTTCTCTTCCGACAATTTTTCCCAAGGAAACATTGTTAAAAATATACAATGACATTATGAACTATACATCTTTGCTCACGTTTCTGGCACTGAAATATTTATTGTAACTTGCAAATAGTTTGAAGAAATCATTTTCTTTATACAGGGTACCCTACTGGTTAAGGAATTTTCACACAGCCTCTTATTTCTCAGCACTGGACTGGATTAGACGGTAGAGCGAATA
>CM063501.1:84845864-84868364 GCA_032207245.1 Pardosa pseudoannulata | reverse complement strand
AAAATTAGATAGTTAAATTAATAGTTTAATTCATATAATAAAAAATTTATATAAAAATATTATAAAACAGATAAATGAATATAGCAGCAAAGCCAAGTAAAAAATTAAACATTACACAGTAATGGTCTATTAAAGATGACATTTAAGCAATTAACTTTGAGAGCACTATAATGTGTTTTAATCTAATAAGATAAAGAAAATATAACAGGCATGCCTTCCTAATAATTATTAGATTACATTGTAATTTATGTAGAGAACATGCACGCCTATTTTTCATGCTCATAAAAGTATAATACAAACTCCTTCAGCTATGTCGGTAGACATCTTACCAAAATATTTTACCCTAACTCAATTTCATCTCCGAAAAATGACATTTTCGTACAGCTTTCTACCTTCGATTTTCTTAGAAAAATGACATTCCCCTTACTGATAAGATTTTCCTGTTTAATGAATCATTATTATTATCGCTAATTGGCATACTCATGGAACGTCACATCGTAATTAAACAACAATTTCACGTTCGAAGAAATTAAGTTTTCTTGTGAATGACATCATATAGCCGTTTAGAAGTATACAAAATTTAACTTGCCCTATTTAGGAGAAATCCTAATGATAGGTTAGTGACTATAGGATATGATTAATGACTTACAATCATTCTAAAGTAATGATTAATATATTTTTCTTTTCAGTGAGGGAGTTCAATTTTTTCACTTATTAGACAGCTATCTTAACCTAATATAAAATTCAATCTGGAGTGTTCATAGATTGGATTATACATTGGATTTAGAGTTTTAAAAATCTAATACAGACATCACATCACTTTTTTTGTACGCCTGTGAAATAATTAACATCTCTTACTGAAATTAATTAAAATAATTTCATTTCGACGTGATACACGTAATTCTTTAAATATGAAAATTTGAAATCTTAGATAATGCATTGGAAATTTTAAATCATTTATAACTCTATTTGTTGTAATTTTCATACCCTCTGAACTTTTGCTAAACGGATGGTTTCAACATGTTCCCAGAAGTTTCCCTATTGTAAAAAAATATTAACAATTGAAAACTTTAAAGCTTTAGTTGGACAATGGAACTTTTTTTTGGTGAGGGGGGGAGGCTAATCTGCTACATATTTTAATATGTTATCAGGAATACATTTATGGGGAAATGTTTAAACTTTTGTAACAAAGTTTTAAATAGTAATAATAATTAATTGTTCCAACAGAAGTATTATTGAAAATGTCCCAAGCGCACATTTCATAGCATAATTAAGTCATTTTTATTCATACGATAACCTCTTAGGTCTAGAATAAAACTTAGTTGTTATCTTAAGCAATCGCAAGAAACATTAAAAAAAATTTAAAATCAAATTTTCTCATGCAAAAGAAGCACAATAATTACTTTAATTTTGAGAAATTTTGATATTTATCTGCTCAAAAAAATATTAATTTTACTCCATTTATGATAAACAAGGTAAATAGTCCATCACTATCGAAAGTAAATTAGGGTTTAAAATGCACCTGTTTCAAATGTTCAAATGTTCGTAGAATAAAAAAAAATCATTGTTTAAAAATCTGTTATAAGTAGTTATTAGTAATAACTGAATTATTTCTTATGGTAATAATAATATAGTAAGAGTATACTAGAAAGTATAAAAGCTTTGTGCTGGATTATCACAAAAAATGGAAAGCCAATACAAGTAAGGCATAATTGAAGAAAGTACACAGAAGCTGTTTCATTTCTTCAAGCTAGGCACATTCCAATGCAAGAGTAGTCAATGGCTCCTGAAATTAAACTAAGCGAGGAGGCAAGGTCAAGGCATTGGCTATTATAGAGTAGCTAACAGTGAAAAATTCACTACTTCAACCGCCGAACGGAGAAGATCAAAAACATAATTTAGATTATCAGCGCACAGTAGTTAAACGTGAATTTAAAATGCTTATAGCGGCCAGAATAATTTTGTTAATTATAGCACTGTTCATATGGATTATTGTATCATCATTATTTCCGAGTTAATTTCAAAAAATTTTGGCAACAGAAAAAAAGATAATAGTATTATCGTGTAAGAATAAGTGTAAATACTTTAGAACAAGCATCAAATATTTTTCACGGACAACTGTTTGTAGGTGGATCAACAATTGTTGGCGACTGCTGGTCTAGAATGACTCTAATAAAGAAGATAATTAAACAAATTTCAGGATCAACGAGGATAAAAACAGCATATATTATTAAACCTTTGACTTAATCTTCTTTTAATTTTAAGGAGAAAGTAGTTTCCGAAAACTAAAATTTTTATTACAATATATTTTATGGTTCGTCATAACATAAAATGTTTACAAGCCTTGCTATAAGCTTGTCTTTTACAAGCTTTTTAACAACACACTAGCTTTTAAAAAAGTTATTCAGTAATCTTGTATGATTTGTTAAAATAACATCAAAATTTACACAACGAATGAAATTCACTTAGAAATAAGTTTATAGAAATAAGTTTATGAATAGGCAAAATGGTGGACATTTACCGTCGTATCTAACAAATTTTGCCACCAAATTCTACAATATTACTTAAGAATAGGATTCCATTTGGCAAATTTGGCGAAATTATTGACGATGCTTATTAAAACACAAAGATAATCCATCCAAACCTTGTATTCCTTTTTATGGCGATTTTGCAAAGTGTGTCATCGTAATACAATTATATCTTTTTACTTAATTAAACAAAACGACTAGGAAATCGCACATTTATATTTAGGGTAAGTTAATCCTTTAATAGTGTAACAAGGTAACAACTCCAAGCTATTAAAAATGAGCTAAAGTGAACCATTTATAGTTTGTTCTAATTTTTTAAGTATTACGTTCTTTTATCATATAAGAAAAGAGTTACACCAAGAGAATTGAATCAAATATCATATAAATTCTAATATAGATACATATTAATTGAACAAGGCGAGATCAGGAGAAAATGTTAGGCAGCTATACTTAAACCATTATCGCAAAGTTGGCGGGGGTACCCTGTTCTTTTGTCAATCCAATTCTAGATAGCTCTATTCATGTGTAAAACGAAAACATGCGGGATAGAACATATGGGTCTGATTCAATTCAGTAGGTGGTTTATTATGTGTACATATGATTCTATTCATTTTGTGTCTGTTCTATTCTTATTCATCTGGCAAACATGTGTTTAAAACCTAACATAATTCCTAATTCTTAATTCATTTTGTGTATTTCAATTCATTGTGATTTTTTGCATAATTATAGACTGTTTTTTCCGATAATTGACTTCTGTTTTGATTCACCACTTCAGTTTCTACAGATCCTGCATATCAAATTAAGAAGGATAAAAGAAGATAAGCAAATACCCGATTTAATTACTGGTTACTGTTGAATATTTACAATAATTAATTGGCTTGAAATAATTTTAAAGCCAAACTTCAAAATTCATTAATTATTCAACTGAACAGCAACCTTTGAATCAAATGATTGTATATTTTCAAAGGTTTGTAAGGCCTATCAAAGCTATGAGAAAACAACGTGCTGTCTAATTGATAGGTTAATTAGACTGTTCCCCAAGCGGAGGTAGGAAATGACAGGAGTCGACAGGTTTTATAGTCACGAGTGCCTAAAATCAGGAACACATACAACAAGTGAACTTCTACTTAAGACAATTGATAGCCATTAGATACCTTTTCAGTGAGTATTTATGTTTTACTTAGGTTGTTTTTGTGTTTTATACAATAATAATTACATTGATTATAAAGTTTAAAAAATTAAAATAACATATTTGATTCATAACCTTATTTATATTCCACAATTCAGCGAGATAGAAATTTTTCTGAGAACAACGTCCACTATAGCCTTAATATTCCTGAAATACCTCGACACATAACCGATGCGGTTGATCATTTATTATTTATGCTACAATTCCGTTTGACCTCTATAAGTCAAGTAAGACATATGGCCCATTATAATTTTTTTGTTTTAGTGTTACACAATCCGTAATTCAAAATGTGATTATTAATGGTATTCTTGTTCGATTACATATTTTATATTTCCTTCTTTTGGGATAAAAAATTTGGCAGCGGTTACTGAACAGTAGTTTTAAAAATGACGCTTTTTTTCTCAGAGGCAAACCTACAGATGTATTACAGGATTTTATTTTTATTTAACATTGTTCTAACATTTTGACAATACTTTTTTCGGTGCATAAAAGACTGAAATTAATATTCAGATTGAGGTTTTGGTATTATACCAGGATTATTTTCTGCCCAATATCGTTATAGCAGTCAAGTAAGTACACTTGCTTTGTATCTGTTCAATTAATATTTTCTTATAATAATTTTTTGATCGAAACTATTAACTCCTATTTCTAATTTTTTTATCTGTGTAACTATTTAATGCTTTCCATGGCTAAAATTATCATTTGCAAAATGAGTATACCATGTATTTGTGTCTTTGAAAGTGACGTATAGTCACGGTTCTATCCATTCTCTGATAAATAGTAGAGAAAGAATATCTTTTGTAAAAATAAATAGAATATTCAATAGAAGCAATATTCTTTTTTTCATTCCAAAATTTATACATTACTTTAGATAGTAATTGTCATTGTTCATTTTAAAAATTATCTAATTCTTTTCTTTGGCCTCTGAATGCCACGTACTTTTTTAAGATTGTCGCCATCCAATATTTAAAAAACTGTTCAATGATAAAAATTTTTTTATTTCTTATTTACTACCTACTTACATTAATAATTTTGGAAATAATAAAATAGTAAGATCTGAACTAAGAAAAAGTATAGTTTGTATTTATATTGTCACGAAGATTCGAATGAACACACCCTTCAACTTAACAGACGAATTTATTGAAGCTAAGTAGCAACTCGCAACTTTACAAAATCGAGAAGTTGCCTACAACTAGCGAGTATCAGCTTTTATACCCGAACAGAATCTTTGAGAAATAATATTTTACATAATAAAGAAAGATCTAGAATGTTCAAGAACATAAGGAAACAATAAATAACATTTTTAAATTAAAAATCCATACTTCGGATAAATCGCCATGGCAAGCATCGAACCCACAATCTTCGGGTCTGGATCACGTGCTTTGACCATTCGGCCACTGAGCTCGCTTGCAAAGCTTCTTTATGAGGCCATATATCAAAGTTCGTATTCATGTTTAATCAAATATACGATTATCCTGCCTTTCTAAAATGATGGAGTTCCATTTTTGCTGTTCTTTGCTACTGTTACGTTATTCTGAAATGAGGCCAACGTTACTAACATTCATCAGGAAAGGCCTTAAGTTAGTAATAGATGTATTGTAGAACATGTAGTTAATAATTTTCATCAAGATGCCATACAATACCCAACTATTTTTCTCCAGATTTCATTACCCTTTGATATCAATAAACTAAAATCATTCCCGAAGATAATCGCTATTTATCGACCTTCTTCCTATTATATTGGTATTATCGGAGCACCTTGTCCGACGGACAAATCTCCAGTAATAGAGATAAATTGTTTTTTAGGGAGCTGTTCATAAAGATATAAGTATGTACTCATGATGCAAGTTATAGTAAAATAAGATAAGAATATAAATTCATAGGATATTTAAGTGGATAAGATGTTTAAATATATAAAATGTTGATTAAAATAAAATAAATGGGGGTACATGCGGTTAAAAGAGATTACAAATAGAGAAATATAATGATATAAAAAAGATTAAGCGTTATTAGAAAGTTAACTTTTCTTTCCCGAAATTGCGAAAGGAAACCTTGGAACTAAGAATTGTGAAATCAGACAAGAGTGAAGTCAGACTGGACCGACTAGGTGGTGACCAGGACAAGGGCTTTTAAACTTCAGTGAAGTCTTCACCCAAGACTCAACAACACCGTAAAAATGGTATAAAATAATAATTTCAACGATTAATCGGAATGGAATGTACTATGATCTGGTAATGATATGAGTGATTAAATATAAATTAATGACTATAAATAATAACTGGAAAAATAAAAATATTATACAAATCTGGTACACGTAAGTAGTACCAAAATCGTCAACAGTATTCAAGATCAGATCCCATATTTAGTTTAATAACCAATCAAAATTTACAAGAGACTAGGGGAGGGCCTTAGCTCACCTACTTCATCCTCATAACATGATAATAATAATTTTGTGGACAAAGATACAATTATTTTAATTTTGGAGATAACATCAAACAACATGCCTGAACAGAATCCCGTCCCTAACTCTCTTTCTTCTATTTTTGGATCTTTGTGCCATATTGTGAAGGAAGAATCAACAATGACTCCTGAAAGAGGCTAAAGACTCTACCGCAATACTCCTCAAACTTATTCCGCCATGATATATCTGGAATAAGCTCATGCTACCCAGTTTGATAATCGTGGATAAAAAAGTTTCAACTAAGTTGGAGGTAAATTCCAAGATAGTTCGTAGCAAGTTAAGACAGTGGCACAATGACAAAGAAAAACAAATTTTAAGTATCTTAATGCCATTTTGATAGTTTAATAATTTTTAGCTAACATTTCTAGAATATCATCATCGTTTGAAAATTGTGGTTCTACAGGTTTGATGATGAAAGGAAAAGTTTCTTTAAAAGCAAATCGTCATTTTAACTAACAGGTCGAGACTTTAGCTAACTAAAATAAAAAAATATAGCAGGATTTATAAAGAAATAGTTTTATGAATAACAATACAAAATAATTAGGACAATGGTTAAGTCAGACTAAACCACTTAAGTGGTGACCAGGACAAGTGCTGCTTAATTTCAGTGAAGTGCTTCACCCAACACTGAACAACACCGTAAAAATGGTATAAAATAATAAAAGCAACGATTAAACGGAATGGAATGTACCATGAGCTAACTAATAATGATATGAATTATTAAATAATGGCTGGAATAATAAAAATATTATAAAATTCTGGTACACGTAAGTAACACCAAAATCATTGACAGTATCGATGATATTTAGTTTAGTAACCAATTCAAGTTTATAGGAGTATGGCGGAGAAGCTTATCTCATCCTTATTACACGATAGTAATAATTTTAGTGACAAAGCTACAATTATCATTTTATTTTGAGAAAGCATAAGACAACATTCCTCAATACAATCATGTCCCTAACTCATGCTCTCTCTTCCAATTTTGGATCTTTGTGCCATATTGTGAGGGAAGAATCAACAATGACCCTTGAAAGAGGCTAAGGACTCTATAGCAATACTTCTCAAACTTATTCTTCCATGATATATGTGGAATAGGCTCATGAAATCCAGTTTGATAATCTAGGAGAAAAACTACTAAATTTGAGGTAATTGGTTGCAAGATAGTTCTTAGCAAGTTTAGACAGTGGCACAATGACGATGGAAGAATTAGTGTACTAACCCATCAAATTTTATAGTAGAATGGGGGAGTTTAGCTCACCCACCTAATCCTCATAACATGATAGTTATAATTTGGGGGACAAAGGTACAATTATCATTTAATTTTATAGACAATATCAAATAGCATGCCTTAACAGAATCCCGTTCCTAGCTCTCTCTCTTTCTTTCATTTTTGGATCTGTGTGCCATATTGTGATGAGAGAATCAATAATGACTCCTGAAAGGCTAAGGTTTTGGTTTTGGCGAGCTACGGTCTACTGTTTTGCCCACGAGGGCAAATGAGACCGGGACCTACTGCTTAAAGCCAATTCCAAACGGCTAAGAACATCCATACTATAGTGGGATTCGAACCCACGAACTCCGATACCGACGATCAGCGCCCTAACCAATTGGCCAGCGTTCGGCGAAAGGTTAAGGAAACTACAACAAAACATCCCAAACTTATTCCGCCATGATATATCTGGAACATGCTCATACGACCCAGATTGATCAGCACGGGGATAAAAGTTCCAACTAAATAGGAGGTAAATTCCAAGACAGTTTTTAGCAAGTTTAGACAGTAACACAATGACAAATTTTAAGTATCTTAATCCCATTTTAATAGTTTAGTAATTTTTAGCTAACATTTCTTGAATATTATCATCCAGTTTAAAAATCGTGGTTCTACAGTTTTAATGATGAAAGATAAAGTTTCTTAAAAAGCAAATCGCCAGTTTGACTATCAGGTACCTTAGCTAAATATAATCAAAACTGATCGCAGTATTTATCTAGAAATAGTTTTATAAATAACAATACAAAATAATTCAGCATTTTTATCAATAATTTAAATAATTAAAATATAATCTCAAATGCCCCGATATAGGAGCTAGAAAAATAAATAACTCCTATATCCTTACATACTATTTGCTTTGAGAAGTCATTATCTAAAGAAATAATCCTCTCAGACATTCCAACAGACACATCGCAAAATATTTTGATAAAGAACCAATTTTTGAAATAATGCAACAAAGCCGCTAAAAAAACGAATTTTTCAAGAGTTCTTTCCAGAAAATCAATCCCATCGTGCGGACGTAATAAGCACCACTTAAATAAATGATGGAGCAAAAATAAAGTATTCGAAAATCATTAAAAAATGAATATAATGATATTTGCTATGACTTCCGTCATAATGATGGTTGAAAATTTTCCGATTCGCATTGAAAAGTATTTTTATTCGTAAATTCATATTGACATAAATTGAACTATAATTTAATATTTAGCTTATGTTATTTTCATTTAATGAAGCTGATAAATTGTGAAAGACACGGTTATTTTATGTTTTTTAAAATGTGTATTTAATATCTGACAGGAATGATAAAACATATAGGTTTTCTTTAATGGTCTAATTATATAACGTCTTAGAAGACCTACTTATAGAATGAACTTACTTTCAGTATAGTATAGTGTTTATCTGTAGCAGTACATGGTGTGTGTGATATTATTCGTACATAAAAATAGAGATGAAATTTAGTTAAGCAACAATTGCAAAATATTAAGGAGACAATTAAAGAAGCTCAAAGGAAAGGGTACTCTTAAGTTCTATCACGAAATCAAAATATGGAGCAACTATTGGTATATGGGCATATTTAAGTCTCATCAAGTATCAGGATGGAAACTGCACATTGGATCCTACTATTGTGAAAGTATTTAAGACAGATTAGTCTAGTGACATAAAGGACAACAAAGTCCTGCACCGGCCATACCTTTACAGACACAGCCATTAGACGTTTGAAGGCTCAGGAAGTATTTTCTACCTAACGATGTTTTCCACTTGTATCAGGATCATAATGTATATGGTTAGGGTAATCATGGAATCGTGGACTTTAAAAGACAACAAAATAGTCTTGTATGTTGCGGAGTGTCACATACAGTAAGGTGTGAATATTTTGGTTCACCTGCATTACGGAAACATATAACGGAAGAGTGTCTTTACAGACACAGCCATTGGACTTTTGAAGACTGGGGGAATATTTACTGCCTAACGATGTTTTCCACTTGTATCAGGATCATAATGTATACGATTGTGGTAAAATCTTCATTAAATCATGGACTTTAAAAGACAACAAAATAGTCTTGTATCTTGTGTTACTTAGAGTAAGGACTGAATTTTTAGGTTCACCTCATTACGGAAACATATAACGGAAGTGATAGTCACTTGACCCTGAATAGATGTCAAGAATATTGAGAAGTTGCCAAAATTTGGAGTTATAATTCCTTCCTGATGCTTTATATAGAGGAAATAAAAAGTAATGTGAATGAAAAAGAATTAAAAATAATATATTTCCACACAATTGTCTTTGTTTTTAAAATTTCACTTTCTTTAAACTATTTAATCAATTAAAACCTCCTTTTCTGTTTAGAGCATTAAAAAAGATTTGGGTGCAAGGGGGCTTGCAATACGCCGAGGAAAACTGTTTATATTTCTCGTCAGTTCTAGAAATTTCGTTAGAAACTAAATTTACCCTGCCAGAAATGTTTAGTTGTATACAACATTAATTCGTCACTTTAACTATCTTTTTATCTTTATGATAATTATTCGTATTATGATAATTATTTGCTAAAGATCACTCTATTTAAAAAATTTCTATTTGTTGAGTACTTACATTTTATAGTGAATAAAGAAAACTTTAGATTAGTAACATTAAAGAGTATACTATACAAGAAAAAAAATACTTAATTTATCCAAGAGATTTTTCATTCGAATTGTGACTGATAGCAAATATTCCTTTGTTTTTTTCGTTTAACCCCTTCCCTTTCCCTGGCACATCTTCAGGGCTTTTACTGATTTGCCCGTACGCCGTACGGGCAATCTGATTTCTATTTCGCTTGCACTGTTTCGGCCGTATTTTTTTCCGTTTTAGCAATAAATTATTCGTTTAGTAATTTATTCGTTCAGTAAATGATAGTTTGCAGTTTATTGTATTTTCTACTCTGATTGGTTCAAAAGCGCGGGGTTTTCGCATGTTTTGTATCAGAATACGAATTGTTATCTTTCACTGTATAGCTTTTTGGTTATAATTTTCTAACCGCTGATAATTTTATTCATGTAAGAGTTGAATAATATATTTTTACTTTTAAATAATGGATAATTCAGAGCGTATAAAGTTAATTTTTTGTGATTGGAACTGTGACTCGGAATCAGAAAATGAATTACCTGTAAATGATAGTAGAGAAAGTTTACTAGATGACCTGGATATTAGTGACTCTGGTAGTACTACAGATGGAATCAGTCAAGCAAGACAATTTTTTGAAATTAATTGTGATAATCCTTTGGATCCACCTCCTAGATTTACTTTCACTGGAATTCCAAAAATTAACTTGGATATCGATGAGACTAAAGGTAAACTTCAGTGTTATGATGCTTTCATAGAAAGAAATAAAGTTGTAATAAATGCTTAAAAATATTAGAAATGTTAAATTTAATAACATATCTTTACTTAAAAATGTAAAATGAACAAAAAAATGCAATAAGAAATGTGACATTTTTTGACCGAATTCTGGAAAAAATGAAACTGTCAAAGGGTTAAACAATTAGAAAAATGATAGATTTCGTCTGTCACCAGCATATTATTATATTACGAACGTTTTAAATTGTTTTTTCATTTTTAATTAATTCCTATGAACTAATGTCTAATTATTAGATAGGTAAGAGAGTTGAACAAGATATTTACTTTTACAAATCTACTAGAGAATTCAGTAGATATTACTTTACAATATCCACTAAGGAACACTGTCAGTCAAGATTTTTATTTAATAAGCAGCATTAATTATTTGGCTCTAAGCCTATTTGTATAAATTTTCATCTAAATTATTCATGAAAGTTTGTAACGTAGACCTGTCTGTTTGTAGGAAGCCTACGACTAATTGTAATTAAGTAAAACTTTCGCGAATAATACAATCTACTCCATATGTTGCGAGGGAAGAACTATTCCTCTCGTTTCCAGCTATCAAACTCATCGTCTGCCTGAAACTTAATTCTCCGAAAGAAGTTTCCGTAAAGTAACTCTGAAAACGTCTAGTATCATTAAAATTCACTTAAAATATCCGAAATAATTGTAGGAAATGGGAGAGGTTGCGAAAGTACAAGGCCCCTAATGAACCAAAGTAATAAGATGTCCCCAGAAGAGCAGCGAAGACTTTAAACAATTTATTGCGATCCTTGAGAAACGAGTGGCTTTAATTAAGACAAGTCTCGTAAAGGCGATAATAAATTTTCTCCTGTAACGGAGATATGCAAAGATCTTTCCGCTTAACCATAAAATCTGAATCCACCTTTTAAAGAAGTTTTACGACTGCCGTGGCTGGTGGACGTACATAAAAACGGTCATGCAAGACATTCATTGCGTGGGAGATATTGCACAATATCTTGAGAAAGGTTTAGTGTAGACTACGATTTTTCTGGAAGCATAATTGTCTATTTGTTTGTCAGCATTAGTTAATAATAACGGAAATTTTACAAAATATATCAGTAATAAAGGTGACTACATGCTATATAGATAGATTTATGACTGCTTACGGTAATTTGTGTTCAATTCTTTACATTATTATCTCTAAGAAACGCATTTTTCGAAAAATTATTAATACGCGGTTGACGTTTAAGCAAAAATCATTAACGTGGTAACCACTTTTCTAACTGAAAATCATTGTTTATAACAGAGTAATTTGTATTGAATGTAAAAAAACTACTCTGCTTTTATTAGAATAAAACTATCCTAAATTATTAAAAAGGGTCAAACTTTATAAAATCAATTTAGCTTTGCTTTATGAAGAAATACGTTTTTAACCACTTGCCTGTGACGCCTGAACTCAGTTCGGGCAACGCAAATCTGCCAATTTTGGAAAGCCCGACTTGAGTTCGAGCAAGAGAAAACACGCTATTTCATTTCCGTGAACCCTAAAATTGGTTCGTTCAATTCATGATAATTACTTATGGAATTTTCCTAATATATAGAGATGCTTTCCCACGAAAAAGTCGCCAGTTTCGCGCCGTTAGTTACTATTTCTTGGATATTGTAAATGATTTGTGAAATTTAAAGGAATCTAAGGTATATGGAATTCAGGTCAGTTGATATAAATAATATTGCCGTAACAGCTTAATACATTAAGGCAGAAAATTATTCCATTTAATTTATTTTTCTGTAATTTGAGCAAAGAATTACTCTTAATAGTACTTACATAAATATTACAAAATAGTTAAATTACAAAAATTGTACTTATTCTGTTTAAAATTTTGATTTTGATTTTTCAAAAACAATCTATTTCTAACATTTTGATAATAACAAGCCAAATTAAAGAGAAAAATGTTTTCATTTTTGGCACGTTTTTTATCAAATATATTCAAGGCAAGTGGTTAAAATTTGCTTTTAACACCTCAGGTAAAAAATATGTAAATCCACTTACGAAATAACTTAACCAAATAAATTTCTAAACTAATTTTTAAAAAGAAATAGATAACTAGTAATCTTTTTTATTCATTGAACAATAATTATAATAATACGAGCGGAATAATTTTTTAAATAATAAAGAAATTTTACTTTCAATTTCTTAACCTTTTAAATTTCTTTATACTAAAATGTTATATACGTTTAAAGTTTACAGAATTAAACAAATATTTTATTCCAATTTCGTATAAAAATTTAGTTTCTGATAGACGTATTTTAAAAGCTATCTTTAAGGTAAGAAAACTATATTTCAAGGAATATTTGTTATTTTAATATTATTTGAAATTACAAAACTAAATAAATTTTTAAAGTAGATCTGCTTATGTTATAATGGCTTTTACTTTTAAATAGCTGCCATGTATTAATTAGAGGTGACAAAAATGTATTTTTAACTTTTAACTACCTATAAACCCTTTTTTATCGGTATTAAATACGTTTTTCTTGAAAGCCAACGATATATTGAAATGCGAAAAAAGGAAACATATTGACAAACATGTATGTATTTTTATTAGTAAATTGACAGAATTAGCTCTTAATTTCACACAAAAAAATCGTCTTGTCTTAGTATCAACACAAAATTATAAAGATTTTAAGGAAACATCTACGAAATATTAAATTGTTTTTTATTACAGAGGTTTTTCGAAAAGTCGAGAAAGTGAACATAAAAGAATAAATAACCGCAATATATTAACTTGTAGATCGAATATAAAATAATAGTTTAAGGATGTTTTGCACCTTTCAATGTAAATAAGTTTTCATTATAATTGCCTATATTTTACATTAATATAAAATAAAATTAATTTCTCTGCTTTGATCGTAATAATTTTAAGATTCCATAATAAGATAGATTCCATAATAAGATTCCATAATAAGATAGAGGTTAAATATCGAGAAACTTTTAATTTTTTAACAAGTTTTAATATCATTAAATTTTATTTTTATATATTTAATATATTTAGTTTTAATATTTTTAAGTGTCAAATAGCTGAAAAATG
Organism: Pardosa pseudoannulata; assembly: GCA_032207245.1. NCBI lineage: Eukaryota > Metazoa > Arthropoda > Arachnida > Araneae > Lycosidae > Pardosa > Pardosa pseudoannulata. The sequence goes on along the minus strand of CM063501.1, from coordinate 84,854,493 downwards.
TCGTTTACAGAAAAAAAAAATTATTATTAAACAGGATATAAAAACAGTGTGTCATTATATATATATATATATATATATATATATATATATATATATATATATATATATATATATATATATATATATATATATATTCCGATAAATCAATTGTGTTCTTTTTTCAATTGTGTACATTTTTATGTTATTTAATCATTTCCCTACCCTGAACAGAACATGTGATATGCATATCTAATGCTTTATAAGCTTGTATATCACGTATTATGTAATGAGTTATATATTATTATATACAAGCTTTTATATTAAATATCATTATGTATTACATATTATTTACGAGGGTATAAAGCATTAATTGTGTAAATCATATGTGATGTATAGGATATTCAAAAGGTTAAGTAACATTCTACTTCAAATGAAAAAAACTAAATATTTTTGAATTAGAGCATCATTAACGAACTCATAAAAACAATCAATTCTAAAAAATACAGAATCATTTTATTACAAATCATAAAAAAAGTTGTAATAAAAATTTTAAGTTTCAAAAGGTATCAGTCAAAAGGTAAATTTTCAAAAGGTTGCCTCTTTAATATAATTTTCCATAGGTTTACAAAATTGTGCAAGCAATGCAATATATAGTTCTAAAAACAGATATCTAAAATAGTTCTAAAATAGTTCTAAAAACTAAACTCTAAACTAAACTAAAATAGTTCTAAAAACAGATAATTTTCTATCACTTTATTTATTCTTAGTCTGAATAATAATACCTTATACTTAACGCTATTTTGAATATATAGCATAGATTACCAATAAATATTTGTCAAACATTAAATAGAGAGTGGAATCAATGTAGGTTTAAGCATACAAAGGCGATTTCATTCTTAATAATTAACACTAGTCTATTTCCTAGGGAGATGTCACTATATTCATACGAAACTGAATGTGGATATATAATTCACCCTTTTGCGAAATTTAAGGAAAATGCTTTTCTGGCGGACAATGCTTATAATGCATAATTCTAAAGAATTAGATATTCGATATTACATAACGTAATGTAAGAATTTTCGATATCCTTTGCACTTCGATATGTTACTACATCACTACACAAATCGAAATATTATATTTAGCTCATCTCTTCCGATTAGGATTCAGATTATAGGAACAAATCTTGATCACGAGGTTCGACTTCCTTATTAACATTGTGCATTATTATTCATCAGTCAGCCTTATTGAGATCGCTATAAATTATTCGGTACATCATCCTGTTAAAATGGACTAATTAAAATTGCCCTTGAAAGGAACTTTCTTTATAACGTCCGACTCAAGAAACACTAATAAGGAAGTCTGACATCTGAATCCGATTCATTCCGGGTGTGTTTAATTGGAGAGAATATAACGGGAAATTAAAGTCTGGAGGAAGCTCTACTAGATGTTGAAGCTATGCTGCATGAGAAATAAAGTGAATGACTTTTCATTTAAATTAAGTCAAATAGCTCGTTTAAGATGTCTGTTTATTGACCATGGTTAATAAGGCAATGAAATTTGATTTTAATTAGTTTTAGGTACTAAAATAGTTTTTAGATTAATTGAATTATTTGTTTTATTCTAGTAAAATATTTGTTATATTTGGAGCTCTACAGTTAATTTTCTAAATACGAAGGCTAAGTAAACTAAGTCTTCAGAGTGTATTAACTATGGATATTTAGATTAGATTAATTTAGATTGGTTTGATTAGGAGTGCTACAGTTTAATATTTTGCATGACAAATGATAAGACCAAGACCTACGGTTTAAGCAGATAACGGCTTAAAATATTCATGACAGGACTTTTCGTTTTTGTCTCAGAAAAAATTATTTAGTTTTGAAATCTAGTTACAGTGTTCTTAGTTGAATTATCTCTCCTGTTATAGAACTACTGAATTCAATGCTGTATACAAATCAAAACACTATTCCCTACCAGTTTAATCGTTGTCCATCTCTCTATAAATAATAAAGAAAATTAATTCAGGATGCATACAATTGTGCAGAATATAATGATAAATATTAAAGTATGAAGGTAGCTCTATTGAAATCGTACAGTTTGAGAACTAAAACTAAATTGAATCATTTTGTTTTAACCAAAGTTAAAGAACTCGTTTAAATCATCAAAGTTCATAGTGAGACGAATCGACATAAAGATGCGACTTCAAAGATGAGGCAGAAGTATCTCTGGATTACAGGAGTTATAAACAACTATGCCTGCAGCAAAAACATAAAACCCTTACATAAGTTTTTGGCCTTCTAAGTAGATCATGTTCAGGATAATGAAGCAAAATAAATTGCAGAATTATTGCATAGCGATGAAAACAGAACTACAGTAGCATAAATTTGCAAGTTACTCTTGTAGCGTATAAAACCGTTTTGTTTAATGTCAGAGGCGTCCTACTTTAAATCACTGCTTAGTAAGAATCTAGTTAAGAAATATAAAATGTTGCTGAGATGAGAATATTATGAGTAAGAATGGAGGGTTTTACAACGAAAGAGAACAATTACTTCTATGATTCTGAGGAAAAAATTATGGATTTCTGGTGGTTACAAAGCCAAATGCTATCTGTAAGAAAAGACTAGACGAGTCTCTGAAAGAGAAATTCGAATTCTAATGTTACACATTCTGAGCTCCTGCTATGGAAATTGTTGATATGATTGATCTTTTAATTTTGTAACATCACAAGTAACCCTGTTTATTAACTATGGATATTTAGGTTCGATTAGTTTATATTGGTTTGATTTGAAGTGCTACAGTTATTTTGCATGACAGCTGATAAGACCGAGACCTACGGCTTAAAGCATTCATGTCGGTACTGTTCGTTTTTGTCTCAGAAAAAAGGATTTAGTTTTGAAATCTAGTTTTAGTGTTCTTAGTTGAATTATCTCTCCTGTTATAGAACTACTTAATTGAATGCTGTAGAGTATGGAATCAAAACACTATTACTTACCAGTATAATCATTGTCTATCTCTCTATTAATAGTAGTGAAATTAATCCTCTGACTGATCAATTTGTTAACCGAAACGGCTTCAAAAATTGCGTATTTCTTTCACATTTTAAATCTAAACATATTGGAGAATTGAAATACGCATATTGTCTTACATAAAAAGAATTTTTATATTTATTTATATCTTTAGAAACTAAATTGTCAGAAAAACTAATTTCAGATGTTATCACATGCAAAATTTATTTTTCAGTAAATTTCAATTGAATTAGTTATTTTCTATTTATTTCATAATGTCTATAATTCTATTATCTAATATAACTGTAGTACTAGTCATATAAATCTATTTATTTCATAATTAAACATCTAAAAATACATAAAATATATTTCACTGCTTAAACAGTGAAAAGACAGGATACGCTTCATAATAAAGGAAGAAAAATACATAACCGCGAAAATAGCGGGATGAGCATATTTGAGCTATATTGAGTTGCCCGTGGAAATCGTGGGATAAGCAGTCAGAAGGTTAATTCAGGATGCACACAATTGGGTAGACTATAATGATAGATATTAAAATATGAAGGCAGCTCAACAAAATATTGAAATCGTGCAGGTTGAGAACTAAAACTAAATTGAGTCATTTTTTGCTTGAATCCAAGTCAAAGAACTCGTTTAAATCGTTCATACTGTTAAGTTCATAATGTTACATCTCGACATAAACTAAAGATGCAATATCAAAGACGAAACAGAAGTATCTCTGGGTTACAGGAGTTATTTACAGATACATCTCCAACAAAAATTTACAACCCTTACGTAAGTTTCTGGATTTCTCAGTAGATCATGTGCAAGGTAGTGACGCAAAAATAAACTGCAGAATTATTATTTAGCGGTGAAAATAGAACTATAGTAGCATAAATTTGTAAGTTATTCTTGTAGCGTTTAAAACCTTTTTGTTTAAAGTCAGAGACATCCGACTTGAAATCCCTGCTTAGTAAGAATCTAGTTACGAAATATAAAATGTTGCTGAGATGAGAATAGTATGAGTAAAAATAGAGGGTTTTACAACAAAAGAGAACTATTACTTCTACGATGCCGAGGAAAAAATTTTGACATAAACTAAAGATGTGACGTCAAAGACAAGACAGAAGTATCTCTGGATTACAGGAGTCATTTACAGATACGTCTCCAACAACAATTTACAACCCTTACGAAAGTTTTTGGGCCTTCTCAGTAGAACATGTGTAGTCTAGTGACACAAAAATAAAATGGAGAATTATTGAATAGCAATGAAAACAGATTTACAGTAGCATAAATTTGCAAGTTACTCTTGTAGCGTATAAAACCGTTTTGTTTAAAGTCAGATGCTTCCGACTTCAAATCACTGCTTGGTAAGAATCTAGCTAAGAAATATAAAGTGTTGTTGAGGTGAGAATAGTAAGAGAAGTAATGGAGGGTTTTACAACAAAAGAGAACAATTACTTCTACGATGCCGAGGATTATAATTATGGACCTCTGAAAAAATTGTGGATCTCTGGTGGTGACATAGCCAAATAAAATCACGTGTTGTGATATCTGCATGAACTGACTAGACGAGTCTCTAAAAGAGAAATTCGAATTTATTCTGATGTTACTCATACTGTGTTCCTGCTATAAAGATTGTTGATATGATTGATGTTTTAATTTTGTAACATACCAAGTAACCCTGTTTATTGGTTAGGACATGTATCTAAAATAAAAGGAGTGAATATTCCTTAACCCATTAATGCACAGTTTTTTTGAAAAAGGCCAGCCAAAATAAATCAATTTTTTCTAATGTAAAAAACCCAATTTAGAACATTATCTTGCAAAAATATTACAAAAATACAAAAATAATCAAAACTTGAGTATGTTGGATATTGATACAATTGGTATGATTTGTAATTTTTAGAATATTATTATTATTGTCAAAAGAGTATATCGTTCAATTGGTAGTCAATCTACCAATTGACAGCATGATGTGTCATTCCTTGATGCGTAGGTATCAAATATAAAATCTTTATGTTTCACATCTCAAGAATAAATTATATAAAGTGAGTCAAGGGTCGAGAATGTCATTACAGCCAGACCTTAGTAAGAAAATAGTTAACAATTATATTTTATTCTGCATTATATTTTAGTAAAATATATACTGAAAAATAAGCGAATAAGAATTTGAGTACGCTGTCGGAAAGCGGCTCACAAGGAAGAGATAAGTCGCAAGTGATAAGTAGAAAAAAAATATATATTTTATACTTGAATAAGTAAGTGTTATAGCTGATAATCCCATGTAAATGATAAATATCTATAAAGCGATTTTTTTTTTGCTTCCACAGTGTTATTTTCAATTCTCGATTGCATTCAAGTGTTTAAAATTATAGCAACATAAATTACAACGCAGCTCAAATTATCTCGAATGTGAACAGTTTGGCCACCTTAGCTCGCTCGAGTTAACTCGAACTTGCTCATTAAGAGGTTAATATTCAAAACGGTAACGGTGAAACATCGTTGTTTTTCGAAGATCAAGCACAAAAAATATACCATAAGTCTTTAGGGTTCTACCACTCTTAAGTAACGATTTGTAGCCTAGAAAAATCTTCATTGATGGTAAAATACGGTGGTGCATTGTTATTTTATAGTCCATTATTGGGGTCAAATATTTGAATACACAAATGAAGGTCGCTGTAATGTTGTATTTTGTTGAAGTTGAATTTATTACAATAGAATTTGGTTAATCAGGAAGTGAAAGTTACTGGATATAAGTTTATTTGAGGTACAAAACTAGTAATATACTAAATTTCGTGTTTTATCACAGAACAACAAACCTGAATTAGTTTAAAGTTCTGTTGCCTTTTCTATATTACACAAATACTAAAGCTACTGACATGTCTGAACGGCTACAAATACCTATGATTTATTTTGTTTTGTTATTAAAGCCTGATATAGAAAAACAACAAGAAGCACCATAATATTTCTTTACTGGATTTCACATATATTCTTTCCGTTATCTTACAAAACTCCAATCTCATCAGAAAAGTTTATCATTCTTTCTTTTCAAAAGTTGCCACACCCCAAAAGAAAAATTAAAATAAATCTAGTAACAAACGATAATATTTTAAAAACAAATATTAAAACCATTGATGTACGCAGCACTTTAAAAGAATTCAAACCTGTTGCACCCAGTACAAATACGTACGACTTTTCCACTTCTTTCACTCTCTACTTTTGAAAATTAGGTCAAATATTAACTGCAATGTAATAGACATACGAATTATCTTACCGCCAGGAGACATTGATAAATTTGAAACAATTCATTAAGAGATGCCATGCAATAATGAGATTTCGCGGGCAGATATACTTTCAGCATCTAATAATTTACTTAAATTACCAATCCAGCACATTTCACTGTAATAAGTGAACATTTAACCACATCCAATTTCCCAGTTATTACCCTGTCTTATCAGTGGCACTTATTTTCCAACCTGTCGCTAACTGGACATATTTGTTAGGCTTGACATGTGGGTTTAGATAATTATATTGGTTTAGATAATATTTTGATTCCGAGCCCTTAGCAAGGGCACAACCATTGAAAATTTAGTAATAATTTGCATATTCTTTTAATAATTTTATAGCACATATTTACTATCATATTAGACAAATAAAGGTTTGCTCGATGAATTGGATGTTATATAATTATTAATATATTTTACATAATTGAGGGTACATTTCGCACCGGAATTGTACCGGAACCGGGCATTTTGCTAGTAAATTTAGTTAAACCTCAATAGATCAAGAATTATTTAATTTTTTAACCAACTATTCGTATTTTATATTGAAATATATAAACATATATATATATATATATATATATATATATATAATTCCTTCTCTATTAGTTTTCTAATGTCTGTTTGATTTCTTTAATAAGCATATAATAGAGATAATAGAGCGTTTAAAGTTCAGATGAACTATTTTACATTCAGTAAGTGTATATTTTCTAAAATATAGTCTCGGAATTAACTTACTAATTAAAGAAACACCAAATGATAAGAATGTTTTTTTTATTTTTTAAATCCAATTAACATTCCTACTGTTCAAGATTTACCTTAATAAATATACTTCTTCAGGTAAGCGAATTTGTTAAGCCATTATTACGGCTAGATTAAGAAATAATTTTACCTTAATTTATCTAGTAATATACTATCAAACATCACTGTATTCAGGGAATTATACAGTATAATTTAACTACTTACTCAACACAAAATTTTATTTGTAGATAAATGGGTCGTCACACACAAAATAAACTTCCTTTTCACTCCATTGCAATCATTTCGTAATGCTAAGTTATTTATAAAATTAAATTTTCATTTATTGTTATGAGACGTCACACTTGAAATATGCTCCTCAAAAATTAACTTTAAAGAAAATAAATTATTTCAGCAGAAAATCCATTACTTCACCGCTACTTTCAAGGCAATAGTATATTTACACTCATTCAATCGTCAATAGATCACGGTTTTATCGAGAAAATAATGTAGCATCTTTATGAAATCCTCTAACATATTAAGAGTAGAAATATGTAATAATAAGAAATATACTGTTTATCTTCAAAATTTAATAAAGCACATCATAGAACAAATATATAGATGTGTCTTAACAATAAAAATAAACGAGTTTCCATTACTCGCCAAATAATTCTTGATATATTAAATTATACTTTTACAATAATATCTATTTTAAGATATTAACAAAAAACACTGTATTAGACGGTTATTGTAGATTTATTTTAACGTATTAAAGCTGAATTAATTTCTAATGTAGTGCAAAGAATATGCTTAATATTAACTTATTAATTAATATAGAGAGTGAAAGAAGAATGAAACACAAACAGATAATTCCCACAAAATTACATCCATTCATCTAAATGTTTAAACAGAAAAAAAAATTTCAAATATCCTAACATTATATCCTAACTCTGCAAATACTTCTTAACTGATATATTAAATTATACTTTTACATTAATATCTATTTATGTTATTAACAAAAGCACTGTATTAGACGATTATTGTAGATTTATTTTCGCGTATTAAGGCTGAATTAATTTCTAATGTATAGTAAAGAATATACTTAATATAACTTATTAAGGAATGTGGAGAGTGAAAGGAATATGAAATACAAACTGCTAATTCCAACAAAGTTTCAGTCCTTCTTCTAAATGTTAAAGAAATAATTTATAAAGAGAAAAAAAAATCTCAGATTAACATAATTATTTCTTACCTCGTGAATACGCAGGGCTCTAGAGTGATGTTTAAACAAAATATATAGCTTTTGGTTTTAATTTCACTTGAAATTAGCTCTCATGTAAAAGATCACGTTCATGATTTACAATACAAATCTTCAAAAGGACAAAAAATAAAATAAAATAAAATAAAATTATAAAAAAATTATAAATATTTACAAGTTATTTAATTATGGAAGATTTTGAGTATTAATACATGTTTCATTATTATTGATCATACGTCTCTTTAAAGTCGAAAAAATGTAAAATAATTATTATTTTCGACTTCTCACACTTTTTTAAAAAACAGTTTTAAAAATATAATTTTTTAACATGGTTAGTTCAAATTATCATCTTTACACACATATCACAT
>CM063501.1:84838364-84840864 GCA_032207245.1 Pardosa pseudoannulata | reverse complement strand
TAACTAATCCGAATTGGAACTTTTATTAGGATTTTCTGTTTAATATAAACTCTGAACTAGAAAAGTATTTAACTGTCTTTGTCGCAACGCACAAGCAAAACTTATTTTGAACCCAATAATATGAGATTAACCGAAATAATACTACCGCTATCTTAACTAATCCGAATTGGAACTTTTATTAGGATTTTCTGTTTGATATAAACACTGAACTAGAAAAGTAGTTAACTGTCTTTGTCGCAATGCACATGCAAAACGTGTTTTGAACCCAAATATATAAGGTTAACCAAAATAATACTACCGCTATCTTAACTAATCCGAATTGGAACTTTTATTAGGATTTTCTGTTTAAATATAAACTCTGAACTAGAAACAGTATTTAACTGTCTTTGTCGCAAACGCACAAGCAAAACTTGTTTTGAACCCAATAATATAAGGTTAACCAAAATAATACTACCTCTATCTTAACTAATCCGAATTGGAACTTTTATTAGGATTTTCTGTTTGATATAAACACTGAACTAGAACAGTAGTTAACTGTCTTTGTCGCAATGCACATGCAAAACGTGTTTTGAACCCAAATATATAAGGTTAACCAAAATAATACTACCACTATCTTAACTAATCCGAATTGGAACTTTTATTAGGATTTTCTGTTCAATATAAACTCTGAACTAGAAAAGTATTTAACTGTCTTTGACGCAACGCACAAGCAAAACTTGTTTTGAACCCAATAATATAAGGTTAACCAAAATAATACTACCACTATCTTAACTAATCCGAATTGGAACTTTTATTAGGATTTTCTGTTTAATATAAACTCCGAACTAGAACAGTATTTAACTGTCTTTGTCGCAACGCACAAGCAAAACTTGTTTTGAAAACAATTATATAAGGTTAACCATAATAATACTAATAAAAGAAATGATAAGTATTAATAAAATTTTGCTTCTGTCATTGTTAGTTGCATGACGAATGAGAATTAACATCCGACTGCTCAGTTTGTGGAGCGAAACCTCTTCAAATATTGTGTATTGTGTATATTTTAAATTTAGGTATACATGAGAACTGAAATATGCATTTTTTTCTTCCTAGAAATGCTTTTTTTATAGATTTTTATCATGATAAACTAAGCTGAAAAACAATATCAGATGTCATCTCAAAACCTTTTTAACAAATTTTAATTGAATTTCTATATATAACTATAATTCCATTCATGTAAACGTCTAATAGTGTATATAATTTATTTCACTGGTTAAAGGGAGAAAAGACAGGATGACCTCCTTTACATTAGAATAAAACACTATATATAAAAATATTAATATATATATATATTCGTATATATATATATATATATGAGATATCAAGATATATATATATAGTATATATTTGTTATATATATTTTAATTTATATACATGACATATATAATACATACATATATACATACATATATTATTTTTATCATATAAAACTAAGCTTGTACAAAACAATATCAGATATACATACACCCCTTATATATACCAAATTTTAATTGAATTCTATATATACATATAATATATTCATGTAAACGTCTAATAGTATATACATACATATATATTTCACTGGTTTATAAAAGACAGGATATTACATATAGAATATATATATATATATATTATATATATATTAAATATATATATATATATATATTTATATATATATATATATATATATATATATATATATAATTCAGGAATTATACAACCACTGGACAAGGATGAGCCTAAACAGCCAGCAATAATAACATAAGATGCAGTCTGCCTACCATTGAAGAGAACGGCTATTTAAAACTTTATTTTAGATCCGCTAAAAGGGACATCTTTACTACTCAACAACACACAAAAGAAAGACACAAAAATCACTCCTGCTTGAACAGAGGTGCACCCAAGAGCAAAGAAAGAAAGAATTTTCCCAAGGTAGAAGAAACTTACTCAGCGAATTAATATTAAAATCAGGAAAAAATTCGGAGTGATTTCCCGGCGACAGATGGAAAACGTGTTGAATAGACAGAAAATTTACTTCTATAAGACAGAAAGCTTTGGGAAATGTTCCGAAAGAATTTTAAGTCGAGGACTCTCCTTAGATTAATACATTTAGAGGCTACGAAAAAGATTTTAATGAATTAGAATAGGCGAGAGGAGGATTTTAAGGAAATATTACAGGTAATTAAAGTTGATACATTACATACACACACACATATATATATATATATATATATGTGTGTGTGTGTGTGTGTGTGTGTGTGTGTGTGTGTGTGTGTGTGTGTATTATATCCAAATTATTACACTTAAAATACCTATATATGATTCTTCTTTTTCCCTTTTCATTTTTTATATCTTAATTCGTAGACGCGTAATATCTTATTTTTAAAGGTCTGTTCGATGACTTAAATTATTTTACCAGTCTCCCAAAGCTATATCTGACGTAAAAATATTACTACTAATAAATGCTAATTTTCTGTCCACT
>CM063501.1:84793364-84830864 GCA_032207245.1 Pardosa pseudoannulata | reverse complement strand
CCAAATGAGATGATTTTGCTCAACTATGACAGAAATACCTCTGAATGTCCAAATAGAAAATGGATTTCAAATGTTAATTCTTTATGAGTAATTCTAAATAGCCGTAAGATTTATGCCTGTCAATACAGCCCTAATGAAAATTGTCAGAAACTTAAATCTAGAAGACACAAAACCATTTTGAGTAGTTTCTGAACTTACTTAAATAAAAAATAGCAGTCCTTTACAATAAAAACACAAAGTAAAAGGGGGGGGGAAATCTTCACAAGTAAATTTAATATTTGTTTTGTTTCGTGGTACATGCACGTCCAACTCGGGACCAATGTTAAACGGACCACAAGAACACAGCTGAGTAGAGACAGCGCAGCACATGCGCACTATTTTTCCAGTCCTTATTTCGACGGAGGGTGCTTAGACTCACCTTGAACTCGCCATTTGGCGAAATTCAAGAAAAATGACGAGAGAAATTTCGGAGGCGAGGAAAATAAACACGAGATGTATGCTCCAGTACGTTGTGGCGAGAAGTTTCTTAACACTTTATTAGTCTTTAGAATCGGTTCATGACTTTTTATAAGTGAAATAAGGGAGAGATATTGTTTAAATGTTTGTTATCTATCTTTTTCTTACGCGTAATACTGCTGTTTTAAAATGTATGGGTGTATAGTGGTGAGAGCGAGAATTATTCTGAAGCACAAATCGTTGTGTAAATTAAAGATTATCTAATGTGCTAAGATAACTTAAATATTATATGGAATTTTATAGAATATTTTTTACATTGGGTAAGCAGACAGGGACTAACTAAAATTTAAATTAATGATGTTCATTGAATGTTCATACTATTATCTGTTTTATTCATTATTACGATAAACGCTTATGGCATAATAAATTAATAAAAAAACATGTGAGTCGAAGAGTGTACACAATTACAGATTAAGGCCAAAGAGTATATGAATACTATATGTAGAATACATGAGTTCCATAATGAATGGAGGGGGCAAATGCAGCTTCAAATTACACAATGTGTGAACTCAGAGTGAGTGCACATGAGTTAACTTAGTGCACATGAGTGAGAGTTTATTCCAAGAATAGGCATTCCTAGTGTGTGCTTTTGCCTACTCATCAGCTGGATGAACTCTCATCTACTAATTCGGAATTTCTTCCAACAACTCCTCCGCGATTTCAGCCTACCTTTCAAAACACAGGCGTTTCCTATGTTTGTATGTTTCTATAGTGGACACCATTTGACCAAGTAGTATGCCTATATAACGAATATATTCTTTTATAAGTGGATCAGCCTTGATTCTTAGGCATCTGACTCTCTGTAAGTTCGGCCTTTGTTTCCTGCACAAATAACTTTGGGTGTCTTGTTTACACCGCTCTATTTATGTATTTCCCTTGATACGTGCCTTCGCCATACATAAGGAGACGTACATTACTCACAGTCCACCTTCTGTTCGCCTTAAGGTTCTACCCAACCCAAGCAAAATTAACAAAATAAATATATTTTATATATAAAATAAGTAAAATAATCATTACCTACAATCCAAGTGTAATGCAAATCACTTTCGATTCTGATTTAATTATATAAATCATGGTGGCTTCATTTCAAATCGTAAAACAGAGGTATGTGAAGACATTCTACCACCGTTAAGTAAAGAATCCAATATAGATCCTATTTGAGGTAATGTTCATTTTAAAGTAAAGCCAGTGCGTTTTTCTTGTAGTTCGAGTTATAATATTATTTATTTCATATGAAAGGATGGCAGACAGACAATGCTAATATAAATAATGGTAAAATTCTTTATTGCTGATATTTATTTGGAGTAATATATATAATTATAACACTTTTCAACTCCAAGAAGTTCACTAAAATCCTAAACGATAATTTATAATTTCATGCTCTTAAAGACGAATGGAGCTCAAAATATTTTTACAGACGTTAGCATTTCATAATAAATTATATTGGCCAAATGAATATTTTCTTTAAAAAAATTTCTAAAGTCTTGTCATTTGAAAAAAGTCAGAACCTTCATTTCGCATGTGTTATAAATCATGTCTAACACTATTAACCGAAATATATATGTTAGTGTTCATTTATCTTCTATTTTAGATTTTCAAATGAAATAAATATTAGAAATTAACTGAAAGTAACTTAGTTTGAATTTACAACTAAAAATGAATTAAGAATATCATTGCTAAACCATAAAAAAAGATATACTGAAATATATAAACATGTAAACGTAGTTTAAATAGAAATTTAAACAAAAAAACGGACGCCATCTAAGTCTGAATATGGTATCTCACAAGAAGTTCTGTAAATAATATTAAATATATTTCAAATACAAAATTAGTTATAGCTTCAAACTTTCTTTTAAATATTTCAGAATTGATATTGTTGACAGTTATTCTTGATTTTGAAACATTTTTCTGTTCTTGACAAAATATACACTGAAATTTTTAATACATCACTTTATTAGCATTTAAAACTGAAACAAAAATGATACATAGTCGCAGTTTAAACTTAAAAATTTAAAACCTACACAATTCGGAAAGTAAATATAGGCTGAAAATAAGGCTAAAATTTACAAAGGCGGTGCATTTATCAAAGATAATGTATTCAGTTTATATAGTTCACGGAATTTTGCTATCTAAAGAATCATATTTGCACTATATCAATAATGGAAATATTAAAATACAAAAGTATGAAACGTGCATACGGATAAAAAGGAGAGATAATTTTTTATGCAGAACTTAAATGTAAATAAGTTAGAGTTAGAAAGAGTTAAACTTTAATACTTAAAGTACAAATCTAGTTAAAACAAGTTATGAGAAAAATTATAAATATCATATATAAATCTGAATTCTCAAATTCCTTTTTTAATAATTTTAGGACGAGTACATAGATTTTGTGCCTTTCAAAATAATAACCACTGGACGTTTTTCAATCAAATAAATAATTCAATTTAATTGTAATTTATATTAATATTACTAAGTCTTAATTATTGCAGCAAAAATTAGTTTAATGAAAAGCTCAAAGGGTATTTTTAAATGTAATTTTGCTATTTGTATATATAGAAAACGTTTTAAACTAACTTTTATCATAAATAATTACAAAAATCATTATAAAGATAAATAAAAATTGCAGAAATAACGATTTTTCACTTATAAACTGTTCATAATAGTTATTTTACGTATAGTTTGATACATTTTACTTATTGAAACATTTAATTTTTATTTTACATGCTGTATGGTAATTAACTGTTAAAAGTTAGATGTTAGTTAGTTGGAAACGCTACACTCTACTTTTTTGCTACGGGTAACGAGACTAACGGCTTAAAGCGAAATCCGAACGGCTACCAACATCCATATAAGCAGTTAAGTTTTAACCCACGAGTTCCCTTACCAAAGATCAGTGCCCTACCCATTCGGTTATTGTTCAGCATAAATAGTATGCGAGACACGTACTAGTACCGGTTAGTGTAATAGCATGGTTTGTTTGTGGGTACAAAAATAACGGTTTACGCAGGAAAAAGAAGCCGAATGTTCTTGTCTACTACATAGATTCTGGAAAAATTTAGACAAATAAAAACTAGTTTTTACATTAGTCGATGAGGAACCACAGAACGGAAAGGTTGATTAAAAAATCAATTTAGATTTAAAATTAACTTTTTATTTATCCTTGCGAAAATGATATATATACGTATATTTATATATTATACATAATTGTATATATATATATATATATATATATATATATATATATATATATATATATACTTGTTTATTTGTCGATTTATATATTTGTTTATATATTTCAATATAAAATACCAAAAATTGGTTAAAAAATTTAATAATTTTCGATCCATTGAGATTTAACTGAATAACTAAATTTACGCTCAAAACGCCCGCTTTTGGTACAATTCCGCTACGAAATGTACCGAACAGAATGTGTTAAGGGAGTAAGACAGTTAAAAATTTACTTTAAATGCTCCAAATATTTATAAAATACATATTTTTTAAAGAAGTTACATTTAGTAATAAATATTTTTTAAAGTTATATAAATAATATATATTTAAACAGCTTAAATTCTCATTCTCAAATTTTACAATAGAAAACGATAGGCATAGAGACTTCTTTTAATTAGCTTAAGGTCCTCTGTTGTTTTAACTCTTCACATTTGGCAACGCTTCAAAGGCCTGTCGAATTACTGTACGATTAGAAAAAACACACATGTTACACTCGTAAGACTCACAGTAAGCTCACCTATTATATGTACTAAAATCAGACGATAAGTTAAATAAAAACCAAAAGTTAAAAAGCAAAATATTTCAAAATACTATGGTTTTATCCTCATGACAAACATTACATATTGCAGAATAATTTACTTCAACGCAATATTTAATTTTATCTCTATGCTGCTATAAAAACCCTACAATTCGTCACGTATTTAAGCCTTTTCCGCTTTTAATTTTTTTTGTATACGCACACACGTACATTCACGAACAAACACCAAATGTGTAATTATGTAAAATACACCAAAATTTAAATCATCAGCTGAAAATACCACATATACCTCAATATTTTTCTTATTAATTGAATTTTTACTTTATAAAGCTATTCTACCGAAATACAAATACACGCTACTGCCTACCCCATAAATTACATTGAAATAAGAATGTTTGAAAGTATTTTCTTTGATTATTTTTTACAGTAGTTAATATTTCACGGTGTTTAAGTTGAATTATTACGTGCATGACACACAGAAATAGATCCAATAAAAGTAGAACATAATTTTTTACATAGAATAAAACACGATAGAATTGAGTATCAACTCTTATACTATAATAAGACTGTAAGAAGCCTTAAATTACATGGTGAGACACAATTATGGGCTTGACGGGGAGTATATTCACACGTGATATTTCATGATTAAATTTATCATCAAAAAGTAGATGTTTCCTCAATGGCCAGAATAAATTTTTTTTACCAATACAAAGATTAAATTTGAAGCTTTTCAGGTCATTTATTTATTTTAACTTTTAGTCTTGACATATATTGCTAAATTTATTATTCCCTTGTTAACAAAAGAAGCTCTTTTCGTGTCAGGACTTTTTCATTAATAGTATATTTTATATAATTCAATAAGGTGTATTTGAAATTTTAATAAAAAGTAATAAAAATGGCAAAACTTTAAATTACATATTGAGGTACAATATGGGCTAGATGTTTCAACGGATTAATTTTTAAATTTCTTTTCCTTTATCAATAAATTTTCAATTGATTTATTTTGTTTTAGATTAATGTTTGATGAGGCCTTTAATCAAAATTTCTGCTCTCACTAGAGAAACCTGCACATACTTGATCGGGAAAAATTCTTAAAATTAATCTGTTGCTGTTTCAACATTTACAGGTTAAAGCTTCCTAATGCCTTTTTGAGTTTATATATATATATATATATATATATATATATATATATATATATATATATATATATGATTACACTTTCTATTTAGAAATTAATGTTTCTAATTGGTCATTATACACTTTAACAAAATTAACATATATTTATTACCAGTAAAAATTATTCATCAGATCCAATTTCCATTTTTAGTGTCCGGAATTCAAAACGGATAAACAATGGTTTTACTTTTAGATTAATATTTGATAGGCCTTTAATCAAAAATTTCTGCTAACACTAGAAAAACCTGCGTATTCTTTATCAGGAAAAAAATCGTAAAATTAATCTGTTGCTGTTTCAATATGTACAGGTTGACGCGTCCTAATGCCTTTTTGTGTTATATTTATGATTACACTTGTTATTAAGAAATTGAAGTTTCTAATTGGTCATTATACACTTTAATACAATTAACATATTTAATGGTGAATATTATTCTTCAGATCCAATTTCACTTTTTATCCTAAGAATTCAAAACGGATAAACAATTGATTTATTTTGTTTTAGATAAATGTTTGATCAAGTCTTTAATCAAAAATTTCTGCTAACACTAGAGAAACCTCTCCATACTTCGGTTAAAAAAATCGTAAAATTAATTTGTTTCTGTTTCAACATGTACAGGTTGACGTGTCCTAATTTCTTTTTGCGTAATATTTATGATTACACTTGTTATTTAGAAATAATTAAAGTTTCTAATTGGTCATTTTACACTTTAACAAAATTAACATATTTAATACCAGTGGAAATTTATTCCTCAGATCCAATTTCCATTTTTAATATCAAGAATTCAAAACGGATAAACAAAGGTTTTACTTTTAGATTAATATTTGATAGGCCTTTAATCAAAAATTTCTGCTATCACTAGAGAAACCTGAGCATACTTCATCGAGAAAAAATTCGTAAAATTAATTTGTTGCTGTTTATATGTACATATTAACGCTTCCTAATGCCTTTTTGCTTTATATTTATGATTACACTCGTTATTTAGAAATTAAAGTTTCTAATTCATCATTATACACTTTAGCAAAGTTAACATATTTAGTGCCACTGATAATTATTCCTCAGATCTAATTTCCATTTTTATCATTTGGAATTCAAAACGATGTTTTCATCTTTCAAAATGTAACTTTTACAAATAAAAATAAATTAAACAGTTATATACGACTGTATCTCTGTCTCAATATGTTAAACAAAATACTGCCAGTTCTTTCGTTGTCAATTAGCTCAAGAAGAATATGTTATAAAGGTTACAGTCTGTGACTCATTATACACTAAAAATGAGTAGACTTACTTTTAATTTGAACAGCTTTTGGAAATTTCAAATCCCTGCATGTAAGAAAATAAAGCTTCACTCACGTCTTTAAAATAAACCTCTTCGTTTGTGTTTCATAATTACGTTGATTATAAAGCATATAATTTAATGATTTATATTTACTGTAATTTTGATAATCTACAGACATTCCAGAGAGTTGCCTTGTACAAACAATGGCCAATTGACATGGTGGCCGTTCAGAATTGACTTTAAGCAGTAGGTCGCTTTCTCATTAACCCTAGTGAATCAATAAAGTAGACCGTACTTTTCCAAGCCAAATCAAACTAGAAACTGACAGCATACAATGCTCATTCTAACACGCCCGTTTGTTGATGGCAATAAAAATGCCAAATTTATGATTTATGATTAATTAAAAAACGCATACTCTTAAAAAATTCGTGTAATCTGAAATATTCATTGTCTTTTTGCTTATATTTAAACATAGTTTTATATCATTGTATCTGTGTTGCAATATACTAAACAAAAAAATTTAAGTTTTTTCGTTGTCAATTAGCTCAAGGGGTATGTTTTACAATGTTCACAGTCTGAGACTCATTATACACTAAATATGAGTGGACTTACTTTTAATATGTACAGCTTTTAGAAATTTCAAATCCACGCATGTAACAAAAGAAGGCTTTACTCAAGTCCATAAAATTAACCTCTTTTTTATGTTCTATAATTTCGTTAATTATAAGGCGTATAATTTAATGGTTTATATTTAGTGTAATTTGAAAATCTACAGACGTTTCAGAGAGTCGCCTTGTCCAAACAATTGCCATTTGTGAGTTCAAATCCCACATTTTACATGGTGGCCGTTCAGAATTCACTTTCAGCAGTAGGACCCATTCTCATTAACCCTAGTGAAGCAATAAAGAAAACCGTACCTTTCCAAGCCAAATTAAACTAGAAACTGACAATAAGCAATGTTCAACCTAGTATGCCCGTTTGTTGATGGCAATAAAAATGCCAAATTTATGATTTATGATTAATTAAAAAACGCATACTCTTAAAAAATTCGTGTAATCTGAAATATTCATTGTCTTTTTCCTTATATTTAAACATAGTTATATATCCTTGTATCTGTGTCATAATTTGCTAAACAAAAAATTTCAGTTCTTTCGTTGTCAATTAGCTCAAGGGGTATGTATTACAATGTTCACAGTCTGAGACTCATTATACACTAAATATGAGTGGACTTACTTTTAATATGTACAGCTTTTAGAAATTTCAAATCCACGCATGTAAGATAATAAGACTTCACTCATGTACATAAAAATAACCTCTTCGTTTATGTTTCATAATTACGTTAATTATAAAGCCTATTTCGTAATGTTTTATATTTACTGCAATTTTGATAATCTACAGACGTTCCAGAGAGTCGCCTTGTACAAACAATGGCCATTTGTAAGTTGAAATCTCACACTTGACATGGTGGCCGTTCAGAATTGGCAGTAGGTTCCATTCTCATTAACCCTACAGAAGCAATAAAGAAGACGGTACCTTTCCAAGCTAAATTAAACTAGAAACTGACAGCATACAGTATTCATCTTAACAAGCTTGTTCTTTGATGGCCATGACAATGTGAAATTTATGATTCATGATTACTTAATTTTGGTTTGGTTTGGTTTGGAGCGCTACGGTCTACTGTTTTGCACACGAGGGCTAATGAGACCGGGACCTACAGTTTAAAGCCGATTCCGAACGGCTACAAACATCCATGCCAGCAGCAGGATTCGAACCCACGAACTCCGGTTCCGAAGAGCAGCGCTCTACCATTCGGCCATCGTTCGGCCGCATGATTACTTAAAAAACGTACACTATTAATAAATTCATGCAATCAAAAATATATAAGGTATTTTCGTTTTTATTTAGAGCTATATTGGTTTAAAAGTTCGCATTAATAATAACATTTAAAATATTCATGAAATAACCATTTCTTATTGGGTATTATCACGTGATCAATTGTGCTTAGGGATTATTCGTAATCTTTTACCTTAGGAATCCCTACTTGAAAAGTGTATGTGGGGGGGCACATTGTTTTGTGTGCACGAAGTTGTAAAGGTGCTTCCCTGTTGTACGGATTTCATGCTTATTACCAGAAATAAACTGTATTGTGATTTTGAATGAGTCTATAATTCTTTAACCAATATAACGTTTAAAATCTCATTTTTCAAGATCACCTATTTAAGGGGCTTTGAGAATTCATAAACAATATGAAAAATTATATGTTCTTAATATCTAAAACAAGAATAGTTTTATTTGCTCTAATGGAACAAAGATTTTTTTCTAAAATATGGACTTATATATATATATATATATATATATATATATATATATATATATATTTATATATATATAAATATATATATATATATATATATATATATATATATATATATATATATATATATATATATATAATTTAAAAGCATTTAATTTGAAGTGATTTAAGTTAAATGTTTTGGAGATTCGATAACATATTAACTTTTTTTTAATGTGTAAATGCTTAAAATACTCATTGGGAATGAATTTCCCTCGATTTTCAACCATATTTTTAACAAACAGTCTTATATGAATATTAAAAAACATAGGTATTCATTAAAATTAATAATTAAAACACAAGAAGTTCAAAGTTTTCGGAAAAATTCATCAGATAATATTTTAAGTACATTCAATCAACAATATAAAATCTAAATATGTTCAAAACAAATTTTAATCAATAATAAGTAAAATTTGAGAACAAATAAAATTTAAACAGTTTACAAATTTTGTTAAAATTGAATTTACCAAAATATGTCATATTTAATAAGTTTGATTTCATTATAAAACAATTTATATCTGTATACAGTTTCACAACTGAATACTAATAATTGTTATCATAGAGTAATTATTAATAAGCGTTTCAATTAATTTTATTTTATTTAAACGCTTTGCAACATTAACAAAGCACTATCTCTTCATAATAAATTTATACTATGAATGAATAATGTATATTTAAAATAAATATTTATTTATAGGAACAATGAATACTTTGAAATGCTAAACTATTTGGGCTAAACTACTTTTGAAAATTCATTAGAAACTAAGCGTATAATTTCTGCACAGAGTTTTATCTGCATCTAGAAGTTGATTTGTTAAACAATTTTTAAAAACTTGATATTTCGTAGCTAACCTTTGTATTATATTCATTTATTTCATTTTTATTCATTATTTTTTTATTTAATTCATTTTTATTCACTTTTAGAGAAATTGGAAAATATTTATCGTTTACGGTAAAACCTTATAAATAAATTCAATATGTTTTAAATAAATATTTATCAATAGGAAGAAAACGTAGTTTAAAATATTAAACCATAAATTGATGCGTGTAGCTAAAATGTTTTAAACTTAGTTTTAAGTTTGTTGAGAATTTGTAAATTTAAAATAAAAACATTGTAAAAACATACATAAATTTGAAATAATAAAGAAATAATTTATAGAACTATCTCAGATCCTGGGTTAATTATAAATGGATGTTGCCTTTTTTTAAAAAAAATTTGAAGAAGTCAAATTTACACCTATTAATATTTCATATTTCCAACTAGTAGGCTTTTCTTTAATTATCAAAAACGACTTCAATTAATTTGCATTGTCTTTTAAAAAATATCAGCTTATTACTTTCAGTAGGAAAAACTAAATTTTTCGGATACATTTGGCAGTCAGAAAAAAAAATTAAATCTATTCAATCAACAATACATAATCTAAGTATTTTCAAAACAAAGATTTAATCAATAATAAGGATTAAATAGGAGGAAATAAAAATTACATTACAAGAACTTTTGAAATTTTCATTTTGTTTAATCAAATTTAACCCTTTAAATTTCGAGTCATTTATGTCTATTCTTCATCGATACATATCATAAATCTATGATATTGTGGACTGCATAGAATAAAATAAGCATGAAGTTAAAACAATTTTAAATACTACAGTACGTCCAGTTAGTGATCAGCTATCGTTTTAAACATCATATGGTGCCATTTATGAAAAAGGAAAAACTTCGTGAGAAAATATTTCTTTGGCAAGTCTTGTAAAATGAAATTCTATAATAAATGAAGCAATGTCTTGATTTTAGTCTATGTAAATGTCAAAAAAGTAAATTTATGTGAACTGTTCGAAAACTCAAAAATCGTCTATCCAAATGGAAATAGAATTTACTTGAAAATTTTGTGGATTATTTATAAAATTACCCTCTACTTTACTCTCAAAAAGAAAACTTGTTCTGAAAAACCATAAAAATTCTACAAGTTATTTTTTAACCGTATCTAAAATGATACGCCATGCATTAAAGGGTTAAAATGTTTGTCTAGTTTAAACGATATCTTTAATACGTTTCGTTATTTTCATTTTGTACGTGTACAAAATTTCACTACTGAATATTAAAAATTGTTAGTACAGATTATAATAAATTTAATAAGCATTTCAATAAATTTGAATTTATTTAAACGCTTTGTAACGTTCCTATAGCACCATCCTTTGATAGTAAACTTATGATATGAATGAATAAAGAATATTTAAAATAGATAATTATATATGAGATAATAAATGTTTTTTATGAAACATATAAAATAAACATTTATGTCATAAAAACTTACTTTTTACAAGTTAAATCTTTAAATTTAGTAAGTCTTAAGTTGTGACGAAAGAAAAAAAATTGATTACATAAATTGTGCTGGAAAAGAAAATTTAATTACAAAAATCCTTCAGATATATTCGTTTATAATCTTTATAATATTTCGTGTTTTTTTCAAATTTTTGGAAGGTCAACATTAAGCAGACTATTTGAAAGCGAAGCGATATTTTATGAGATTCTATAGGCTAGTGATTCTGTTTTCCTAAAAGCTGTTTGACATACTAAGTGAGCTGAATAATTCGCAACATTTTTATAGATTTCCAAACTATAAATGTCTGGAAAGTAATGAAGCGACTTAAATAGGGATTAGTTATCATGTTATGGTTTTTAAACGGCTTAGTTAAAAAGCTAAACTTACAAAATGTACGCATTTTTATTTTTATTTCTAAATAATTTTGTACCAGTAAAAAATGGAGAACAAAGAGATTGATTATTTTTCCAAGTGGTTTGCTCTAAAGGCGTCGTTTAGTTTATTTTATATGAATAAAAGAAAAATCTCAGTTTTAACATTTTTTTAATGGTGCTATTAGTATGTTCAAAATTACATGCATATGTATGGAAATATTTTCTCTAAATCAAAAGGGAGAAAATATGAAAATGATTTTAAAAATCCAAATTGATTATTCTTCTAGGTGGTTTGCTCTGAAGGCGCCATGTAGTTTATTTTATATGACTAAAAGAAAAATCTTAATTTTAACATCATTTAATTTTTTTTTAGTATTTTCAAAATTACCTGCCTATGTATGAAAATATTTTCTCTAAATAAAAAGGGAGAAAATATGAAAACGATTTTAAAAATTCAAATTGATTATTCTTCTAGGTGGTTTGCTCTCAAGGCGTCATGTAGTTTATTTTATATGATTAAAAGAAAAATCTTAATTTTAACATCTTTTTAATAGTTCTATTAATATTTTCAAAATTACCTGCCTATGTATGAAAACATTTTCTCTAAATCAAAAGGGAGAAAATGTGAAAACGATTTTAAAAATCCAAATTGATTATTCTTCTAGGTGGTTTGCTCTGAAGGCGCCATGTAGTTTATTTTATATGATTAAAAGAAAAATCTTAATTTTAACATCATTTAATTTTTTTTTTTTTTAGTATTTTCAAAATTACCTGCCTATGTATGAAAATATTTTCTCTAAATCAAAAGAGAGAAAATATGAAAACTATTTTAAAAATCCAAATCCAAACTATGAAATAATCTCTATTAAAAACGCCCCGCGGTATGTGTAATCCGCCTCTTTTTCTACGGGCTCCAACACATCAGCTCACCCATACCGCATTGGCGTCAGGACCCTTTCTGTGTTGGCGACGTTTCACCGCCGTTTGGCGACCGTCGCCGGGTCCTCAGCTCTCCAGCAACCCCCGGGGATGCCTCGCTCCGAGAGAGGAGGCGGAGAAGCGTTGAATTGTTTTCAGGTGATGACATGACCGCGCAAACGACCCGCTCTGGAATAATCCCAACTCAAACCACCGAACCGGGGGTGAGTGCATACCCACTTTTTAAACCGTAGATGTTAACTACTCTCCAAACAGATACAAGTGACATAAAATAGAAAAAAAAAATTTTTTTAAACATGCCTGGTCGGAATTTTGCAAAAACAAACAAACAAATAAATAAAACTAACCAAAAACCCCGCTTGGAGTATAAACAAAAATAAGCAAGGCCTGTGAGTCACTGCCGATTGCCGGTTCTGTCTTGAAGGGAGGTTAATTTTTAAATTGTGCTGTCTGGATCGCATTTTGGATATAGAAACGGACTGATTGATGGAATACGGGGTGAGCAATGACACAGCTACCCGAGGATGAGCGACTTTGGTGCGGGCACAGTTTGCGGCCCCTCGCTTAGTACCAATTAGTAAGGATTATTTTTATACTTTTTCTCTGGTTGTGCTATCAGTGTAATTGTTTTTTTTCCTAATTCACTTATATTTTCGTTTGTCTATATCCTAATTTGAAACATATTGAAAACTGGTTGTTATTTTATGAAAATTATGTAGCATGAATTATCTTACCGATTATGCTTTTTTATTCATATTTTCCGCTATAAAATTAAGATGACAACTTTCCATGTTTAAAATATGTATTTCTAAAGTATTGTCAAATTTATTTATT
This sequence comes from Pardosa pseudoannulata, assembly GCA_032207245.1. NCBI lineage: Eukaryota > Metazoa > Arthropoda > Arachnida > Araneae > Lycosidae > Pardosa > Pardosa pseudoannulata. The sequence goes on along the minus strand of CM063501.1, from coordinate 84,817,308 downwards.
TCCAATTGCTTGTTTCAAAGTCATCACAAGAAAATATAGTAGAAATATTGAAAGGTATGGTTGTACTCAATTCTTGAGCAATTTGCCTAAATATTTATTTTAAAATGTCTAAAGTAAACACTTCTAACTTCTTTCCATACATTTTACAGATATTTTATGGGATTTCTCTAAAATCCACAGTATTGTGCTCTAGAATAAAAAAAAAACATTTGTAGAAATAGAAATTGTTTTTCAATGCAAACACAGGCTGTGTAAGTGTAAAAATTATGCAAATAACGTGACTTAAAATATTACAAAATTTTTTTATATTTTTAGTCTTGTGTTTAGTTTCAAATTGAGACGGGAATGCGCAATTCTAAACAAGCTTGGAATTTATGACAATCTATTCAATACTTTGAAACACAACGCAATATGTTCTTTAAAATAAAAAGAAATTTTGAAAAATGCGTTTCTCTAAAACTTTTGCGCAGTTTGGTAAGCCAAAAAAACTCAAAACGTCTACCTAATTCCTAGACAGTTCGAAGATATTGCATGAAAGTTCTTTAATTTTTTATTCATATTTTCCGCTATAAAATTAAAATGACAACTTTCCATGTTTAAAATATGTATTTCTAAAGTATTGTCAAATTTATTTATTTCCAATTGCTTGTTTCAAAGTCATCATGAAAAAATACGGTTGAAATTTTAAAAGGTATGTTTAAAATGCAATTCTTGCGCAATTTACCTAAATATTTATTTGAAAATGTCTGAAGTAAACTTTCTACCTTATTTCCATACATTTTAAAGATATTACATTTAATTTCTCTGATATCCATATTAGTAGTTCAATTAATTGTGCTCTAGAATAAAAACATAAACATAGAAATTGTGTCTCAATGCACATACAGGCTATGAAGTTTAATAATTATGCAAGTGACGCGACTTATAATATTACAAATTGTTATAATATTACAGATTGTCTTGTGTTTAGTTTCAACTTGAGACGGGAATGCACTATTCTAAAACAGCGTCGAATTCATGTATATCTATTCAATATTTTGAGACACATCATAATATGTTATATAAAATAAAAAGAAATATTGAAAAATATCTTTCTGTAAAACTTTTGCGCAGTTCAAAACGTCAAAACACTCAAAACGTCTACCTAATTCCGAAGTTAACCAGTAATACCCAGTTCGAAGAAAGATATTGCTTGAAAGTTCTTTAATTTTTTCTTCGTATTTTCCGCTATAAAATTGAGATGACAATTTTCCCCATTTAAAATATCTATTTCTAAAGTATTGCCAAATTTATTTATTTCCAATTGTTTGTTTGAAAGTCATCACGAGAAAATACAGTAGAAATATTGAAAGGTATGGTTGTACTCAATTCTCGAGCAATTTGCCTAAATATTTATTTGAATATGTCTAAAGTAAACACTTCTACCTTATTTCCATACATTTTAGACATATTACATGGGATTTCTCAAACATCAATGTTAGTAGTTCAATTAATTCTGCTGTAGAATACAACACATTCGCAGAAATAGAAATTGTTTCTCAATGCAAACACAGGCTATGTAAGTGGAATAATTATGCAAATAACGCTACTTATAATATTACTGATTGTTTTATTATTTTAGTCTTGTGTTTAGTTTCAAATTGAGACGGGAATGCGCAATTCTAAACAAGCTTGGAATTTATGACAATCTATTCAATACTTTGAAACACAACGCAATATGTTCTTTAAAATAAAAAGAAATTTTGAAAAATGCGTTTCTCTAAAACTTTTGCGCAGTTCAAAATGTCAAGAAATTCAAAACGTCTACCTAATTCTGGGACAGTTCGAAGATATTGCATGAAAGTTCTGAAATTTTTTCTTCATATTTTCCACTATAAAATTGAGGTGACAACTTTCCCCATTTAAAATATGTATTTCTAAAGTATTGTCAGATTTATCTATTTCCAATCGCTTCTTTGAAAATCATCGTGAGAAAATATAGCAGAACTTTTATAAGGTATGTTTACATGCAACTCTTGCGCAATTTACCTAAATATTTATTTTAAAATGTCTAAAGTAAACATTTCTACCTTCTTTCTTTACATTTTACAGATTTAATTGGAATTTCTCATACATCCATATTAGTAGTTCCATTAATTGTGCTTTATAATAAAAATATTCGTAAAAATATAAATATTTTCTCAGTGCAAACACAGGCTATGTAAGTGTCATAATTATGCAAATGACGCGACTCATAATATTACTGATTGTTTTATTTTTTTAGTATTGTGTTTAGTTTCAAATTAAGACGGTAATGCGCTATTCTAAACCAGCGAAGAATTTATAAAAATATATTCAATAATTTGAAATACAACGCAATATGTTATTTAAAATAAAAAAGAAATTTTGAAAAATATGTTTCTCTAAAACTTTTGCGCAGTTCAAAACGTCAAAAAATGTCAAAATTTTCAAAACGTCTACCTAATTCCGAGACAGTTCGAAGATATTCCATGAAAGTTCTGTAATTTTTTCTTCATTTTTTCCACTATAAAATTGAGGTGACAACTTTTCATATTTAAAATATGTATTTCTAAAGTATTGTCAAATTTATTTATTTCCAATTGCTTGTTTGAAAGTCATCACTAAAAAATATAGTAGAAATTTTGAAAAGTATGTTTATATGCAATTCTTGCGAAATTTTCCTAAATATTTATTTTAAAATGTCTAAAATAAACACTTCTACTTTCTTTCCATACATTTTAGAGATATTATATGGGATTTGTCTATCATCCGCATTAGTAGTTCAATCCTTATAAGTAGTGCTTTAGAATAAAAATATTCATAGAAATAGAAATTGTTTCTCAATGCAAACACAGGCTATGCAAGTGTGATAATTATGCAAATGACGCGACTTATAATATTATAAATCATTTTATTTTTTTAGTCTTGCATTTAGTTTCAAATTGAGACAGCAAAGCGCTATTTTAAACCAGCGTCGAATTCATGAATATATATTCAACATTTTGAAACACATCACAATGTTATTTAACCCTTTGCATTTCGTTGTCGCCGTATTTGCGACATTATTGAGACATCCAATTTCTGTTTTTCTTTTATAATATAAGTTAGTAAATATTTCTTTAAAAATAGCTAAGAAATGTTTTGTTTTATTGCAACGATTCCTTTTTTCTTTCACATTACAGGTATGTACTTGTAACTAATATAGTGATGGGGTTATTGGTATCCCCTATGAGTTACTAGACTGGAGTGCAAAGTGTTAAAATAAAAGAAAATTTGAAAAATATGTTTCTCTAAAACTTTTCCACAGTTCAAAACTTTATACAACGTCAAAACTCTTAAAACGTCTACCTTATTCCGAGACAGTTCAACGATATTGCATGCAAGTTCTGTAAATCATTATTAGACCATAGTTCACGCTTTAGAACTAAAAAAATATATCCGTATATTAATTTAACTGAAATTTCTCAGTGAAAGTTAGATTATGTAAGAGTGATAATTATTGAAGTAACTTGAGTTATGTTACTGATTGTACTTGTTTTCTGTTTTCAGTTAAAGATTGCAAATGTAATCTGTTTTAAGTAAATTAGATTTCCTGATTTGTTTTCAAATTTATGTGTTCCCATTATCTAGTTTGAGAGATATCTCAAGATGTTAATGTAAATACAGATGAGATTTTCAAAAATATTTATCTAAAGAATATCTGCGCAATTCAATTAAACATTTATTATAAAACTTTAATTTAAAAAGTCTACCATATTCCCATACAATTCAGAGAAAGTGCTCAGAATTCCTATAATATCGTAACATATTTTATTTTTTATATATGTGTTCTGCTAAAATTGAGAGATGACAACGCAGTAAAGTTAAAAGGTGTGTTTCTAACATAATATCGAACTTTTATCTTTCCAACCGTTTGTTCGAGATATCATGAGGGGCAATCGAAAATATTGAATAAATTTTAAAACTTGAGTTTGTAAAAAACACCTATAAAGGTTAAATTAAACCTTCTATTTTCCTTCTAATTCCAAGCCTTCTATTTTATTCTATTACAGTTGAATGATATTGAAGAGAAGTTATTAACCATTTAGATAGTTAAACTTTAGAATAATGTAAGCTTTAGAACAACTATGTTAGCATGTTATATCTAAAATACATTACTATAACAAAACAAGAAATATATTCCTGTAGATATGTTAAAAGTTATAATGTTTCTTTTCATGATTTTTCATGATACGATCTTTAGTTCTTAGAATCAAATTTTTATCTTTCTAACCCATTATTTGAGATATTGTGAGAGGCAATCTAAAATATAGCATATATTTTAAAAGGTGTGTTTGTATAAAGCATCTGCTAAGGTTAAATTAAAATTAATATATGTTAATTCCAAACCTTCAATTTTATTCTAATTGAGTTGAATGATATTGAATAGAAGTTCTGCTATACACTTATTAACCATTTAGGTAGTTAATCTTTAGACTCTTGTAAGATTTAGGACAAATATATCAGCATTTTACAATTAAAATACATTACTATAACAACACAAGAAATATTCCCGTAAATAAGTTAAAAGACATATTTTTTTCATGATGCAATCTTTAGTTCTTAGAATCAAATTTTTATCTTTTTAACCGTTTGTTCGAGATATGGTGAGAAGCAATCTAAAATGTTGTATATATTTTAAAAGGTGTGCTTGTATAAAACACCTGCGGAGGTTAAATTAAAATTAATCTATGTTAATTCCAAACCTCCTATTTTATTCTAGTTCAGTTGAATAATATTGAAGAGAAGTTCAGCTCTACACTTATTAACCATTTAGTTAGTTAAACTTTAGAATATTGTAACCGTTAGAACAAATATGTCTACATTTTATATCTAAAATATGTTACTATAACAACACAAATATTCTTGTAGATAAGTTAAAAGGCATAATGTTTCTTTTTATGATACAATCTTTAGTTTATAGAACAAAAATAAATTTAAAACATCATAAAAGAATTTTAAAGTTAAATAGGTAATAAAAAATTGTTCAGAACTAAAATAAAAAAATAATTTATTACTTATAACTCTTAATGTGTAGAGTATTTGATTAATATCTGTTGCTTGGTAACTTATATTATAAATTCATATATTAAGCCTAAAGCTAGTATAATATATTACTATTTTGAACACTTTTTAAAAATATGTCCTTTAGAACAACCTAAGCTTTAGAACAAATATGTCAGCATTTTATATCTAAAATACATTACTATAATAACACAAGAAATATTCCTGTACATAAGTTAAAAGGCATAATGTTTCTTTTCATAATACGATCTTCAGTTCATAGAATCAAATTTTTATCTTTCTAACTGTTTGTTCGAGATATTGCGATAGGCAAAAAAGGTGTTTTTTTATATAAAGCAATTGCGAAGGTAAAATTAATCTATGTCAATTCCAAACCTTTTATTTTATTCTAATACAGTAGAATGATATTGAAAAGAAGTTCTGCTATACACTTATTAACCATTTAGGTAGTTAAACTGTAGAATATTGTAAACTTGAGTAACAAATATGTCAGCATTATGTATCTAAAATACATTACTATAATAACACAAGAAATATTCCTGTAGATAAGTTAAAAAGCATAATGTTTCTTTTCATGATACGATCTTTAGTTCTTAGTACCAAAATAAATATAAAGTGTGATAAAAGTATTTTAAAATTAAATAGGTAATGAAAAATTGTTCAGAATTGAGATAAGAAAAGAATTTCATTGCTTATAACCCTTAATGTTTAGAGAAGTTGATATAAATCTATTGCTTAGCTATTATTTTAAATATGTTTATTATCTATATATATAAAAATGAATTTGTGTGTGTGTGTGTCTGTCTGTCTGTATGTATGTACTCAATAGACTCAAAAACTATGCATCCAATCGCCGTGAAAATTTGGGAAATGTTTAGGTATATCCCTGGGAAGGTTTTTGTAAATTTTCAACGTTCGAAATTCATTCCTTCCCCCTTTTTCGAGCATTTCATGTCATTATTCCAAGCATTATTTTCCCCGGTTAAACGCAAACGATTAAGTTTTTAATTTATCGCATCATATCTAAGGGAAAGAAGCAATATTTCTAGCAATGTGACGTCATCCCAAGTAATTGTTTTAAACGCAGTTTTCCACGGTTAAAAGCAGGAGATTAAAATGTTCAATTCATCACATAATAAATAGGCGAAAATGATATTTTTCTATCATTATGACGTCATTCATTTAAATATTTCATTTATTCATTTCTTATTTTATATTATTTAAAATCGTCTGCTTAGTATCTATTCGATTTGAACTGAAATTTGAGATATAAAGTGATTCACTTTCATTTCTATGTGACGCAAATTATAGCATTTTTATATGAGAACTAATTTTAAATTTAATTCTTGGTTCATTTTTATGTTACAATGAAATGCATATCAACAATATTCTAAGTACAAAAAGTACAAATTTCAGTGACTCTCATGGCCAAATAAAACCTATCATTTTATATAGTTATCTTCATATTCATATGGTTGTCGATATGAATGTGTGTTTCTGTTTCATACAAAACTATGTGGTTTGTCATAAATTTCCTTAATTTTGGAAAACATTTATTACTACCAACAAAATTAGCACTGTTGCTGTCAAAACCTGTGCTTCCTATTCTATCACGTAATATGGCAAGATCTGTTAACTTTGCTAATCAACGTACAGTAGTAATACAGTAATGCAATTTAGGGTTAAGCTTATATTTTACAATAAAAAAAGTTTGAGCAAATTTAATATAAGACAAATTCGATTATAAAAACTGAATAATGTTATAATACGCTTATGATAGAAATATATAAACATGCCAATGACTCGAACTGAACTGTGACGAATTTAGAGAGTTATTCACGAAAAATAAATCTTTGTTTAAAAGTAATATATTAAGTTCACCGTAGCGAAGCACGGGCAAACTTGCTAGTAACAAATAAATAATGAACATACATACACATACACTATATATGTGTTTGTGCGTGTAAATGATTCCTATATAGTAAAGATAATCATAGTCATTCGTCCATTCACATATCTATTTTATAAAAGTTTTTTAAAAATATATTTATTATGTTTATGTTGGTGTATATGCTTTTTTTAATTACTCAATTTTATTAAGAAAATATTTTCAAATGAAGGTTTTAATTTTTTCTCCTATTATCACAGAAAGTATGTTAAAAAATATTTGCTAATACCATTAATAATTCAAGTTTTAAGTCTGCATAAATACGCTTTTTGAAAAATATATATCAAAATATAAGTTTCGTATACCTTAGTCTTAATTAGACATCATAGTTAGGATGATTTAAATAAACGAGTTATCTAACAAAAATTCTTTTAAACGTTTTAGATTAAATCCTTCTTTTTATTTACTTCATCAAAATAAATTTAGTTTACAAAATAATTTTAATTTTGTTTCAACATTATAAATTTGAAATTTACTTTTTTAGAGTCGCATACTTCAGCATGCAGACATAGACTACCTCTATATGATATTATATAACGAAATATTAAAATTGTTTTATAAATAAAAAATTTACAAAGAATATCATATATAAATGGCTCTACATTTTTGCTGTTCCAAATAATGAATTACGATTTGGAATAAAATTAAAGGATGTTACAGTTTTGTAAAATGTAATCTAAAAATGAAAAGTAATTTTAATCTTACGTAATATTACAAAAATGCAGCGAAGTAGGTCATTTCAATAACGATAGACAATTAGTAATTTAATATATATCGAAATACATAAAGTGTTTCTTAGATTTAATAAAAAACAGTTTTTTATTAGTAAATTCCTTGGATAATTTTTAGAACAGGAAGTGTGTCAAGGAATTTTTATCAAAAATATATATGATAGCGTCTGGTATTGGGAAATCATGAATTATTGATGTAAATTAATAATACGGAAAATTTTTCGATATTGCTGAAAATGATAATGAGAATAACATCAATTTGAATAACGTTTTATATTTATAATACATCAATGATTAAAATATAATCGCGTATTCTGTTGGTACAAAACTTGCACTATCAAAATTTAACTGTTTTGCAAGAAGTTGTATAGCATGTAAAAGCATCTTGAGTATCAACTATTCCAAAATTATCTAGTTTTCTGTTCATAAATGGAATTAATTTTTCTGTTCAATCAGACAATGAAAATTTAACTGTCAGTTCATCATTGTAACATACTTATGTTGTTATTTATATTTTACAGAACTGAACGTAATCATTAGACGGTTTGCATTTTTAAATATATACAAAATACTTATCTATGTAAAATATCTAGTTGAATCATACAATATTGTTTAAAAGCTTATTATACTATAACTGTAAAAATTACTAGATGTTTCTAAGGCTTTTATAAAATGTTCATTCCGATATGTACTTCAGATTTCTTATTTCAAATAATTACTTTTAATTCATTAAAATATTTTAATTTTATTAGGATGGTAATTTTAATAATTTTATTTCAATATTACAACTTTTAAATAACCTTCTTTAGAGTCGTATATTTTATGTCAATTTAAAATTGATGACCATATATTTAGGTCTATAAGAAATACAATACAATATATATACAAATCATAGCCATAACAAAGGGTTTTCTAGAAATAGATAATTGAAAATTATTTAAGAGGAAAATACAATTTCAACAAAAAAATACTTGATTATACTTCTTGATTTTTTAATGCAATAATTCGGATTTCTAAATTTCAATTGTGAATTTGCGTAAATAAAATTTGTTTGTAAATAGTATTCCTTAAACTAAAACTATCAAATTTTTTAAAATACATTTAGTCATTCATTAAATTTATAACTGTGATAAAATGTTTTATAGACAGATATTTGAAAACTGACTAATATTCAAAAATATAATTTTTTTTATTATTGGATTAAATGATCAAAGAAAAATCCCTTTCAATAATGTTCGAAAGATATTTCTGAAATATTCAAAATTCTTTAACTTATTTGATTTATATTTGATTTGTACAAAACAAGTGTACTTCCTAAGTCACTAGAAAAATAGAATACTATTTTCTGTATTTTATTATTTCTTTGCATGTTAAGAATGGATATCGCTATTTTGAATGTCTATTTGAACTAGCAATGCACATATGAGGATTTTTACTAAAAACTGGATTTGTTATTTTCCTTTCTTAAACGGTATTACAGATATAATTATACAAGAAATGTTACGCAAAAAAAGTTTTTTTAAAAATATCTAACGTTAATATTGTAACAATCTAAAAAAATGAAGTTAACTTAGCAATCGTGTTGAAAGTATTTGGGTATTATTGAATATTTATGATTAATATGCAATCATTAATATGCTTTATGCTCAATATTGAAGATAGGTATTAAGTATATTTCCAAAAAGCTAGTTTATTTACGAAATATTAATCACAGATTCACTTTCTCTTAACTATAATAGTTGTTAAATGCCTTCTAAATTATTTTTTAAATGTTGAAAATTGAGAATCTTTTAAAGGTATCTATTTTTAAAATTACGTTACTTTGAGAAAGGTAAAAATTTATTGTCCACCAATTGTACTGGTATGAAGTTGAAACTGTAAAAACATTTAATTGCTTTCTAAATGATTATTAGATATAAAGACACACAAGAATATTTTAGGGACATATTTTTTGAACATGACCTAACACTGAAAAATATAAAAAAAAGTTTTGCAAATAAATAACGAAAGTGTGAAGAGCAATCATATTGACAAATTTCGCATTTAAAGAAATACATCCGATTCCTATGTAATAGTTAATTTGTTTTATATTTAATATTTGTGTTAAAACAACTATATTTCCAGAATTATTAGTTAAGAATAATGTATATAAATATCTAATTCTATTACTACAATAACTAAAATTTCGTTTGTAAATCACTTTTAACTAAATAATCATTCGAGAACTTATGTATTGATATAGTTTAGTAAAGTACTAACGTCGATAAGTGTAAGGGATTTCTTTTACATTTAGAAATTTTATTTGAACTGAATTTAGTACCAGCCATAAGTATTTAAAAAGTTTTCCAAATTTATTTAATTATTTTGCTTATCTTTTTATTTAATATTCGAAATATAACCTAAATATAGCTCGAACATTAAAAGCTTATGCGTATAATAATATTCTAGATGTATTAAACAAAAACTCTTAAAATTTTTTAATTGCTTAGAGATTAGTTCTATAATATATTAATACAAAATATCAATATAATATAAACAAAAAAATAGTGTATATATGAATAGAAACTAGGAATATACACTTGCGATTTCTTAAGATTCACAACCTTGAAGACATTTTGTTTCTGCCAAATGATTGGAGTTTAATTACTAAAGAATGTGCAAAGATTCATAATTTATTGAGACAATACTTACTATTTGTGCAGAATTGTTTAATATAGGAGGTACAGCTTGTGCAGCTTGTGTTTAAAATAAGAGGTACAAAATAGACATACATACAATACTAATTTATTCAGACGATAGCGTCAATGAATTTGTTAATCTAAAACCGTAAAAAAATATTTCCATTATAAATTGTTTTCATAAATTACAGAAATGCGGGAAAATACGTAGGAACCTACATTTAAACAATATCAAATGGACAAATGTATCTAATTTTTATGTAATTACAACTTTGATTATAAAAAGCATCTTGTAGTTAGTTATAAATGAAATATTTCAGACTTGTGCTGAAATGTAAGATTTCTTACTCTTCAATTAATGTTTGAGATACAAAATAAGCATATCTTTAATATAATTTATTGATTTAAGAGACTTTGTATATATATTCATTGAGATAGCAAAAAAAATATATATATTAATTGTTTTCTAAACCGTTTGAATTTAAGTATGCTAGAACTATTCTAGTTAAGCAGGCAGAACAGTTCAGATATTTGATATGCCCCTACTTTAAAATTTGCCACACATTTTTTACAACATTATGGCAGTTTTACTAAACATATTCATACTAAAGTTTGCAAAGTTACTAATAAAATACTCTTAATACCCACATAATCATAAAGTTGTGTTGTATTTCATATTTGACATACAGAAAAAATATATTTTCAATATAAATTATATACTAAGATGATGTATAGATTTTCCTCAATATCAATAGTTAAGATTATTTTTTCTATCAAATAATGAAATTCTCATTATTATATTCAAATTCTTCTTAATATCATTACAAAGTTATTAAGTAATATCATTAGCTTTACAGTTTTCTGAATAATCTTTATTTGTTTTCAAATTTTACTCACTAATAAATTTAATATGTATAAAGCAGTTTACAGATACTGTTCAATTTCCTTATTGTAACTGAGAGATAGTTCCTATTACAGTACTTTATAATTATAAAAAATCTAAACAAGTGTGTTATTTACAACTTTATAGATTAGGTATAATTTTATTCACTGAATTTTTATCCATAACATAAAAATATTTATGCTATACAATCGTGATTCTCAAAATTAGTGTCACAGACCCTGTCATATACCTCAGCCTTATTCTTGAAATACCACAAAAATGATCATACGTATTAACAAATTCGTATAAACTATTCCTTCAGCAAAATTTAAGGCCAATAAGCATTATATGTGCATTTTTTTCATTTCATATTTAAACCGTTTTAAGAGTTTCCCTGCCGTGAAATTTTGTTTGCCCAACAATAAATCCAAGGAACAAAAATTGCTTGAAAGGCATTGCTTGGTTTTACTTACATAATGTATTAGATTAACACTCAAATTATGTACGTAACTGTCAAGTTACCTTGTATTTCAATTCAGTTTAAATAATAAATACATTTATAGTATATAACTAGTTTACTCAGATTACTAATTATAGATTTAATAATACTACTAACATTTTGGATTTGTTAATAAAATACTCTGATAAATATGAATATTATGCTGTTTTTGCCCTTTTTGCTATGTATATATTACGAAATGAAATTCAAATTCTTAAAAAATAATATGGTAGTTCAATTACAAATAATTTTTGTTAACCTGAGTTATTAAAGCAAAATTCCAGTTTGTTTGTCTTACTGAATACTGTAAACGAGTATAATGGTTTAATTTATAATACTTTAAATCAAAAATACGTATATTTCCAATGTAAATATGTAATGAAATATCGTAAAATATATTATAATAGAAAACTATATGACTGAATATAACAAGTTCATTTCAATATTTTTTCTATTATATTTTACGATATTTCGTAGTGTATATTATAAAAACCACATATTAAGCCTAATGCTAAAATAATATATTACTATTATGAACAACTTTTCGATTTTTGAAAATATGTCACTTATATATATATATATATATATATATATATATATATATATATATATATATATATATATATATATATATATATATATATATATATATATATAAGCATAAAAATAGAAATTGGGATGTAGCGTCAATACATTTAAATGATTATTAAAATATATCTTGAAAAATTAAATCTTAAAAAATTGTATAAGTAACATTAAGTACTTCAGATTGAATTTTTTTAATCTAATTTATAATATATTTCAGTTACTTTATCTTATATTATTCTAATTGAAATTTCTCGTCTCTTAATAATTATGCTAAACCTTGTAAGATAATTTTAAATTGCACCATTTAATTAACATCTTCACAATGTGGGTCGAAACTTAATTTAATGTTCATTAAACTAGATGACACGGATAGAAATTGAATTAATTTTCAATCATGTGAAATTAGATCTAATATCATATAAATCGAATTACTGGATATTTCAAAATGACATAAAAACTATACTTTTAATCATCAATGAATTATTTACAGAATTTCAGTTTTTTGGATTTATTGTGCTGCAATGAAGTCAAACATATAGTGACAACATTTTTGCAAAATTAGAAGACAATTTATAACTATAAAATTAAACTCATATATTAATAAAGTAAGGAATCATTTACTTAGATTTTTAAGCCTTTTTTAATTCACTGAATTTATATTTTTTGTTGAGGATTGAGCTTTTTTAAATGTTACAATCACTTAAATGTGTGTAACGATAATAAAATAGTTTGTTTTAGTAGCAAAATGTATCTTATTTTATGTTTGAAATCATATCTCACAGTGCTAAAAAGAAATTTTAAATACTTGTGAGTATATTACGTATAGCAAACTTTCAGAACGCTTGAAATAATGACTCTAGATATCGAAGTAAGGTCTCAATACACCCCACATACACAAATATATGTGTGTCTGCATGTATTTATTGGTGTACCAGTGTGTGCCTAAGTTAGCACATATAAATCTTGAGAGCGTGACTAAAGTGAGATTTAGAAAGGCATGAAATTTTTCAACGTACTACTCCAAACCAAACCTTATATTCAAATAGATTCCTACCCGTGTACTCTTAGAATGAACATTATAAAAACAGAAAAATAAATAATTTATATGCATTAAATAGCCCATAGTATAAATACAGCTATATTTTCAAAGTTAAAATTTCATAATGTTCTTTTTATCAGAGATTACTGTTAAGAATATTTGATATATAATAATAAATATAAAAAAATAAAAATAAAAATAAAATGATAGATGTAAGGGTAACAGTTTTATTTCATATTTTATACCAGAGTTTTAAATCATCCAATAATATAATAGTAAGAAAAACGTGTTTTCTTTTTACTATCTATTTATCTCTCTCTCTCATATATATATATATATATATATATATATATATATATATATATACATCGTTCCGTTATCGGATATCTAGCGTTAAGAAATAATTATATATTTCTATTTAAGTATATATTTAAAATATATCTCTATGTGACACACTACTCCAAACAAAGTTATATTTTATATTATATAGTACTAATTATTTATTACATAATATTAAGCTTATAATTTACACTTTAAAGGTAGTATTTACACCGTTCCATTGCGAATGACATTTATAGCCTAAATATCAGCAATAATATATTCTAATAAATAAATTTAAATTATTCAGGACACTGTTATTTCCAATTATTATTAAGTGTTAAAATTATTATTACTATTTTTAAGAAATGCAGAATGCATTTAAATACTTTAATTGCCGACATAAATTACTTGTTTCCGTTGAAGACATACAGACTTAACATAAATTTTATAATGTATGATATTACAAATTATATAATTTTGACTATTTTATTACTCTAAAATTTATCATTTAATTACGCTAAAAACTATTTTAAGAATATTAAATTGCATAATAAGACTGTTTTAAATCTTCAACTGTACATAAATGTGATATGTTTAGAGAATTATACAATTCTTACTAAAAGAATTATTATAAACAGTTAAATTTCACTAATTTTATAAGAAAAAAATACTAAATATTTTAAATAAGGATTTAATTAGAACAAATTGGAATAGAAATTGACATGTTAATGCAAGTTTCCCTTAAATCAGGTTTTAAGAGTAGTAAACGACGATCAAGGTATTTTCCTCAATTAATCATTTGGCTTAGGTTGAACTAGTAAGTGTGTAAGACTTAAACTTTATAGTGTTTTTCTTAACTTTAAACAAATCAACATTTTTTTGACATATTTCAACAAATATCTCAGAGTTTTAAATTTCAAAAATATAAATTCTGTGTTATATTTCTGGTACTACGTAGTCTACAGGATATAATTATATACATACATACATATATATATATATATATATATATATATATATATATATATATATATATATATATATATATATATATATATATATATATATATATATATATATATATATATATATATATATATATATATATATATATATATATATATATATATATATATATATCATTAGTTTTACCTAAAGTAATGTTTTAGATAAAAATATATATAAAAATATATTTTCAATAAAATAATTTTTGTAATGTATAAACAAATACTCATTTATAATGTATACGCGTTCTCTCTCTATGTATATGTATGTATAAATATTTGTGTGTATGTATTCATAACTATATATAAATGAATATTATATGCTACATATTTTGTATAAATTATACATACATCATCACTGATATGCATAGCTAACATATGATAAAAAAATTGGAAGAAAATCCTTATATTTTATTAGTAATATTTTATCTCATCGATTTTTATGTTCTAGAAATCTCAATGAAGTTGTGAATTAATGCAGTTGTAATTAATTAATTTTACGCATATCTTCCACAAAATATACTTTATATACCTCTGTTATTAAACTACATTCCATTGCAACAATCTAATTAATCAAATCCTCTTAATACTTTATAAATTATTCAGAATTTAAATATAGCATGAAGCACTTTTGTAAAGGTCACTTACAGATACAAATTTTAATTTTCAAATTTTAAACAGCAATCACACTGTTCACTTGGACTTGATTAAAATAATGGCTTATAGATAACTACATATTTATATAGAATCGTTAATAAATATTGAACAATTTATTTACTCTCTTTGTTATTAAAGACTGGATTTTATAGATGAAATTAAAATGTTTTGTATTTGTAGTGCTTATGTCCACTTGTGCATATAAAGGCGAATTACTGAGAAAGTTGCATACTGGTTATTAAATCCACATTAAATGTTTATGTATATATAATATTCTTAAAGTAATCCCTATCCCATTTAACTAAATCCCCTAGAAGCTGTGGGCATTTAAAAATTAATTAAAACTTTCAAACAGTTTAGCCTTAAAATAACCTAAATACCCCTTCCACAAAATATAACTTTTCCCATTAAAGCGTCCAAAATGAAATTCCTAAATTAAATTAATGCTCTCAAAATGCATTGCTTTACCATAATAAAAACAGCGTCGCCCTATGTTTAATAAAAATCTATTGGCACTATTAATTTAAAAGAATACTTAAAAAAACATAAATGGTTTCCTGATATTTATTACATGCTATTTATTAAGTTAATACACCCCGTAGACTAGGATATTATCTAATTTAACTGGGCTTCTCTGGAAGACTTCCAGGGATCGTTAAAACTTCATAAAATGCTGCATAGCAGCTTTTTTTCCGCTTTTAAAATTTCATGCAAATTTTGGTTAACCGTGTTTACAAATAGAGATCTCTAAAATTGTAATAAAATTTTATATCCATTTCTTGCAGCAGCAGACTTTTACGTTGTTTTCTATCTTTCATATCATAAAAAGCTGCATTTCAGCTTATAAATTTAACAATGTGGAGTTAGAAAAGGTGTGTACTTGTGAGTCACTCCATTTGGCAGATTATAAATATATATCTTCAGCATACGTGGTTTTTCAAATAGTGTTTTCTCTTTTACCTCTTCTGATATCGAACAAACACGCATGCGCGCACACGCACATACACACACATACACACATGTATGCGTATAGACACACAAATACATATTAAATTATATTAAATATTAAATACAATATTAAATATAATATATTAAATATTAAATACAATATTAAATATAATATATTAAATATTACATACAATATTAAATATAATATATTAAATATTAAATAAAATAATAAACGATATTTTTAATAAGGAACTAAATGTTTTTCCTTTATTTTAATTCTACATCGAAATGACAAAAAAACCAATCTGAGAATGCAATTACTTCTTTTTTCCATTAACTTATATATCCTTTTATATATTATCCTTACTTTTCCTTGTGGCTCTCATGAGATCTGAGTATATAATTTATAATTCGAACTTTTAATTCTTGGAATGACTCTTTTCCGTAATATTCTGGTATGTTAGCACATACAAATTGTCACCTAGAATAATTTCTCATGAGTAGATATCATGGCGCATGACTAGATATGAGTACAATAATTTCCTGATATTATGGTGGAATACTTGTTGCTGTGCGGACTTATGCTGACCTCTGTCCTAGTATGAAAGTATGAAAATAAATGAGATTTTAGTAGACATCTAAACTTAACTAACGTCAGAGTTGAGAGTGCATTTAATAATAAACTCAATTGTTGTCTAAATTAACACTTATTCCTCCAGAAAAAGTAAGGTCTACTTGCTTAGTACACCTTACTCTTTCTACTTGCTTACTACTAAGTTATGTATACTGAAGAAATTAGAAGAGTATTTATTAAAACAATTTATACTGTATTATCAGACATCTTTATATTTTACATTTACACGGATAAAACGTTTAATCACTATTGTTTAAACATACGACAAATATATTTTTTACAGTAATACCCACTTATTGTAATATTATTCATTATTATAGCCATAGTTGTTCTAATTTATTTTATATATGATAAACATTCTTAGGTTTACTATAGTTGAAAGAATACTTTATGCCTTTGTTGGCTTATAAAAGCAGGTTATCAGTAAATATTGAACATAAAGCATACATAAATGTTATAATTAAAAAAAAAATTATCAAGGGAGTTATTGCAAATATACTGCTAATATAATATTTGCTTTTGACATGTGTGTGAGTGTTTATACTTGTTTGATTTAATTCTATTAAAAATTTCATATAAAATACTTTTATTTTCTGATTCCAAACACATGTCTACACCTATATAATGATGCATTTAATTAATTAAATTTGGATTTCAGTTCCGGTTGGATTATTACATTCAAAAGTTGTCTTTGTCCCATTCGAAATGTAGAACTGAGTTTTATGAGTACAACCTGCTTTTCTATTTACTTATCCCCATATTATAATTATTATTTCCATAAATCTGCAAACCATATTACAATTACTCTTATATACATATATACATATATACATATATATATATATATATATATATATATATATATATATATATATATATATATATATATATATATATATATATATATATACATACATATATACATATATATGTACATATATACATGTACATATATGCATACATACATATACATATATATTTACATTTTTGCATACATACATACATATACATACATACATATGCATATATATGTATATATTTGCATATATACATATACATTTACATATTTGCATACATGCATATATATACAAATATATTTATATATTTGCATACATACATACATACATATGCATATATATGTATATATTTGCATATATACATACATATTTACATATTTGCATATATACATACATATTTACATATTTGCATATATACATACATATTTACATATTTGCATATATACATACATATTTACATATTTGCATATATACATACATATTTACATATTTGCATATATACATACATATTTACATATTTGCATATATACATACATATTTACATACATACATATATACATATATATAAACTTCTATTTAAGGATTCATATATATATATATATATATATATATATATAATATATATAATATATATATATATATATATATATATATATATATATATATATATATATATATATATATATAGTCAAATTCGATCTCTTTCGGTGTGTAATGCGAAAGTTTTATTTGTCATATTTTTTGTGTCAAGCTTCCTAGAAGAGCTTCTTTCCTTCAAATTTGTAGAGAAATGACACAATTAGCTCATTCAATTTCTTCCTGTCTATCCATGAATATCCACTAAATTTCCCCCAAGAGAGAATAACTATAATATGCATAAAATGCATTCAAACTGCAATTTCTTTCAAACTTCCATTGACTTTAAACTGCAGTTTTCTACGAACAGAAATAGATGGCATTTACTGACTCTCTGCATGTGTTATTTTGTTTACGACGAGCATGTCGTTTGAATATTTAGAATTCTGTCAATGAGCGAGCATTCCCTCGAGAACTAAAAGACAGACTTTGAGAAACTTCCTCTAAATGTAAATAGTAAAATGGTAGCAACATTAGGGCGAGCATCTTTGAGAGTCTCTAGATAACGAGCATACAAGGATTTGGAGATCAAGTTTTAATAGTATTGTGCGATATATAAGGAAAGTCAAATTTGTTGTTCAAAATAATGTTTAAAAAATGCTTATTTTCTGCGTGTTATTTATTCTCAATAGAGATCATATCAATCTAAGTTAATCTTCGCAAAGAGTTTAATAATAGAGTGTAAAGAAATAAATATATCTAGACAGTAAAAATGGTTTTCAATAAAAAAATTTAAATTCCAGAATATAACCCCCCCTCTCTCTCTGTCACATATGCACACATATCCCTTATATAATAATAGCCTAAGTTATCTGTTTGTCCGTCCTCGAAGTTATGAAGAGGTTCTGGAATGGATAGAGGCATCCATATTGGATTCTTGATGAGTTAGGTTTGTTTTGGTTTTGGAGTGCTACGATCTACTTTTGCAATACGAGGGCTAATGAGACCGGGACCTACTGCTTAAAGCTGATTCCGAACGGCTACGAACATCCCTGCCATAGTAGGATTCGAACCCACGAACTCCGGTTCAGAAGGCCAGCACCCTAACCATTCGGCCATCGTTCGGTTTGATGAGTTAGGGTTAGCAAAATTCAAAGCGAGTAAAGTTTTTCTTCTCCTAAACTATCGATACGGTTCTAAAATAAATTGGTATAAATATGCTTCATATCACAGCGAAAAATACTGTCGTCTTTAAAACGTTCGAAATCCTCCCTTCCCCCCTTTCGAGCGTTTAATGCCATTATTTCAAGCTCTATTTTACCCGGTTAAGAGCAGGCTATTAAATTTATCACATAGTAAATAGGTAAAAATAACATTTTTTCTAGTATCGTACTCTCTATCGTCAATTCTTTAAACCTGCCTCTTGCAATTTTTGCTTATATTATTCACTTTTTCACATTGCATCAAAGAACAAAGAAAAATGATCATTTTACAAGATTATAAAAAAAAATTATTTTAAAATGTAAAAACATCTATACTGTTACTTTTATTAATCATAATTTTTTAAGATTTCAATATTTTAGTATCGTTTTCTATACACTTTATCTATATACTTTAAAAACATTGTTCTACAGGAAATAAGTATCCATATTTTCTCCATTAAAACATTCATTAATGCCTATTATTTCTCTGGTAATGTAGTGTTGATAGCCAGCATATAGCCAGCAATTCTTTAAACCTGTCTCTTAGAATATTTGCTCATGTTATTCACTTTCTCCCCCTGTGTAAAACAACAAAAAATGATCATTTTACAAGATAATAAAAAGATATTTTACACACAATTTAAAATGTAAAAGCATCCAAACTGTTTCTTTTATTAATCGTAATATTTTGATGGGTTAATTTTTTAGTATCTTCATCTATACACTTTATCTATATACTTTAAAATCTTTGTTCCACAGGAAATAAGTATCCATATCTTCTCCATTAAAAACATTCATTAATGCCTATTATTTCTCTGGTAATGGAGTGTTGATAGCCAGCAGATAGCCAGCCAGTTAATAGCCAGGAATTCTTTTAACATGCCTCTTAGAAGTTTTGCTCATGTTTTTCACTTTCTCACACTGCATCAAACAACAAAGAAAAATAATCATTTTACGAGATATAATAAAAAAAATTTTACATACAATTTAAAATGTAAAAACATCTTTACTGTTACTTTTATTAATCATAATATCTTGATGTTTTTATTTTTTAGTATCTTTATCTGTACACTTTATCTACATACTTTAAAAACATTGTTCTACAGGAAATAAGTATCCATAATTTCTTCAATTAAAAATATTCATTAATGTCAATTATTTCTCTGGTAATGGAGTGTTGATAGCCAGTATATAGCAACCAGTTGATAGCCAGCAATTCTCCTAACCTGCCTCTTACACTTTTTGCTCATTTTATTCACTTTCTCGCATTGCGTCAAACAATAAAAAAAAATTATCATTTTACGCGATATAATAAAAAAATTAAAAATGTAAAAACATCATTACAGTTACATTTATCAATCATAATTTTTTTATGTTTTAATTTTTTAGTATCTTTATCTATACACTTTATCTACATACTTTAAAAACATTGTTCTACAGAAAATAAGTATCCATATTTTCTCCATTAAAAATATTCATTAATGCCTATTATTTCATCTCTGGTAATGGAGTGTTGATAGCCAGCATATGTTCTGTATGACCTGAATTCCACGTGTTCGGGGGAAAATGTAAAAACATACGAACGAATAGGGGTTTAGATGGAGTAAGAAATTTCAGAGTCATTAATGACTCGGAGTTGGAGGGAAGATACATTACGTGAGAAAATGATTCCCCATGGATTCCATTAAAAGAATTGGGTCGAATTTCGATTTTCTTTTTTTCTCTCGCCTAAATAGTTTGACGTCGATAGCGACTTAGGCAAAGTATTTTATAAAAGGTGCCGCAAGAGCGATATATTTAAGAGCTATTATACCTAATTAAGTCTCAAGTGCTATTACAGTATGCAATATTTTTAGAAAGGCTTTTTTTACATCTCCTCATATGGATATTACCGAAATTAATATTAAGGGAAAAAATTAAACAGAAATACGCTCTTTATTTATTTTTTGAATTAGATAAAATAAAACAAGCAATTTTTGAAATCGAGTTTCATTTCACATAACAGTCCACGTTCAGGTGGGCAAAATGTTCATAGACAATTATTTCAAACACATTAGATTTCAAAATGCTATTAAACATGAAATATTTATACTATAATTTCTTTAATTAAATATCTTTATTATATTCAGCATCCTGTAATAAATATGAATCCGGCCACAGAAACACTACAATTATTACTAATGAAAATTAATTACAATTAATGACAATATTTCTATTTTATTAATATGTGAAAACCCTATGAATTTCTAATCACCCATTCCCCCTGAAATTTATCGAATATTTCGCCTACTTAGTATATAACAGTAGTTAGTAGTTATATGTTTTGAAAAACAACACCTGTTATTTCTGTACTTAAAATATCTTTCATAAACATTTTGCATACGTAAAAAGGGGTAAACTTTCTATTACAATTGTTTAACATTTTCTCCAAATGTTTACGTTAACAATATATTTTACAATGCAGTATAAAATGCACAATGAATAAAAGTCTTTTTTATCCACACGGGTATTTGTTAAGCGTAAGTTCAATATCTTCGAAGCTGTTACTCATTTACCACCACCCTAAGATCACGTGCAGCTTAATGTTTGTTAGGGGGCAAGTGACATCAATCCCTCATTTCCTTAATTTAAGATAACAGTCCACTTTCAAGTGGGCAATATGTTCATAGACAATTTATTATTTCAAACACATTGGATTTCAAAATGCTATTAAACATGAGATAGTTATACTATAATTTCTTTAATTAAATATTTTTATTATATTCTGCATCCTGTAATAAATATGATTCCGTCCACAAAAACAGTACAATTATTACTAATGACAGTTTATTCTAAAATAATATATTTCTATTTTATTAATACGTGAAAAACCCTATGAATTTCTAATCACCCATTCCCACTGAAATTTATCGAATATTTCTCCTACTTAGTATATAACAGTAGTTAGTAGTAATATGTTTTGAAAAAAAACACCTGTTATTTCTGTACTTAAAATATATTTCATAAACATTTTGCATACGTGAAAAGGGGTAAACTTTCTATTACAATTGTTTAACATTTTCTCCAAATGTTTACGTTAATAACTATATTTTACAATGCAGTATAAAATGCACAATGAATAAAATTTTTTTATCCACACGGGTATTTGTTAAGCGTAAGTCCAATATCTTCGATGCTGTTACTCATTTACTACCACCTAAAGATCACCTGCAGCTTAATGTTTGTTAGGGGCAAGTGACATTAATCCCTCTGGGTCTTCGTAATTTAAAAGCAATGACCAAACAGAAAACCTCGAGGCTTGACCTGTCACCTTCAAATGTATCACTATAGAACTTGGAGAATACTGCGACGAAGAACATATTTTAAGTGCCCCAGTCGTCATTAATGAACAGGGTGGTACTTAGACCGGCTCGATCCTTGATCGCTAGCTTTACGACTGAGCTGCTATGATTCCGAATAAATAAGAATAGTAATATTGTGAAAAAAACGAATGATCTTGGGGAATTTTAATTCAGCCATTTTAAAAATAATAATTTTATTGTACTTTCAACGTTATTTCCATACATTTATTACTAATAACATACTAATTTTACAAAATTATAGATTAAAGATATATTAAATTAATATTGAATGTTCACTGTCCCCTTAAGTTTGGAAAAGTGGTAATTCTTTTAGAGATTAATTCCCGTAATTAGAAAAGAAACTTCATTAATATAAAATAAACCTTTAAAAACAGAAAAAATACTAGACCAGCGTACGTGAAAAGAGCACAACTATCATTTAATAATTATGTGAATACTAATTCCTTTATTGTACTAATAACTTCATAGCTTATACTTAATTTCGCTAAAATGTCGAAAAGATAAAAACAAATGTGATACTCTATCTTATTTTATATTTTGAATTTATATGTTTCCCAATTCATATTTTTCTTTTAAAATTTCAACCATGAGTGTTCATTATCCATTAGATGATTTATCCATTAGTTTATTTATCCATAGATTTTATTATTTATAGCTATATTATTATTAACATTTTCCAAAAAATTATTTAAAAGATGTGCGAACAACAAATTGCACTTTTTGGTTCGGCAATATCCAAGATAAGAAAAAATAAAATAATTAAATAAAATATTTAAAAGAAACTCATTAAAACAGCTTGAATAAAATAACTTTGCCGATTAAAAAATTCAAAATAAACATTTTTTAAACGCCTGAAGCTGTTTGCAGCTCCCAAACACTTGTCTGCTGTCTTCCCCTCAAAATTAAAATGGTATTTATTGGAATAGATTCAAAATTTCATAGATCTCAGAGGTGTTTTAAAATACTGGGTTTTTATGTGCTTTAATAATCGTTTTCTAAAATTTGATTAATTT
>CM063501.1:84770864-84788364 GCA_032207245.1 Pardosa pseudoannulata | reverse complement strand
ATATAATGTATATATTAATATATATATATATATATATATAAATATATATATATATATGTATATATATATACATATATATATATATATATATATATAACGTACACGTATTTTAAAAATACTGTAGTCATCACTGTAAAGCAATTATTAACTGTAGTAGCCGAGTAGATTGATGCAGACGCTCATTTACAAAAACATATTATATTCTGAAAGTAAAATGACACTAAACACATAAATTCCCGTAGGGAAAAAGAACACAAAACCCAGAAATATTTTTATATCTTTTACATAATGATCTTATAGGAAAAACCACGAAACCTGTTGGCCAGCCTTTTTATTAACTATTGGAAGGGGTGTGGCTCCAGGAATAAAGACATTCTGGTAACTAATTACGACTATTTTATTACTTCTAGTTTGTGCTATAAGATATAGTCCTTCTACAATCAGATTATTATTAGGTTTATAAATGTTAATGAACTTTATTGGTAATAAAGACTAAAATAATAATTATCACTCGCAAAATGGAAGAATGAAATGCTCACACAACACAGAAAGTTATTAAATAGAATGATAAACAAGTTTATCATTCAACGAATTTATGGTAGAACCTTCTTGACGTGAGACACTTTATAATTACTCATTTATGAGAAATTGAGTTAGACACACATTTATAAGAAACTTTTTTAAAACTTAGAATTAATGACAAAATGTAGCTAAAAATTGAATCTTCTAAAAGAGCATTGAAACGTAACGCTTTATTTAATTCACTTCCTATTAGTTTGAAGTTTCGTTTAATTTCAAGCACGAGATCTGTGTGATAAATGAATTTGCCATTTTTCTGTGAGCTGAATTATGATTTATTAGTTTTGCCTTAGCATTTGTTACATTCATTAAATTGAGTTTTTGATTAAAATTAAGAACATTTATTTATGACTTTTCTACCTTAAAAATAATAAGAAAACTATGATTTGTAGTTAAAAAAAACTTATAAAAGATGTTCAATTATTGAAATTAGATTATGTAATTTATTGTCTATTAATTTGAAATAACAGCTGGATTAAATTTCAAAATATCTTTAATAAATTAATTCTCCTAGTTTTTCTTAATTAGGGCTGAAGTATGATTTATTAGTTTTCTTTCTGTATCAGTTACGTTCATTACAATTTATTGAATTTTTAATTCAAATTCAATGAAACCGTTTATTTATGAATTTGTGACATAATCGAATAATGAATTTAATTTATTTAACATCTTTTTAAAAAAGATATCTACTTAAATCAAACGTTAAATCATTTAAATAAAGATTTGTAGCATAATGCATATTAATTTGAAGATTTGTTCATTTTCCAGCAGGAACTTTTTTGTTGTAAATGAATTTGTTTTTATTCTGCAAGTTCAAATATGTATGTATTACATTTATTTCACTATCTATTGTGGTAAATACGTTTTTAAAAATTAATTCACCTAACTTTAAATAAGTAGTTATAGATTGGAAATCAATGATGTTATATCTAGGTAAGTCACTGCAAGCGAAAGGAAAGCGGTTGGCTTAGCTGTTACTGTCCGTTCATTTAAAATCTCAATATTCCTAATCCGACATCAGTGGAATAAATGATCCTAACTTCTCCTTGAGATAACATATAATTTGTTATTACTGTTTTAAAGTTTGTTATAGTTATTGAATTATCAACTACTGGATGTCTTTATTAAGAGAATTAAGCTTATGTATGGTACTATCACCATAATCTTTTCGATTAAGGTTTTCATTTAGTTTTTGTATTAAGTTCTATATTTTAGCTCTATGAATGATAATTATTACTTTAAATTTATTCCAAATTGCTGCAAACAACCGTATCAGCAAAGAATTTCAAACTCATTCCGGTACAGGAAGCAAAGATCTTCTGATGTAACCATTATACGTGTAAAATATCAAGACAATTATATAGTTTATATGGAATTTTGATGCTTAAAGTATTAAGGAACCAAATATTGATTATTAGTGATTTGAGGCCTAAATGTTGTATGTACCAATATCAATATCTCTATCATTACATTTGTTTTAAATCATCTGAACAAAACTTATTATCTAGTTCTCTCTGCGTTAAATTCATGTTCATCCTATGTAACTATTATCCTTGTAAAATATCAAGGCAATTATATATTTTATACGGAATTTTAATTTTTGAAGTAATCAGGCCGCTAATATTGTTTATTATTGATTTGAGGCCTAAATGTTGTATGTACCAATATCAATAGCTCTACCATTACATTCATTTGAAATCATCTGAAGAAAACTTATTAATTATCTAGTTCTCTCCGCGTTAATTTCATGTTCTTAATAAGTAACTATTATCCGTGTAAAATATCAAGGCAATTATATATTTTATACGGAATTTTAATGCTTGAAGTAAAAATGTAGCTAATATTGTTTATTATTGATTTGGGGCTTAAAAGTTGTATGTATATATCAATAGCTCTACAATTACATTCATTTGAAATCATCTGAAGAAAACTTATTAATTATCTAGTTCTCTCTGCGTTAATTTCATGTTCTTAATAAGTAACTATTATCCATGTAAAATATCAAGGCAATTATATATTTTATACGGAATTTTAATGTTTGAAGTAATAATGCAGCTAATATTGTTTATTATTGATTTGAGGCCTAAAAGTTGTATGTACCAATATCAATAACTTTATCAATACACTTATTTGAAATCCTATGATCAAAACTTCTTAATTATTTAGTTCTTTCTGAGTTAATTTCATGGTCTTCTAACGTAACCATTATCCATGTAAAATATCTAGGCAATTATATATTGTATACGGAATTTTAATGCTTGAAGTATTAATGAACCTAATATTGTTTATTATTGATTTGCTGCCTAAAAGTTGTATATACCAATATCAATAGCTTTACCATTACATTTGTGTGAAATCATCTGAACAAAACTTGTTAATTATTTAGTTCTCTCTGCATTCATGTTCTTCTAATGTAACCATGATACGTGTAAAAATATCCAGGCATTTATATAGTTTATACGGAATTTTAATGCTTGAAATAATAAGGCAGCTAACATTTTTTATTATTGATTTTAGGTCTAAAAGTTGTATGTACCAATATCAATAGCTTTACCATTACATTTGTGTGAAATCAGCTGAACAAAACTTCTTAATTATTTAGTTCTTTCTGAGTTAATTTCATGGTCTTCTAACGTAACCATTATCCATGTAAAATATCTAGGCAATTATATATTGTATACGAAAATAATTTATTGTTTATTATTGATTTGAGGTCTAAAAGTTTTAATATCAATAGCTTTACCATTTTTCAATTTTAAAAACATATTTAATAGTTTTTTCAAAATTTCATGTTCTCAACAATCATTATCAAATGTAAAATAAATATAAATAATATATTACAACATTCTTTTGTGTAAATTTTTGCTTTAAAACCTAAAGACAGTATAATTAGTCGTTAAAGACAAAATAAGTAAAACACTCATTTATAAAGAATTTGTAAAAATTCGACAACACGATAAGAAAGAAAAAAATTAAATCTGCTCCAACTAGTTGCTACATCATTAAAACAAAACGTCCCATTTAATTTATTTTTAATTTGAAGTCCCATTTAATTTGAAAAGTGAGCTCTCATTGATTAATGAACTTCGTTTTTTTTCTTATGACTGAAAAATATAAATATAGCGATGTTTTACAAATTATTTACTGTAAATACAATTTAAGAAGCATCCGCTACCATAATAGTTGTTTTTAGTATCACCATGTTAGAAACTTTTAATGTAATTTTCATAGTGGGCATTGTAAGATTGTTTTGCGTACTTTTGTATTCTAAAAATTTACAATTTGTTCATATAATGTACTCCTATTTTGTTAGTTATTTCTTTATTTTATCTGATGCATACAGTAATTGTAACATAATCATCTCTTCAAGATTCAAAGAATTCGTTTCTCACAGTAACCAAACTGTCTGAGTAGAGCTCAAGTACTGTTATCTGGCTGAGTACAACTGCATCAATCTCCATTAGATTGAGAGTTTCCGATATATATATATATATATATATATATATATATATATATAATATATATATATATATATATATATATATATATATATATATAATCACGCTGAATTCTATAAATCAATCTACTCACTCACTGGGATCAACACCTATTTGACATCTTTAATAGTTGCATCATTACCACACCCATTTCAATAGCTCATGTTTACTTTAATAACAATAACGCCCTACGTAGCACAGTTTTTTGCTGACTATTCGCATAAAACGCGATCGAAGCTGTCAAAAAATTAGTAACTATGCACTTCACAGTCTATCGTAAATGCTTTGCTATCGTATGTAAATGATATAAAAAGATAGATATTTTTTGCACTTTTATACCTTAAACGATAATGGACGTTTAAAAGCATTTAAATTGTCTTGTAAATAAATATAATCGTTGAAATTCAGACTTAAATCAATTTTATCTCTTAAAACTCGTGTTAGTGCTCGACACATGTTTCCTAAATTAAAATTTCTGTGATCTAATTTTGAACAAACAATCAACAACATGTTTTCGCAGTATGCGAACTGGTGAGAACAGAAAATCAATAAAGTCTTTTGACTTGCCAAATACAAACATACAATAACACGTAATCTCAAAAGAATTCACGCTGAATCCAATAAATCAATCTACTCACTCATTGTGATCAACACCTATTTGAAATCTTTAATAGTTGCATCATTACCACGCCCATTTCAATAGCTCGTGTTTACTTTAATAATAATTACGCCCTATATAGCACAGTTTTTTGCTGACTATTCGCATAAAACGCGATCAAGGCTGTCAAAAAATTAATAACTATGCACTTCACAGTCTATACTTTTGCCGCGTATGTAAATGATATAAAAAAGATGGATATTCTTTGTTTGCAGTGTTATATACTAAACTATAATAGGCGTTTAAAAGCCTTTAAATTATCTTGTAAATAAACATCATCAAAAAAATTCAGAACTAAAATATCATCTGTTAAATTTGTGTTAGTCAACGACTCAAGTTTCCTAAATTAAAATTTCTGTGATTTAATTTTGAACAAACAATCAACAACATGTATTCGCAATATGCGAACTGGTGAGAACAGAAAATCAATAAAGTCTTTTGACTTTCCAAATACAAACAGAATAGCAAATAACCTCAAAAGAATGTACACCGACTTTCAATAAATCAATCAATGACTCATTGTGATTAATACCTTGGTATCTTGGTTATTTGATTACCATACTCATTTTACCAATATCGTCCTTGATGGCGCCGTTTTCTACCAACTATTCAAAAGTATAAGTTAACCAAGCGTTTATATCATGAATTAATTTACCATCAACTTTCTTACTGCATTTTTGCATCATTAGATAAGTTTTAATGGAGAATGATGATAGAAAAAAGAAAATTAAGTTTTACTGTATTTTAGTAGTTAATTTTAAAGCTGGTACTTTCTAGTACCAACATATGTTTTCGACTCTATGATAGAAAATAAAACATTTAATTATGAATAAAACAAATGAAATGCTTACCTGGGAAGTATAGAAGTCTCTAAAAATAATAGTACCAAATAACTAGTAATAAACCACTAAATTTATTCAATACACGTGTATCAACTCTACGACAAAATGACCTTCGAATGCAGCTCGCCAATTATAAAATTTCTACAGAAAATATTACTTTTAGAAGGCTAAATTAAGAATGTGTGGCAATAAACAGGCTTCAATGCAGTAAAAAAATTATATTATTTAGAAATTGTCTTCTGATAATGAAATGGATTCATAACTTAAAATTTTTTTGAAAAAATATTCTATAATTTTTGTTAAATGCCATGATTTTTAAGGTCCTTTTTTCCATTTAAAAGAAATATGATAAACATACTATTTTTTTCGTGTAATCTTAAATAGTCATTTAAATGAAAGAATGCATGTAATTATTTTTTACGCTTATGTAATTATTACACAAATAAATGCGCTCGTTATTATTGATGTGCCAAATCATTAATATTTTGTATTTAATTAAAGTGCAACAGGAGAGTGCAACTGTAGCTAGCTAATTCAATGCAGCATTCTCGCACTTTGAAAACACTGTAAGATAAAAATTCATTTCATTATAAAACATAAAATATATAATACATTTTTTCGGAAATAAATGAGACTTGATAATGATTTACTTCCTTAAAAATAAAAGAAAATCACACAACGTATAGTGCTATAATTTAACTAAGAACTTCGAGTGTACTTTAACTATTCACAGGACACACTCCAAAATGAATAGTAGTTGAGCAGTGTTATTAAGATGATAGTTCAACACCATCACACATATCAAGTTAAATTAGAAAATATTTTAACTAGATGAAATGACATTTCAAATCAGAATAATCCTTTATTTAAACAGGCTGATCAATGCAACGATCACTTCTCCGAGAAAGGATACGTATGAAAAGAAAAACCATTTACTTTTATACTTTTCTAAAGATCTTAATCAATAAAGATCGGAGTATCATTCGAGATGTGAAATAACATGTGCCAGAAGAGTCATTAAATATTTTTATGACAAGAGCCTCAGTTTTATAAAAATAATTTTTATTCGATACTAATTGCTTAGAATTAATTTCCTCTTCTCAACTTTCTTATTTATGTCTAAGATAGATTCGATTTTTCTTCTTTATTATTTTTGTTCCAGTCACGTTATCATAGCATTAAGTATAATAAAGAATGAAAGTCGTTAAAATGGACGCATTAATTTTCTTTCTATGAGATTCACCGTAATTTGCTTCTTTAATATCAGATCACAAAATACTATCACTTATCAGTATCAAATATGATACATTTTAAAAATTAAAACTGTAATTAATGATATGACAAAAATTTAGAAATACGATATATGTTAATCATTTTATATTACAGACAAATTCTTATAAATTTACTTTTATTTTTCTTATATCTAAAATAAAAATGTTTGTAAATTTGTAATTTGGGGTATTTTATGTAAATATTCTATATTAATTCAGTAATATCTAACGTTCTTATCTGCGTAGAGTTAAAAAAATAGTCTATAGATTCTTTTTTTATAAAATGATATTTAGATAGGAGTCCTATAATATACCCTAAATGTCGAAGCATTTATTATTATTTATTATATATTTTGTAACAGAATTTTATGATACTTTCCTTCAAAAATTCCACGAACACTGTTTGAATAAACATAACGTGGTAAATAAAAATTTCGTATTTTCTAAAAAGAATAGATTCATCAAATGTGCGTAAATCTGACCAAATAGCCTCTCACCTGTAGGATAATTCCAGTAAAAAAAGTTTTCTGCTTGAGCCAATATTTAGTGCCTTTCTAAGCAAGTATTCATATCTTAGAAGAACTTCGAGGTAAATATTTTATATTTATTAAATAATGGCTTAAGATGCATTCTATTATTTATATTAATAAAACTTATTAAATGAAACACTCAAATTATTATAAAATATTAACAAACATAGGTCATCTCCCTACTACACTTTTCATGAGACAGTTCCATGATATTTTAATGAAATTTAATGTTTGATATATAATTACTAGCAAGGTGGAGCAAGTTTCAGTATATATCCTTAAACACCTAAATATGTTACATGAATATGTAACGGAAAAAGTGATAACTTACTGAGACTTATAATACCGTTATGCTTTCAAAATTCTGTCATAGTACATGTAACAGTAATTAAAATGGAATTTAAAAGCCTGAATTATAGATTAATTACTAGTTTTGTACTATTATGCTTTTTTGGATTAATTTATATGAGAAGACTAACACTGAGTTTAATATAAACTTCAGTAAACAGGGCACATATTTTTCGGCAACAAAATCTCAGTCATATTGCTATCTACTAAAATTATTATAAATCCAGAAGCTTTGTTCTAATGTATTCAGTAGTACTTATAAAACTAAGATACGTCCAATACTCTGTGTGCAAAGTTATGTCCAATAAAGTTAAGATTTTGTTATATAATGAATTATTATTCGGTAAGATCAGCCTTACTCATTTAGAAAATATTTCTAGCTGAGTCATCATGTATGATATTAATTAGTATCATATTTCACAACTACTCCAGGGTAAGTTGCACGTATTTAAGAAAATGCCATGCACGCCTTGCAAAAATAACATAAGGGAAAACAATCATTACGTAGACCTCGCTTAATTGACAAAATAAAGATATCTTTAGCACTTTGACTGCCAGATGCATTTTCCATGGTTTGTCCATGGCGCCGACGTGAACTTTACATTATGGGATGAATATGCTAAAATATTATTTGTAGCAGATACAATGAGTTATAAAATCATGCTTGAAGCAGTTTTCGTTGTGAGGGTCACCGGCGACTCCCACGACGCGGTAGGCAATTGTTACGATTGTCCTTTTTTTTTCTCAAACAATCGTGCTTTAACCCATATTGTACCACACCAACTAAATATTTCTGGAAGATATTAAAACTTAATCCATATCATTAATATGGTGTAAATAAGTATATAAAACCAAATTTTTGAAAAAATATTTTTAATTTTTTATGTAATTGGCTGTCCTATAAATAGGACAACGGTCCATTACACTACTAAAACTTAATATCACTTACATTGCATTAGGCTGATTCATAGATAAAATTTGGGGAAACAGTCAAAACAAAGTCCAACATTACATTTTAAGCATACTGTTGTAGATTTTCTCTTGCAGTTATTGAACTAGTAGCAAGAGAGTAAGTTTATCTTGTAAAATATCTCCAGTTTTCTGAATAGAATAAACATCTATTTACCCCTTGTTGTTTCCACGTGTGTGAACAGGTGTTTGAACTGGTTTTCATTGAAAGAACTGGTTGTCATGGAAAAATAATCGGGATTGGACCATCGTCTTAATTTTAGGGCACCTTTGTTATACTTACAAAATACACGTGTAAAATATGTTTTGCAACTAAAGCATTCAGCTACATTATTAGCTCTGTTTTTAAACTAAAAGTAATCTCCACAATGTTTAAAAAATAATAATAGTAAATATAAAATTAAAGATTAAAAAATGACAATTTTTAAGAGGTTGCTGAAAATAAATTTTACAATACAATATAATTTGATTTCTCAGTTTTTTTGTTACTATGCTAAAGTGTATCTATTTTAAAGGTGTTAAAATAAAATCCAGTCAGAAAATATTTATAACTTTATTATTAAATGAAATTTTATTTGCTGTCCTGTTTATAGGACAGCGGTCCAATATGGATTGCTAAGTGATTACTATCTTTCTTTAGCAAAGCAGATATGAAGAACTATAGCACAGAATTTCACTAAACAAATGGTGACATATTGTTCCGACTGCATTGATTCACCCTTTTCTTTGCCTTGAATGTTTCAATTTGACTCATCGCAATGTGCACTGATAAAATAAAAATTTCGAATAAAATAATTTTTGTATGTCCTATTTTGCATTAATTGCTTCAAACCATTATAATAACAATGGTATTATTGAAAAATTTAATATAATTATGTACATATTTAATATAATTATGTACTTTTATTTGCTGCGTCGCCAGTCACCGGTGACCCCCACGGCGCTGTAGTCAAGTCGAATGCCGGTGACCGGTGAATCTCATAGCAGTCAACGTGTTAATGGCTTAAGAAAAAAAATTATAATTTTTTAAATAATTTATTTTATTAACACCGGTTGTTAAACTAAAAAGATTGTTAAATTATTCTGTAAAATATTACAAATTCAAGTCAATTAATATTTTACATTTCTTAAGAAGGATTGTTGTAATGTACATACAACCTATACACCAGTGTTCGTTATAAGGGGGAAACACAGAATGAATATAATACTTTAAATTGAGATTCAGACATTTATTCTATACATTCATTTACAAATAGCTCCTTAGTTATCATATATCATAATCATCAATTATTTATGTCTTCTATTTACACTATAATTATCACAATTCCCTTTATAAGGAGTTATTATTAACAGAGGCCTAATTTAAGTGACTGTAAATATTATTTTATAAATTACCTCCATTAAAGTCACAGGGGAGCAGGCAGGGGCTTTTCTCTCTACGTCAGTCTTCAGTTAGTGAAGAGGGTCAGGTAGAGGCTTTTCTCATACGGTGAGTCGGTCCGGGTGTTCGGGAGCACGGAACGAGTCGATGCTGGTGGATTCTTGTCCCACTTCTCTCGAATCCCGACTTTAACTCTTCTCCTTAACTTCGTTTCCCAACTCCTCACCTCGGTTCCAACGCCCCTTTTCCTTCCTTGCCAATCACTTGTTTCCGGGAAATTTTCCCACATCCCTATGCCCTTCGGGAGTGCAGGTGGGCTCATTAAAGTAGCCCCTTCTGTGCAAGCTGACATTACTTTTTAGTCCCTGCTCCCATACCTCACGGTTACAGCTCTGTGTGAGCTTGACCGTTACGCTGCCATTCCGTGATCTATACCTTCTCTGCAGGGATCCCTAAACTTGACGTGAACAATTGGAGTCCTAAATTCCTCTATCAAAATCGTCCCACAGCTGTGCATGCACATGCAGATCACCGTGGGAAAGTACCGCGGTACAAGGATATTGCTGAATACCGAAATGTATTGATTAATATAATTATCTCCCTTTGATGTGCATTGCCAAAATAATGTTCTTTCAAAGTACTGTTGAAAAACAGTTAACAGAAAGTAAACTGGAAGCTAAAACTTCTATTTATGAAATGAACACACTAGTTTTGCTTCATTCCGCTTTCTTCCAGATTAATTTACATGAAAAGATATTTTTTATTCATCCACGCATAAAACCAATGCATTATATTTATTAAACAAGAAAAATCCATAAAAAAAACTAATGATTTTTTGACAAGATAAAAATAGAAATTACTTTTTTGTCCAAAATGTCATGACTGTGAAAATACTTTCAAGGAATTAAGTAAAGTTCGGGATAAAAAATGTTTTCAATTTTGTTCTGCATATTACTAGCTGGCTTGTTTACTGAGTTTCAATGAGTCCAAAGAAATTGCCTTTTCTATGTTCTATTGTGGAGTTAATGTTTTTTCATAGCTAGTACAGAGATGTGCGTGTGTTTAGATAAGAGGTTGACAAAACAAACAAGCAACGTTAAAATATGTATAGCTTTGAAAAACAAATGTTTGTTGTACATTTCTAGCTGAATGTTTCAGCATAGTGGTTATGAATAATTCAGTAGTTTTTGCTACTAAATTACACATAGTTTCAAAAGAAATGATAATATAGAGATTTTCAATCAGAAAGTAAATTGAGTTAATAGATTTGAGTAATTGCATTCAAACAGGCGCTTTTTCAGTTTTATATGAAAAGCCTTTTATGAAATTCTATTCATTTAAAACCTATGATACAATTTAGATCCACCAATATTCACTTTCCCAATAATCGGTGGCTGAACAACGCAAAAAAAACTATATCAAATTAAATGGTATTTTAGTTTTCATCAATATAATTAGCGTATGCTTTTAATATTTGGTCTAATGGCTTCAAATTCGGTCATGGTCACAAATTCGGAAAATACTTTAATTAAATTAATGAGGTCATCGTAGCTTGTAACATTTTCTAATGATACAGCTAATTATCAGAGGTATTTGAAACTATTTCTGTAATATCATGCATTTCAAAGTCTAAAAGTTTACTGTGTTGTTAAGATATTTATACGGTTGTACATTTACCATTATAGAAAATGATAAAATTTTAAGTATAAAATAAATTGTATAATATAATTTTATATTAGTGTCACAAATTATCCTTGGGAAATCATACAAAGCATTTATTAATATCAGCTGTAAAATTAAAATGTTATGATTTAAATATTAACTTATTAATTAATAAGAAAGGATTTTAATTTCCATTTTTAATGGGTCTAACATCTATAATTTTCCTGTATGGGGAACACATGGGTAATGAGAAAGTAATAGAAATTATCAAAATATAATCGTGCATTAATTTCACTCTAAATTTATTGTCTTTTTATATTATGCACACATTTCAAATAACCATACTTCGTAAAGCGTATTCAAAATACAGTAAACATACGAAGTACTGTTATAAATGCATGGTCTGGTTTCAATGTACAGTGTTAAAGATGTGCTAATGTGATCACTTTAACATGTTTTATGCTTGTGTACTTAAAATTGTAATTTTGTACAAAGGTTTCTTGTTTTTAAATGGTACCACATTTCCTGATGGGTTATAAATGTTAATTTGTTAGGAGTTAGAGCACTATAATCAATTATAACATCATAAGATCTAATCAGACATACACTCACTGCTTAAATGAGTCTTCGAACGGCTAAGAACTTTAGATATGTAACGATATTTGTACACTTAAGCTCTTGTAACAAGAGACACAGCCCTAAACATTCATTGACCGTCTGTCAAAAGATTTCCTTTAAATCAAATTTACATAGAATGCAAACTAATAAAAACATATGTTATATCTTATTTCTTGATGTTTCAGGTAGACGAACGCAACACCACTTTCTAAGCGTTGTATTGTAAGGCTAAATTCTTGTTTAATGATATATTTGATATATTCTAGATAATGCAAATTATTTTTCGGTTATGAACTTTAATTGTCTCTTTCTAGTAGCCTCTTGGTGCTAAACTCTTTAAAATAGATAAATTTTCCTTTCTCTTGGAGAAATGAATTCGCCAATCTACTTTCGCCTAACTAAGATTTCTAAAATTTTCCCAACAAAATTCTTAAGGCCGCACCTAGAATCAGTTCCTCAGGCTGGTAGCGTTCCTAAGGTTATAAGAGACCACATGACTAATTTTCGAGAGAGTTGACTGTTGGAGATGACCACACACACACACACACACTATATATATATATATATATATATATATATATATATATATATATATATATATATATATATATATATATATATATATATATATGAACAATTATATTATAACAATTACACACTAAAACTACAGCAATTTTGAAACCGAAAATGACGAAGTAGACGAAGTATTGAGTTTTTATAAGAAGGAACATATCATGCATTTCGGTTAACTGTTCAGATAAAGAAAAATATTTAACTTTCGATTATCTTGAATACGGTAATAAACGAGCAACTTATTTGGGAT
The DNA here is from genome assembly GCA_032207245.1 of Pardosa pseudoannulata. Taxonomy (NCBI): domain Eukaryota; kingdom Metazoa; phylum Arthropoda; class Arachnida; order Araneae; family Lycosidae; genus Pardosa; species Pardosa pseudoannulata. Next base: position 84,775,186 of record CM063501.1, on the reverse strand, counting down.
AAAATCAGAGAGAAAAGAGTCAGAGATCAGTGAGATTTCGTTATTTGACATACATCTTAAGGAAGATTTCTCTAACAAAGGGCTTAAAACACACTTGATGGTGATGGGAAAGAGGATTCTCGATTAGATATAGACGGATTACGTTTTATTGCTCAGATTACGAATCTGAAGTTTTAATTATACATGTCCATATTACGTCGTGTAGGATTTAAATCAGATATGGCAATTACAGGGTATAAATGCCAAGTTTGGCACGGTTTTCCTGGAACGCCAAAGAAATTGCAGTACTAATAAAAATATATAAAATAAAACAAATAATTGTAAAACTGTGTTACGCATGTTTGATGATATGTAGGCATGAATATACGGGTCAACTCGTTACTATGCAATGTGCTAGATGACGTAAAACACACAAAATTTGTACAGTTTCCGGTCCATCTATTATAATCATGATTTAAATTTAAACTTGTGAGATGTTTTTATATAAAATATTTTATTGCTATGTTTCGTTTATTATTTCTTAAAAAAATAACAGAACAAACAATAAATGCATATATTGTATGTTTCTGGTGTTATCACTTTGAAGGACCAAACCGATTTAAGACGTTTATGCTCCCTAACTGCTGTGTGTGAACGTAAAATATTATCATAGGCAGGCATAATGTATATATCCTTACTAATATTAATGCAACTTAATTATCTCACACATTTATTAGCTAAAAAATTATAATCTTTTGAAGTGGCATATTTAAAATGGTGTTTCTTATTATATAAAAAATAATTTGTTTAGCCTTGTTCTGTTCAGTAGAGTTAAAAAAATTCATATGACGTTTAAAAGGCTGGATGGAGCTACAAATACAAGTACATAAAGTAGATCAAAATGTATGGTGCATTTAGATAGTAAATGTTATATGCACATTACTAATAACAATATATAAATAGTACTTTGGAATCATTATTAATTTCTTGTAAAAAGCAAAATGAATCACTGTAATCACAATGAGTTTCGAAACTCAAATTGTACTCCGGAAGAAACTAATTCCGAAAATTTAAATGTTTATCATGAACCTTTCTGAACTAACCATGACTTTGTTATTATGACTTATTAAGTTTTGTTCAGGTCTCTTCATTCCTATAAGTGAGTATGCACGTGCATACGTATGTATCTACGATAACTCTAAAAAAAATTAGCCTTAAAAAGTAGAATAAATTTTGTAGTACTGATATAATGTCTAGTTGTGCATCTCTTCATGTATTTCAGACTCCATATAGCGGAACATTTCAATGTAAAGCTTAATTACGCTGTAGGGTGTGACTTACATTTATTAATACGCGTTTGATTGCAATATGAATTCAATATGGCGGAGAATTTTTATCTAAATCATATTGATTCTGTGTGTGCATAAATCGATTTGCCGTAAAATGCTGAAATTTTGTAGTATAACAATTGTTTTATACATTTGCGCATATCTTTTTGATTGCATTCTACACTCTATCGAGCGAAAAAGTTTAATATAACGTATATTAAATCTATGTGGCATAATTGACTGCGAGCCATAGTTAGGTTAAAGTTTTATATTTCAGACTATGATAATATCTAATTTAAACTTTGTTGAAACAATCGAAGCAAGTTTTAAAAGAACGGGCGTGGTCGATATGTGCCTGAAGAACTGCCTTCCTCCATGATTCACCATTTAACTGTAGGTCAAATTCATCTTTCACAATCAATATATTAACGGTCTTGTTTCCTACAGTTATTTCCCCCGAAAACAAAATGTTCCCTTTATGCCGTCTGCGTATTTTTGACCAAAGTGGCACGTCAATCAAAATACTCAAAAGGTTAAAAGCACTTAATAGAAAATTCCGTCCATATCTACATGGATACAGATAAATTGCCTTCAACAAAAAGGTAAATAAGGAATAAATCAAGCACAGTCAATGTAATTTGTTTCTGTCTTCAACAATCTTCAACAAATCTGAGAATTAAATTTTCAATCTGTGTTATCAAAGGTTTCAAGAATTAAATAAAATATGAATTAAAATATGAGGACTAAATATATGAAGTGCCACTTAAGATGTTTGGGTATCAGTCCTGTTGTAATCTTCTACTACCATGGTAACATTCGGGGTAAAGTTATCTATTTATGGGCAGTTTGTATTGAAAGGTGTATTTAAAAATATTAATTGTTGTAGTTACTCATTTCCTGGCGAGATCCAATAGACCCCTTAGTAATATGCGACTAGTCTATGGCTAAAGCTAATGTGCAGCTTCACTTGGAAGAGGAACTGTGAGAGCTGAAGATGGACTTAATGGGAGCTTAAAAATGGGACCTGGTAAGTAATAAGCAGAGACCAAGCTGAATATCCCTAGACATATCGTTTGTGAACTTGCAGAACACTGCAAACTCAAACCTACATTATGTGTCCCAACTACCATTAATGAACACGACGATCTTTGACCGGCTCGAGACTTCAACTCTCCACTCTCCGGTTATAAAATTGCTGCCTTTAAGGACTTGCCTACCGCAAGTCTAAAAATGTTTTGGACAGGACATTTTCTCCAAAAAAAGGATCCCATCGAAAAAAAGAATGGACAGGAAAATGCTATTTATGCGTGCATAAGCTTTATAAGCTTTTTAATAGTTATGCTGGTAAAATATCCTTTTTGTGTGTTTAAAGATAACTATAAAAATGCTCAGAATTTTTTTAAATGTATTGTTTTGAGACTTTAAATGATATTAAACTGATATGTGGAAAATTTACGGCTTCATTATCCGTTTCATTTTGTATGAAGAAATCTTTACATAAAAACCATTCAGTAGAACAATTTTCCCCATTGGTTAACATGGAGTTAGGTAATTGTAGTCTGTATTGAAAATCGGTATTATCCACTTAAGGTGAAAATTATTTTAAACCAATTTTTATTAATTAGCACTCTTTTACGAAATTCCTAAATTTTTTTTATTTATATACACCTTAGAGTTTTAATGATTATAAAGCTTTTTCTTCCTATGAGACAGGGAAAAGAACTAAACCAATTTTCGTTTTTCCGATTAAATAAAGAAAAAATAAAGATAATGACTCTCAAGAGAATGTTCAGAGAAGAAAAAATTATTCCCAAGACAAACAGAAAAAAAAAATGTTATACAGGGAAAGTTTATTTCGTTTTGAAGATTCAACCAATACATGTATCTCAAAGCATTAATTTATTACCTTAACAAGAATATAAGTAATAGTATGATTTCCAAAATAAATATTAACAGTAAATATATTAATTTACTGTTTATAATCCTTATACTCTCTTTATTGACGGTATACCGTAAAAGAACTTTTACATAGTAAGTAATAAAAAATGAAAATAATGCGCACATATTAATTAACTTTTAACCCTTTAACGTGTACGATCGAGTTAACTCGAGCTCGCTAAACTAGCCAAACTGTGCACACTCGCGGCGTTCTACTATAATTTTACACACTCGAATGCATTTGAGAATTGAGAATAACAATGTGAAAGCAAAACAAAAATCGTTTTATTGCTATTTATCATTTACATGGGATTGTAATCTATACTTACTTATTCAAATATAAAATATGTATAAGTTTTTCAACTTATCATTTACGACTTATCTCTTCCTTGTGTATTCATATTAAGATTCTGATTCAGAATTTTCAATATATATTTTAGTAAAATATAAAATAAAATAAAATATAATTGTTAATAATTTTATTACTAAGCTCTGGCTCTAAAGACATCCTTGACTCGAAGCCTCACTTTATATACTTTTAACTTATCACTTACAACTTATCTCTTCCTTGTCAGCCGTTTTCTGACAGTGTATTCATATTCCGATTCTGATTCAGAATTTTCAATATATATTTTAGTAAAATATAATGTAAAATAAAATAAAATTGTTAATTTTATTACTAAGCTCTGGCTCTAAAGACGTCCTTGACGCGAAGCGTCACTTTATATACTTTATTCTTGAGATATGAACTAATAATGACTTAGATACTTAAGGGTCTCATATCCTTGTCAGCCTCCTTATCAAGGGATGACACATCATACTGTCAATTGGTACTGATTCGCTCAATTTAACAATATACTCTTTCGACAATAATAATAATAATAATAATAAAATATTCAAAAAACAACAAAATTTATACCAGCTCTGGCTCTAAAGACGTCCTTGACGCGAAGCTCAAATTTTTAATTACTTTTTCTTGAGATTTTTGTAATTTTTATGGCATACAAAACACGTTAAGACAACGTTCTAAATTGTGTTTTTTACATTAAAAATTGATTATTTTTGGCTGGCCTTTAA
>CM063501.1:84748364-84765864 GCA_032207245.1 Pardosa pseudoannulata | reverse complement strand
AGCATGGAACTGACATAGAGTTCTGTGAATAAGGTCGCATTTATATATTTATCAGTCTAAGTGCGGAAGGAAAACGTTCCAGCACACATAATTTAATTATCCTGATTTAATACGGTTTTAATTCTGGAAAAATTTAGACAAACAATAACTAGTTTTAACATCATTCGATACGGTACTACAGAACGGAAAGGTTGATTAAAAAAATTAATTTAGGTTTAAAATTAACTTTTTATTTTTCCTTATGAAAATTTATATATATATATATATATATATATATATATATATATATATATATATATATATATATATATATATTTGTATATTTATTTGCTTATATATTTCAATATAAAATACGAAAAGTTGGTTAAAAATTAAATAATTTTCGGCCTATTGAGATTTAACTCAATAACTAAATTTACGCTCAAAGCGTCCGCTCCCGGTACAACTCCGCTGCAAAATGTTCCCGCACACAATGTGTTAAAGAAACCATTGCCATCTTTTGTAATGTCCAGTCAACAGAAGTGAATTATTTCACTTGCTGATATGTCTTAATAACTTTTTTAACGAATTCTGTCTCTAGGAAGATATAGTGGAGTTTAATAGAGCAAGGAGTTTGTTTGAATTTTATACGGAGATTTCAGTATGAGGTTATTGAACTGTCACACTCACTGTCCCCCTCAGACCGACGACCACGTGATACTTAATTTTTCGTAAATTCAAAGCATCTTTGTAAAGGTAAGGTTAATAGCTCTTACGCACATTCAAGCTCATGTGACATTGGTTTAGAGAGTTGTACCTCTAAAGGAGTTTCAAGAGCTTTTGATGACTTGTTCACATGCTTTCAGAGGTGAATGGTATATGATGACGACTAATTTAAAGTACTGTTACCAAAAGAAAATTTTCAGATCGAATAATTGTCCAGATCTTTCTGTCCTACTTTTACTTGTTTTTGGCGTTCCGCAGTGGATGTATTAAGGTTAATTAAAATCATGGATAGTTTACCTTGATGTGTGGTATGAATAATGAGTACACTGATTTGTTACACGGGATATAAACAAAAAAAGCATGCATGTTTCCAAATCTATCAAGGCAGAACCGTTTAATAAGCGATGTTCTTACCAATATATAAAAAAATTGTAAGTAACGGATTTTAGATTGATATGTATTCTATATATTTTTGTAAGTCTGATAAAACAAAAAATATATTTGTTAAAAACACATTTCCACAAAATACATTTCACAGAATGTTAGAAATGATTAATATGATTAGAATATGCTTTACAATCGCTAAATATGTTTGGTTAAATATATTTCCCAGATATATATAAACTTAGGTTTTAAAATTATTTTTTCTTGGTTCTAACTCTTCCAGAAATAAAACCTCAAATCTTATATAAATTGTAGAACTTTGAAAATAAAACCATTCTTCTACATCGTATTATCTTCGACATTTACGGAAATTAATTGAAGGAAGAACCTTTAGATATACTTATAGTATTGGACTAAAGCCAATTGTAAGATTTCCCTCGGAGTATTTCAGGTTACAAAGTGAAATGTGTAGAGAGTCATTCTAGAGTAATCAACCGTGGATTCTATAATGATCTTGTAGCCATTATATTAAGTTGCAAGCTTAAGGATAGGATTGATCTCCAGTCAGTCTTGCAGTTTATATTGGGCCATTGTAGGGTGTTTCCCAGAGAAAGGGATAGATCCAATCACTGTCTAATAACAGTTTATCGCTTTTATTGTAAGGCATCTATCTTTCTTGCCTTCTAAATACTAGTGGAAACTCGGAAAATAGAAATATTTTGTATAAAATTTTAGATTATTAGAATTTTATTATGTATGCAAATATAGCTCTTTTAATCATTTAGCAAACTTAGTATTAATTTACCCAAACACAGAACAAAATAAAAATAATTTGTGGATATGTTTATCTGTTTTACTATCTGATAAGTGGAATAAATATTTTATGAATAAAAACAAAATAGACGTAATCAAAAACATGAAACTCTTATTGATACAAATCAAACGATACAAAACTATGAAACACTGATAATTACTGTCGTTCTATTATTATACAGTGATCCTTCGTTTTTTGCGGTTAATGAGGATCAGAACCTTCCGCAAAAAACTGAAAAACCGCTAAGTAGGATTTGCCCCTTGGAATTTTCATGTATGCGGGTACACGAATGTTTTAAATAAGTAAACAGTATTTATACTATACACATTTAAGACAAAAATTACAACAGTATATGTATTTACTTAAGCGTGTCAGTGCTAATTAATAAGCTTAATAGTAAAACCTTACAGAGTAATAAACTATCAACATTGCTTTCTGAGAGAGGCGAAGTCTTCTTGGTGGCGGAGGAGATGCTCTCACTTGACTCGTAAACGTTAGGCTCACTTGGACTCTTCTGCTGGAGGCGCAAACGGTAGAACCAGGGGGCTTTACCTTGGAGAGAAACATGGTAATGGGTAATTGTCTTTGTGTTTTCTTTTCCTTCGAAATTCCCCTGTACAAGGACATAACCCCGTCAACGCGATTGCTGAATTCGACAGCTCGAACCATATTGTCATCGATGTCTTGTGCAAATTCTTGCCATGTTGCACAATTGTTACAGATTTTCCATAGTAAGGCCAAGCTTTTCACTTTGTTCTCCGTCTTCCTCTTCATTTTCTTCCTCACTTGCAGACTTCTCAAGAGCCCGTAGCATGTATACTGAGTCAACTCATCTCTTTGTTTGATATGCAGGGATTCTTCTCACCCGTATCACTTGTATTTTTCATTTTTATTCTTTGATAAATATTTTGGGCAAACTCGCGAAGCACTGAATCAGCAAATTATGAAGCGCGAAGTGGCAAGGGAACACTGTAATATCATTTTACAAGCGAAATAATGCTAATAAAAGAAACCCTCAACAATACATTTATATTTGTTAAGTAGATAATTTCCAATAACTGGTGGTCAATATATTTTAACTGTCCAAAGTTATAGATATCTTCCATCTTTTTGTATTGGTAAATGAAAAACATTAACAAATAATTTACACATTGGTACCTTTCTAAAGCAGAGTCTGTCAGTTCGAATGTGCATGCAATTATTAAGTAACTGAGTCTTCTGAATTTAAACAGTCGGTTTTCTTTTCATTAAAAAAGCAAATGAACTATATTGAGGTCTGTGTGCACATAAGTAGATGGTTTATAACATTTCCCGATGGTATAGTACGTATTTCTCATTAAAATTTCTAAAAGCTGTAGTATTTATTCGAACCTGATATTAATACATATCCTTTGAAAAAAGAAGCACCCTTCTTACCCACCTAATATAATTCAATAGCTTTAAAAAATTCATAATTTGTAACTAAGGGTTATAACTAGTCCAAAGCATGCAAATGAATCATATTTGAATACAAATTACAGCTCAATTCAATAGTGCTCATAGAATAGTAAATTCAGTAATTTTAAACAATTCTTACAATCTAGATCACTACATGCAGATTTTTTAACTCCATTGATAAAACTTGCAAAACTATTCAGGAAAAAATAGCTATACATTAAATTAAAAATAGAAAAGTGTTCAACATTCATTTAGATTTGTATGAGCTATGAAAACAATATAATTTGTAACTACGTACGCATTAAAAGAATAACTTCAAGGTCATGGGGTTAAGAATCCTAGGTCTGCCACAATATGGTCGATTCTTCAGCGAACTAGTATTTCAAACAGTTTTACAAATTATATTACCCCATCACATGGTAAGGGGCCACTCTTATTTTTCAGTCGTTCCGCCGTTTGAAATTTAAGTAACGAAACAATTGCTGACAAACATAAAAATCTTCACCAACAATGCTGAATTAGATAATGATAACATTCTGATACCGAATGAGAAATCATCGCGAGTTTATTGAAAAGTTGATTTACATAAATCGGCTGAAACTCTCGTATGTCAGTGCCCCCAACTGGTTACTAAATAATTTTTTTGGATTGTAAATAAATTCTACCTTCTTTTACTACCCCTACTTTATTGTACCTTACTGTTTTTTCAAACAGTTTTACTAATTATATTACCCCATCACATCTTAAGGGGCCACTCTTATTTTTCAGTCGTTCCGCCGTTTGAAATTAAAGTAACGAAACAATTGCTGACCCACATAAAAATCTTCACCAACAATGCTGAATTAGATAATGATAACATTCTGATAACGAATGAGAAATCATCGCGAGTTTATAGAACAGTTGATTTACATAAATCGGCTGAAACTCTCGTATGTCAGTGCCCCCAACTGGTTACTAAATAATTTTTTTGGATTGTAAATAAATTCTACCTTCTTTTACTACCCCTACTTTATTGTACCTTACTGTTTTTTCAAACAGTTTTACTAATTATATTACCCCATCACATCTTAAGGGGCCACTCTTATTTTTCAGTCGTTCCGCCGTTTGAAATTAAAGTAACGAAACAATTGCTGACCCACATAAAAATCTTCACCAACAATGCTGAATTAGATAATGATAACATTCTGATACCGAATGAGAAATCATCGCGAGTTTATTGAAAAGTTGATTTACATAAATCGGCTGAAACTCTCGTATGTCAGTGCCCCCAACTGGTTACTAAATAATTTTTTGGATTGTAAATAAATTCTACCTTATTTACTACCCCTACTTTATTCTATTTTACTGTTTTTACAAACAGTTTTACAAATTATATTACCCCATCACATGGTAAGGGGCCACTCTTATTTTTCAGTCGTTCCGCCATTTGAAATTTAAGTAACGAAACAATTGCTGACAAACATAAAAATCTTCACCAACAATGCTGAATTAGATAATGATAACATTCTGATACCGAATGAGAAATCATCGCGAGTTTATTGAAAAGTTGATTTACATAAATCGGCTGAAACTCTCGTATGTCAGTGCCCCCAACTGGTTACTAAATAATTTTTTGGATTGTAAATAAATTCTACCTTCTTTTACTACCCCTACTTTATTGTACCTTACTGTTTTTTCAAACATTTTTTACTAATTATATTACCCCATCACATCTTAAGGGGCCACTCTTATTTTTCAGTCGTTCCGCCGTTTGAAATTAAAGTAACGAAACAATTGCTGACCCACATAAAAATCTTCACCAACAATGCTGAATTAGATAATGATAACATTCTGATAACGAATGAGAAATCATCGCGAGTTTATTGAAAAGTTGATTTACATAAATCGGCTGAAACTCTCGTATGTCAGTGCCCCCAACTGGTTACTAAATAATTTTTTTGGATTGTAAATAAATTCTACCTTCTTTTACTACCCCTACTTTATTGTACCTTACTGTTTTTTCAAACAGTTTTACTAATTATATTACCCCATCACATCTTAAGGGGCCACTCTTATTTTTCAGTCGTTCCGCCGTTTGAAATTAAAGTAACGAAACAATTGCTGACCCACATAAAAATCTTCACCAACAATGCTGAATTAGATAATGATAACATTCTGATACCGAATGAGAAATCATCGCGAGTTTATTGAAAAGTTGATTTACATAAATCGGCTGAAACTCTCGTATGTCAGTGCCCCCAACTGGTTACTAAATAATTTTTTTGGATTGTAAATAAATTCTACCTTCTTTTACTACCCCTACTTTATTGTACCTTACTGTTTTTTCAAACAGTTTTACTAATTATATTACCCCATCACATCTTAAGGGGCCACTCTTATTTTTCAGTCGTTCCGCCGTTTGAAATTAAAGTAACGAAACAATTGCTGACCCACATAAAAATCTTCACCAACAATGCTGAATTAGATAATGATAACATTCTGATACCGAATGAGAAATCATCCCGAGTTTATTGAAAAGTTGATTTACATAAATCGGCTGAAACTCTCGTATGTCAGTGCCCCCAACTGGTTACTAAATAATTTTTTTGGATTGTAAATAAATTCTACCTTCTTTTACTACCCCTACTTTATTGTACCTTACTGTTTTTTCAAACAGTTTTACTAATTATATTACCCCATCACATCTTAAGGGGCCACTCTTATTTTTCAGTCGTTCCGCCGTTTGAAATTAAAGTAACGAAACAATTGCTGACCCACATAAAAATCTTCACCAACAATGCTGAATTAGATAATGATAACATTCTGATAACGAATGAGAAATCATCGCGAGTTTATTGAAAAGTTGATTTACATAAATCGGCTGAAACTCTCGTATGTCAGTGCCCCCAACTGGTTACTAAATAGTTTTTTGGATTGTAAATAAATTCTACCTTATTTTACTACCCCTACTTTATTCTATTTTACTGTTTTTACAAACAGTTTTACTAATTATATTACCCCATCACATGGTAAGGGGCCACTCTTATTTTTCAGTCGTTCCGCCGTTTGAAATTAAAGTAACGAAACAATTGCTGACCCACATAAAAATCTTCACCAACAATGCTGAATTAGATAATGATAACATTCTGATAACGAATGAGAAATCATCGCGAGTTTATAGAACAGTTGATTTACATAAATCGGCTGAAACTCTCGTATGTCAGTGCCCCCAACTGGTTACTAAATAATTTTTTTTGGATTGTAAATAAATTCTACCTTATTTTACTACCCCTACTTTATTCTATTTTACTGTTTTTACAAACAGTTTTACTAATTATATTACCCCATCACATGGTAAGGGGCCACTCTTATTTTTCAGTCGTTCCGTCGTTTGAAATTTAAGTAACGAAACAATTGCTGACCCACATAAAAATCTTCACCAACAATGCTGAATTAGATAATGATAACATTCTGATACCGAATGAGAAATCATCGAGATTTTATTGAAAAGTTGATTTACATAAATCTGCTGAATCTCTCGTATGTCAGTGCCCCCAACTGGTTACTAAATAATTTTTTGGATTGTAAATAAATTCTACCTTATTTTACTACCCCTACTTTATTCTATTTTACTGTTTTTACAAACAGTTTTACTAATTATATTACCCCATCACATGGTAAGGGGCCACTCTTATTTTTCAGTCGTTCCGTCGTTTGAAATTAAGTAACGAAACAATTGCTGACAAACATAAAAATCTTCACCAACAATGCTGAATTAGATAATGATAACATTCTGATACCGAATGAGAAATCATCGCGAGTTTATTGAAAAGTTGATTTACATAAATCGGCTGAAACTCTGGTTTGTCAGTGCCCCCAACTGGTTACTAAATAGTTTTTTGGATTGTAAATAAATTCTACCTTATTTTACTACCCCTACTTTATTCTATTTTACTGTTTTTACAAACAGTTTTACAAATTATATTACCCCATCACATGGTAAGGGGCCACTCTTATTTTTCAGTCGTTCCGCCGTTTGAAATTTAAGTAACGAAACAATTGCTGACAAACATAAAAATCTTCACCAACAATGCTGAATTAGATAATGATAACATTCTGATACCGAATGAGAAATCATCGCGAGTTTATTGAAAAGTTGATTTACATAAATCGGCTGAAACTCTCGTATGTCAGTGCCCCCAACTGGTTACTAAATAATTTTTTTGGATTGTAAATAAATTCTACCTTCTTTTACTACCCCTACTTTATTCTATTTTACTGTTTTTTCAAACAGTTTTACTAATTATATTACCCCATCACATCTTAAGGGGCCACTCTTATTTTTCAGTCGTTCCGCCGTTTGAAATTAAAGTAACGAAACAATTGCTGACAAACATAAAAATCTTCACCAACAATGCTGAATTAGATAATGATAACATTCTGATACCGAATGAGAAATCATCGCGAGTTTATTGAAAAGTTGATTTACATAAATCGGCTGAAACTCTCGTATGTCAGTGCCCCCAACTGGTTACTAAATAGTTTTTTGGATTGTAAATAAATTCTACCTTATTTACTACCCCTACTTTATTCTATTTTTACTGTTTTACAAACAGTTTTTACTAATTATATTACCCCATCACATGGTAAGGGGCCACTCTTATTTTTCAGTCGTTCCCTCGTTTGAAATTTAAGTAACGAAACAATTGCTGACAAACATAAAAATCTTCACCAACAATGCTGAATTAGATAATGATAACATTCTGATACCGAATGAGAAATCATCGCGAGTTTATTGAAAAGTTGATTTACATAAATCGGCTGAAACTCTCGTATGTCAGTGCCCCCAACTGGTTACTAAATAGTTTTTTGGATTGTAAATAAATTCTACCTTATTTTACTACCCCTACTTTATTCTATTTTACTGTTTTTAAAACAGTTTTTACTAATTATATTACCCCATCACATGGTAAGGGGCCACACTTATTTTTCAGTCGTTCCGCCGTTTGAAATTTAAGTAACGAAACAATTGCTGACAAACATAAAAATCTTCACCAACAATGCTGAATTAGATAATGATAACATTCTGCTACCGAATGAGAAATCATCGCGAGTTTATTGAAAAGTTGATTTACATAAATCTGCTGAATCTCTCGTATGTCAGTGCCCCCAACTGGTTACTAAATAATTTTTTGGATTGTAAACAAATTCTACCTTATTTTACTACCCCTACTTTATTCTATTTTTACTGTTTTTTCAAACAGTTTTACTAATTATATTACCCCATCACATGGTAAGGGGCCACTCTTATTTTTCAGTCGTTCCGCCGTTTGAAATTAAAGTAACGAAACAATTGCTGACCCACATAAAAATCTTCACCAACAATGCTGAATTAGACAATGATAACATTCTGCTACCGAATGAGAAATCATTGCGAGTTTATTGAAAAGTTGATTTACATAAATCTGCTGAATCTCTCGTATGTCAGTGCCCCCAACTGGTTACTAAATAATTTTTTGGATTGTAAATAAATTCTACCTTATTTTACTACCCCTACTTTATTCTACCTTACTGTTTTTTCAAACAGTTTTACTAATTATATTACCCCATCACATCTTAAGGGGCCACTCTTATTTTTCAGTCGTTCCGCCGTTTGAAATTAAAGTAACGAAACAATTGCTGACCCACATAAAAATCTTCACCAACAATGCTGAATTAGATAATGATAACATTCTGATACCGAATGAGAAATCATCCCGAGTTTATTGAAAAGTTGATTTACATAAATCGGCTGAAACTCTCGTATGTCAGTGCCCCCAACTGGTTACTAAATAATTTTTTGGATTGTAAATAAATTCTACCTTCTTTTACTACCCCTACTTTATTGTACCTTACTGTTTTTTCAAACAGTTTTACTAATTGTATTACCCCATCACATGGTAAGGGGCCACTCTTATTTTTCAGTCGTTCCGCCGTTTGAAATTTAAGTAACGAAACAATTGCTGACCCACATAAAAATCTTCACCAACAATGCTGAATTAGATAATGATAACATTCTGATACCGAATGAGAAATCATCCCGAGTTTATTGAAAAGTTGATTTACATAAATCGGCTGAAACTCTCGTATGTCAGTGCCCCCAACTGGTTACTAAATAATTTTTTTGGATTGTAAATAAATTCTACCTTCTTTTACTACCCCTACTTTATTGTACCTTACTGTTTTTTCAAACAGTTTTACTAATTATATTACCCCATCACATCTTAAGGGGCCACTCTTATTTTTCAGTCGTTCCGCCGTTTGAAATTAAAGTAACGAAACAATTGCTGACCCACATAAAAATCTTCACCAACAATGCTGAATTAGATAATGATAACATTCTGATAACGAATGAGAAATCATCGCGAGTTTATTGAAAAGTTGATTTACATAAATCGGCTGAAACTCTCGTATGTCAGTGCCCCCAACTGGTTACTAAATAGTTTTTTGGATTGTAAATAAATTCTACCTTATTTTACTACCCCTACTTTATTCTATTTTACTGTTTTTACAAACAGTTTTACTAATTATATTACCCCATCACATCTTAAGGGGCCACTCTTATTTTTCAGTCGTTCCGCCGTTTGAAATTAAAGTAACGAAACAATTGCTGACCCACATAAAAATCTTCACCAACAATGCTGAATTAGATAATGATAACATTCTGATATCGAATGAGAAATCATCCCGAGTTTATTGAAAAGTTGATTTACATAAATCGGCTGAAACTCTCGTATGTCAGTGCCCCCAACTGGTTACTAAATAATTTTTTGGATTGTAAACAAATTCTACCTTATTTTACTACCCCTACTTTATTCTACCTTACTGTTTTTTCAAACAGTTTTACTAATTATATTACCCCATCACATGGTAAGGGGCCACTCTTATTTTTCAGTCGTTCCGCCGTTTGAAATTTAAGTAACGAAACAATTGCTGACCCACATAAAAATCTTCACCAACAATGCTGAATTAGATAATGATAACATTCTGATACCGAATGAGAAATCATCGCGAGTTTATTGAAAAGTTGATTTACATAAATCGGCTGAAACTCTCGTATGTCAGTGCCCCCAACTGGTTACTAAATAATTTTTTTGGATTGTAAATAAATTCTACCTTCTTTTACTACCCCTACTTTATTGTACCTTACTGTTTTTTCAAACAGTTTTACTAATTATATTACCCCATCACATCTTAAGGGGCCACTCTTATTTTTCAGTCGTTCCGCCGTTTGAAATTAAAGTAACGAAACAATTGCTGACCCACATAAAAATCTTCACCAACAATGCTGAATTAGATAATGATAACATTCTGATACCGAATGAGAAATCATCGCGAGTTTATTGAAAAGTTGATTTACATAAATCTGCTGAAACTCTCGTATGTCAGTGCCCCCAACTGGTTACTAAATAGTTTTTTGGATTGTAAATAAATTCTACCTTATTTTACTACCCCTACTTTATTCTATTTTACTGTTTTTACAAACAGTTTTACTAATTATATTACCCCATCACATGGTAAGGGGCCACTCTTATTTTTCAGTCGTTCCGTCGTTTGAAATTTAAGTAACGAAACAATTGCTGACCCACATAAAAATCTTCACCAACAATGCTGAATTAGACAATGATAACATTCTGATACCGAATGAGAAATCATCCCGAGTTTATTGAAAAGTTGATTTACATAAGTCTGCTGAATCTCTCGTATGTCAGTGCCCCCAACTGGTTACTAAATAATTTTTTGGATTGTAAATAAATTATACCTTATTCCACCTTATTATTTACCTCTTTCGTCGTCAAGTCTTATCTTTATCATTATTCCTCCCATTTTATACATTTTTAGATTAATCTTGCTTTTGACTCAGCCGGTATTTATATACAAGCATGCTTTATTTATATTTAACTATTTTCCTTGTATCGAGTGCGCATTAACGGAATAACACAATTGTGTCGGGGAATAAAACACAAAAATACAGACTTCTAATATTTATTCCAAAAATAAAGCATTCAAATAACAGAATCACAAAAATCGATAAATAGTTTATCAATAATAAAAAAATTTCCCACTTTTTAAGATACGAGTATCACAAAAAATATCTTTAAAAGTAAAAAATATCAGCTTATCTAAAAAGTATAAGTAGTTAAATATTGAAAAATAATGACGTACTAGATAGAAAAACTTTTTCGATAAAGAAAATATTAATCTGGAAAAAGAAAAATAATGCAGAATTCTATTAGTAAATATATATGTGAGTCAGAAAAAAAAGACAAAATAAATTTACAAAATGTATTTACAGTTGCTGCAAGGTCACCTTTTAAATGAAATTCAAACAGATAAATTAAAAAAAAAGAAATATCTTCATCTTAGATTCACATTTTTTTTCAACGAATAAATGTATGATAAAATAATAAATGTGAAATTTATGATCCGAATGAAATATATTCAAAATTCTCCTTTTATTCTGATAAAAATTCTTTTACTGTTCTAAATATATTTTAATAGAAGCTTTACATTTAGTTTTCTCTCACACACACATCCATATATATATATATATATATATATATATATATATATATATATATATATGATATTTTCCATACAGACTTCTCCACCGTTATGAATAAGTCCTCACACCATCCTGAAAGCTTTTAAGACAAGGTACTCTTGAAGTGATTAACAGTATTCACGTTAAGGTTGATCTGGTTTATACATAATTTTATTTAGAGTAAGAATGGGAGATTTACTAGAAGTGCGATATGTATGAAAATTCGTGAAGAAGAGATATTTCACAAATCTAGGAATACCTATTACTGTTTCGTTTTTAGTTCTGTTTGGAATTTACCACCATTGACAAGGCTCTGGATTGAGATACGGAGAGACATTTGTTCTCATAAATCTGGTTTCTTTTGGACAGCCGAAGTGCAATACAATATCTACTTAATTGGAGACTTATTAGGGATAAAAAGGTAATTAGGATTATAGCAAATCTCAAGACCTTGTCCAAGAAGAGATATTTCACAAAACTAGGAATACCTATTTCTGTTTCATTTTAAGTTCTGTTTAAAATTGACTGTCATTGACATGACTCTGGATTAAGATACAGAGAGACATTTGTTCTCATAAATCTGGCTCCTTCTGGATAGCCGAAGTGCAATACAATGCCTACTTAATTAGAGACTTATTAGGGATCAAAAGGTAATTAGGATTATAGTAAAAATCAAGACCTTGTCCATCTTTAGTATCCTCCATCTTCAATTGATTCTGTCCCATGTATTTTTAAATATAATGGTATTAAGGACAGACTGGTGAAGGAGGGCTCTACCATGGCTCAGTACATTGCTGATACTCTGACGTAGCTTGAGCTAAAAGTAAGGCTTCTATGATAATCTCTTGGATGAAAGCACCATAAATTCTAGGTATCCTAGTGATGGTTCTGGTATTTTTATCGTTTTTGACAGTGACCAAACTGCGTTAGTTCGACTGATTTCAATATATATTTTTTTTAAAAAAGCCTACGAAATTTCTCTGTTTTTGAGCATAAATCGGACTTTGACACTAGGGGTGCACGACAAACGAAATGCACACCCTTTGCCTTAGTACGAGTAGCGTATGGCTCAATCGTGCTTAGTTCGACCAATGGCACCAGAAACAACACCACCACCACCACCACTTCTCTCTTTACACCATGAGTAAAATTAAAGAAGACACTGTACAACATCTGATGACTGCATTAATTTTGTACGAGATCTTTTGAGAAAACCAAATTTCATTTTGGTTGTATTTAAAGTCAATAATCTGATGGAACTAATATTTATCAGATCACAGGAATAAGCAAGAAGAACTGTAGATAAAACATTTAATTATGATGCATATCCAATTAAACATGTGTTAAATCCGCAAGGTACAATAGAAAAATAACTTGGACAGTCATGGGTATAAAATGCTTACCTTTCGGACCCAAAAAAT
Organism: Pardosa pseudoannulata; assembly: GCA_032207245.1. Classification (NCBI taxonomy): domain Eukaryota; kingdom Metazoa; phylum Arthropoda; class Arachnida; order Araneae; family Lycosidae; genus Pardosa; species Pardosa pseudoannulata. The sequence goes on along the minus strand of CM063501.1, from coordinate 84,752,540 downwards.
GCCATTTTATTATGCAATATACTAGTCGCATCTAAACTGCAACCCTAACGGCTTGACAATCCTAACGAGTTTCCTAACGGCTTGACGATCTAATGTTGAATACTAAAAAATGAGGATCTGTAGTCATTTATAATGTTCACGTGATTAAGTTCGAACGAATAGTTAAGTATACTACAATATATGTTTCTTGCCCTGAAAAAATTTCTGAACTGAAATAAAATGAAAACGAAACCGTAATAACTTATCAGGCTATTTTTTTAACTAACACTAACACACACACTAACACACACATGTGTGTGTATATGTGTATATATGTATATACATTTACACACACACACACACATATATATATATATATATATATATACACATATATATGTAATCTTTATGGCTATCTCTTCTCTATGCATTCAAAATGGCTGAACCAACCTTGAAATTTTGCACGGTGATTCAAGTATCACCTGCGCATTTCATATTTTCTTAAAATTCATCGGATAATTAGTGATTTGGATAATTGAAATTCTATTATCTATTAATTCTTGCATTTAAAATGAATATTTGAATGAACGTCGTTGGTAACTTAACTTATTATTTTGTCTCCCTTTTAATTAAGCTAGTACAAAGAGTTTATTGAATCTTATTCTAGAATTAATTTTAATGAAGAACACTTAGAAGTTAACTTTAGAATTTATTTATGTCATTATGGCTAGAGAATAAGCATAAAGAACAACAAATATTTCATTTAGTTGGAATAGAATTGTAAGAAATTTATTAGAGCAGAGCCAACTAAGAGTTATCGATTCGCATTAACTTACAGCTTTTTATAGACACGATCAATATTCTGATTTTTATTGCAGGGGTTTGTCATAGATTTTTATTTATAATTAATTCATAATCAATAATGTATAGACACGATGAATAAATAGAAACAGGAAGAATGATAGTGCAGTATCATGTGTTTTATTAGATACATATTTAATTTGTATTAAAATAATTATTTTTTATCCTTAATATAGAATAATGTAAAATAGTGTAATGAATAAGCCTTATTTAAATCTCAGTCTAAACGATCTGTACAATAAAGTGTGATATTTTATAAACTATTCAAAAATATTTTGCATTAAATAAATATTGTTATTGTTATAGGTCATTGTTTATAGGTTATTATTATAGGTGTTATTGTTTTGGTTTTGGAGCGGTAAGGTCTACTTTTTGCAACACGAGAGCTAATGAGACCGGGACCTACTGCTTAAAGCCGATTCCGAACGGCTACGGACATCCATGCCATAGTGTGATTCGAACCCACTAACTCCGGTTCCGAAGACCAGCACCCTAACCATTGTTATATGATAATGAATTAGTTACATAATTGAATATGATAACATACAGTCAAATGGCCTCGAATTTAAGACTAGAATTTTGCTATTTAAACGATGCGAAATCTTTAAACCCAAGCAGAAAAAAAAATAACGGACTAAAACTAACACTTCTCTAATACGAATTTCCTACGCAGACAGTTTCCTTAATCCAATATCTCTCTTGAAAAGCCACTTTAGATAAAACTCACCTCGTAATTAGTTAGCAGTTCAAAACTTCTTTCGGTAAACTTTAAACTTTAAAATTAAAAACGTTATCGCAAACAAAATCCACATCCGCACTTTTCAGGATACCTATGGACAGCTTGCATAAATATTTATCCTGCATTCGCCCTTTTGCTGCTAATAGAAATCCGACAATTAGGGGCATTAAACTGAAAAACAAACAAAACGGGATAAAAGACCAACTTGCATTTCTCCGTTTCAAGTCTTGCCCCTTTATTTTTTTTCCTGCAGTTGTGTTACAGTTAAGATACGGCTGTGAGTGAAAGATCGAATTTTCCATTAGTCCGAGAACGTGATGTGCCAATCGATCCCGTGTTTTAATTCCAGATTTGCAAGTACAAGTTGGTCTCAGGAAGAACAGAAAAGCACTGTACAGGCCGTCGTTACTTAGACTGGAGAATAATGCGTTTCCTTATCTGTCGATAAAGTAAATATATTATTGACGGCGTTATCGAGGGAAACGGCAAGGACTGAGAGCAAGAAAGAGAATTGGTTTTTATTGTTATAGGGGAGAAGAAGCTCAAGGCTTCATGGTGGAAAGAAAACAATTTCTACTAAATTCATTATTAATGCTGATACAAAAGCAAGTTTGAAGAAATGTGTTTATTTCCATCTTTATACTTTGACATGGCGATGGAAAAGCGATGATTGGGAGCCAGGCAGTAGGAAAATTTTGTCAAGTACTTGCCAGATCTAAATAGTTTCAACAGTAATAAGCGATGGAAGTGTCTCAAGAAAATACTGTTTAATGAATAACAACATTTGCTTTAAAAATTTAATGATTTTTTTATTGATTCCTGCATAAATACAATTTACTTTTCAATGATTGGTTTCAATAGTAATAGGCGATGAAAGTGTCTCAAGAAAATAGTTTTTAATGAATAACAATATTTGCTTTAAAAATTTAATGATTTTTTTATTGATTCCTGCATAAATACAATTTACTTTTCAATGATTGGTTTCAATAGTAATAGGCGATGGAAGTGTCTCAAGAAAATAGTTTTTAATGAATAACAACATTTGCTTTACAAATTTACTCATTTTTTTTATTTTTGAATTCCTGCATAAATACAACTTCTTTTTAAGTAATTGGAAAATAATTTAGACGTCATTCGAGTTTTATTGTTACGGGGAGAAGCTAAAAGCTCTATGTGCATCAAACCCTGAAAAAAGAATTCCTACTAAATCATTATTTATGCTGATATATAAGCAGGTTTGAAGAAATGTGTTTATTCCCCTCTTTATATTTTGTCATGGCTATGGAAAAGCGATGATTGGGAGTCAGACAGTATTAAACTGGTGTCAAATACTTGCCAGATCTACATAGTTTCAATAGTAATAGGGAAGGGAAGTATCTCAAAGAAATACCTTTTGATGAGTAACAACTTAATGAATAACAACATTTGCTTTAAAAATTTAATGATTTTTTTATTTATCAATTCCAGCATAAATACAATTTCTTTTTAATGACTTAAAAATAATTTTCAATAATTCATTATTATTTTCCTTTTTTTGTTTAAATGTTTTTCCTTAATCAAATTACTGAATTCATTAGCTGAGGGCCAAGAAAAAATCATATGTTAAATCGGTATACCTCCAGTCGTGGTTTAAAGAAATGTGTTTATTTCACTTTTTTATTCTATTTATAGCAAAGAAAACGCGGTGGTAAGTATCAGGCAAGTAAAATCTGTTTCAAATACTTATCGAATAATAATAAATTGATATAGTGAAGTATTTAGAAAACGCTTGTTACTGATATAAATTGATTTTACATTTCATTCTTTCATACATATTTTTATTTTGAATGATTTGAAAGAAATTTATTAGGATTTTAGATTGTTTTAGAACATATTTTAATGCTAATTTAATTGGATAATATTATGTAAAAATTGATTTTGATATTGGATATTGTACCATATTATTGATAAACCTAGGGAAGCATAGATGTCTCAAATGACAAAAATGACGCCATATACGTATATCATTTGACAAGTATAGGGTAGATAAATGGTAAATAAGGAATTATGTTAATGCTTTGAAACACCAGAGACACCAATCCCTAGTTAGGAATATGTGGACATCTCTGTTTAGTAATATGTCGATATATAAATGACAACAAGCAGCGCTTATAAACTGCTGACACTAACACATTTAGATCAGATTAGACTCTCGTTGCGCCATACACAATCAGACATTTCTGCTTAGTAATTATGGATGCATAAATGGCAACAACACCCAGCGTTTATAAATTCTAAATACTGTCCGACTATGGTAATAATGACTGCACAAAAACCAGACTTTCTTGCAAAGTAAGGTAGATCAAATAGATAACAGTGGACTCCACTTAATGCAATCGCGGTTAATGTTATTAATCGCTTATTATTATCGAAATCACTTGGTCCCGATTTTCTCTATTCATTTGTATGTTAAAATTATCGCTTTATGTGATCATTAGATCGGTTAATGTTATCAGTTTTCGAAACTCATTTTAACTAACAAAAAATATTCACAATGTATTCAGAAGAAACCCATTATTTTCTTTCCCTTCATTCTTCTTTTAATTTCCGAGAATTCT
>CM063501.1:84728364-84740864 GCA_032207245.1 Pardosa pseudoannulata | reverse complement strand
AACAAAAGAAGCGAAATGATTATTACTTTACCAGACGCAAAGGAAAGTTTATTCAATACTATTATTTAACCCTGATTTATTAATTTGAAATTATTTAATTCCTTATATAATAATAGCCTTGGTTTTCTTCCCATCTGTCCAAGAATTTATGAAGCGGTTGGACCTGGAATGGATAGAGGCATCCATATTGGATTTTTGATGAGTTAGGGCTAGCAAAATTCAAACCTAGTTCGAAAACAATCGAAATCCCCCCCTTCTCCCCTTTTCGAGAGTTTAATGCCATTATTTCAAGCCCTACTATCCACGTTTAAGAGCAGGCGATTAAATTTAACAATTTATGACATTATAAGTAGACGAAAATAACAGTTTAATCTAGCATTATGACTTCAATCCTTTCACCATCTCATTTAATACTTTTTTTATTTTAAATTATTTAAATATCGTCTGCATTATTTTCATACGTTTTATCATAAAATTTAGATACTACGCAAATTATTTTCTTTTATATATGGCTTAAATAATAGATTGGGTACATATGTGATAATTTTAAATTTAATCATCGATTATTTTTATATCAATGAAAATTTTATCACCTGTATTAATAAATATTTTTTATGAAAAGTCCAGGAGTCTATTTCACGGACTAATAAATATCTAACGTTTAATGTATTTATCTTTGAAAATTAAGAAGTTTGCTCGTTTGTGTGTTTGTGTGTTTGTTTTTTATACACAACCACACGGTTTTGCAATCGATTCGCTAAATTTTAGACATCATTCACATGTACTGCCAAATAATTACTGTCAATATTAAAACATTTTCTGTTCATCCTATCACGTAATATGACAAGATAAATTAATGATGACAACTATCAAACTGTCATTAAAGATAAAATAATTATTGAGCATGTACTAGATAATTTTCAGCCAAAAAACAAACTACTTTTTTCTCTTCCTCATAGGGTACGTTAAAATTCTGAAAAATTTAAATTTTCATTGCTACAAAAATAATTGATGATTGAATTTAAAACTATAGCATATGTAATTAATCCATTATTTAAGCCTGATATAAGAGAAAATTACTTACGTAATATCCAATTTTAATGATAAAACGTATGAAAATAATGCAGACGATATTTAAATAATTTAAAATAAGAAATAATTAAATGAGAAGGTTAAAGGATTTACTGATCTCGTCATATGACGAGCTATATGCTATTACTATTTAATAATTTGATTAATTGCCTATAGTAGTGAAATCTGAAAGACCAAAGATGAAATTTAAAGTTAGTTTGGTAAACTTTACATGGTGATAAAGAAATGTTTATCCAATATTAAAATGATAAATACTCAAAACTACAAGCGTTTGACATTTGTCACTTTAGAAATGCATTTGCTATAAACTTATATAAAGAAGCTAGTAAACTTTATTTATTACAACCTAAAATCCCACTTTTTATTTTATGTAATACTTTTACTATACTTGACATATGGGAAAAGGAATAGGGGATGAATTATTCGAAACACGCCATTTGCATTCCCCATCAATATCGCTTTATTGCAATGCAATTCGCTGCCAGATAACGCGAAATTCAACTAATTCCTTTAAAATTTCTGACTCGGATGTACAGATTTAACTGGATCTATATTATACGTATCACTTAATGTTGCTATCGATACGAAATCCAATCTAAACTTAAGTTTCGCTCCGCAATTATATGATGGCTCATGTATAGTATGCGACATTAAGCGATAAAACCCAGATATATTACAATCCGCCACTTAAACTGACATTACGCTTCTCCAGTGATGCCAGAAGGCAATCAACTTTGCTAATTCTAGGCATTTCATAATTAAACTCATTAAGGTCATTATCTCGTAACGTACGCTGTCAGACGGGAATCATACAGCATTTATCAATAACTAGACAGTTTTATATGGCCCCATAAGGTCAGAGATACCATTTCCGTGATGAAATACCGCATTGAATACTGTAAAGTAATTGCCCTGGCGACATTAAAATCACAATTATATATTTCAGCATCCTATGGTCCCATATAACATCTTCTAGAAATTTCGATAATGTTCGTAAGATCCATTTAAAATACGACATATATTAAACAAAAAGATGTATATGGATTACAAATTCACATGTATGACTATATTCATGGATAATACAAATGCTGTAAATTTCTATTTCTATCCTTATTGAAAGTAAAGATCATTATATATTTATAAATAAAGCTGTATATCTTTTAATAGAAGCTGTATTAGATTTGTCGGTCGTAACGTCAAGGAATTCATTAGAAATTAATCATAGAATACAATTGAGATTTTGATGATTTTAATCAATAATGTCAAATTTATCGCTAAAACTTTCCTATAATTTATGTCACACAGTTATAAATTTATAGCATAGTGACGGTATTAGAAAAATTAAACAGCATACTAATTGTGTAGAGTAAGATATCAGTATTAAATACAAATATAAATAAATTCATAAACTAATTGGAACAAATTTTATTAATATTGTTCAAACTAATGATATTAGAAATATTATTTTCTGTGGTACATTGAATTATATACATAAGAATTTATAACAGTGACAATATTAGGAAAATGAGACATCAATCATGCAGTTAAAAATTTATAGCATAGTGACGGTATTAGAAAAATTACACAGCACACTAATATTATAGAGTCAGATATCAATATGTAAATATATATACACCATTAATTTCATAAATTAATACAAGTTTTATTGATATTGTTCAAACTAATGTTATTAGAAATATTTTTTCTGTGGTGCATTGAATTATATCCTTAAGAATTTATTGCATAGTGACAATATTAGCAAAATGAGGCAGCAAAAAAAAATAATTGTATAGAGTAACATATCAATATGTAAATATATACACTAATAATTTAATAAACTTGTTAATACAAGTTTTATTGATATTGTTCAAACTAATATTATTAGAAATATTTCTTTGCTGTGGTACATTGAATTATATCCATAAAAATTTATAGCATAGTGACAGTATTAGAAAAATTCAACAGTAAAAGAAAAACTAATTGTATAGAGTAAGATATCAGTATGTAAATCCAAAGATTAATAAATTCATAAACTAATTGGAATAAATTTTATTAATATTGTTCAAACTAATGATATGAGAAATATAATTTTGCTGTGGTACATTGTATTATATACACTTATATGTATGTATATTTAAATATGGAAATTAATGCTTTATTATGACTTTCAAAAAATTTGAAAAAGTCTATAAACAGAAAATAAATTCTAGCCTGTTGTAAATAGCATTTCGTTTTCTCGCTAACTATATATAGTTTGATTTACAACAGTACAAGTACGTCTTTCAAAAGAACTGAAAGTGCATTTACTTAATTTAAAATAAAATTACAACTCAATATACCAATTCATAAAGTAATATTAATATATCAGTTGCTAAAGTTACCTAGCTTAATCTTAGATAATAACGACTGCTTTTACTTAACCTATTGCACTTTAGTTTTCAAATAAAGAGCATTGATTCATTATAAATATATTATTAACTGAAAATGAAAAAAAATCACAGATCAAAAAGCATTAAATTCATTTCCATGTTTTGTTCCGCGAGCATGTGTTAGCTTAATACATCAATATGTAACTACCAAACTACGCACGAAATCTGCAAAGCTGCAATGTTTTTCTTCTAACCTTCCTATGGATTAACTTGCATGCGGACGAATATATAGCCATTTCTTTATATCCCTTTTTTACTGAATGCATATTTCTTTCTTCTTTTTTTGTGTGACGTTCATATATACACCAATAATTTCATAAACTGATTAATACAAGTTTTATTGATATTAACCAAACTAATGTTATTAGAAATATTTTTTACTGCGGTACATTAAATTATATGAATAAGAATTTATAGCATAGGGTCAATATTACTAAAATCAAACAGCAAAAGAAAAACTAATTGTATAAAGTGATATATCAGTATGTAAATAGATACATCAATAAATTCATAAACTAATTGGAACAATTTTTATTAATATTGTTATTAGAAATATAATTTTCTGTGGTACATTGTATTATATCTTATTATAAGTGTGTGTATTTAAATATGGAAATTAATGCTTTATTAAAACTTTCAAAAAAGTCTATAAACAGAAAAAAAATTCTAGCCTGTCGTAAATTGCAATTCGTTTTCTCGCTAACTATATATAGTTTATTTTACAACAGCATAGGCAAGTCTTTCAAAAGAACTCAAAGTACATTTATTTATTTTAAAATAAAATTACAACTCAAAATACCAATTCTTAAAGTAATATTAATATATCTGTTACTAAAGTTACCTAGCTTACTAACTACTGCGTGCACTTAACCTATTGCACTCCAGTTTTCAAATAAAGAGCATTGATTCATTAGAAATATATCATTAACTGAAAATGAAAAAAAATCACAGATCAAAAAGCATTAAATTCATTTCCATGTTTTATTCCGCTAGCATGTATTAGCTTAATACATCAATATGTAACTACCAAACTACGCACGAAATCTGCAAAGCTGCAATATTTTTCTTCTAACCTTCCTATGGATAACTTGCATGCGGACGAAAATATAGCCATTTCTTTATATTCCTTTTTTTACTGAATGCATGTTTCTTTCTTGTTTGTTTTTGTGACGTTCATATATACACCAATAATTTCATAAACTGATTAATACAAGTTTTATTGATATTGATCAAACTAATGTTATTAGAAATATTTTTTGCTGTGGTACATTGAATTGTATCGATAAGAATTTATAGCATAGTGAGAGTATTAGCAAAATCAAAGAGCAGAAGAAAAACTAATTGTATAGAGTAAGATACCAGTATGTAAAGAGATACATCAATAAATTCATGAACTAATTGGAGCAATTTTTATTAATATTGATCAAACTAATGTTATTAGAAATATAATTTTGTTGTGGTACATTGTATTGTATCTACTTTTAGTTATGTATATTTAAATACGGAAATTAATACTTTATTATGACTTTCAAAATAGTTGAAAAAGTCTATAAACAGAAAAAAAATTCTAACCTGTTGTAAATTGCATTTCATTTTCTCGCTAACTATATATAGTTTATTTTACAACAACACAAGTACGTCTTTCAAAAGAACTGAAAGTGCATTTACGTAATTTAAAATAAAATTACAACTCAATATACCAATTCATAAAGTAATATTAATATATCAGTTGCTAAAGTTACCTAGCTTAATATTAGATAATAACGACAGCGTGCACTTAACCTATTGCACTTTAGTTTTCAAATAAAGAGCATTGATTCATTAGAAATATACTATTAACTGAAAATGAAAAAAAAATCACAGATCAAAAAGCATTAAATTCATTTCCATGTTTTGTTCCGCGAGCATGTATTAGCTTAATACATCAATATGTAACTACCAAACTACGCACGAAATCTGCAAAGCTGCAATGTTTTTCTTCTAGCCTTCCTATGGATTAACTTGCATGCGGACGAAAATATAGCCATTTCTTTCCACCCCTTTTTTTACTGAACGCATTTTTCTTTCTGCTTTGTTTGTATGACGTTCATAATTCCGATATTTTATGCCGAATTCGCGTCTGAAAGGCTTAAATCTATTTCTTCACGCTATTGGCGGCTTTGCTCTTTTACTACACGCTCGCTCAAATGCAGTCTTGGAGGGATAAAAAGGCGTTTTCTATATTTTATTCATTTCATGTTTTTCCACATCTCCATAGAAAGAGTGTGGCAGAAGTACATCTGAATAGAAATGAAGAAAAAAATTTTCCAAATATTAAAATTGAATTTTTAGCGGAAATAGAGGGGAATATCCTAAAGTGCACCGACCTTATGTTATTGCTAAAATGCCTTCTATAGCTGCACGCCAATTTCTGAAACTATTCCAGGTATTTTTCGCTATTTACTTACACGTCATGCATTTGTTTCTAAAACTAAGTAAATTTATTTGGAAATATAGCTGTTTCAAGCACACATATATTAGTGCAAATATCTTTGGAAATACTTATCACTACTTAACAGAACAATAGTTTTAGTAAAAAACTAAAACGTAACAAGCGTTTATGGTTACTGAAATTTTAAAACATATTACTACAATCACACTTATAATCATAAATTTTTGCAATATAATCACGTTAGACATAGTTCAAAAATATCTGCACCCTGAAATGTGTAGGTTTTAAAGATTAAAACTCATTATAAAGTAGAAAATATTACAGGATATTTAGTTGACTTTGATAGGTGAAATAGTAAGAATAATTTTTAATACATACTTTCCAAGTTAAAGTACTAGTAAATAAAAGAATGTCTTATATTCCTTATTAAAGTGTTAATAAATATGTGGTTTAAGTAGAAGTTTCAATTTCCTGAAATTAAGCTTTGATTGTACCTGATTGATTGTGATTTATTTCAGATTTTTTCAGATTTTTTTAAATTAATTTGTACTTAGAACTAAATGGCTGCGTATTAACACATTGTGTGCCGGTACATTTCGCAGCGGGAGTTTTGCTAGTAAATGTAGTTATTCATTTAAATCTCAATAAACCAAAAATTATTTATTTTTTCACCAATTTTTTGTATTTTCAATGGAATCTAAACAAATATATAAATAGAAATATATAAATAGCAACCATTAGATTTTTGTAAATAAAAAATATATTTTTTGGGGGGATAAATTTATAATGTTGTCGTATATATGAAAAATCAAACAGAAATAGTCGTATATAGTTTTAATTTTTTTCCGTTCTCTGGTTCCACATGGACTAATGTTAAAACTAGTTTTTATCTGTCTATTTTTTTCCAGAATCTATGTAGTGGACCAGAACATTCGGTTTCGTTTTCCTATATATACCGTTATTTTTGTACCCACAAACAAACCATGTTTTTACACTAACCCGTACTAGTACGTGATCCGCGCTCAAGTATCAATCGTCAAAAAACGGACTAGTAAGTGACCCTCGCTCAAGTAAGAATAGTCAGAAAACGTACTAGTACTTGTCCCACATGCAATGTGTTAAAGATACTTTTTTTAATAATACTTTCCAAATTAAAGTGCTAGTAAATAAATGAATGGCTTATATTCCTTATTAAAGTGCTAGTAAATATGTGGTTAAAGAAGAATTTTTGATTTTCTGAAATTAAGCTTTTCTTATATCTGCATTGAAAATGTTGATAGATCAAAGTTTATTTAACATTTTTTTTTTCATATTTTTTAATTAATTTGTGCTTATAATTAAATGACTGCATACGCATATAAATAATATCCTATCCAACAGGCTTAACTTTGCGTCAAATATCCCTATATATCATATTTAAAATAAATTATAAAAATAAGAATTATTCCTCATATAACTCAATATCACACAATTTAAGAAAGAATAAAAACTATAATTTAAAGATAATATAGACTGTTTCCTTACCTCTGTAAAACTATGAATTCTTTTAAAAGCAATAAATTCTTACCTGAAAAAAAAGAATAAAAGTTATAAAATTCAATTTCTGTAACCTATTTTCTGTACATGCTAGAATACCAATCAGATATTAAATTAACTCTTCTTGTTAAATACATTAACTACTTCTTGCAATTTCTATTAGAAACTTGCATGTGAAATACCCGTTTTCCTTTTGTTATATAGAGAACTACATGTCTATCCCTTTCAATCACGGTGGTTGTACTGCACTCATCTTAGATAATTATTTTAGACATATATGAAAAAATGTTTTGATTTTTTGTTTTATATATTTGGAATCAGTAGTAGATGGCAGCACTAAAATTAATTTCTAATTTGGAATATACTTAATTCATTTTGCTTTAAATGCATTTCGAGTTTTCATCGTTTTGAACTGAAATTAAATTATTTAACAAAACTATAAACAATTGTTTAGCTATATAATTGTTAAATCAGGTTAATTGTAAATTTTCAGTGTTCTTAGGAAATACGTAAAATGTAGAAAAGTATAATTTTACCGCAGTACAATAGTATGATTTCGGATTTAATAACCTAAATTTCCCTCCCAACCTCAAATATATTTTTACATACATTTTACATATTGATAGATGAGATTTAAAAGGTATTTCATTAAATAGCAAAGAATTTTTAATCGTACATATATAATTAAGAAGTATGATCGTAATTTTTTAAAAGGTTAGAGTTATACACACAGAAAAAATATATTTTAAATCAAGTACAAAGTTTTTTCATAAATACGCAATGAGTAATACTTATAATGTTTAAATGAAAGATATTAAGAAATCTTAGTGACAGCTGTTCATTCTCCCAAACATCATTTTTAAAGTAACCCACATGATACCATATCTTCAATTAAGCATCCAGAAGCTGTCACTACTAGTATTGTTATTTTTTTAAAGCTTATAAACAGAGATCTTCATACAGTTTAAACCAACAATCGTTTGTTTTTCTTCACAATTCTCACTTATATAGTTTGATTTGAAGCACCACAGTCACTGTTTTAAATCACAAGTGCTAACTAGACAGGGACTTACTCCTACGACACCGATACTAAACGGCTACCAGAATCCATGACACTTGTAATTCGAATGCCCAAACTTACAGTAACGCCTTCACATTTTGACCATCGTTCGGCCTTCTTTATATAGTGAGAGGTGGTAGAATATAACATAATCAACAAAAATTGGACTGTGTAATAAATCTAAATTTAGTTTAACGTCTTTTTCATACGTTCTTAAATGTGATAAGAGACAGAAATGTGAAATATTCACATTACAAGATGGAAAAATATTAAAGTTAAAGACCTACAATTTGTATTGGTACATACATATATAAAACCTTGAAAACTACGTGCACATAGCAAATTTGTGAGTAAATAAATAAATCATAAACTCAGATGTGCAAATAATCATTTAAATATATTGATTATATACTTGATGTATACTTGATAATATACTTAATGAAATTAGCAAAGTTAAACTCTTAAAAAACTTAGTCTTTCTCGCGATACATATGAAGATAAATTTCTTCTAGAAAAATAGACATCTTTCAATGGATTTTTTTAATCATTCATCAATCATTCAATGCTGGGCACTGTCAAAATCTAATTCCTTCATTTAAAACAATTAAATGCAATATATTTTAATATAAAATTTTTTATTGTTTTTTATTTGTTTTTATTGTTATATTATAAGTATTGTTATTTATTTAGATGCATTCTTTCTACTACTCAAATGAATTTCATTAAAATATTTTTTCTATGATTTACCGAAATTTATTCATATAATGGTTATAAAGATACAATCGGAGAACACAGACAAATATAAACAAGCAAATTTATATAAAAACAGGCTAAGTATATAATTTTATATAAATTTTGTAATCATATTTTATTTGAAAATTTCTAAGTACTAGCACTAAATAAATTCTAATAATCACAAAGAGATTTTATTAAGGTTTTCTATAACACACTGTACTTTTTAAAAATAAAACGTTAGCGAATTAAATTATATCATCACTTGCAACTAAATGATTACAAATACAGTATTTAAACAGTTTTATTTGAAATAATGGTATTTTTATGGGAAGAAAGCTATTTTAAAAAAGCTGTTTTTCCCCTCTATAGGTTTAGTTTGATCTGAAGTGCTACAGTTTTGCAACACGAGGGCAAATAAGACCCCCCTTTAATACAGAGTTTAGAAACTTCAGTGGACAGGAAATAATCTGAACTATAATTAAAATAATTATGTTAAATTCTTATTCCAATAATTTATTTTTCAAATTTATTAAGAACTTTGAAATTGCTACTTCGGTTTAATTTGTTAGATTTAAACAAACATTTCAAAAGCCATTCTTAATATAAATTAAATATAATTTTTGTATTTGTCTAAACTTTCATTTCGATTATTTTAAATTTTATTTAGATTATTAATAAAATTTTAGAAAAACCTGAATTTTTATGAAAATTATGCATATTGACATAAAAACATTCCATATAAATTTACTACTTGGTAAGTCAATTAAAAATAACCCAAAATGTTCATTATATATTTTTAAATAATTACAAAATATAATTATGAGGAAAGATTAAATTACATTTAAAAGAAAATACCCGATTTTTTAATTTTTAAAAATATTTAATTATGTTTCAATATACTGCTGTACAATGTTTCATAACTTCAAGTTGATAATTTAGACACTTCCATCTTCTCATTAATCACCCTTTCACAAATGAAGATATCATCAATAACATGGCCCATAGGAGTAAGAAATTTCTAAAATATCACACGGTCTGTGGTATGTCTTTTGACTAGCAATACGTCACCGCAAGCTCCGTTCGCCTGTGATGGATATTCCTCGAAATCAATTCTTTCCAGGATCCCGAAAAGAGGAAAACGCGGATGATTTGGTTTCTGAAATTGACAAGTCAAGGTTGGCGAGTTGTGTGTGTGTGTGTGTGTGTGTGTGTGTGTGTGTTTGGGAGGCAAGGAGATGATGGATATGATGGAACAAAAAAGAGGCGACAAGAGATATGGGGAACGTTGACAAATGTAAATGAGAGAAAAGTGGATATCTTGGAGGTTGGATATCACCACATATCGTCATCAAAGTAAGACTTCTAGAATACTTTAGAGATTCCCCGTTGATAATCTTGAAAACAGTTATGCAAGTTTTAAGCTACTGTGAGATCTCAGAACATTTGTTTTAAAATTTTCTTTAAAATATATGACTGTAAGAAAACCTTTATGTAAGAGATATTGAAGCGTCCTAGCGAAAGGTTCATTATTTTTTTAAAAAATTATATTTTCAAAAGAAGCTTCCTCTAACTTACACATTTAATACTTTTTGGAGTGCATAGTTTAGTTGCTTACACGAGTATTAATGTAATATATGAGATGAAAAAAGGATTTTGAAAATACCCATTTTTTCGTAAAAAAAGGGTGTCTGGCATATCTAATTAACATAAACAGTATATATGTTTTGAAACAGGGTTTCAATATTATTTTAAATGATTAAACTATTCTCAACGTACATATATATCAATTAGGAACAACACATTAAAATGAACATTAGTCTTAAATTTTAAGCTAATTTCAACTATTTTCTTATACATATTTAACTATCATTTTACATGATTTAAGGTAAAAACAGTTTTGTATAGCTGTTTAATAATTCAAAATGTGAATAGAACGCATAAAATGTTTATCTATTAGAAACTATATTTTTAAAAATAGTGTTAGTAATAATGTATTCCATGTTTCGCTAATAATTACGCACTTTTCAAAATGCTTTATATATATATATATATATATATATATATATATATATATATATATATATATATATATATATATGCCCTGTATCTTTAGTTACATTTATTCAAAAATCTTTAGACAAGTTAAATTTTATCTGTGCAGTCAAATAAAATCTAAGATATTTAATGATATCTTAGATGTTACTTAATTCAAGACAGATTTACTTATTTTAGTGAAAAGGTTACATATGTTCGGAAATTTGTGGTTACTTGGACCAATTGTATCTAAGTCGTACGGTGTTGTCGGTGCCATTTGTTGAATGTTTTCGAAGACTTCTATTTATAGACCTTGCTTGTAGAGTTTGCGAATGTGTTTATATCAGTACAGTTTATACCGCCCATAAATAAACTGCATCTCGTGGAATAATGATTTTCTATTTTTGAATTTAGTTATGTTTTAATTCTAATGGTTTTTATCAGTAAATTATTTACAATATATTAATTATACATCAATAGCATTAACTTTCCCTCATAAAAAAGGCGTTAGGACAGACTACACGATCTATTTAGGATAAGCTTCTTTGTTTTATACTACTTTCATTCGAGGTAAAGAAACTTCCACATTAAACTTACTTTAAAAAAAATATAAATCCGTTTGTCTTTTTAGAATTTGAATTTTTGTTACTAACATTTATTTTTCAAAGTTTTAAGACCATCATGTCTCGTAGATAATTCGATATCATTATGTCGTACATATAATTTTTGTTTCTATTACAATTATGCTTTTTTCATGTAGCTAAATATAATAATTTAAACATCCATATTTTCTGTTAGATTATTGAGCTATGTATGTACTTACGAGTTTAAATTTACACAGTAAGAAAAAATATAACCAAGAGATATCATTGCTTTTAGCCTCGGTCTTACTTTAACTGTAATTTTTAAATTCTTAAAAATTGCTTATATCTTCTAAACACCGTCCTAGTATCAAAATAATTTAACAAATTTCTTTTTGTTAAAACTGCAGAAATATTCAATAAAACCTAAAAATCAGTTTAAAATACAGCAGTTGTTGTAGCTGATTCCATAAACCTTATTAAGTTGGATGTTGGTTAAGAGACTAATACAAGGAAAAGACAGCATAAATAGGAAATATTGGTAAAAATTTGCGCAGAAAGATACAGCACTTATATTTAGCATATCCTTAATGATTATGAAA
>CM063501.1:84720864-84723364 GCA_032207245.1 Pardosa pseudoannulata | reverse complement strand
TAATTAAAGAATCGATGATAAAATAAATTTTAAATAGAAAAATTTATTTATGTTAAGTATTTAAATTTAATATTAGGAAAAATTATAATTTAATATAATTTATTATTTATAATTATTATATACATTATTTATAAATATCATATGTATTTATAAATAATATGTATATATTATATATATAGAATAACAATAATATTTATAAGAATATGTATCATACAGTATGTTATAATATTATATATTTATATATATATATATATATATATATATAAATATATATATATATATATATATATATATATATATATAATATATATATATATATATATATATATATATATATATATATATATATATATATATATATATACACTGTATATAGAACACAACGGAAAAAAAGACTATCTCACTCGAAACCGAAACATTGTTACTCTCCTGTTTGGTAAAAAGAAAAGAAAAAGAATTTATTTTTATTGATTATTCCCAGTTCTTTTTTCTTTATACATCATGTCGCGTGAGGCAGTACATAATTAAGGGCACATTAACAACCAGTATACTGATCAATTTCAGTTACCTTATACGCGGCGCACCTGTTGAACAGAAATGGAACTTATCCTACATTTACAGCCAATTATACACCTACAGAAGAACTACGCAGGTCATTCGTGGTCAAAGTTAATTCGATATAAGAAATTATGACGGAGGCAAGACCTAAGTCACAGAATACGTGTGTGTTTCCAAATAAATTTTTTATTGTGTAACAAATGTTAGAAAAATAGTCATACTTCTTGCGGTTTTTCTAACTTTAACTAGGAAAATGACAGCCAGTGCAACAGGTGAAAATTCTTTCGCAGAGATGAATGCGTCTGAAATCTTTTTCTGATTTAACTTTGAAGAAATATAGATGATAAATAATTCACAAAAATTTTCTATTATTTAAGAAAGTTATTTAAAGAATCCGTGATAAATATTAAATCTGACATTAATTAGATGTTTTTAATAATTGAAACATAAATTATTTTCTAGGAGGTAAATCGGAGTGTTTTTATAGTTGCATAAATCAATTGAATTAATCAAAAGAAAATTTAAAAAAAACAATGTGGCCTGTAAAATTTTGAAAATCATATTATACCTATTTTTATATATTTCTATTGGGTGTAATATATGATATCTCGTGTATATATATATATATATATATATATATATATATATATATATATATATATATATATACTGCCTATATGTAAGCATATATTAATTTGTGTCGCTGCAGCTAGATTTAACAAAGTTTAGATACAATCGAATAATTATTAAATTTAACTGTGATGACACTATTCCTAATTATTCCACTTTGATATTGAAAACGGTTAATTGAGTTACTTAACAGCTTCCTTTACAATTTTTTAAATGTAAATTTTTATTTCAATTTAGATAAATTGAAAAATTAAAGCACTGATAATAAAATAACGAGTTGCGATATTTCACACTTTCTTTCATAAAGATGAAGATCTGGGACATATTAAAATTTTTACTTAAACAGATCTAAGTTATCTCCAATTTTAAATCCATATCGTTATGAAGTGAAACAATCGTGGAGACTCTTCCCTTTTCCTACCAATAAAATCTTAATTCGAATTTTTTACTCTTATGTCCATTTTCAATCTCATGGGAACGATATATTTTAATAGGATACAGATTGTAGATAGAGCAGTTTTGAGTAATCAACTAGCTTCTAATAAAACCACAAAATTGCTAAATTTGCGATTTCAACTGGAAAACTGAGGCGTGTCTCCTATGCAAATTTTCTATCAATTAAAAAATCTTAGCAGGGGAACGTAAGTCAGTGAGTGATGTTTTTCAATATTTTTTTAAGGTTAAACGAATCGAAGTGGCTCCAGCTTTTACATACAAAGTCCTGCGCAGTAAGGCACAGAAACTAATTTCCAGGATGATTGAAAACTGTGAACTAATCACTTGCACCAGCTAAATGGTCAAGCCTTTATTTCTTTTGTACTGTAAATATATTTTTTTAAATTGTTAAATATTAATTTTGTTTTTAAAGCTCAAGTAATAATAGATTGTCTTTCTATAAATTATTTCTCATGACAACAAAATCTTCATTTTGTTGTCAATTTATATTCCTTTCTCTTGTTACTTTTTAATATATATTTTTTTCAAGATGATTGTAACGCTTATTAGTACATAATAGCACAAATTCAAATATCTGTACAGACAAGTGTTTGTTTTTTATCACTTCCGGGCTGGACCCATGCTTGGAGACAGCCCTCTCTAAGTTAAATTATGTAAAAGCATCTTGTTCCTAATATTATCTTAAAACCCAATTAACATCACCTAACTAGGGCTTCGTTCTAGTTTTGGTTTAATTTTTAATCTTTTTTCGCTAGTTTTAACCTTTTATTCTTACTTTAACATTAACGGCAAGCATAATACTACCTTCTTCCAGGGTTTCCTGTTAGTTGTTTAAACTACGGACTTTTTTAAATGA
>CM063501.1:84708364-84718364 GCA_032207245.1 Pardosa pseudoannulata | reverse complement strand
CGAAATTCTTATGTTCCCGATATGAAATTACTTAATTACTTATTTTAGGTAGTTGGTTCTCAAATAAGACGCTTAATATTTTCTTGAAATAGTTTTTTCATCATTTGGTTATGTACAACCACGGGATAGTTAATCATCATCCTTGTAGATTTTTTAATCACAAAGCTCATTCAAAGCTCATTCATTCATTATTTAAAAAGAAGTAAGTTGAAAAAAACATAATTTTATGTAAAATAAATGGTACACAATTTATGTACACAAGTGGAAATTACGAAAAACGACAGTATATATATATATATATATATATATATATATATATATATATATATATATATATATATATATATATATATATATATATATATATATATATATATATATATATATATATATATATATATATATATATACGCATGTTTATAAATGTTGAAAGACACACATTATATATATGTGTGTGTGTGTGTGTGTGTTTCCACATTTTTAAACATGCGTGTATACATATAAACAATATATATATATATATATATTAATATATATACACACACAAAATATTCTGATATATATATATATATATATATATATATATATATATATATATATATATATATATATATATATATATATAGAAACACACAATATTTTGATACATACATATATATACAAGCACAATTTTCTGATATATATATATATATATATATATATATATATATATATATATATATATACATAATATATTGATATATTGATAAAACTAACCGGAATAACTATAATTATATTTTAAATAAATATATGGCTTTTCTATTCCTAAATTGACAACTTTTGCTGATCTTTGGTGGAGAAATCTGTCGCCATAAGTTTAATGTCGTTAGGTCAAAATTCCTAACATGTAATTCTCAATAATTTAGGACTGCATTCATTTCTTAATATCAACTTAAAACTGTGATAATTTAGTTTCCATGCACTCTTAAATCGGCTTCAAACTTTCGAACACTTCGCAAACATCTTTCATTATTCGATACATGATCTTCTTGCCCTACGACATTTCTCCCATAAAATTGAGTTTCTCGAGGGCTTTCAGCGGCGTCCACAAACATTCGACAAACCTCCTCTGACGCTGATTGAAACTGGCGTGACATGGAATGAAATATACAGGCTTGAAATATGATATGAATGAAACATAAAATAATGTATATCGAATATGTGGCATATCTTTTAATAATGTGTGTCATTAAGTAAGAGAAAAAAAAAAGGTTACGAGTCGAATAAAGAAATATTTATTAAAAATAGATAGAAAAAACAAAAGAGAATTAAGAGCCATACGTGCCTTTATCTTTTTGACATACTCACCAAGTCCTTTTATTAATTTATCAGTCCTTTTATTCATTTATAATTGGTTTAATACTCTGAAAGATTACCTATAATAACACACAAAGATGATGTATTGTAGAACAAAGTGGTTTCACAAACTCAAAATTTTATGCTTCCTATCTGCTAGCCGATATAAAGAGAAATATTCAGAGGCATATGCCCAGCTTTATTAAAAAATATTCTCTGCGCCGGAAACGTAACTGTAATCATAACTTCAAAACCACTGTCTTTGTTCTGAACATTTCTGAAATTATTGCAGATAAAACTAGGAAATATCTTCCATTTTTCTTCTGTTAAATAATGGAAAATCATAAAATGTAAAGAAGCGATAAAAGAAAGCCTTTTTTTATAGCGCACTTCATCATTTTTATCTAATTTATTATCACTCCTCCTCTCTAAAAAATATCCAGCAAGTCTACATACACTTTTTTTCCACTTACTTTCTATACAATTATCAATACACTTATTTAAAGTACGAGGGGTGATCTGAAAAAAAGGTTACAAGTCAAATAAAGAAATATTTTTAGCAATAGATAGAAAATACAAAAGGAAATTAAGAAGCATACGTGCCTATCACTTTTTGACATAATCACCCATTCTATTTAAGAATTTATCTGAACGCAGAAGCAACTTGTTGAACCCGTCTTGGTAGAAATCTGGTCCCTGTCCATGAACCAGGTCTCGGATGTTTTCACAGTACTGTCTGAAGAGAATCGATTGCCCGATAAGTGCTCCTTCAACTTTGGAAACAGAAAATAGTCACTGGGTACCAAATCTGGGCTATATGGGGGAAGGTGACTAAACATTACCCCCTCTGAACCGTCGCAACAATTCCTACGTTGTGAGACCTGGCTCAATGGACAGGTACCTGATTTCTGCCAAGACGGCCTAAACAATTTGCTTCTGCGTTCTGATAAATGACTAAACAGACTTGGTGATTTTGTCGGAAAGTAAAAGGCACGTACGCCTAACAATAAGTTACATTCGGTTCAGCTTTTTTTTTTATCTCTTCCAGTGAGCCATCGCCAAAGACACACAGACCGGTTTGAACAAGAAGAAACTTTAGACTTCTCCCAACCAATAGAAGGTTCCCGTTCGTTTGGCGGAATTCTGACCCCTTCGTCCTTGAGTGGACCCCTGTTTTTTCTCCTCTGAGCAGTCTGATTTTTTTAGAGGACAAAGTTGTTACCAGAGGAGAGAAGAGGGTGAACGCTGCTGATATCCGTTGATTGCGGGATAGACATTTTTTGGGGGTAACACGAAAAAAAGGATAATATGCGCCATTTTTTTAGGGCCGACGCCGAGTCAAGAGGAGGCTTCGATATCTACAAATACGTTCCTTAGGCATTTAATTATATAAAATTATTTAATCAAGACATATTTGTCCATGTGTTTTTAATGAGTTTTAATTTCTTCTTTCTGGAACACTAGGCCAACGTAACATTATTTTTACACTCTTAATTCCCTTTTGTATTTTCTGTCTATTGTTAATAAACATTCCTTTATTTTACTTGTAACTTATTTTTCTGATCACCCCTCTTAGTTCATACCTTCTAAGGGAACTGGATAAATGCTGAAATTATATGTTTTAACCGATCTGAATTCTTAATATTATCATGCAGAAATTACTGAAATATTCAAGACTATTTTGTTATAAAATTACAAAATTGTTCTTTTAGATTAATTAAAAAATATAGAGGAGTTGCTTTAACAGAAAGTAAAACTTTTATATCCCGTATTTCCATCTGTAAAATTTTATAAAAAATGTTTTTGTTACATAAACCTATATTTTATGCGTACACAATCATGCAACTATTTATGTACATAAAACATAATGAATGTTTGTATGTAATTATATATGCATATACAAGCAAGAATGCAGTTATAAACATACATACATAAAAGTTTCTAGTTGAGTAGGCGTTTTCGCGACTTCAAACTTAACAGCCTTCAAATAATATTTACAACTACTATCAATAAAAAAAATATGTAAACTTTAATAAAAGTTTCTAGTTGAGTTAGCGTTTTCGCGACTTTAACCCCTTCCGATAAAATGACGAGTTTAGCTCGTCATTGGTTTTTCATTCCATACCTCACAATGACGAGCTACACTCGTCATGCGACTAAAGTTAATGTTAAATATGATAATTAATTTAGTTTATAATTTCTAGTATACTGAATTTAGCAAGACTTTTGTTACTTGTGGAAATACCAGGTCACTATTACATATTGTTTATTTAGAATTTCTTGGTACAAGTCACTGCCAAATTGATGAGTCAGAATAAAAGAAAACCTACTAAGAAATGCCGTGTGTGTTACAAGAATCAAATTAAAAGTGAGACTCCCTGGCGATGTAAACAATTCAGAATTCCTTTGCACTTTGTTTTGAAAAGTACCACTAGCTTGAAGAATATTATCTTAATTTTACCGTTTCTGATACTTAACACTATGTAAAAAGTGGATTTTAATTAAGAATATGTAAGAATTGTAAAATAAAACAAGTCTTTTTAAATAAAAAATAAATGGTTACTTCACGCAAAGTTTTTCATTATTAAATCGTACCGGAAGGGGTTAAACTTAACAGCCTTCAAATAATAATTACAATTAATATCAATGAAAACAAAACATGTAAACTATACCCTTACGAAAGATTAATTTTACGAGGTTAAAAATCTTTATCTATACCTCAATTTATGACCATATTGCTCTTTTAATATGTTAACTCGGATGATTTAACTTTCACGTTTGCATTAATTTGTGGAACGCCATATTTCATTATTCGATACCTGATCTTCTACTCTTTTGACATTTCTTCCATAAAACTAGTTTCAGGGAGCGTCCATAAACATTCGATGAACCCACTTTGACGCTGATTGAAAGTGGCGTGACATGAAATGAAATATAGGGCTCTGGAATTTGAGAAGAATTGGAGAAGGTAAACTGGAAAATAAAGTTTATTTGACACGTGGCATGCTTAATAATACTGTATGTCATTTAATTACTAACCGGTGCATTTTTATTGCTTGATGTGATCTATTTAATCAAAAGAAATTGCTTATGAGTCTTAGAGGTTTTTTTTTTTTCGTTATAAAATGTTTTCAAATTTGAGGTGGCAAGGACAAACTTCCCTATATAATAATAGCTTAAGTTATCTGTCCGTCTGTTCTCGAATTTATGAAGCGGTTAGACCTGGAATGGATAGAGACATCCATATTGGATTCTTGATGATTTAAATTTAGCAAAATTCAAAGCGAGTAATGGTTATCTTCTCCTAAACTATCGATCTGATTCTAAAATAAATTGGTATAAATATACTTCATATAATAGTGAAAAATACTGTATCCCTTCCCCCATTTCGAGCGTTTAATGCCACTATTATATGCCACTACTATAGTCCTGTATTGCCCGGTTAAGAGCAGGCGATTAAATTTATCAATTCATCCCATAATAATAGTTTGGTTTGGTTTGGTTTGGTTTGGAGTTCTACGGTCTACTTTTTGCAACACGAGGGCTAATGAGACCGGGACCTACAGCTTAACCCATCCACCGACCACCCTCCCCACCTTTTTCCCTTTCAAAACAGTCACCCTTTTCTTAAATTCCAGACGGAACTTACCGTACCATACTAGAGTTGCCGGTTTAAAAGTTGTCAGGCTACTTTTAAGTTATTTTCCCTGCAAGGTAAAGGAGTTCCGTTACGCAAAATTAGTTTCTTTCATTTATTATCGCTTTGCAATATTTTTTTTCCTCAAAAGTGTGTTATACGAGTGCGAACGAGAAGGGGTCGACAGGTCCGTTTTCGAACAGGAATTCGCTGTCGAACCCCCGTCGACGCGTCCGTTCAGTGGGTTAAAGCCGATTCCGAAATACTACGAACATCCATGCCACTCTAGGATTCGAACCCATGAACTCCGGTAAACAAGGTCAGCACCCTAACCAGTTGGCCACATAAAACCAGTCATCACATAATAAATAGGCAAATATAACATTTTTTCTAGCCTTATAACCTTATTCCTTTAACGATCCCATTTAATCATTTCTTATTTTAAATTATTTAAATATCGTCTGCATTATTTTCATACGTTTAATCCCTGAACTTAGATATTACGTAAATAATTTTCTTTTATATTTGGCTTAAATACTAGATTAGGTACATATGTGATAATTTTAAATTCAATGATGTATTATTTTTGTTGCAAGATAATTCTCAGCAAAAAAAAAAGTTTTTTTACCTTCTTTATAGGGTCCTTCACAATTCTGGAAAATTAAAAATTCTACTGATCCAGTCATATGACGGGCTGTTTGCTAGTAAAATAAATAACCTAGAGTTTTGTGCAAACTAGTCCCGTATCACAGGATCCGAATAAATGCACTGATAATCGTTTTGGAGGACAGTTTCGTACTGAAGTCGGTTGAAACCTATGCGTGATAAAGAATTTTCTCTCAACAGCAACGTGAAACAGTTGAGCGAAATAGTTGTATGTTCGGATATTCATTTCGTGTGATACAGTCCTAAAGGTCTTATCACATATCAGCCTATACATTCTGAACAAGCAACGGTAGTTTTTCAGACTGTTTAACATTTATTTTTCAAATAAAAACTCACTGATTTCTTTTATTTTCCAGAAATATTTTTAACCAATCAAAGGACTTCTGAGTGAGACTGAACCCAAATTAATTTGTTCTGTAATATATAAATACATAATATTTATTTATTTGAATAAAATTATTAAATACTGAAAAGTTGGTATATTCTTTTGAAATTAAAAACTTATTTATAGCGAAACGGCGCAATGATAGACAAAATATCTTATGGTATTTAATCAATTTTATTACCATACTTAAATCGAATCTACTGTATGAAACATGACATCAAGTTATGCTATAAAATCTCTTACTTCTTTTATTTATTAATCAATATTTCCTCGTGAGGGAATTACCAAAGATCAAAAATCAATTTTGAAAATTAATTCAAAGTTAACTCTTTAAATTATGTAGCGTAAATAAGTTAATGTAATGTACCAAAATCTTTTAATGTAAAAATTATTCAAGTAATAAGATCGCCTTTATTTTAATCAAATGTAAATTAGATCACAATGCATTTACTTGGGGAGTCGATAATTTAAGCGCTGTATAAACCTAAGTTAATTGTAAAGAATATGATTAATTTTATTTCTTATCTTGCGATGATGGGTATCAAAAATCAAAATTATTAAAAGTTATGACAGGAAATATTTTTAATAGGAGCACGGGGATTGTAAAATTAAAGAGCTTTTAGAATAATTCTTTATGGAAACTCGTTCTTGTGTTATTTAATATAAATGCAAAATAATTTCTACTTCACAGACAGAAACGCTCTAGAAATTTTTTTTTGCGGTTTTCGGTTAAGTAAATGAAGCATTAAGTAAATGAGAAATTTTTAATGTACATAATGG
Organism: Pardosa pseudoannulata; assembly: GCA_032207245.1. Lineage (NCBI taxonomy): Eukaryota > Metazoa > Arthropoda > Arachnida > Araneae > Lycosidae > Pardosa > Pardosa pseudoannulata. The sequence goes on along the minus strand of CM063501.1, from coordinate 84,711,561 downwards.
CATATTAACCTCTAGAGCGTTAGAAAGAGTAAAATATCTCTCAGGTAAACGTTAATTTTAAAATTATTTATTTTCAAATAGGTTATAGTTTAGAAATATGCCGAATAATTGAAAAAATTTAGATTCTTGTTTAATAGTAATTGAAGTACTATAATTGTTTTGAAGTATTGGTATAAACTATAAAAATATATTATAGTACTAGTTTTTAGAAAATATAATTTCTCAATTACTCGTATTTCAAAGGTAAGTTTGAAATACGAGTAACTGAGAAATTATATTTTCTAAAAACTAGTACGATAATATATTTTTATAGTTTATATTTCAAATACGATATATGCCGTGCTCTTTCACTGTATATATGATGATAGTCAGGTTGAGGGTAAATAACGGCGATAAAAAACGCAAAAAATAGCAAATTCATTTAAAAAAAATATTTATCTAAATTTCAGGGTTATGATTTTCATTTGATAATATTTCATTGGAAATCATTTAGAGGCTAAAACATTTACTTTAATATCATTAATTTGTTTCCTTTATCTTATTAAAAAATTCTCACTAATTTAGGACATTTTATATAATATAACTTATATAATAATAGCCTAAGTTATTTGTCCGTCTGTCCGCGAGTTTATTAAACGGTTGGACCTGGAATGGATAGAGGCATCCATATTGGATTCTTGATGAATTAAGCTTAGCAAAATGCAAAGCGAGTAAAGTTTAAAACGAATAACTTTTAGTCAACATAATTGTAAAATGGAACAATATTTATTAAATATAAAAGGGAAAATGCTTCTCCATACAGTCGTTCCAATAGTTGGGCACGGAGCATGTTTATTTCTATCTCTTTCGTACCTTATGTTTGAAACACAATCTTTTATCAGTGAACCGGAATGACTTATAATCGGGATCTGCAATCTCAAAGATTTCTTTGATTCAATCAATGTACATTGGACTCTAGGAAGCATTCAAAGATCCCCATCGTTGATCACTGTATCACTGATCTAGCTCGTTTGCTCTTTGGTACTTAATTGCCCCCTTGCCATCTGACATTGCTTTCCGAGTTTTGCTGTTGAAATTCGGCAGACTTCGAAAGATTTTCCCTAAACCCACATTTTTGAACCAATTACGTTCCGCGGTGCTCAACTATTTTTCTAAATGAATTCAACGTGATTCTAAACTGCATTTACAGCATCGGTAGACTTTAGAGGAGTGTGAAGATAAATTATTTTCAGCATGTACCAGATAATTCTCAGCTAAAAAAACAAATTTTTTACCTTCCCCATAGATTACTTTATAATTATGGAAAGTTAAAAATTTTACTAATTCTGTCATATGACAGCTATATGAAAGTTTTATATATAATACTGCTACGCAAGTGTGAGAATGCACACAAGCATGATTTATAAAGTATGTGAGCTTGTACCTGGTTCATATATAAAGAAATGTTATCTATGTGTAAAAGTGTATTTATATATCTGTAATTTTTATTTAATTAAGCAAAGAACTGATATTTAACATTTTTTTACAAATCGCATCCAGAAAGTAAGTTTCCATACTTTAAAGAAAAAAAAGAACTCTCACTTTCAGGGACATATTAATTGGCAACAAGTACAGCAATATTTCAGCTATTTTTCAATATAGCCACCAGCAGAATTGAGAAACGTATGGTATTCTGGGAACAACTTTTGTATCCCTCTGTCGTAGAACTCTGCCTGTCTGTGAATGGCAACAGCCTTGCTGTTCCAGAACACCATATACATCTCTTTCCGTACCTACAGTGGTTTTTTGAATTTGGTCCTGACGTAAGATCCACTATGACGCCAATGCATTGACAGTTGATTGGTTTCCGAGGTAAAGTACGAAATCCGAGTCTCATTGCCCATGACGATCCTGTCGAGGAACTCGTCGCCGTTATCTTGATACAGTTGCAAAAATGTCAGTGCTGCTCCTAAGCGATGAATTTTGCGTTCGGGTGTCAGTTTCGGATCATAGACCTAACAGAGTGGACGATGAATTTCAATTGGCACAATGCTTTGTGCATTCAAGATCACGGACTGAACTTTGCAGGTGGCGGTAGAAAGAATTAGATTTTCCATTTCGGACCACTGTTAACAAGTTACTGGCAGGAGTCGGGACCTGTCCAGCTGGAATAGGATTGATATGTCATAGATCTGTTACGCATGCGCAATTGACACGGGTAATTACGTTTACTTTAAAGAGCAAAACATCGGGAAACATACTTTCTGGATCCGGCTCGTATTAAAGTAAACAGTTTAAACCATTGCTTTTATTCATATATATAACTCAGAATTCTTTAATACTTCTTCAAATTTTTATTAGCTAACATAGAATTTTATAGCTTCACAAACATGAAACGGTTTAGTACTCTTCATTTCTGTTATATTTAGTATCAGGTACTCGAGAGTCATGGGCATTTTGTTGATATCTTAGTTTTCTCAGATACACCCCTCCGCACTTTCACTATCTACTGCATCCTACCAGGCGAACCCCCTTCTATCGCTCGGATGTTATAAATAACTGCAATTGGCTACTACCAAGTGGGATATCTAAGTAACCATAGAAGTGACTGTTTAAGATGCCGGTTAAATAAACAGCTTTTGTATCGAGTTTAGAAGTGTTAAAGATTCATGCGTTTCATTTGAGATACTTGGGGGGAATATTAATAATTAAATCATGAATTCATATGTATAAAATGGGGAATCAACACAATTATATTTAAGTTTTGCGATGAATACATTCAAATTAATTTAACCTCTAAATTGCTCTAAACGTTATTATCATATCATCTGAACGTCATATTACAGGTAGATATTTTCTAGAGTAAAAGAATGCTTTCAATTTGAAACACTAATAACACACTTAGAAAGCCAAAATGAGAGAAAGAAACTACAGACAAACCTGCGAGCATGCACACACACGTTTCCTTATAACCGAGCAAAAGTGAAAGATTATGGTAGAACTACTGATATGGATATTAGTAGCAATTCCGAATTGCCTAGAAGAAAAAGCTTTTCGACATTTATATTTGAAAATTAAAATAACGCTTTCTAAAGTTTAATAAATTTTAAGGTAACGAGAGACTTTTAACATCATTTGGATCGATATTTTATAAATTTTATCCCAATATATTGTTTGAAAAGGTAAAATATGCTTAATGAATAATTCTCAATTATTTT
>CM063501.1:84685864-84703364 GCA_032207245.1 Pardosa pseudoannulata | reverse complement strand
ATAACTTATTTATCCTTGCGAAAATGATTATATATATATATATATATATTTCAATGTAAAATACGAAAAGTTGGTTAAAAAATTAGATAATTTTTGATCTATTGAGATTTAACTGAATAACTAAACGTACTCGCAAAACGCCCGCTCCCGGTACAGTTCCGGTGCGAAATGTACCCGCACACAATGTGTTAAATTACTAAACAAGAAAATTTTAAAAATATTGCAAATATGATTACATCTATAAATTGGTTTGGTTTGGTTGGGAGAGCTACGGTCTACTGTTTTGCACACGAGGGCTAATGAGACCGGGACCTACAGTTTAAAGCCGATTCCGAACGGCTACAAACATCCATGCCAGCAGCGGGATTTGAACCCGCGAACTCCGGTCATCTATAAATTGGAAACTCTATTACGTTTATTTTAAATGATACATCATGCGTTTATATGAAGAAAAACTGCTTTCAGTGCTTCTTAATTTCACATTTCCCTCATTTCCACTAAAATATTTCTTTCCATAACTTTACACAAATTATTTTTTTAACATTGATCCTCGTATTGATTAGAAATAAAATTACTAATTTTCTTAACTCTTTAATGTTTAGAATAAGCTTAAGTTATTGACTCACTTAAATGCATTATCCCATTTACATTTGATTAAATTGAAGGCGAACGCATTAATTGAATAATTTAAGCATTAAATTCTTCGGTACATTACTTTAGCTTATTTACACTACATAATTTTAAGACTTAACTATCAATTACTTTTAAAATATGGTTTTTGATCCTTGATAATATTGGTCCAAAAGAAATAAAATAATTAATAACTAAGATATACTACAGAACATGTAATATCATAAACTACCTTACATTACATTAACACCGTAATAAAATAGCTAACAACATAATGAGATAATTAGTCTTTTACTACATTGATTCCTAGTAAATTAACTTATTATTTTTAAAGAAATAAAATTAACTTTTATAAATTTTACGATTTTCATTTAAATAATTAAATCTTTTATATAATTCTTTTTTTATTTCTTGAAGGATTCTCGACATACTATAAAGTATTTAAAAATATATTAGTACTAAAAAAATCCAACAGAATAAGTATATTTCTCTTGCTAATACAATAGACGAAAATTTGCCTTTATGTACATTGGTAATGTTTCATATACAGAACTAAAAATCTCCCAATATGTTTTCTTAAGATTTTATCTGTATATTAGAAATCCTTTCATGTTTATTCTAAATAAAAAGCGAACGAAGTCTCTAAAAAAACATTTTTTATTATTACTAAAATTTCAATATTCCTTTGACCTCACTGTAATATTTTCTATCATAACTGGTAATAGATTTATTTTTTAAATATCCATCATCACAAGATGGGAAATAAATTTACTAATATTCTTATAAACAATTAAATCTTGACCAAATTTGTTAAAACAAAAGCGAATGTATTATTTGAACATTTTTTGCATCAGGATTCATTGGCACATTACATTAACTTCATAATTTTGCTTCATAGTTTTACGAACCAAATTTTAACTAACTTTCGAAACTGTTCTTTTCTCCTAGGTAGTTCATTATATAAAGAAAATATATTACCGTACACTTAATTTTGCGTTTTCAAGGTTTGTCTCTTAGTAAGTTCACTTTTTATGCAATTACTTTTCAATGCTTAGAGGTTTTTCTCTTGTCGGGACTTGCACATACTGGTAAATTATACATATGAATATGCACATATATATTTATAACTTATATACACACATATATTATTTAAACATATACATATTACATGCATACATTATGTATATATATATATGTATGTAGTGTGTTCGTGTAAGTGTTTGAGTACGGACATATTTATATGTGTAATATAAACCAGTGAAATGATCTATTTCATATCTGGTATTTAAAAAAAACCAAGTATCCCTATATGAAATTTGTCTTTGAACGACAAAATATTAATATAAAATTTTATTAATATAAGTATTTTCATTTTTATCAATTATCTTAGTACACTTTTATGCAATTACTTTTCAATGCTTAGCGGTTTCTCTCTTGTCAAAACATATACATACTGATGAGTTATACATATGAATATGTACATATATATTTACAACTTATAAACGTGCATATATTATTTAAACATATACATATTACATGCATACAGTATGTATACATATATATGTATGTAGTGTGTTTGTGTAAGTGTTTGAGTACGAACATATTTATATGTGTAATATAAACCAGTGAAATGATCTGTTTCATATCTGGTATTTAAAAAAAACCAAATATCCCAATATGAAATTTGTCTTTGGACGACAAAATGTTAATATAAAATTTTATTATTATAAGTAATTCATTTCTATCAATTATTTTTCCGACTTCAAACTGTAACCTACTTGAAAATAATTCATTGTTTAATTTATGATTTCTCCTTTTATTTTTGAAAATGCAGTACAGCTTAATCTTTCTTTTTTTCTTGTATACTGCTAACGTTTCATTCAACAAATGTTCCCCTTAGATAGCCCTAGAATGAACATAATTTTCATTTGGACCGTAAATATACTGTAAGAAGTGATTATTCTTTTAAGGGTTATATCAACTAACTGCGTTTTCAAGACTTATTCACGTTTTTAATCCATTAACGCCCAGCGTCCTTATTTCAGGACAGACAAAAACTGGTTTGTAGAGTTTTTGTTTTCTTGAAACGATTCTTCTATTTTAATGGACATAGATATTTATCTTATGAATAATCTCCCAAGTTTTCAAATATGATCTTATCTATAATTTTGTCATTTCGATCGGCATTTTTTGATTTTCAAGCTTAGAATAGGAACGTATTATGACCCGTATTCTGAACGTATACCGGTCAAAATCATGGCGAATAGCCATATCTGTAATAAGTCATCTCTTTTCAGTACTCTTCTCATATATGATAGCAAATAAATCTCTTATCACGAAGTTATCCTTTTTTTAAAGACATATTATGTTTTAAAATGACACCTCCTCGCTAATGATGACTTGATGTCATGTTTAAAGGTGTTTTAAAATAAATTTCATATTTTGTTTTACTTCCAGGTGCCTATAATAGCTTCTATGTTAAGTATTTAAATATATATTCATCAGAAATATCCGGGCTTTAGTGGGTTATATTCGTAACAATTCAATATTCTTATATTTATAATAAGCATATAAACTAATGTAAACGTTCTAAGTAGTTACACACTTCGGTCGTTTTATGTATTAACATAAAATCTCTAAGAACTTCGTTACGTTCTGTTACACCTGTTAATTTAAAATTCCTTAATCATTATTATAAATGCTTCTTCAGTGAGTTTACATAAAGATAATCACTTTAAATACATCTAAACTTAACTATTCCTTTTTTTATAAAATATATTTTCTCATTATTTTTAGACTTCCTTATATGTATAGCAGTGCAAAATACGAAATAATATCATTAATATTCCTTTCAACCAATTAAGTTTCAGTAAAGGCTTAAACTATCAACTCACTAACATAAATATTATAATCTCATCTACATTATTTGATTAAAATGTAGAAAAGTTACTATTTGAACAATTTTTACATTAAAATTCATTCGTATATTAATTTATTTGCGCTACTCAATTTTTAGTGTGACGGTTAATTAATTTTCCAAAATGGCTTTTCAATCTTTGGTAATTTTTGGCTCAAAAGAAAAATAATAAAGAAATAATAAAAGAAATAGGATATCCTATCACATACCTCATGACATGCCTCCTATAGCAACTTTGAATTAAACTGCAAAATAAAATTAATTATACAGTTTTTTGAAAAAAAGGATGAAATACCTTTCACGACACCGCTTTGCTCTATATTAATTTATTATTAAAGGAACTGACATTGCCTTATTTTTATTTTCAGTTTTTCCTCATTTTCTTTTTAATAGGTAAAAATTTTATGTAATCATTTTTCAAGGCTTAAAGAATTTTTTCCCATTGCACTGTTCTTTCTAAACTAGATTTATTTTTGATACAATTTTTTTAATTGGAGATTAGCTATTACTTAAATTAAAGTACGGATGATAAAACTGGGTTTTATAAACTTTTATGTTAAGTAACCTAAAAAAGGAAGAAATACAGTTTAATTTTTTTAATGTATCTTAGTGGTGTTTAGGGGTTAGTGGTCCCATTTGCATGACATAACCCTTTTTACTATTGACGAAGGTACATTTTCTTTTAATCCCTTCTTGAAATTTTTTTCTGAATTAGAATATTTTACTGTATTTATTCCTGTAGAGAGCGCATTTTTTTTTCAAAAATTTAGGCCAAGATCTCCAGCTGTGCTATACACTTGTAATAATCTTTACTGATTCCTGTAACCATGATATATGTACAAGGTGTTTAAAAAATGACCGGTATATCTGAAAAATCAATAAAAGCTAAATATCATAAAAAAAATCAATAAGGTTTCAACATTAGTTACAATTTCCACAATAGATCACGCTGCAGTCTGGAAATATCAAAACTACGATATTTTCCAGATATCCACAATGAGCAGCAAAAATTTGGCGTATTCTCAGCAGGAAATTATCAGATACCCGTCTAAACATCTCAGGCGGGATTTCTTTACATGAAAGTCCATCTTATTTTATATACATATATATACATATATATCTATATATACACATATATACACATATATACACATATACATACACATATATACATATATATACATACACATACATACACATACATATACATACACATACATATACATACACATACATATACATACATATACATATATATACATATACATACATATACATATATATACATATACATACATATAAATATATATACACATACATACATATAAATATATATACACATACATACATATAAATATATATACACATACATACATATAAATATATATACACATGCATACATATAAATATATATACATATGCATACATATAAATATATATACATATGCATACATATAAATATATATACATATGCATACATATAAATATATATACATATGCATACATATAAATATATATACATATACATACATATAAATATATATACATATACATACATATAAATATATATACATATACATACATATAAATATATATACATATACATACATATAAATATATATACATATACATACATATACATACATATACATATACATATACATACATATACATACATATACATATACATACATATAAATATATATACATATACATACATATAAATATATATACATATACATACATATAAATATATATACATATACATACATATAAACACGCACACAGGTAACAATTAAATCGGGAAAATATTTACATTAATGTTAAAACACAAAATAGAATTCAAACTATTTTTCCTTGAAATTTTTTGTTACATTTTACATAATAAAAAAGAATTATTTGATTGCCAAATTAGTTCCAGTTCAAAGTACACTTTTACCTTGAATACCAGAGTAATTATTATCGAATATTTGCGTAACAAATAGAAAATTATAATGATTCTGTAGCTATTAGTTTTGCTTTAAATAGCATTAATAATAAAATATAATTTCAATATATTATTTAACAACGCATGCTATAGAAAAGCATTTATTTTATCTTTATTAATCTTCATATCATCCTAGAATGCGTGCTTTGTGTCCCCGATAGATATTTGCACATGCATATGCTTATTCAAAACAGCTGAAATCATACCCAATAGACAAGGGATGTTGATGGCTTAAAATATTCAAAATAAAAAAAAACATTAAAATATCTAGCATTCCTCTGAGTAATCCTCAGTGCTTAATGCTAAAGATTAATAAACTGCGAAACAGGCTGGAAATATATTGATTCGAAATATAATATATCCTTAGGGACACTACTCATTGTTATTTTGGTTGCATTTCAAACAGATTAAAATTACTAGTAACAAAAATTAATTCACATTTATTTCTCTTATTTCCCCATTTTCCTCCAATAGAAGTTTGAAATAATGATGTTAAATATTATATTACATAAATGTTTCGAAGAAACTTCAAAATATCTCTGAGAGTAAATAAGTATTAGTAAGCTTTGTTGTTAATTAGAAACGTTACATACCAGGTATAGTCCTCTATAACAAAGTATTTTGATAATACACCGATTCTCTGGCAAACAATTCGAAACCCTAAACTCGTAATATTACGGAATACATAAAGTTACTGTGTGTTCATAAGTAAATTTATAAGTGGATCTTTTCTTACCCTATAGTTGAGGGTTTCATATTTCAAGGGTACTTATATTCAGTTTTAGTGACAGCCTCAAATAATTCTGAATAGATTTTGCGTATCTTCTAGTTTTATTTGATGATGCAGTAATGATTAACTGTATAAGGTGTCTTTCTTGACAGTGTGCGGATATAAGCAAATTAGACATGATTCAGCGTTTTCGAGTATTTGCAGAAAATTCTGCAAAAACAGAAAATACCAAATTTAACTCATTGATAGTTAAATATATTCCAATATAAATGAAATCTATACTTCATCTTTAAGTATAACATAAGTACCAGTTTAGATCACATGCCTATTTTCATAGTGTGTATGTTTATATATATATATATATATATATATATATATATATATATATATATATATATATATATATATATATATATATGTATATATATGTATATATATGTATATATATATATATATATATATTATTATTATGCTTGTAATATCTCTTAAAAGTTTTACGTTTCCCGTTCTTATTCCTTGAAAGTTATTTTTCCAGCTGTCTGATATCTTATTTAAAGTAAGTATTCGCGACTGGAAATCATTGATTCAATTTCTCAAACCAAACTATCAAATAGATGCTAATTTTCTGTCCATTCGCCACATTTACCAACTGTCTCGATAAAATAGCTCCCTCCTACAATGATCTCAGTTCCTGTTTGATTTCTAATGATGCTGACTGAGCTCCTCTCTCTTGGTAAGATTTCGTCTCAAATCTCGCTCTGGGGCCGACATTTTAAATATTAAAGCGTTTTTGTAATCCTTGTAGACTTGTACTGCCTCTCTTTAATGGAATGACCGGACTTCATCACCTTTATTGATTAATCAGTGGCTTTTAAAAGCAACCACAAAAATCACAATCTTTTACATTTAGATTTTTAATTTAATCAGTTGTATCAAAATCCAAATGTTTGAATCTATAGCTTTCGTCAAAGTAGGTAGCCATTAGAAATTGGCTTTTAGCAGTAGGTCCCGTCCTAACAAGCTCTTCATTAGGTAAAAGAAAATGACATGACGCACAATCCATTCAACCATTACGATAATAAAACTACAGAGATGAGTTGCAATCTTTCCCAAAATTTTTGTATATATATGAGACGTTCTTAGTGATGAAGACATAGAAGACACATATTCGTTCGTGTATAAACATTTCTTTATTGTTGTGTCTATGGCTACACCATTTAGATATCTTTTGATCACATTTTGGGACGGCAAACACGGAGTATGTTATTAACTCCTCGCTCAGAAGTGCCTTTTTGACTTTGCTTACATAAACAAATTCCTCTTGTCTTCTTCCGCGTCAGCTTCTGTTCTCTGTATAATTTCGCTCGAAGATGTGTTTTTTCTTATTACTCTACCGTTAATGAGTTAAAATTATTTTTAATTCTAACTCGCTTAAATCCTAACCCCCATTTTTAAACCTGACATATATGTACACATATATATAATTATAAATATAGAAAAATAAAAAGATAACATATAAGGCCTGCGGAATACAATACGAGACTAAAAAATTAAAATTTGAAATGATATTGCCAATGACCGTAAGGAGTTGTAAACTCACACTCCATTTAAACTAGTTATATGATGCAACAACACTCATGGAAGTCACAACATCATACTACCTAAAGGAAGTTAAAAATGGAAGCCCAAAAACACACCAAGAACAATGAGTTAGCCTTCCACAATGTATGTCCCAGAATGTCAGGAAATAGAAGTCAATAGCAAAAATCTTTCGATAATAACAGTAATGAAATGAACTTTTAGATAAGACAATTTGCCTAATTTGACATCCTTTAAGTCGTATGATGTTGCGACTTCCATGAATGTTGTTGCAACATAAAACTAGTTTAAATGAAGTGTGAGGTCAGAACTACTCACTGTCATTAGCAACATCATTCATATTTTTAATTTTTTTATGCTCGTATTGTATTCCGTAGGCCTTAAGTTTTATTTGTTTGTGCTTTTATATATTTTATATTTAAATTTTGTTCCTCTCCATAGCTTTTAGTTGTGGATTTGCTAGCATTATTTTTCTCAACTTTTTTTTAATTTTTTAAAATTTATTTTTACAAATTTGTTATAAAATTAAATTCTATAAATAGAATACTATTCTTCATTCAATACATCTATCAGCATTCATTTTCTAATACAATAGACCTCAACGGAGATGAAGCACCTTATGCTATTCTTTTGAAGAAAAGACGAATGTATTTTCCTATCATCGTACGCATTAATGCTTATTACACGGCTATGTTATTGCCAAAGGGAAAAGTAAAAAAGTATTTCTCCTTATCAACAGCCAGGTCCATCAATATATGCCCCTGGATTTTTTCGCCGCAAAGGAAGTATGATTATTTATGAATACTTTCTGTATATAAGTAATTTATCTTCGGTTAGACATGCGAATCATTTTTCTTTCACACTTTATTTACTTTCCCGTTCAAACTAGTATAAGGTTAATAACTATCTTTCTCTTGCGAAATACTTTACATGTTTTACATTTCTATTAGATTCATATCTGTTTACATTAGATGTAATCAATGCAAAATTACACAGATGTAATGATATATGTAATCACGTGAAATTAGCCCCTATTGTTTTTAATTGCCCGGGTTTCCTGGTGATGAGAAGCCTAGGGATCAGGCAGCGATGGTACCATACAAGAGAACGGCGAGTCTGTAGTAGAACTTTTGATTTAAGATCTAAGAAAACGACATGTTACACTCCGACTCTGACTAAGATCAGAGAAGAGACTGATACATGAAAACACTAGTTAGGCTCCACAGCGAGATGACGGAAGAATAATCCCAACGAACCCGTAAATAAATCTGCGAATTTATTAATCAGAAAAGAACTTAGATCATGATTTAAAAGGGAACCATTCGCCATGATTACAGAAAAATGTGGGGACTGGACGGAAAATTTGCATTTATTTCAGAGATAGCTTTGGGAAATGCATTCAAAGAATGCAAATCGTGAAAATTCTTTTAATTTTGGCAGATGGGAAAATAGATATTAAAAAATAAGATGGGGAAAGTGGAGAATTTTTAAGAGTTATTTTAAGTGTAATAATTTTGATGTAATACATACATACATATGTATATTTATATATGTACATACATATATATCTAACTGTATATATATATATATAAATATACGTATGTATGTAATATTCATACATACGCACATATATATGTATGTATGTATATAGAAATACACATATGTAATATAAATATATACATACATATATCTACATACATTTACATACATATATACATATGCATACATAAATTTACATACATACATATATATACATACATATACACACATACATATGTATACATACGTATACACATACACACACATATATATATACACATATATATATACACACATATATATATATATATATATATACATATATACAGGTAATAACAGCTATGTATCTAGTCATGTATGTAATGATATTTTATAACAGTTCATGTCTTTTTTCTCGTAATATTCTATAATAATTATCAGCTATTCTATGCCCAATTTACACTATCGTGTATGTCAGTCGTTTAATTTACTAGCACATTTTCTCTTTTAATCCGTTAACTAACGTAAGTCGCTAAGATATTTACGAAGAAAGTTTTACTTACATAAGTATTGCACATTTTTTTCTTTGCAAGCGTAACCACTTGACCAAAGTTTACGTTTCTGTGTAGCATACGATATTTTGGCGACTAATGCTAGTTTTCCCTCTTTAAGATTGAAACGACAGATTACTGGTAGACGCCATACTAAATAAACGTATCTTATTTTCACTCTAAGTAACATATGATATATTCTAATGAACGGCTGCACCACCGACTAGCCTGATCATTTATGTATATGTATAATATGTATAACATAGGAAAATTAAACATTTAAATTTTTCTCTCTTATACTAACCATAAAGTTTGAATTTATATTTATATATATATATATATATATATATATATATATATATATATATATATATATATATATATAATATATATATATATATATATATATATATACATATATATATAACATGAATAAAAAATATACAAAAAATATATATATATATATACAACTATATATATATATATAATATATATACCCTACAGACGTTGTCCTGATTTAACGCTGTAAATCCAAAACTTGTAAAATGTTTCTATATAAATTATAAAGTGGACCGCTTTGATGAAAAAGTAAGAAAAACATATTTTAAAATACTTGACTTCACCACGCGAACAGTCATCACAAGCGTAATTAGATTAATCTAAAATTACCACATCGCCTGTACGGGGATTCGATCTCGGGACTTCTCGTACTGAAGACGGTTGCGCTGACCACTGCGCCACAGATACGTTGTCAGTGAAGGGTTTCAAACGGCATTATAATAATCTCAATAAGCGAGCAATTCTATATTTTTAGTAAAAGAAAAACATTTTCTATGGGATCAATCTAATCCAATCTCGAATCAAATTCATTACAAACACAAAATTTCATCAAAATCAGTCCAGCCGTTCAGGAGGAGTTCTTTTACAAATAAACAGACAGAAGAATTTTATATATAGAGAGATAGCTGTATTTAAAATAATATTTTTTTTATACGATACGTAGTTTTTAAAGTGGTATGTTATAGTTTAGTTAAATGTATGAATTTCATCTGTACTTCTATTACATCCTGTGATTTTCTTTTATCACTTATTTAGATTATTGGAAGATGCGTTTCGTCACAAGTATCAGTTTCACATAAACTGATTATATCCTATGAAGCTAATGTATTCGGGTAACTTAATGCATTTGAAAAATTATCGTCACCATTTTGAAATAAGGAAATATTCCTGAAACCACTAAAACAATATTTCTATATATGAAAATTAGTAAAATACACAACTATAGGATAAAATGCACATATTCTTTAATAGATTTTCATATGGGATTGTCAACCTCAGGAAACCAGTGAACAGCCCAAAATGAAATATGGAAAATATATTTTAAAATCAGCAAAAGCAGGCACTATCATGTATTTCTCTGTCTTGCAATTAAAACAGAGTTAACAATTTTCGCTTATTATTGAATATTTTTTCAATCTATTTACTTAAATTTGATGTGAAATTATTAAATATCTATAACATCATTCAGTCTTCTTTATGTATTTATCGTTCTGGTAATGTAAAATTGAATTACCATACCGTCCTTAATCGTTTGAGTGCAGCGAAGAGCTATCACTCTTATATTCTGTCAAAAATGCATGGATGTGCGATCGTGGTGCTGTATGTTACCATATTTCCCATTAATTGAGAGAAAAATAATACAATCTCTAGTGTGAAAATCACTTTAAAATACAGCAGGGTGATCACACTTCTATGCATTTTTGGTACAGAACAAGACAAGAGAAACAGACCTTTGAAGCAGTCCGACGATTAATATAGAATATTTCAGTACACAGATTAAAGCATTTAATGTTAAATTAATGCCTTCTCTTATTACAGACAGTATTATTCTTCTAAATATACACGACAACTAGAAATATTTAACACATTTTATGAGGGACACGTACTAGTACGTTATCTAACGATTGATACTTGAGCGAGTGTCACATACTAGTATGGTTAGTGTAACAGGGTTTATTTGCGGGTACAAAAATAACGATATATAGAGGAAAACGAATCCGAAAGTTCTTGTCTACTGCATAGATTCTGGAAAAATTTAGACAAGTAAAAACTAGTCTTTACATCAGTCGATGCAGAATCACATAACGGAAAAAAATTAAAACTATATACTACTATTTTTATTTGTTTTTTCATATTTACGATACTATTATAAATTTATCCACTAAAAATATTTTTTTGTTTAAAAAAACTTATGGTTGTTATTTATATATTTCTATATATTTGTTTATATATTTCAATATAAAATACAAAATGTTGCTTAAAAAATTAAATAATTTGTGATCTATTAAGATTTAATTGAACAACTGAATTTACGCTCAAAACGCCCGCTAACGGTATAATACCGCTGCGAAATGTACCCGCATACAATGTTTTAAGTTTAATATGTACCAGGAAACAGTAAAATATTTTTTTCGGTTTATTTTTATATAGACATTTAATTTATCACAAGCCACTATTATTTCTTCTTCCTAGGATAACGGTAGACTATTTTTCGCTCTGGGAACTCCCTCCCGCACTCCTCTTTGAGAAAACATATCAAACAGAAGGTGAAGTCCAAGAGCGAAATCTGAGATAAATGATAACTCCCTTCCCTTCAAAACGCTTGATCCTTGTTTCCCATGTCGTAAATGTAGATAGGGCTGCCAGAAGGTGGTCTTAAAGAGATAAAACCCCTATTAATCAAAAGAGGAGATTATGCGGAAACCCAGGGGGAATTTAAGTAAATGTTAAAAGAACAGGGAGGAAAGAGGAATGTAAACTATAGTAGAGAGAAAATAGTTAAACATAAGAATGTTAGATATGACTTATCCTCGTCACACTGTAATAATAAATGCTTTGGACAAAATTATACAAAAGGATAATATAAACTATAGGAGATTTACATAACCAAAGAAAAAAGGGGGGGAAATGTTTTCACCGTGTTACAAAAGAACAACATATAATAAGTTTTGTTCCCCCATTAACACATTGTATGCGGCACACTTACTAATAAGTTATTCGACGATTGATACTTGAGCTCGGGTCACTTACGTACGGGTTTCGCAGTGTACCTCTTCATAGAGGAATATGTTTTGAATGTTACCACACTGTAAAATATTAGTAGTTTTATGATTGCTCTTTTCATTTTTTATAATGTAAAAATGTTTATATATAATTTAATTCGAAGGAATTAAAACTATATACTACTATTTCTATTTGATTTTTCATATTTACGATACTATTATAAATTTATCCACTAAAAACAAAAAAAGAGTTTTTACAAAATTCTTATTTTTGTTATTTATATATTTCTATTTATATATTTGTTTATATATTTCAATATAAAATACAAAAAGTTGTTTAAAAAATTAAATAATTTTTGATTTATTGAAATTTAAAAGAATAACTAATTTTACTCGCAAAACGACCGCTCACGGTTAAATTCCGCTGCGAAATGTACCTGCACACAATGTGTTAAGTTTCATATGTAACATAAAATAGTAACATTTTTTTCCATTTATTTTTATATCGATATTTAATTTATCACATACCGCTATTATTTCTTCTTCCTAGGATAACGGTAGACTATTTTTTGCTCTGGGAAATCCTTCCGCTCTCCTCTTTGAGAAAACATATGAAACAGAAGGTGAAGGCCAAGAGCGAAATCTGAGATAAATGATAACTCCCTTCCCTTCAAAACGCTTGATCCTTGTTTCCCATGTCGTAAATGGAGATAGGACTGCCAGAAGGTGGTCTTAAAGAGATAAAACGCCTATTAATCAAAAGGGGAGATTATGCGGAAACCAAGGAGGAATTTAAGTAAATATTAAAAGAACAGGGAGGAAAGGGGAATGTAAACTATAGTAGAGAGTAAATAGTTAAATATAAGAATGTTAAGTATGACTTATCCTCGTCACACTCTAATAATAAATGTTTTGGACAAAATTAGACAAAAGAATTATATAAACTATAGGAGATTTACACAACCAAAGAAAACCGCAGAAAAATGTTTTCACCGTGTTACAAAAGAAGAACAAGTGGTAAAATACGTTCCCCCTTAATCTTTCCCTTTTTCTCTCAGTTCCAAAAGAACAAAGTGATTAGGTGAATGTAAATTATAGAAGAGAAAAAAAAAACAAAAGAAAGTTAGATATTTTTACCCTTCGTCTAACTACAAAATCCCCGATATAATAACCGCCTAAGTTATCTGCCCGTCTGTCCTTGAAGTTAGGAAGCGGTTGGACCTGGAAATGAATCCATATTGGATACTTGATCAGTTAGGGTTAGCAAAATTCAAAGCGAGTAAAATTTATCTTCTCCTAAACTCTCGACCCGATTCTAAAATAAATTGGTATAAATGTGTTTCATATCTTCGTAAAAAAAAATACTGTTGTCTTTAAAACGTTCAAAATCCACCCCTTCCCCCTTTTTCGAACGTTTAATGCCATTATTTCAAGTCCTATTATCCCCGATTAAGAACAAGAGATTAAATTTATCTATTTATCACATAATAAATAGGTAAAAATAACAATTATTTATGGCACTTTAACTTCAATCCTTTAACAATCTCGTTTAAACATTCCTTATTTTAAAATTAATTATATATGGTTCAGTGATAAACGTATTTTTATACGTTTTATCACTAAACTTAGATATTACGTAAATAATTTTCTTTATAGAATCATGACGTCCTTCCTTTAACCATCTTATTTAATAATTTATTATTTTAAATTATTTAAATATCGTCTGTATTATTTTCATACATTTTATCACTGAACTTAGCTATTACGTAAATAATGTTCTTTTATATTTGGCTTAAATAATAAATTAGTTTATAGGTGATAATTTTAAATTTACTCATCGATTACTTTTTGTCGCAAGATAATTCTCAGCCAAAAGACAAACCATTTTTTTTACCTGCTTCATAAGGTACATTACAATTCTGAAAAATTAAAAATTTCACTCATCCCGTCATATGACGAGCTATATGCTAGTTTTTAGAAGAATATATATTCCAAGTTGAGAGGTGAAAACTTAAATCATAGGCAAACGAAAACTTAAGAATCCAATGGTAGCATACTAAAATTCTTTTTAAGACAAACTAAAGACCAAACTGTAATACTTATGTCAAAAACTTCGAATTTACACATATACAGTAAAAAAAAAACTATATGAACTACACTCCTTCTGGAACACATCTATTTAAATTCATTACACTACAGACGGACATATATATGTATAAAACTGTATTTATAACACTGGGATAAAACACGTTTTAGAGTAAATCCATAAAAAAACTTGAATACAACAAGTAAACTGTACACTATATGTACAAACAACTGTAAACAAATCTTACCCTAAAACCAAGACGTTTTATGTATTATTTCTTCATTTTACGTTCTAATCCTTATTTATAAAGGTAAGTAAAATAACAGCTTTTAAAAAATAAAAGTATACTGATAAGATTTTATATCTTTCATGTAGAAAAGTAAAGTAAATATACTCAAACCTATCAAAGATAATCTATATTTAGTATAAAAGCACATATTATCAAAGGCAAACAAGTATGGAGCTGACATAGAGTTCTGTAAATAAGGTCGAATTTATTTATTTATCCGTCTAAGTGCGGAAGGAAAATGTTCCAGCATACATAATCTAATTATCCTGTTTTAATACGGTTTTAATTCTGTTTAAGTCTTCTGGGACTTGACGCATAATATTAAATTATCCGGATTTGTAGAGTGCACTTATTTGAAGCACATATACAAACCTTCACTACGTGCAACGACTGATATGTACAAATAATTAGACGCCGATGAATAGTTTGTCTTTGCATACTTTTCTCTCTGTACAGCCATGGATAATTAAGCAGTACAATCAATAATTGCAAAGAGAAGATTTCTTTTGGATTGTATTGAAAAGATTTGTGAATAACAGGATTTTTTTGGTATTTCATATACAGCATTTTTTTCACGACAGCATTTTTAAAGGTTTTAGAAATCTGAACTCAAAACAGTATCTCGATGTTGCATTTAAAATCAGAATCAAAATTTCTAATTCTGAAATGGTAACATATTTCGTTTGTTTGAATTTTTATACTGTTGACTTTATTTCATATTGAAGATAAGAAAAATTTGCTAAGAAAATATAAGACAAAAGTTGTGACACTTGTGACACAAAAATTATGTGCATATCGCCAAGAATGGCTTCAGTATAGCAAATATGATCGGTGAATTTATCTTTCTGCCGATGAAATATGTAATGTAGGAAAAAGAATTTTAAAAATGCATATTTTTTTACTGATTTCTATATTATTTTTTGCCTAGTTTTGTTTAAAATGATAAAGTGAATCCAAAGTTTTTCTGTAGAGTGTATTGAAAATATATCTAACAGGAGTGGGCTTAAGGAAAATATATTCAGTTCTGAGTCGCTCGCAATACCGAGTATATTACAGATGTAATAATTTTCTACGACAATTGTTGTTATTTATTTCAAGTGCATTCTATAATAATAGTTTGGTGATTTTATCCTCAAATTACACAAATGGGAATTTTATTTTGATTATTATATTTCTGTTAATCAATTGCCGAACACCAAGTTGAGAAGCCAAAAACTCCGTACGATGAACGCTTTAATTTACAGAATTGTTAATGCATTTTTATTTACGAGCGTAACCGCTAATCCAAATTAACGTATATGATTACCTATAGTTCTCTTGAAACCTAATGTGAATCTATCCATATAAAATTGTAACGGTCTAGGGCTGATAGATACGATGCTGAAAAATTTATGCTGTTCATATATATATATATATAATATATATATGTAAGTATATATATGTATATATATATATGTATATGTGTATGTGTATATGTGTGTATGTGTATATATATATATATATATATGTATATATATGTATATGTATATATATATATAATATATATATATATATAGAATATATATATATATATATATATATATATATATATATATATATGGAAAAGTAAACTAGATCGTGAAACTAATGTAGGCATTCTGTATAAAACCCCAAAGACGGCCAGAGAAAATTATCAGGAGTTTTCGAATATTAAGTCAAGGGCAAAAATTCCCGCTTCCCTTTGATTTCTTCTTTTTAACCCCTAACCTAAATTGACCACTTGGGCTACAGTTAAAGCCATCCGAAGGGGTCTAACCAATTATAAATGTACTTTGCCCTAGCGGACAATTTAAAAAATTTGAAATAAAGGAGACGCACTCTACCGGAGGTAGAGTTTTCTACAGATTATCCCACAGAAATTGACTCAGGTGTTGACCCAGGTGTTAAGGGCTTTTACTTATAACTTCATGTTAGCTGACCACTCAGTTTGTTCTGCCCCTATAATGAAGTGGGGACCCGGTTTATGCTAATAAAATTTAATGTAATGCAAACATTGTTTTAATTTAATACAGAATATTTTAATTTTCTACATGTATACACATACAAATATATGTGTGTGTGTGCGCGTGCGTGCGTGTGTGTATATAAATTT
>CM063501.1:84590864-84680864 GCA_032207245.1 Pardosa pseudoannulata | reverse complement strand
AACAATTTAGGAAGAAATAGTATGTTTTAAACTAAAGATTTGTCATCTTATGCCTTTTTTTAATTCGTTGTAAAATAGAATCTTTTTTAGAATAAAATTTGAATCCTAAGAATTAAAAACTCATATGGAATATATATAATAATTTAAAATAATGCCAACATTCTTATTTTGATAAAACATTTAAAGCTATTTTTTTGGTTTATGGTTTTGAAGCATACGGTCTACTGTTTTGCAACGAGGGCTAATGAGAGATAATGCTTAAAGATTAACGGCTACGAACATCCATGCCATATATTCGAACCCACGAAGCCAAGATCAGCCCTAACCAATCGGCCAGGGTTAAAAGCTATTATTAAAAAATTCTCTTATATATTATGGTATGATAACTTTATATTTATTTTATATTGTAATGGATATTACATTTTTGTCATATTAACAAACATAACTAACTATAATAAGGATAACTCACAAAAATGTCCTGAGATAATTTAACTGTAATATAATTATTTTAATGTAATATTAAGCAAAGGAATTTTTAATCCAATTGAACAAATATGAGGATAAGAAGTCAACAAAAAGTTTACCGACTCACGAAAAACATCTTTCATTACATAAGAGAAATGACTTCAATCGCAATTCAACAAAGAAGCAACAATATGTGAACATTTTAATTCATCGCAATTTTAAATAAGGCATTTACAATAAAAGAACGTTAAAATAACTCATTTCGACAAATCTTACCAATAATGAATCCCTGAGAAAATACAGAGAATTCTCCGACAATTATTCTTATCGTTTGAAGCACCTGGAAGTCATTTACAATTTAAACAAAAGCCATTCGCTTTTATTCAAAGACTAGAAATAGTAATGCGACGGCAGGGCACAAAACTGAAGTTTAATTATCTGTCTTCATAAAAGAACGCTGTTTCTATGTCATTCTATGTCAGTATGTATACGAGTTTGTCATTAACGTTGCTGAATATAATAACTGTGTTATTTTTAAGCTCCCCTGAAATAGGAAAATTGTGTAAAGAAAATATGTAAAGAAAGTTTTACCCTTTTTTAACTATTAGCTTTCTTTTAAACGAAATATTCGATTTAAAAGCTTTTTTTCTATGCAAATTACAGATTATGAGAGAGGAGAGGGGCGTCGCATGAGCATCATTGATGTGTATATAACTAGCATATATCTACTCACATGACGGAATCAGTAAAATTTTTAATTTTCCAGAACTGTCAAGTCACGTACTAGTATGTTTTCTGACGATTGATACTTGAACACGGGTTATGTACTAGTACGGGTTTTGCCGTGTACCTCTTCATAGAGGAAAATGCTTTGAAATTTAAATACACTGTAAAACATTATTAGTTTTATGATTGCTCTTTTCATTTTATTATAATGTATAAATGTTTATATATAACATAATTCGAAAATATTAAAACTATATACTAATATTTCTCTTTGATTCTTCATATTTAATACACTATTACAAATTTATCCACTAAAAAATATATTTTTTGTTTACAAAAATCTTATGGTGTGTTATTTTCATATTTATATTTCTATATTTGTTTATATATTTTAATATAAAATACGAAATGTTGTCTAAAAATTTAAATAATTTTCGATATATTAAATTTACGAGCAAAACGCCTGTCCCTGGTACAATTCCGCTGCAAAATGTACCCGCACAAAATGTGCTAACTTTTATCTTTGTTTTAAATGAAATATTCGATTTAAAAACTTTTTCTCTATTCAAATTATAAATTAGAAATCTAATTATGCGGGAGAAGAGGGGTGCCAAATGCGCTCATTGATGTGTATATAACTAGCATATAGCCCATCATATGACGGGATCAGTAAAATTTTTAATTTTCCAGAACTGTCAAGTAACCAGTGAGACAGGTAAAAGAAATGGTTTGTTTTTTGGCTGACAATTATCTTGCACAAGCTCAATAATTTATTAATCTTCATACTCTTCTAAAGTCTCCTGATACTATGATTGCAGTTTAGAATCACGAAAATTTTCTTTCAGAGTATTCTCCGACAATTATTCTTATCGTTTGAAACACCTGAAAGTCATTTACAATTTAAATCAAAACCATTCGCTTATATTCAAAGACTAGAAATAGTAATACTACGGCAGGACACAAAATTGAAGTTTAATTATCTGTCTTCATAAATGAACGCTGTTTCTACGTCATTCTATGTCAGTATGTATACGAGTTTGTCATTAACGTTGTTGAATATAATAACTGTGTTATTTTTAAGCTCCCATGAAATAGGAAAATTATGTAAAGAAAATATGTAAAGAAATTTTTACCCTTTTTTAACTATTATCTTTGTTTTAAATGAAATATTCAATTTAAAAACTTGTTTTTCCTATTCAAATTACAAATTAGAAATCTAATTATGAGGGAGGAGAGGGGTTTTACATGAGCATCATTGATGTGTATATAACTAGCATATATCTACTCACATGACGGAATCAGTAGAATTTTTAATTTTCCAGAACTGTCAAGTCACGTACTAGTATGTTTTCGGACGATTGATACTTGGGAGCGGGTTACGTACTAGTACGGGTTTTGCCGTGTACCTCTTCATAGAGGAAAATGTTTTGAACGTTACCACATTGTAAAACATTATTAGTTTTATGATTGCTCTTTTCATTTTATTATAATGTATAAATGTTTATATATAACATAATCCGAAAAAATTAAAACTATATACTACTATTTCTATTTGATTTTTCATATTTACGCCACTGTTATAAATTTATCCACTAAAATATATATTTTTGTTTACAAAAATCTTACGATGTGTTTATATATATATATATATATATATATATATATATATATATATATATATATATATATATATATATTTATATATATTTATATATTTTAATATAAAATACGAAATGTTGATTAAAAATTTAAATAATTTTCGATCTATTGAAATTTAATTGAATAAATAAATTTACGAGCAAAACGACTGCTCCTGGTACAATTCAGCTGCAGTTTGGTATTTAATAGTAACAGAGAAATTTGACTATTACATTGTATTTTTCATATTTTGAAATCTTGATAGCAATAAGTAAATGTTTAATTATAACAAAGTTTATATAGAGAGTAGTAGTGTAATTTATAATTAAAAGTTTTATTCATAGTTTGTTGAAAAAATATTATTTATATTTTTATGGTACTTTTAAAAAGTGTTTTGCAGTTTTATAAGTAAATTGACGGCTTGACAGAGGTTGCCCTGTTTTAACACTGTAAATCCAAAAATTGTAAAATGTTTTTAAGAAAATTATAAATTGAACCGTTTTGATGGTAAAGTAAGAAAAAAATTAAAATACGTACAGGCGTACAGTCATCAATCAGATTGAACTAAAATTCCCCAGTCACCTGTAAAGGGATTCGATCCTGGGACTTTTCATGGTGATTACGCTGACTACGGCGTCACAGGTACATTGGCAGTGAAAGGTTTCAAGCGGCATTACAATATTCTCAATAGCTCCAATTCTGTATTTTTTAATAAAATCACTCTCTATCGCATCAAATTGTGTATCTAAACCATTCTTGAATCAACTTAATTGCATACGCAACATTTTATCAAAATCAGTCCAGCCATTTAGGAAGAGTTCTATTACAAACAACCGGATAGAAGAATTTTATACATAAAGGTTATATTCTAAACACATTAAATTATAAATTTATAATTTAGTGTTTAAACAATTTAGGAAGAAGTAGTATCTTTTAAACCAAACATTTGTCATCTTATGTATTTTTTTATTTTGTCGTAAAATAGGATCTTTTTTAGAATAAAATTTGAATCCTAAGAATTAAAAACTCATATGGAATATATATAATAATTTAAAATAATGCCAACATTCTTATTTTGATAAAACATTTAAAGCTATTATTTTGGTTTTTGATTTGGTTTTGGAGAGCTACGGTCTACTGTTTTGCACACGAGGGCTAATGAGACCGGGATTTACTGCTTAAAGCCGATTCCGAACGGCTACGAACATCCATGCCATATTGGGATTTGAACCCACGAACTCTGGTACCGACGGTCAGCGCCCTAACCAATCGGCCAGGGTTCGGCATTAAAGCTGTTATTAAAAATATTTCTCTTATATATTATGGTTATGATAAATGTTTATATTTATTTATATTATAATAGATATTACATTTTTGTCATAAAATTAACAAACATAACGATGCTGTAATAAGGATTTTAACTCACAAAAAATGTCCTTTGAGATAATTTAACTGTAATATAAATACTTTAATGTAATATTTTAAGCAAAGGAATTTTTAATCCAATTGAATATGAGGATAAGAAGTCAGCAAAAAGTTTACCGACTCACGAAAAACATCTTTCATTACATAAGAGAAATGACTCCCCCCCCCCTATTCGCAGAATTCAACAAAAGAAGCAACAATATGTGAACATTTTAATTCGTCGCAATTTTAAATAAGGCATTTACAATAAAAGAACGTTAAAATAACTCATTTCGACAAATCTTACCAATAATGAATCCCTGAGAAAATACAGAGAATTCTCCGACAATTATTCTTATCGTTTGAAGCACCTGGAAGTCATTTACAATTTAAACAAAAGCCATTCGCTTTTATTCAAAGACTAGAAATAGTAATGCGACGGCAGGGCACAAAATTGAAGTTTAATTATCTGTCTTCATAAAAGAACGCTGTTTCTATGTCATTCTATGTCAGTATGTATACGAGTTTGTCATTAACGTTGCTGAATATAATAACCTTGTTATTTTTAAGCTCCCCTGAAATAGGAAAATTGTGTAAAGAAAATATGTAAAGAAAGTTTTACCCTTTTTTAACTATTAGCTTTCTTTTAAACGAAATATTCCATTTAAAAGCTTTTATTCTATGCAAATTACAGATTATGAGAGAGGAGAGGGGTGTCGCATGCGCATCATTGATGTGTATAAAATTAGTCTATAGCCCGTCATATGACGGGATCAGTAAAAGTTTTAATTTTCCAAAACTGTAAAGAACCCTATAAGGCAGGTAAAAGAAATGGTTTGTTTTTTGACTAAGATTATCTTGTACGCTCTCAATAATTTATTTATCTTCATACTCTTCTAAAGTCTCCTGATACTCTAAAGGCAGTTTAGAATCACGTCAGAGAATTATTTCTTATAGATTGAAGCACCTGGAAGTCATTTACAATTTAAACAAAAGCCATTTAGAAAAATTGTGTAAAGAAAATATGTAAAGAAATTTTTACCTTTTTTAAACTATTTACTTTCTTATAAACGAAATATTTGATTTAAAAGCATTTTTCTCCTATGCAAATTACAGATTATGAGAGAGGAGAGGGGCGTCGAATGCGCATCATTGATGTGTATATAACTAGCATATAGCCCGTCATATAACATGATCAGTAAATTTTTCAGTTTTAAGAACTGGAAAGTACCTTTGAGTCAGGTAAAAGAAATGGTTTGTTTTTTGACTAAGATTATCTTGTATATGCTCAATAATTTCTTTAACTGCATACTCCTCTAAAGTCTCCCGATACTGTGAATGCAGTTTAGAATCACGACATAGAATTCTGATAATTCTCTGACAATTATTCTTATCATTTGGAGCACCTAGAAGTCATTTACAATTTAAATAAAAACCCATTCGTTTTTATTCAAAGGATAGAAATAGTAATGCGACTGCAGGATCACATAATTGAAGTTTAATTATCTGTCTTCATAAAAGAAAACAGTTTATATGTTATTCTAAGTTAGTATGTATACGAGTTTGTTATTAACGTTGCTGAATATAATAAATGTGTCATTTTTAAGCTCCCCTGAAGTAGGAAATCTGTGTAAAGAAAATCTGTAAAGAAATTTTTACGTTTTTTAACTGTTATCTTTGTTTTTAACAAAATATTCGATTAAAAAAATTTTTTCTGTGCGAACTGCAGAGTAGAAATTTTGTTATCTAGCAGGAGAGGGGCATCTCTTGCGCATCATTGATATGTATATAACTAGCCGGTCACCGCACTAGGCAAGCTTAGGGTATTAAACTTGTTGCTAGTGCAAATGGTGTCTTTCAATAAATTCAAGTGATGCTTTCTTTAAGCAACATAAATATTAACATAGAATCTCTGAGACTTATATATAAACATGAATAGAGAAAAATATAAGCCGAGTCTAAATAGATAACCTTTGGAATAGTAAATATATTAACATACTAGCATATAGACCGTCATATGGTCATATGGCAGGATCAGTAAATTTTTTAATTTTCCAAAATTGTAAAGTACCCTATGAGGCAGGTAAAAAATTATTTGTCTTTAGGCTGAGATTATTTGGTAGACGCTCAATAATTTGTTTAGCTTCATACTCCTCTGAAGTCTCCCGATACTGTGAATGCACTTTAGAATCAAGTTGAATTCATTTAGAAAGATAATTCAAAGTTTTCTTATCTACGGCGAAATTATCGTTCAGTTGTTCCCGATGTTTTGCCACAATAATTAATAAAAGCAAAGGAATGAAACTATCATGTCCACTACACCATAGAGGCAGATAGGTTTTATTGTTAATACCGGTGACAAAATTTTCATTGCAACAAAAATAATCGATGATTAAATTTAAAATTATCACATATGTACCTAATCTATTATTTAATACAAATATAAAAGAAAATTATTTACGTAATATCTAAGTTCAGTGATTAAACGTATGAAAAATATGCAGACGACATTTAAATAATTTAAAATAAGAAATGATTCAATGAGATGGTTAAAGTAATGCCGTCGAAAGTTAGAAAAAATGTTATTTTTACCGATTTATTATGTAATGAATTGTTAAATTCGATTGGTCCTAACCGGGGAAAGCAGGGATTGAAATAATGGCATTAAACGTTCAAAAAGTGGGGAAGGATAAATATAAAGGAAGCCAAATATAAAAAAAATATATTTAAGACATATCTAAGTTCAGTGATAAAACGTACGTAAATAATGCTGACGATATTTAAATAATTTAAAATAAGAAACGATTGAATGATATGGTTAAAGGAATGGCGTCATAATGCTAGAAAATAATGTTATTTTTACCAATTTATTACGCGAAAACTTGATAAACTAAATCACCTGCTGTTAAACGGAAAAAAATATGGCTTGAAATAATGATATTAAACCCACTAAAAGGGGAGGGGGGAAGGGGTGGATTTCGAACGTTTAAATTATTTTTTGCTGTTATATGAAACATTTATACCAATTTATTTTAGAATCGGATGGGTAGTTTACGAGAAAATACACTTTACTCGGTTTGAATTTTGCTAACCCTAACCAAATTTTTTAAATGCTTATCATGTATTACAATAAAATATAATGTTCTTACTAACATAAATAAGTTTTACAGTCTAAAAAGTTATTTAGCTTCTGTTTCACGTAATAATTTAGTGTGAAATTTATATAGTACCTTTTTAAAATGTATTCATAAAAAATGTCTGATTTTTATCATATTTTATGATATTACGAAACATTTAGAAACACAACACATAATGCATTTTATTATTATATTGTAAAGTTTAAAATACCAATAAAAATAAATTTAAAAATCAGAAAATAAATACTTATTAATAACTCCATCTGCAGAAATTTACAATTTTTTTAATCTTTAATACATTACTGTAATACATTTTTATATCCCAAACTTGCGCCATCATGAATTTAGATGCATTTATATAAGAACAAAAAGTCCGTGATGCTTCATCTTTAAAAGTTCTTCTGTAACCATTAAGTAAATTTAATTTAAAAGTAAGACAGAGTTTCTAGCTATTCTAAATTACATGCTATATCTTCAAAGAATTTGTAGCTTCAGCTCATTTATTTTAGATTAAATCTTACTTCACTCCCTTTTATGAATTTGAGAGTCCAAACGATTTTTGGTATCTCGAAAGCTGGTTAGAGAATTTCTTTTGTGAGACACACGGTTAAACTTTGACTTAACGGGGCTAAAATTACATTACCCACTACGACTTAAAGAAAAACACAATGTTCAGAGTTTGAAAAAATTATTGTCTCATGCCTGAATACTAAGTAATGTGTACAGTTGTTAAAATATTCCTAATTTTATATTCTTTCAACAATCCTTCCTCAAATACCATGCTATTGTGAAAAATGTTTTTAAAGTTGTTTAAAACTTCAAAAATTTCCCTTAAGAGGTATCTCGTGTTGAAAAGTTATGAATTCAAACCACGGAACAAAATTTTCACAATTCATCAGAGACAAAAGCTTTTTCTTTTCTTTTTGTAGTCTAGAGAATGCATTTGGTCAGTTGCCAATTTTCACATTCGATTTTTAGAAACTGATGTACAAGATGAGTATCTTGTGGTCGAAACAGGATCTATCTTTCTATCTATCTATCTAACACACACACACACAGATATATACACATATACATTCATATATATATATATATATATATATATATATATATATATATATATATATATATATATATATATATATATATATATATATATATACATACACATATATATACGTATATACATATACACACATACATATATATATGTACATATATACACCTACATATATATACATATATACATACACATACATATACATATATGCATGCACATACATATACATATATGCATACATATACATATACATATATGCATACACATACATATACATATATGTATACACATTCATATACATATATGCATACACATACATATACAAGTATACACACACATACATATACAAGTACACATACATATACATATATACATACACATAAATATACATACACATATACACACATACATATACTCACACATATATATATATACATTTACATATATACATATTTACATACATATACATATTTACTTACACACACACACATACGAGTGAGAGAGAGAAAGAGTGTTTAGTTTCTGTTGGGAAACGCAAAATAGGTTCGTGGTAGCAATGCCTTTCAAGATCACAAACGATAACTTTGGATGTATCCGGCCAAACCTGGGATTTTCTGTTTGGTGCTTGCTTGAAAAGCTTGTTATTTTGTTTGTTTGTGTAGTCTTATGGAGAATTGTTGACTGCCTATATTGTGTTCCCATTACAAAATGTCTACAAAATTTGTTAAATGTCTGAATGATTAAGAGGCAAGTGCAAATTAGTAATTTTTTCCTCCAAAACTATGTTTATAACAATACTTAACTAGTATTCTAACTAGTAATTTAACTGGTATTCGAGAGAGTAAAACATAGGCATAAAAAATATTAAACAATAGTATTTTTAAAGAACATACATGTCTCTTGTACGCATAGATATAAGTCTGAAACTTTCAGGAAGAGAGGTTAAATCCTCAAAATTCTCCTTTACAATGGCCTTGAAAAAAACTATTGATTATTAAAAAAATCGATATTTTCTATAAAATAAAAACTAGATTTTATTTTATAAGTTCATTCAAAAACATGCTTCAGCATTCTGCATCAATTTTGAAAAGGTACAGGGAATATTATGAAGTAAATATAAAAAATTAAAAAATAAATTCACAATTTTGATAATTATACTTGTTATTCAAAAAGAAAACATTTTTTTCTTTTCATCCCATATCAAAAGAAATCAACTCTCTTTCGTAATAAGATCGTGATAATACAATATTGCTGTAAAAAGTCAAAGTTTAAACGTGTATTTTGCAAAGAAATCCTTTTGTTGGCTTCGAATGCTGAAGAATCTTTTAGCCACTCATATTATTTAAAAAGAAAAGAAAGGAATTCAATCTGAAGACAAATTCTTTTATGGTATAAGCTCAATCAAATGAAATAAGAACCGTAGCGGATAATGCAACACTAAGGAAAAAGAGTGATCCACGCAGATTGCTCATTTGAATCAGCGACTACCATCTTTTTGTTGGCAGACAGACAAAAAAACCTTTTGAAAATAACTGTAGAGTGAACTAAATGGTTCAATTGGTACAGATAACAGTTTTAGTTTGATTTCATTTTACCAATTACTGTCAGCAAAATTTATGTATTTATTTTGACACTACTGCTACTCTTTTTCCTAGAAGTATTAGGTTTCATTATACCAAGGTATACTGTTTAACCGTTTGACAGTTTCATTTTTTTCCAGAATTCAGTCAAAAAAATGTCAGATTTTTTATTACATTTTTTTGTTTATTTTACATTTTTAAGTAAAGATATGTTATTAAAATTAACATTTCTAATATTTTTAAGCATTTATTACAACTTTTTTTCTTTCTATGAAAGCATCACAGAACAGAAGTTTACCTTTAGATACCTCATTGATATCCATGTTGATTTTTGGAATTCCAATGAAAGGAAATCTAGGTGGCGGATCCGAAGAATTATCACAATTTTAAAAAGTTGTCTTTCTTGACTGACTTCATCTGTACTACTATCAGAGTCACTGCTATCCAGGTCATCTAGTAAACTTTCAATACTATCATTTACAGATAATTCAGTTTCTGATTCCATGTCACAGTTCGAATCACAAGAAATTAGATCCAACCTCTCTGAATTATCCATTATTTAAAAGTAAAAATATATCATTCAACTCTTACATCAATAAAATTATCAGACGGTTAGTAAAATATAACCAGAAAGCTATACACTGAAAGATAACAATTCGTCTTCTGATTTAAAACATGCGAAAAAACCGTGCTTTTGAACCAATCAGAGTAGAAAATACAATAAACTACAAACTATCATTTACTGGACAATTTGTTACTAAAATTGGGAAAAGTACCGCCGAAACAGTGCAAGCGAAATAGGAATGAGATTGCCCGTACGCTGCACGGGCAAATCAGTAAAGACCCAAAAGCTGTGTCCGTAGGCGTACGGACAAAACAGTGAAGGGATTAATATTTTCAGAATTCAGCTGCTTCAACCCTATGTCTGCCTTTAGAAATTTTTCAGGAATCAGTTTACTTTAAGACTAAAGTGACAGAAAAGAGATATTAACAACTAAACCAAACTCCTGGAATAAGAGCTTATAGACTCAAGCATTCGACAAAGCTCTGCAGGTTCGATTTACGTCTTCCAAAAATTCTTTGCTAGTCTGGAACAGAAGTTTCCCTAGTGGACGGTAACCACCTCACATAGAAGCTTTCCATGAAAGACAAATTAGAAATATTAAGACAACCAATAGAGGAGGGTGGCCATTAGACGCAGTAGATATAAAATATATACAATATCTAGAAAAATAATAAACAAATAAAATATTGTATTTACCATAACAATTGTTATATATATATATATATATATATATATATATATATATATATATATATATATATATATATATACAATGTTATGTATATTACGTATTACAATTATGTATATAAAGTAATAATTACTTTCAATATTAAATTTCTTGATTTCCACGCAGGTGGTTTTTTTGGTCTCCTCGGGCCTAGATTACAGAAATTTTAATTGAATTATCTTCATCACATTTGGCAAAAGAAAGGATCCGTGTAGCAGCTAGTTAAATTTCTAAGAAAAGAAACTTCTCTGAACGATCAAACTTAAGAATGGTGTTAATGAAATTTAATCCTTACATAAACAAATCGTTGAAACAATTAGTTAACAATTTGATTTATTTTTTATTTATTAAATTTTTGCTTTATGTGACTTTTAATAGATAAATAGATTAAAAAAATAAGAATAAGATACAAAAATATTTCTATATTTTATATAATTAACTGTTATAAAAGTGGGAATGTTATAATATTTTTTCTATTAATGGACAGTTGTTGATAAAAGGTTGGGAACCCCTGGTCTGTAATCTCTTATCCCTCACTTTTATCACCTAGTGTCATTCGGGTTATATTTTGTCTAAGCAAACTGAGCTCAACATACTCTAGAAGTCAATTCCTAACTCTCTGAGCTTTAAATTTTTCTTTTATGTACATTTGATATCTTTTAAATTTTCTATACACCTTCTGTTTGAAAAGAAAAACCTTGCAATGGTTTGTATGTTTTCATTAGGAAAAGAAGGAAAAAAACTTTAAAAATCTGTAGAAATACCAACTTTTGGGGAAAGTTGTGTTGCTTTTTGCTCAAATTCGTGCATTGAAATGTACCGTACAAAAGTAAATTTTACAAATTAATATTATTGAGAATTAAAAATTATTTTAGAGATCTTGTAAACTCTTTTGGATAGGTTTTTACTCATGTTCCTTTGAAATTATATATATAACTATGATTACTTATTTAGAGATTTTTTTTTTTAAATTTAGAACTGTTTTTTTAATAATTTCTCATTAAGTTTCAGTTAGCAATAAATTTAAATAGTTTCTACATCGTAAAAATAATTGTCAATATACACATATTTAAAGTATTTTCAGATTATATATAAATTCAGATTATATATAAATCTTTATATATTAAATCCTTCTGTCCATGTGTTTGTCAAAGAACTGAAAATGTTTCTAATTAAAAATCCAGAATTGAGCGATTGTTGAGATTATTATAATTCCACTTGAAAACCTTCACTGCCAACGTATATGTGGTGTAGTGTTCTGCGCAACGGGCTTCAGTACATGAAGTCCCAGGATCAAATCCCCGTACAGGTAATGTGTTAAATGTCATTCACTCTGATTACGTTTGTGATGACTGTACGCCTGGTGGCGTCAAGTACTTTTAAAATATTTTTTCTTAAATCTCTATCAAAAGGGTTCAATTTATTTAAAAAAACATTTTATTCAAAATACGTTTATTTTACTTTTATTTGTAACAGGATAACATCCAAATGTCTTTGATAACGTCTAGGGTTTTACAGAAAGAGCATCACGCACACATACAAAATCTTTATATATAAAATTCTTCTGTTCTTGTGTTCGGAACAGAACTCCTGCTAAACGGCTAAACTGATAGTATTGAAATTTTTTGAAGGTAATTAACTTGATTTGAAAATGACTTAGATTCACAACTTGATCCGATAGAAAATGTTTTTGTTATTATTATAATGCCGCTTGAAATCCTTCAATGCCAACGTATATGTGCCGTCAAGTAATTTTAAAATAATTTTATTTCCTTAACTTTCCATCAAAGCTGACCTATTTATAATTTGTTTAAAAACTAATTACAATTTTTAGATTTACAGGATTAAAACAGGACATCATCGTCTAGTGTATATGTATAAGATATTTTAGATTTATATTTTAATATTTAATATTACCTTTCACACAGCTATACACTTTAAAGATTATGATAGTTTAATTGCTGTTCAAATTTCTGAACCTAACTACTAAGCATATTTCTATTATATAATTAAAATTTAGAATCTAACTGTCAAAGTCTTCTAGATATATTCCATAATAATCATCCTTTCCCCACAAAGATTGTCATCCATTATTATATCTTGATATCTTTATTTCGAATAAACTCTTTCATTCTGTCTCCGTCTAAATATGAAAAGTTCAGTAACTTGCATCGCTTCAATAAACTTTTACTGACTTATTAATTATTTCAGAATTATTTGATTTTTATCTTTTAAAATGTCTTAAGATTAAATATTTATTAAGAGAGAAAAATACTTAGCTATCTGACGTATGCTGTTCAATACAGCAATATGGGGGTGAATATGCGTATTAACTTTGCAATCTCAATTTTATCTGATACTTGACAAACATTTATATCTGGATAAACATTTATTTGTTGTAATTTTTATTTAAATCTCTACATTTTTCTTCAGAAACATTAAAATTATTTTTAAATGCATTTAAATAATAAGTATTTTTATGTATATTAGATTTAAGCATCTAAGATACTACGATATTAATGAAATTAAGAATGATGCAGCGTTATGCACTGCATCAACCGTACAAAAAATATGTGTACATGTGTATGATTCAAATGCTTGATATAGTTACAGCTCCATTTGCTTGAACAGAAATATTATATGTCTTTTACATCTAGATATTTTATATAGCTTATAGTCGTATATATTGTTTTCCTCACAATTTCTGCCTAATTTTTACTTCAGTTTTGTAAATATTTTTGAAATATTTTAGCCTGTTTCATTTGGCTTTTGAAGCATTATAAAAATAAAATGAGTAATATTCTTAGACATTTTGAAGTAGATTAGTCTCTTATTATATACAATAAGAACTTTTATGTATATTAGACATAAGCATCTAAAATACTACGATATGAATGAAATTAAGAATGATGCAGCATTATGCACGTCATCAACCGTACAAAAAAATGGGCACATGTGTATTATTCAAATGCTTGATATAGTTACAGCTCCGTTTGTTTGAACAAAAATATTGTATACCTTTTATATCTAGATATTCTATATAGCTTATAGTCGTACATATTGTTTTCAGCACAAACATAATTGCTACCTAATTTTTATTTCAGTTTTGTAAATATTTTTGAAATATTTCAGCCTGTTTCATTCGGCTTTTCAAGAGATATAAAATGAGTAATATTCTTAGACACTTTGAAGAAGATTGGTCTCTTATTGTATACAATGTAGGAAATTGCTAGTACTATCACGTTATAATAATGAATTATATATATTTTCGAAATGTTTCTTGTCTAAGAAATAACCTGAAAGAAAAATGAATTGAAACGTAAAATGTTTTAGAAGATTGGGATTATGCTGCATATACAAGCTAGGTTTAGTTTGTTGTGCTACGGTCTACTTTTTGCAACACGAGGTATATTGAGACTGGTACCTACAGCTTAATGCCTATTCCGAACGGCTACGAACATCCTTACCACAGTGGGATTCGAACCCACGAATTCCGGTACTGAAGGCCAGCACCCTAGCCAATCGACCATCGTTCGGCATATACGAGATAGGAATCTTAAAGATGTGAGTCTAAGTGCTGACTGCTGAATGATAGGCTACTGCCGTTTAATTCTGTAGTAGGGGATTTCAATTCAAATGCTGGTATGAATGTTCGTAGGCGTTTGGAATTGGTTTTTAGCAGTATGTCATAGTATTATTAGCCGTCATGTAGAAAAAACAGTAGCCCAAGTGAAACAAATTAAATTTCTGATTTTTTTCTGAAATTGAATTAAAAGACTTGCATCCCAAGCACCTCATCCCACAAATGTAAGCTCACCGCAGATTAACCCTTTAAAGGTCACCTATATGAATTCTTTAGAATTTAATGAAATTAGTTTATAAATATTATCTATGAACCTTATATAAAATGTATTAAAGCTTTTCTTTGCAATTCTTAGAGGGGTTTGTCTTAGAGAATACCATAGGAGGAATTGAGGAGAGTTAACTGGCAAACCCATCCCCTTGTACAGCGGGAACATAATACTCTTTAAAATTTTAATTATATAGAAGAACAATAAATAAGTGTTCTTAAAAAAGTAAAATAAATAAATAGTTTAACAATTTATAAGTGTTGTTTGAATACATAGTTTTCTTTGCGGTCATAAGTGAAAAACAATTGCATTACTAACTTTCCAGGTACAGCAAGTATAAATACATATATTTCAAAAGAAAAAAATAATTAAATGTAGTACTGTCATTCATTGTAAGTTTTAAATGTAAAAAATATTAAAAAAACGAAAAAAATTCGTTATTATCCAAAAATTACAGGAAAAAAATGTTTAACAGGAGGTTTTGTTGCGAAGCCACTGTTCACTAAAGGGTTAAACCCAGTATAATTGCATCGTAGTGAAAAATTCATCAGTTCTAATCAACTAAGGTGAGATTAGTATTTTAGGTCCTATCCTACTATAGCCAATCTTACAGCTAATCGTATACTATATGCTATATAATTATGTTGTAGTTATTCATAGATTACTACTAATCAAGAATATTGAAAATGGATTTTAAAGTACCAAAAGTCTCAGAAAAAAATATGGTTTTAATTTGTTAATATTTTAACTCCTTCCCGGTTTTACCCGAGCTGAAATCGGCCAGGCGAAATGTACCATCCTAGCTCATCCCGAGTGTAGTTCGGGCACTATAAAATTTTACACTGTTAAATCAGTCTTTTTCGAATTATCTCACATGTGCTTTTTATTCTTTCGAATGTTTTTGTTTACTTTTCTGGCTGCAAGATTATTTGCTGCTCAAAGAGAGACAGCAGAGGGAAGAAGGTAAAGAGAGAAACAAGGTTCTACTGTCGAGATTTCGTATCAAACACAATCAAATTTTGATTAATAATTTCATTATCATTTGTGTAAATGCAAAGGATATAAATAAAATATAATTCAAGATAAAAGCTAGGTATTCTAATCTTTACATTTACAGTTAGTATCAATTGACTCCGAAGTCTAATCATTTCTGATCCACAGAAAGCCAACTATACAGGTAAATTACTCAGTTATTTAAATTGATTTTTTTACATTAATTTTTATTAAATTTTGTATGCGAATGATGCTATTTAAAAACCTATGTATGTATAAAAATAAGCCTAAAAATATTGACATTTTTGACCCAGAATCCCGAAATAAAATGAACCTAGAATTGGTTAAAGTATCTCTCACTCATATCAATTTCAATGAAAACATTTATTTACTTTAACTTGTTAACTTTCTTTCTTTTCCATTCACGAGTACATATTTAGCAAAAGAACATTTTTACATTAGAATGCCTTCTTGAACCATTATAATTCTCATCTTATCACAAAACATTTATCTCTAACACCAGTTTCCAAATTATTGTTTTATTCACTGACTAACAGCTAACAATAATGCCTTTCCTAAATTTTCTTATTAATATTTTTAAAAATGTAACTAACTTACTTTCTCAATATTTAACAATTGAAAAATCATTCGATGCATATGGCGTAAAGACACTTTAACAAAGACTTTAAACTTTCTTTTAAGAAATATTCCCATAACACATTTATCGACTTTCATTTCACGAAATTGTCTCGCACTCTCTTACTCAAATCGCTTCCCTTTATCGTAAAATATAACGATTAATACAAAAATAAATATCTAGAGACCATAATACTAAGACTCAGTTGAACGTATCTTTTATTTCCTCAGGACATAAAACCTCTTGCTCATTTACATTGTTCTAATTCTTGCTTTCTCATTTTTACCATCTAAAAATATTAAGTTTCAGCTGTTTTCATTAAGTGCTCGAGAGAAGTTTTGCTATTTGAAACAGAATCTTCAGTCTTAAGACTTTTTTTCTTCCAAGAGAGGAAAATCGTTTTTCCACCTGAAGTATTTTAAAAAGAAATTGCTCTTTTTAGTTGTTAAGCATTTAAAAACAAAATGTCAAATGTGCGCAGGTGCTTTGAACGATAAGAATAATTGCCAAAGTCATTCAAAGTGAGAGCTTTGTAATTTTATAAACTTTCTGCTGCTAAATTGTCTTTTGCTCTTAGCTACATGTTATGGTAATTTTCGCTTTCAGATCTTCTGCTTCTTTTTTTAAATGTGCAATTTTCTTTAACGGTTACAGGATTTAACTGAAAAATAAAAAAAAAGCTCATTTCGATATGCCGCCTCTAATCAGCAGGGCTGTGCATTCCATTTCTTTTTGTATACTTTTTCCCATAATAGATATGTTGACGATTCCATGTGCATATATAAACTTTTTTAATTATACGCATTACATAACACATAATATAAATAACATGTGGAATAAATAACATGTCATAATATAGTATTGTGTTGAAACATTGTATTACATATGAATGCTGATTTTTTTCTGCTACAATGGTTTAATATGATTTTATTTGATTTGGAGCGTTACCGTCTACTATTTTGCTTTACAAAAGCTAATGAAACGGGACCTACTGCTTTAAGCCGATTCTGAGCTTCTACAGACATACAACAAAGAAATAGTATTCAAACCCCCAAGATTAACACTAGAATTACTGTGGTCTTTGTATACCTAGAATTACGGCAGGTGTCATTTTGACCCCTTGATAAGATATCTGCATATTTCTCTATATGGTATAATATATTTGTGAAAAATAAATTAAAATAACGCAAATCATGACAACTACAGTTTGTTTTTTAAAATATACAGACTTTGCAGTTATGTAGGATCAATTAAACGATTTACTACGTTCTCTCCTAAACTTTGATCACTTGGTCTATTTTCAACTTTTCCTAAATATGGAAATCAGTCCTAACATCTGCTGCTAGCCAAACTTTTATTCCGACTTTATCGAGCTTGTTAGGCATATACTGCAAAAAAGCGGCATCTTTTGTTTTTGCAGGGAATAACTGTTCATCAAATGTATGATTTTCATTTGGTATGTAGCAAAGCTTACAGTTTTCTATAAAAGTATTCCACTCCTCGGATATTAGTGTAAATTTATCACACTGCAAAATGAAGACCTTGTTAGTTTATTTTCAAAACGAAGAAATTTCATAACTTCCGGAAACCTATCTCTACTCATAGTTTCATGAAAAATCTTTGATCCCCAAGTCTTGGACCACAAACTAAGAATTGGTAAGCCCTTGGCGGATACTGCCCCCTTACGTACAACAACGCTATGAATGCTTTCAGTTCTGCTAATAGTGAAAGAGTCATTATGAAGTTTACACTTGTCTTCAACATCAGTATA
The DNA here is from genome assembly GCA_032207245.1 of Pardosa pseudoannulata. Taxonomy (NCBI): domain Eukaryota; kingdom Metazoa; phylum Arthropoda; class Arachnida; order Araneae; family Lycosidae; genus Pardosa; species Pardosa pseudoannulata. The sequence continues at coordinate 84,662,310 of CM063501.1, read as the reverse complement.
TAGCCTGCCGTATTTCTAGGTATAATCATTTGTTAGGGATAAAATAAAAACACGATTTTCTTGAAATCTTTACTATTTTGTAAATCACAATGATTTAGGAAAATTTAAGAAAGGATTAAGATATTTGCAAAAAAAAAAGATCTGTCAGAGATAAAAGTTTTCTAGGTGGGAAAATGACCCCTTCCGTAATTCTAGTGTTAAATATCATAATGCTGCACCCTCCGAATTCCGCAAGCGTTGGATCCTCTTTTAATAGATGATAAAAAAATGAATCGTAGAAAGCAATATATTACCAAGTATTATGTACTAGTATAGATAGTTTTGATATAATTGCCATGAAGTCTCAAATATTTGTCATCCTATTGGACCAAATTTTTGTTCCTTTCTTTGAAAATTAAAGCTTCCTCTATGAAACATTTTCGTTTATCTTGCTTTGTTTTGGTGTATAAATTTTTAAAAAACCTATACAAATAATGTTTCAACACACAATGGATCATATATTTTATACATACGTATCATGGTATAGATAGATTTTAGAAGCATACGAGAAGCAATGACAATTTTTTCACATTTGTTTAGAGAAACATTTTAACGGTTTTTAGAATTAGGGTAAAATTTTACTAAACGTAAGTAATTTCTAATAAGCAAAAGTAATAAAAAATGTAATAAAACGCGTATAAAAATTTAGATTTTGCATTGTTTTTTTCAAAATTGACAAAATTGCTTTAAGCCGATTCCGAGCTTCTACAGACATGCAACTCAGAAATAGGATTCGAACCCCCAAGCTTAGGTATCAAAAAGCTGCACCCTACCAATTCCGCAATAGTTGGACCCTCTTTTATTAGATGATAAAAAAGAAAAATAGAAAACAATATATTACCAAGTATTATGTACTAGCATAGTTAGTTTTGACTTAACTGCCATGAAGATTCAAATATTTGCCATCCTATTGGACCAAATTTTTGTTCCTTTCTTTGAAAATTAAAATTTCCTCTATGAAAAGTTTTTGTTTGTCTTGCTTTGTTTCGGTGTACGAATTTTAGATATCTATACAAACAATGCTTCAAAACACAATGTATCATATTCTTTGCGCATATGTATCAGTGTATGTGATAGGTTTTAGAAACGTACATGGTACATTGTGTGTTATATGGGATCTGTGTGTCGCCACTGGGAGTAGTTATTTTCAGCAGATCGTTTTTACCCACTATACTATGGGTACACTCGTCGTTTATCTATATATATAAAAATGAATTTGTGTCTGTCTGTCTGTACTCGATAGACTCAAAAACCGTACATCCAATCGCCGTGAAAATTTGGGAAATTCTTAGGTATATCCCTGGGAAGGTTTTTGTAAATTTTTAACGTTCGAAATCCATTCCTTCCCCCTTTTTCGAGCATTTCATGTCATTATTCCAAGCATTATTTTCCCCGGTTAAACGCAAACGATTAACTTTTTAATTTATTGCATCATAACTAAGTGAAAGAAGCAATATTTCTAGCAATGTGACGTCATCCCAAGTAATTGTTTTAAACGCAGTTTTCCTCGGTTAAAAGCAGGAGATTAAAATTTTCAATTTATCACATAATAAATAGGTGAAAATGATATTTTTCTATCATTATGACGTCATTCCTTTAAATATTTCATTTATTCATTTCTTATTTTATATTATTTAAACATCGTCTGCGTAGTATCAATTCGATTTGACCTGGAAATTGAGATATAAAGTGATTCACTTTCATTTCTATGTGACGCAAATTATAGCATTTTTATATGAGAACTAATTTTAAATTTAATTTTTGGTTAATTTTTACGTTACAATGAAATGTTACTAGAATTAACAACAATATTCATCAACAAAAAGTACAAATTTCAGTTGCTCTCACGGGCAAATAAAAACCTATCATTTTATATAGTTATCTTTATATTCCTACGTTTGTCAGTATGAATGTGTGTTTCTGTTTCATACAAAACCCTGTGGTTTGTCATAAACTTCCTTAATTTTCGACAACATTTATTAATACCACCAAAATTAGCACTGTTGCTGTCAAAACCTCTGCTTCCTATTCTATCACTTAATATGGCAAGGTATATTAGCGTTGCTAATCAACGTACAGTAGTAATACAGTAGTATAAAAGTTGAATATTGTTATAACACTCTTATAATAGAAATATATAAATATGCCATTGACTCGAACTGTACTGTGACGAATTTAGAGAGTTATGCACGAATAAAATATTTGTTTAAAAGTAATACATTAAGTTCACCGTAGCAAAGCACGGACACACTTGCTAGTAGTCTATAAAATCTATTTCTTCCTCAACCAATTTTGCAATATAATTTCCTCACTTAATCCCTGTAATTAATCTTTTAACTGTTACTTCATTGAAGGAATAAAGAATCATGAAATTTTCGCAAAATTAGAATCTAGATATGTCGGTCTATTTTTTCACAGAGATGAGAAGCAATGAAATATATTTTTCCCATTTGCTACGAAAAACTATTGTTTTATGATTTTTAGAATTAGGGTAAAATTTTACTAAATATAACTAATTGTGAATAAGCAAATGTATAAAAATTTAGATTTTGCATTTTGTTCAAAATTCACTTTTTTATCAAGAAAACCATAAAATAAATAATTACCTTATATGAGACAAATTTTAATTGGAAATTTGTGTGTTCAGCAAACGGTTGAGAAGAAAAGATCTACTTAAGAACTTAATTATGTACCGTGTATATATCAAATGTAATTATGTGTATATGTGATTTGAAGGGACAATAAACCTTTACCGTTTGAGTGCTGAAGAGTTTTGTTTTTATATATATGCTAATAGTGCGGAATGAAATGAGTAGTAATTTTTTTGGGAACAATAGAAATGGTTATAATTAACACTAATTAAGTAACAAGTAATTTTTACCAACAAAAACATTCTTTATTCTCTCATATTAAAAGATTATTTGCTGCACAAATTCCATGAATTCCTTTTTTTTTACATATAGCGCAAATTAAGTTGGATCGTCTAATTCCATTAGCATTTTTTTTTTTTACTGCATACATCACATTGTCCCAAGCTTCGCCTAGGTAATTTTTCTGAAGAAAACTTTGTACTTATTGGTAGTCTTCCTGTGGCATTTTCGCTTGCTAACCATTCCTCCTCTATAGCAACAATAATGATCAGTATAACACTTGTTGAGAAACAGATTCTAATTTCTGTACTACAAGGAAAAGGTTTTTTACTACAAATAAATAAATAAATGAAACACGCTCATTTTATCTACCGTACCACAATTCACGGCTCTACTGCGTTACTTCTTACCACAGTATTTTATTTTAACACTTATATAATTAAAAATCACAATTGAGTAAAATGAATACAAACTGCGATTGATATGAAATCAACTGCTCTCAATAGATGCGAAAATTATACTAAGCAACAGCAGCGTATCCGCATTTTTGGCACACAAGAAGCACTCAAACGTTTAAAAATTTATTTTATCTTTAAATAAGATAAGAATATTGTTAAAAATTAAAATATAAAGTATTGGCAAACAGTGTCGTTTGTTCCCTTAAATCTTATATAGGAAGAAATTATAACTGTTTACGTGGTAAGTTATGTCTTTCATTGCTGAAGATCCACTATTGTTTATAGTTTTCAATAGGAACAATGGTTCTTTATTGATCTGATGAATGTGATGTAGTAGATGTGTGCCATAGACAATCAAAATTTACTGCCTCTATCGCAACAAATCCCTCGGGTATTCACCTTTTCTTTTAAAGTGTGAAATGTTGATCCAATTTCTGAGATGGATCCATGTTAAAGACAAATGCATTGGAGTGGTCTTTACTGCTTAGAGTGTCTCTAGGGAACACCAGTTGACTGTCTGTCCCATTGTTTACTCATTGATGAATTGCTGCATTTACTTCTCGAGATCTAGCATTAAGGTAGACATTCTTTTTTTCCCCATTTTCTTTTTAAATTTTAAAACAACGTTAAAAATATTTCTTTCGTTTATTTATTATTTTTTAAGAATTTAGGATTGGAAATGCTGAATCAGAAAAGGTGCTGATAAAAAAAAATCAAGTAAATTCAACGTGATTAAGGTAAAGAAATAAAGTCAATTACAAAGTACAGTTTCAATGTACCACATGAGTAAATCTGGCAGTTGGAGAAAAGTAATGTTACTTGGTTGAAAGAGAGTAAAACAATTAAATTGCTCCTTGCACAAAACAGCTGTTTGATATTCATTTTACATAAATCTTATGCTGTACCGTTAGATTAACGTTTCTATTTCTGATTTATTCTGGTTTAAATATGTTATCTTGAGCACACAAAATGTCTCCTCTATGTACTTCTAAATCATTTTAAACAGAAGTAATCCGACTTTCTGCAGGTATTGCTTAAAAATACTGTATGAGATTGACGTACAATTATACGAAGGTGGTGCGATTAAACAGTAAGATAAAATTACTCTGATAGTTCTAGTTCCAGAAACAAAATGATTTCATACAAACTACATACTTTTGTTTACTTGTTAAAATCCCTGTAAATTGAATTTAGAAGCTTTAAGAAGCACTTTTAGCGAGGATAATCTAAGCTTTCAAGCCCGGTTCTCAATTAAAGAAACATAATAAATGACATCCTTTTCATTTGAAGCAAACAGTTGAATTAAGTTTACAGTGAAATTCAGTAGGAGTGAATTTAACTTAAACATATACTCGACTATTTTTAATGTACGTTTCAAAAATATATTATAACTAATAAAATGATTTTATTACAATCCATGGTACAAAAGAAAATGTTACATTTTTAAACCCTCTTTTATTTAGTTGTATAGTTTTCTTTTAGCTAGTAAAAATGTATGTTAACTTACAATCTATGTCCTATTGTTTTGTAAACTTCCTTTTAAATAAACTCTGAGCCACCACAGCCTTAAACATTAAATATTCTGTAAATTGACATGAAAAACAGTATACCTTAGAGCTCCAAACCAAACTCGGCTGAACGATGGCGATTTGTTAAGAGGCTTTCCTTCGGTACCGTAGTTCATGGGTTCGAATCCCATGTGGCATGGATGTTCGCAGCTGTTCGAAATCGGCTTTAAACTGTAGGTCCCGGTCTCATTAGCCCTTGTGCTGCGAAAATGTAGACAGTAGTTCTCTAAACCAAACCAAATTCGCCATGATTCGTTCCTTTTGGAAAGCCCAATCGCGTCGTAAACAAAGCAACATTTCGATCTATCTTACTATACACCTAAATGTATCCTGTGATGTAATTTGCTTGAATATTCTGGATATGGACTTTGTGTAGTAGTCATCAGTACCGATATTGCTGGACTACCCTCGCAATACCTTCTCAGCAAACAACACATTCGAATGAAACAATACATGCAAAGCTAACTTAGGTAAGCCACAAACAGAAGCAAATGCATGCATCATTTTTTTAGCTATCAGTGAACTACTTCAGGGGTTTCCAAATGGCTGTCTACGACCTGAATTTTGTATCTATCGAAAGCTTTTTAAACAGTAAAGTAAAAAATTTCATAGCCCCATACTATTTTTCCTCCGATAAAATTCAATGCAAATCAGTACAAAAATGGAAAACCTAAGGGGCTTGATCATGGATCCAACACACACTAACTCATTCACTCGTATTCGCAGGTATTTTCGTATACTAAAGGATTCACTAGAGGATATAATGGAGAATATAATGGGACGGCTTATTGTTGGAAAGGCTTATGGAAAAAAAATATCGATTCAATTTAGGTCGTAACCGCATTTCGTTCTATGCAAATATGTTGTGTCAACCTCGGTATAAATTGACTTTCCCGGTTTGCTCCTTGGCCTTTTCTGTTACTCTGTTGTTGTTGCTAAAAATGTTGGTAAGGAAATACGACGTACTATGTTGAAAATTCTCGTTTTAGTTTGATTTTAATACCTTGTTTATATTTTGATCGTTCGAGCTGAACGAATAAACGTTTAATCCATGAAATGAACTGTGTTTTGGACTCTCTAGGTATATCCAGACCACACTCTGAACATGATGATGGGCATTCTGCAAATACGTTGAAATTTACCCAACATTTATAAGCCTTATAAATGAATTTAAGACAGAATGCGCAGATTTTAAATCTTTATCACGAAAGGTTATTTTTTAGATTTGTTTTCGAAATGAATTTGTGTTTATGTTTAGAAGTATTTAATGTTTTGTGCATGTCATTCTTTTGAATGAAAATTCCTGTTGTCAGATATAGAATTACTGCAATGATCTTATATTAATTTTGAGAATAAACGCAGAGAAGGGAAGAGAAAGGTGACTGTTGGTTAATGAAACCAGAAAGAAAGTCACCTTTCAACCAGTCACCTTTCCAGAAGAAAGGTGACTGTTGGTTAATGAAAAATGCCAAGTTCCAGAATGAAAAATTTACTGTGTTATTTTGTTCTTATGCTACATAATTGTTTTCATTTTATTTGTAAACTCCACTGCTAATATAAAAAAGCTTACACATCTATAAATTTAAGTTTTTAATTTTTTACGGACCACGTTACTTCGTATACTTCTTTATTTATTCTATATCAAACTTCCAGTTTGATATGCGTGATGTAAGGCATTTAATAAATAACTACGATAGTGGAATTATTTATTTTACATTGTTTCATCTTTTTTTCATGAATTTTTATGTGTTTCCAGGAAAACAATGAAAAAGTTACATAGATAATCCTCCTTTTATATTACATGATACATTTTTTCTAACAAAAATTGAAATCAGCCACTTTTAGGTCTGGAGCATTTAAACATATATATTGTATATTAATTCCGAATCAGTTAAATTATTAATATAAGACTTTTCATTTCTTTTCTTTAAAATCTTTAGTTCTGTAAACTACATATTATACGGTTATAAAAACGATTGATTAGGAAGCAAACAAAAAACTGGAGGAAAGCAAAAAATGTCCGTGAAGGTATTTTTGAAAGTAATATATCCCATATGTTTACAAGAGAACGATCCGATCAATTACTTTCTTTCTTTACAGAACCCTCGAAAAAAAATGAAAGGTACGACCATCACCTAGCAATAAGTCAAAAATAATTACCACTCACTTAAAAAGAAAGCAATTGTCTTTTCCGCAGCTGCTGAAAATGGCAGAACTAGTTCGATTACAGGCGGGAGGCTAGGAAAGCGAGGATTAATCTGAAATAAATGAGCTGGCGCGACATCGATTCTTCAAAAGCGAAAGGATGCATTCAACCGGAGAAATCGTGCGTCTTGTGACATTTCATTTCCAGAATCCATTTGCCTCCACTAAGTGCCGGGACAAATTCCTGGAGGGGGGCCAAGTCAAATAAAAAAAGTCGCGGCATTGTGTTGATCAAATAACGGAGTGATTAATTCACCGTAATGATTTTCAAAGGTCTCATAGGAAGAGATCCAGGGACTGAATTAAAACCTGAAGCACTCTTAACATACCTACAAATTTCCTTTTCCTTTGGTTATATATTCTTGATTAAAGAAAGGAATGCTGCTCAAATTTACCTGATTTTATTTCCACTTTGATTTTAATTCCTCAAAGTGCACAATTGAGTTAACTCGAGCGAGCTTAACCGGCCAAACTGTGCACACTCGAGATCATTCGAGCGGCGTTGTATTTTATGTTGCTATAATTTTTCACACTCGAATGCAATCGAGAATTGAAAATAACAATTTGAAAGAAAAAAAAACAATCGTTTTATTCATATTTATCATTTTTATGGGATTGTAAGCTATAACACTTATTCAAGTATAAAATATATTTTTTTCAACTTATCACTTACGACTTATCTTTTCCTTGTCAGCCAATTTCGGACAGCGTATTTAATATTCAGATACTGATTAGCTCCTTTTACATTATATATTTAAGTTCTAAATTATGTTTTTTACAAAAAAAAATTTTTTTTAATTGATTTTTTTGGCCATCACTAAAAAAATTTAAGAGGTTAATCCTACTTCAATTGTGAAATATGAAAACAATATGAAAATATTTCTTATGGAAAGTATATTATTTATGTTAAGAATTTTAGTGCAAATTTCTCCATAAAAATATCTTTATAAAAAATATCCTCTGACGTAAGTACTACTAAAAGCAGTACACAATAAAGTTCTAATTTTATTTTTATATATTACCTTTAAAAAATAAGTAAAATTTAAGCTACCAGGCACCATTTCCATTAAATGTCCAGACGAGATCCATAATATCATACGGACATCAATCGGATGTCATTTGAAACATCGTACTGTTGGTAAATCTGTAATTTGCTGAAGCTCAGATGTAAAAAAAGGCAATATTTTAACACTTTGTGAGCGGGTACCTTTCACAGAGGGATTCTACCGGGAGGCTCAATTTATTCTACTTTACATAGTAGTCTTTAATTTTTGGTTTACACAGGAAATATTCACCAAATACTCCTGTCTATATGATAAAAAACGAATTTAAGTATTTCAAAATTTGTGTTAATGATTGTACTGAATTGATTTGAATTACATACAGATTTATGAAGTGCCAGTACTAAATATTCTTTAAGATTCTCAATCAATTGGTAACATTTTCAATCTATGAGTAGTAATATGTAGAAAAGTATAGAGATGTACTATACGGGTAAACTACGTAAGAAATAGCACGTTTTAGTTAAAAGTTATAGTATAAATCTAGCATGTAAAGTTTTCAACATACTTTATAAGTAGAATTTGTACATATTACATTGTTAGAAACAATGCAATATTAATGAAGGGCAACGTAATACGTTATAAGGGCCGATAAACTTCAAACTCAAAATATTGTTACGAATTTTGCAAGTTGGCATGTATTTTTGCCGTATACTGTGTATTATAATGGGTAAATCATGTATTTGGCGAGATATTGGCTCGTAGGCGATGTTTTTGGCGACTAATTTTTGGCGCCAAATTTGGCGACTTGGTGACTTTCTTGGCGACCGTTTGTACCTAGTACTTTCTAGAATATTCCAGTTTCTCCTGAGGATATAAATGCAGGGGGCCGATCCTGATCGAGGTTCAGTTAGCTGAGAAATTTGTAGAGGTAAAGACCTACGTTGTTTGGCGCGAAGAGTTTTAGTGAACTATCGCCTGTGCTAGCCAGTTCTCGCGATGTTGGCTGCTGTATTCGTGTTTTCCCTGCATTACGAATAAAGTGCTGTTATTTTTGCTGTCTTAATTCAAAGTCTACTCAATCCACGAACGCTACGCTTCATAAATTGGTAACAATATTTAACACATTATGTGCGGGTACATTTCGCAGCGCAATTGTACCGGGAGCGGGTGTTTTTTGCGTAAATTTAGTTATTCCCTTAAATTTCGATAGAACAAAAATTATTTTATTTTTTAACCAACTTTTCATATTTTATATTGAGATATATAAACAAATATATAAATAGAAGTATATAAATAACAACCATAAGATTTTTGTAAACAAAAAAATATATTTTGTAGCGGATAAATTTATGATAGTATCGTAAATATGAAAAATCAAATAGAAATAGTAGTATATAGTTTTAATTTTTTCAAATTATGTTATATATAAACATTTTTATATTAAACAAATGAAAAACGAGAACATTCGGCTTCATTTTCTTATATATACCTTTATTTTTGTACCCACAAACAAACCATGTTGTTACACTAGCCCGTACTATTACGTAGCCTACGCTCAAGTATAATTCATCAGAAAGCATACTAGTATGTGTCCCGCATACAATTGCTCTTTTCATGCGTTTGTCTGTCTGAATTAATATAAATGTGTTCACTATATTTTTTTATAATCTGTAAACTCGTAAGCACTTATAAATAATATGAAGAATGTAATCGTAAACTACTAAATTGCAAAAACAAAATCTGTCTGAATATATTTCAGACATTCCATATTTGTTTACAAAAATAACTTTTAATCCATTTTTTTCTTTGTTCCCCGTATCCTTGGACAAAAAATGAGCGATCAACACCTAGGAAAAAGTCAAAACAATTACCCCTAAAAGATGTATGGTTTTTTCTTGGGTTGCTGAAAATGGCAGAACTAGTTTTATTACGTGCGACAAGAAAGAAAAACCTAGAATTAATCGAAAATAAAAGGAGCTGGCACAACCTCGGTTCTTCAAAGCCTAACAGATGCGTTCAAGCGGATAAATCGCACGTCTTGTGACATTTCATTTCCAGAATCCATTTGCCTCCTGTAAGTGCTGGGACGAAATTCTGGAGGAAGGTCAATTTAGGGAAAGGAATTGTGGTGAACAAATAACGAACAGACAATTTTGCTGTAATGCTAGAGAGGGTTTTTTAGAAAGAAATCTGAGAACTTAATTAAAATCTGAAGCACTCCCATCTTAATTAAAACATTATCTAGTTTCTCAGGTTCGGTTTTGAGAAATTAGTAGGAGGAATGGAATGAAATTACTTGAAGGTCAAATTTTTACACGTTTTATTCTATCTCAGCTCATGAAAATTACAAACATGAACATCAACATGAAAATTGCACGTAAGCATTTTTTTCCAATCAGATACTAGAAGATTTTTTTAATAATTAGTTACAATACATTTTTAATAATTAGTTTTTTAATAATTAGTTTTTAATAATTAGTTTTTTAATAATTAGTTTTTTAATAATTAGTTTTTTTAATAATAATTTTTTTAATAATTAGTTCTTTAATAATTAGTTCTTTAATAATTAGTTTTTTAATAATTAGTTACAATGTCTTGCATCAGTAGCATAAAATAACTTATTTTATCAGACCTTTTATAGCTATTATTAAATTTAATTTCAAAGTTTTAGTTTATGAATGTATGATAGTTTTAGAAAAATTACTTAAAGTTTACCCTAAAAAACACAGGTTACACTGAATACTTCTTAGATATCTAAATTGTTAAATAGTCACCTACTGGAAAATCACCTAGATATTAAGTGAAACGTATGTTTACCATTTTATTTTTGTACATAATCTAAACGTATGCATAAAACATTTCGCTGTAATGCTTCGAGAGAGTTTTATAGGAAGTGATTTCGGGACTTAATTAAAATCTGAAGCACTCTCGTCTTAATTAAAAATTTCCTAATTTCTCAGTTTGCGTTTCGCTACATTAGTGAGAGGAATGTTAGGCAATTGCTTCCAGGTCGCGTTTTTAACATGTGTTTTTATCTCAGCTTAATTACCACATACGAAAATTACATGTAAGCAATTTTTTTCAATCAGAAACTTATGGAGATGATGTGTAATTAGTTTAAATGTTTCATATCAGTAATATAAAAATTATTTTTTAGAAAACCTTGTAGTTCTTAGAAAACTAAGTTCAAAATTTTAGCTAAGGGAAGTTATTATTTTAGAATAAATACTCAAAGTTTTCACTAAACTATACAGGAATTACTAGATATCCTTAATCATTTAGAATCTCTTTTCAATACCTGGATAGTGTAAGCTTTCCCAGGTATTAAAAGAAACGTGCGCACTGTTTATAAAGACTTTCATAGATATAAAACGTTTTTAGAAGTAGTAGTCTGAAGCATTATAACTGCATTTGATTTTTTATACATTTCTTTTTATTTATTCATAATATATACATATTCATCTTTGCATTCATATACATTAAACATCGTTTAAATTAATGTAAATGATGTAAAAAATTAAAGGATAGCATTTTTTAATTAAAAAAATTCTCAAAAGTAATGAATAATTAAAGCTTATAAAAATTGTTTTCATTAATTATTTTCTTCCTTTTCCAAGTCCTTGGTAAAAACCACTATCTAGCAAAAAGTCTAAAATAATTACGACTCATTTGAGAGAAAAGTAGTCTTAACATACTAAAAAATGCAGTACAAATTTTCTTTTAAGCAGCAAGAAAGGTAAGACGAAGTTTAATCTGAAATAATTAAGCATTGTGTGCGGCACAACATCGATTTATTATTAATTAAGGTAAAACATCGATTGCTCAAAACTACGCATGTGTTTGAGTTTATAAATAGTGCACGTGTCTTCACATTTCTCTTTCAGGTACGTTTGCTTCCTTCATGTGCCGGTACGAACTTCTGGAGGGGAACAATCCAGAAAAAGAATTCGAAGAGTTAGGGAACAAATGATGAACTGTCAAATTAGCTGTAATGCTTTAAGAGAGGGTTTTATAATGAAGAATCTGAAGATATAAATAAATTCCGATACACTTTGATTAAAAATGTCTTGGTTTCTATGGTTACCTCTGCCTGAAGAAAGAATACAAATGCTTCAAGGTTATAATTTCGATATATTTCACCCAACCTCAATTATGCTGAAATATGAAAAAGCATATTTTAAGCATTCTTTCTTCAGAAGCTTCATCAGGTTGCATTATTTGGCTAAAGTATTTCACATTGAAGTCATAAAAATGCTTATTAATAAAAAGCTAAATTTCAAAGAAAATTGAAGAATTACGAATTTTATTTAGTAAAAAGTATGTTTTCAAATAGAGTTAAATCCCACCTAACACATCTGTTGTACTAGATATAAAGGAGGTATCCGTAACGTATTTGGACATCATCTAGATGTTCTAGACCAGATGGCAAATGAAATATCGATACTATTATGAAAATCTTTCCCAAAAGTCCAACTTTTAGAAAGAGGCTCTATTTGAATTTTAGTATCACTCCTAATACTTTGTTATGTCTTATATTTTCTTGTAAGTATATTCCCTATTTTCCTTTCCTCTTTATCTTATATAGAAGGGGTGACCAAGCTCCTTAATAGTCCGAGCCATTTTTCAAAATTTGAAATTTTTCGCTAGCCGCAATTAAATGCGTATTTAAAACATATACAAAAACGGTATTAAAAATTATTTTTATAGAAATTATATTTATTGAATTTTATTTAGAAAATTTTCGTCCTTTAATATTTTTAAGGAATTTTTTGAATTGTCGATAATTTTTTGCTTTGGTGCGAATGTATTTTACAATGTGTTACACTGTTTTCTTAACATCAGAATATTTTAAATATTTTGTAACGAGATGTTTTCGGTGAATTACGCAGGGAATCGGTATGAATTGGGGAATTTGAGTATAAGACCGATTTTTTTTACCCCGCATTGCCGGATCTTCATCAGTTATAATTTTTTTAAATATAATAACACAAAAAGGAACTCGGGTATATTTATCGAGAGCCACAAATAATCCTTCAAAGAGCGGCATGTGGCTAGCAAACCGCAAGTTGGCCACTCCTGCCATATATCAATAAACCCTTTTAAAATTAGGGAAAATGATATAATCGAAATCTTACTCTGAGAAAGATGTTAATCGAATTATTTTCAATAATAATATACTAGGGGTGTAAACACAAAAGAACAATCTGATCAATTATATTCTTTTAAAAGATACCAGCTAGCAATTACTCAAATATAATTATTATTCATTCTACAGGAGGGAGATGATATTTTCCGTAACTGCTAAAAAATGGCAAATAACACAAAAATGAAAAAGGCATAATAACACAAAAATGAAAAAGGAAATCTAGTACATGTATCGAGAGCCACAAAAAATCCTTCAAAGAGCTGCATGTGGCTAGCAAACTACAGGTTGGCCACCCCTGTCATATATCAATAAACCCTTTTAAAATTAGGGAAAATGATATAATCGAAATATTACTGTGAGAAAGATGTTAATCGAATTATTTTCAATAATAATATACCAGGGGTGTAAACACAAAAGAACAATCTGATTAATTATATTCTTTTAAAAGATACCAGCTAGCAATTACTCAAATATAATTATTATTCATTCTACAGGAGGGAATGATATTTTCCGTAACTGCTAAAAAATGGCAAATAACACAAAAATGAAAAAGGCATAATAACACAAAAATAAAAAGACATAACACAAAAATGAAAAAGGAACTCGATTACATTTATCGAGAGCCACAAAAAATCCTTCAAAGAGCGGCATGTGGCTAGCAAACCGCAGGTTGGCCACCCCTGTCATATATCAATAAACCCTTTTAAAATTAGGAAAAATGATATAATCGAAATATTACTGTGAGAAAGATGTTAATCGAATTATTTTCAATAATAATATACCAGGGGTGTAAACACAAAACAATCTGATTAATTATATTCTTTTAAAAGATAACAGCTAGCAATTACTCAAATATAATTATTATTCATTCTACAGGAGGGAGATGATATTTTCCGTAACTGCTAAAAAATGGCAATAACACAAAAATGAAAAAGGCATAATAACACAAAAATGAAAAAGGAACTCGATTACATTTATCGAGAGCCACAAAAAATCCTTCAAAGAGCGGCATGTGGCTAGCAAACCGCAGGTTGGCCGCCCCTGTCATATATCAATAAACCCTTTTAAAATTAGGGAAAATAATATAATCGAAATATTACTGTGAGAAAGATGTTAATAGAATTATTTTCAATAATAATGTACCAGGGTGTAAACACAAAAGAACAATCTGATCAATTATATCTTTTAAAAGCTACCAGCTAGCAATTACTCAGATATAATTATTATTCATTCTACAGGAGTGAGATGATATTTTCCGTAACTGCTAAAAATTGGCAAATAACACAAAAATGAAAAAGGCATAATAACACAAAAATGAAAAAGGAACTCGATTACATTTATCGAGAGCCACAAAAAATCCTTCAAAGAGCGGCATGTGGCTAGCAAACCGCAGGTTGGCCACCCCTGTCATATATCAATAAACCCTTTTAAAATTAGGAAAATGATATAATCGAAATCTTACTGTGAGAAAGATGTTAATCGAATTATTTTCAATAATAATATACCAGGGTGTAATACAAAAGAACAATCTGATCAATTATATTCTTTTAAAAGCTACCAGCTAGCAATTACTCAGATATAATTATTATTCATTCTACAGGAGTGAGATGATATTTTCCGTAACTGCTAAAAATTGGCAAAACTAGCCTTGTTAAAAACAGTAAAGGAAAAAAGAGGTTTAATCTAAAATAAATGAGGTGGAGAGACATCGATTCCTCAAAACTAAACGATGTGTTCGAGTGGATATATAACGCTCGTGTCATGACATTTCGCTTTCAGGATCTCATTGTCTCCTCCAAGTGCCGGGACGAATTTCTGGAAGGGGGCCAATTCATAGAAAATATGTCGCTGCATTGTGTTGAACAAATAACGAAACGACAAATTTGTCGTAATGCTTTGAGACGGCTTTACAGGGAGAGATCTCGAGACTTAATTAAAATCTGAAGCACTCTTATCTTAATTAAAAATTTCTTAGTTCTTAAGGTTAGGTCTCGCTAAATTAATGGGCGGAATGCAGGGAAATGCTTTAGAGGTCGCACTTTTAACAGGTTGTATTTAATTCAAACTTAATTATCCCATACGAAAACAAAATATTTTTAATATACCCAAAAGATAGATCAGATGCTTTATAAGTAGTCTTCAAACTCTCATGGTATCCATCGAACTGTAGGATTTTCTAGGGGCACACTATACACTTCTCAAAAAGTATATTTAAGTTACATGCTATTTACTTTTCACATATGATAGTTTTTACATTACCCTTGTTGTCGAGAGAGAGAAATACCCTGATCTGAAAAAGGTGTATAAGACTTTTATTAAGAGTAGGTCAAGACAATGTACAAGAAGAAATGAACTGGATATAGAAAGAACATAACATATATTTATAGACATTCCATAAGACTTAACCCATCCACCGACCACCCTCCCCACTTTTTCCCTTTCAAAATATCAACCTTTTCGTAAATTCAGACGGAACTTACCGTACCATACTAGAGTTGCCAGTTTAAAAGTTGTCAGGCTACTTTTAAGTCATTTTCCCTGCAAGATAAACCGTTACGCAAAATTAGTTTCTTTCATTTATTATCGCTTTGCAATATTTTTTTCATCAAAAGTGTGTTATACGAAAGCGAACGAGAAGGGGTTGACAGGTCCGTTTTCGAACAGGAATTTGCTGTCGAAATCGACCTCCGTTCAGTGGGTTAAACTTAGCCAATATGAATTTTTAATAAAACGACCATTAGAGACTCTTGATAAGAAGACATTCAAACAAATATCCATTGGGTGATGTAATGTGAAACAACTAAAATCAGATGATGGCAAGTACGAGTACACTCCAACAATCATATCCAGTGACCGGGATGTTCTTGGCTATTTTTAGTCCAATTATTGAAATCTAACTCTACCTGTGATATCCATAGTCATACTTTAATCTGCAATAAAGTCATTTCAATATTTCTTTTCGTTACCACATAATAATGGTTTCATTTTAGAAAAGTTATGTTGGTTCTAATCTTCACCCTAAACTTTCCTAAAAACTCCGGTAAACATAACTTTTATAAATAACTGGTATTTATAAGATTCAAATTATTTAAAATAAAAGTAAGAGAAAGTCTGAAAATCAAAAAGAATTTCACCTAACAACACACGTCTCACTAAATGTACCCTTGACAATCAAAATTCTCTATTGATGTAGTCTGGATAATTTAAGACGCTTAACATGTTGACTGTCAAGGGAGTCACCGGTGATTGGCTCTGGACTTGGCTACAGCATCGTGGTGACCACCGGGGACCAGCGACGCAGCAAATAATAAAAGTACATAATTATAGCAAATATGGATACTGATAAATTTTTCAATAATACGATTGTTATTATAATGGTTTGAAGAAATTAATGATATATATAACATACAAAAATAATTTTATTCGTACATGAAAAATGTTTATTTTATCAGTTCATATTGCGTTGAGTCAGATTGAAACGTTCAATGCAAAGAAAAGGTGAATCAACGCAATCGGAACAATATGTCACCACTTTTTTAGTCAAATTCTTTGCTCTAGTTCTTCCTAGCTGCTTTGAATGATAATAAATGACAGTAATCACTTAGCAATCGAAGCACTGTGAAAAAGAGGACAATCGTAACAATTGCCTACTGCGCCATGGGAATCACCAGTGACCCCCACCAAGAAAACTGATTCAAGCACGATTTTATAACTCATTTTATTTGCTGATAATAATAATTCAGCATATGCATCGCATAAGGAAAAGTTCACGTCGGCGCCTTGAGCACACCATAGAACGTATCAATGTGTCAAAAATATCTAGTAAAGCATGAATGATGTTTATTAAATAGTAATCATTTATGAGGTATCCAGATCTTAGAATAAGTTATTAGCTCTATTTTGGACTATTGCTTTTTATATGCTGTTTCGATAGCAAACATAATACTGTTCATCGTTTCTCATTTATAAAATATATATTCATACACAATATAAAAATTATTTGATAGAAAATAATCAAAAAATGACATACTTTGAGAAAAAAAAACCCGTGAAAGTATTGTTAAATATAATGTCATACGGATTTACTGGAGAACGTTCCGATCTATAGTTTTCGTTCTTTTCGCAATCCCATGAGAGGAGAGGTACTACCACCTCCTAGCAATTAATAGAGAATAACTGTCAATCACTTGAAAGAGAAAGATGGTTCTTTTTCTAGAATGGACGAAAATGGCAGTTTGAAAGAAAAACATCTATTAACGGCTTGGAAATAAGAAAGAAACAGAAATAATATATGAGATACATGATGACTGATACTTTTATACTGTCTGCCTAGCCTACTCTGGCGGCTGTAAATCGGCGTTCGGGAGGTCATGAATTTGAGTCATTTTTAATCAGAAGAGGGGATTTCTGCTACTAATAAAGTAACTGTTCCCCTACCTACCTCCCAGTTTCAATTCCGATTAGACCAAACTTCCAGCGGGACGATACACAGACGTACATAAACTATATCCCACATTTTCCAAGTATACAGAAAATTTTTGAACTTCTAATATTCACGAATCTATCACCCCAGGTTTCTAGCTCCATTCGTTGACCACTAGTCCGTCTCAAGTTCTCTTAAATACATAGGCGATACATCGATTGTTCAAAAACAAACTATGCATTCAAGAGTTTAAGATTCAAGAGTGTGTATCTCTTTATACTTCATTTCCATTTACCTAAACTGCCGACATGAGTTTCTGGAGGGTACGTCCATTCATTGAAAAGGTTCTGTTTTGGTTTAGTTTGGTTTAGAGCGCTACGGTCTACGGTTTTGAGCACAAGGGTTAATGAGACCGGAACCTACTGTTTTTTAGTCATTTTTGTTTTAGCTATTCATTTCCTTACTATATTGCCTCGTTTCATTGTAGTTTCGTAATTGTACTTTACATTTCTATTGTTTTTTATGTTGCAGAAGAAACCGGTAATCTTTCTTATTAAATTTTCAGGAATTTAAAGTTCAAACTTAAATAATAACGACTTTAAACTTAGCTTTAACTTAAAACTTTAAACTTAAATGATAATGAACTATTAGTCTGAAATTGTTTTCAAAATTATATAATAAAAAATGAATTGGAAAAAATCATCACAACACTTTAAATTGTAATACTCAGTTCAAAAATAAATATTTTTGAGCTGCCGATAGCGTGTTAAAAATATCTCGAAAATAAGCCTTGCACTCCAAACATTGCCTTTGAAATAATTTACAATGTGTTATCAAACGTATATTTAGTTCGAATATGTTATAATTAAAGATATCGACACCAGTTGCGAAAAAACTACATGTCTAAGCGAATTAGAAAGTCTCGACAACTTTTATTGCAGAGAGATATGTTACAACTTTATGTAAATAAAAATAAAAAAAATAAAGCATAACTAATTTTGAAAAATCATTTCTGTAGATTACTTGATAGAATGATTACGAAACAATATAATGCAATCTTCAAAATGAATAAGTCCCATGCTGATAAACAAAACGCTTATTAACGAACATTATAAATTATTTCCACAGATAAGGATAAAACTCTAAACACATGAATAAATATTGTTAGATTATTTGGTGATTTAACGACACAATGCAATACATAATGAGGTGATTTATCTTCGAATTTATAAATCGAAACCTTTATTATTAGAAACTATAGAATAGTTAAGTAGTTAAAACGGTGATTACCAGATAAAGTTATAGTTAATGATGCGGAGGTGTAAAACTATAATTTTCTCTTTATTACATTTTATATTTCTCTAAACACAAATAGGTTTAAACACTTTTAGGATTATATGACTAAATAAAGCAATACTACAATTCATAAATTTGTGCTGATAGATTTTTATCAATGCTTTTTTATTAATTTTGGTAGTAACACACCAAGAACATTGTGACAGGTTTTTTTTTTTTTTTTGCTTTCTACTCAGTTGTTTGTTTACATAAAGATCTTACGTATGTAATCTTGTACACCTTCCATCCAGTACAGCTTAAGATAACAGTCATGTCCTTTGTGAATAAACACATCTACTTGAAAAAGCATCGAGTTTACCTACTTAGAAATAAATGTTCAAAATAGGGATTTTTATCCCAGACGAGTGAGGTAGTCAAGCATATCGAAGTTCGATCATATATGGGTATACCAAATAGTCCTTATGAAGTCTTTTATAATTTGATAATAAAAGCTCTATTTTAAAATTTCTCTCTGTCTGTCTCTCTCTCTAAATCTCTAAATCTCACTCACTATCTCTCTAAATCTCTCACTCACTCTCTAAATCTCCCTCACTCTCTCTAACTCTCTCACTCACTCACTCTCTAAATCTCCCTCACTCTCTAATTCTCGTTCACTCACTCACTCACTCAAAATCTCTCACACTCACTCTCTCTAAATCTCTCACACTCATTCTCTCTAAATCTCTCACTCTCACTCTCTCTAAATCTCTCACTCACTCACTCACTCACTCTAAATCTCTCATTCTCTAAATCTCTCACTCATCTCTAAATATCTCTCTCTCTCTCTCTCTCTCTCTCTCTCTCACTCTCTCTCACTCACTCTCTCTCACTCTCTCTCACTCTCTCTCACTCTCTCTCACTCTCTCTCACTCTCTCTCACTCTCTCTCACTCTCTCTCACTCTCTCTCACTCTCTCTCTCTCTCTCTCTCTCTCTCTCTCTCTCTCACTCTCTCTCACTCTCTCTCACTCTCTCTCACTCTCTCTCTCTCTCTCTCTCTCTAAATCTCTAAATCTCTCACACTCACTAAATCGCTCACACTCACTCTCTCTAAATCTCTCACACTCACTCTCTCTAAATCTCTCACACTCACTCTCTCTAAATCTCTCACACTCACTCTCTCTAAATCTCTCACACTCACTCTCTAAATTTCTCACTCACTCTATCTCTCTAAATCTCTCACTCACTCTCTATCTCTCTAAATCTCACTCACTCTCTATCTCTCTAAATCGCTCACTCTCTCTGTATCTCTTTAAATCTCTCACTCACTCTCTATCTCTTTAAATCTCTCACTCACTCTCTATCTCTCTAAATATCTCACTCACTCTCTATCTCTCTAAATCTCTCACTCACTCTCTTTTTCTCACTTTAAGATTATATTTTCCTGGTAGTAGTTCTTAAGAAACCTTACCGAATATTCTCGAATGTTCTCTAGTAGAAATCCTTCCGGTTCCATATCTAAAAATATAGTTTTAACGCCTGGGTTACATCAACCACGTGACTTCAAGTAATAGCTGATTGGTCGTCACAAAATGAGTATTTAAGCAAATGCCATAAGAATGTAATCACAGTTTTTCGACACAATTTCAATGAAGTTTTCTTATAGGTTTAGTTTCGTATAAAGTCCCGTATGAAGACGCGTTGATAAGTCGTTGCATAAACGAAATTAGATTGAATTTTCGAGTGTCTTGATTGCGTTCTCATTGCAAGATTCCACGACTGCAGGGTACCCGAAACCTCACTTTGTAATGAAGCAAAAAGCCTTATTACATGCATATATATATATATATATATATATATATATATATATATATATATATATATATATATATGCGCGTGTGTGTGTGTAAACTCGGTACTTCATGTATCGCTAAATATCGTTTTTTTCCTATTCCGCATAGTAATGAAAGTTTTTGTATAAATGTTCCATAGACGATTAAATGTATCAAATTAAACAAATGTCTGTATAAAAATACCTTTTACCCTTCTCTTTACATTATTACATTATCGAAATTTTGTCCCTAAATTTAGCAAATTGGTGACATTATTCGCACCAAGTCATGAGAGCCCCATTCAGCTGCAAAGTTTTTCTAACACAGGTGAACGTAAAACTAAAATCATTAATATGCACTTAGCAGTTGTATTAACTCTATTGTACTTCGTTATCACATGTATTTTTAGATCGTCATATACAATAAAATACAATGTATGATTCCGATGCACATGCAGTACATAACTAAAATCACTTCAATAATAGTAATGCAATAAGTATATTTTTAATGAATTTTTATGGACACCAATTTCCTCGAGACTGAATGGTACTTTGATTAAAACATATTCTCTGTTGATTTTAGTGTCTTATTTCTTCTGACATCTTCATTTATGATCACTGTAAAAGTATCGTTAAATGTTGTACATGCAAAAACTTACAAATCAAGGACCCTTTATCATGTATTTGTATTATTCCAACATTTAATATTTCTAAACTCTTAAACTACCCAATTATTAACGTATAAGTAAATCTCTTTCTTATTCGTTGCCATAAAAAAGTTGTAATCAGACAAATGCATATAAAATTTAACTACATCTGTAGACCTGTACACTACCCAAACGAAAAATCTTTATGAGTCCGTAAAACACGTATTTAATATCCTACTCATGAAGGAATGGGCTTTTGACAAATATCCATTAATTTCTTCGTCGATAATCTTGTTAAGTCCAATAGCAAATCAAGGATTCAACGATTTACTTTTATGGCTCACAACTGATAACATTACACGCCCATCGTGAGAATACATAATTTAAGTACTGATCGACCAAGAGAATGAAATCTACTCACGCACGTCCAGGAAAATGATAGCATATTATAAACAACTAGAATTATGGGCAAACTGATTTGTTAGGAAACTCCACGACATCGAAAAATACCTTTTGACACGAGAACTGAATTTAAGGCTAGATGTATTTCCAGGGAATGGTCCATTGATTTACTAAATGCTAAGATCAAAGGTTTACTTTCATGGCTCAAAACTGGTAACATTACACGTCCAGGAAAATGATAGGATATTATAAACAACTAGAATTATGAGCAAACTGATTTGTAAGGAAACTCCACGACCACGAAAACTGAATTTAGATGTATTCCCAGATTGATGTCCATTGATCTACTAAAGGATAAAAATTTAAAATTGATATTCAACCACAGTGCACTTAATAAAAATTCCTAGAAAAAATACCAGTTCATTTTTACTTAAACGGCTTCCCTCACAAATATTTTTGGAAAAAATTTGCAGAGAAATCATGTCATTTTTTATTTTGTTATTAAATACAAGGAAATGAAACAAAAGAAAATATGTAGGTTTTAAGTTGGATTTTTCACTTTTTACAGGCGTAAAACGATTTAGTTTAAATATTAGTTTACTACCCCGAATAATCTCTGGCAAATGGAAAATATTAGTCTTTGTATGATAGTTTTTGAAACAATAAGTAGCAACACAAAGTGACTATACTGACATTCTCTATACTGGTATCGGTCTTTTTTCTTACTGGCTTACTTCTGGAATCTGTTTTACGGGAGGGTAGAGTACACTGTCTCATTGGATTTGATTTGTTTTTCAGTAGCAGTAATAAGATCTGGAAAATACCTTGAGGTTAATCTGATTAGTAAAATTCTAATCCTGGGACACCCTGATGTGGCAGCAAACTCATCACGATGATTTTCTGAAATTAGTTTTTTCAGTCAGCTTAAAACACGTGACCAATTCCGCCAAAAAAAAAAAAAAAAAAACGTGAAACCAACAAACTTCTCAAACTGCAATGACAGCTGAATATTTCCTTTCATTTCCAGGCCAAGTAAAACCGTGATAAAAACAAATTGTACTGACAAATTCCGCTTTGCCCGAGTTTTCTCGGGATAATAATTAACTACTCTACGAACCCGAGATAACTTGGGATAGTCAGGAAATCGTTTAAATGGTTTGGTTTGGAGCGCTACGGTCTACTGTTTGGAACACGAGGGCTAATGAGACCGGGACCTACTGCTTAAAGCCGATTCCGAACGGCTACGAACATCCATGCCATAGTGGGATTCGAACCCACGAACTCCGGTACCGACGATCAGCGCCCTAACCAATCGGCCAGCGTTCGGCCGGCAATCGTTTAAAATCGTATTTCATTCATTTTAGGGATTATTTTTCTTCAATTTTAAAACTGCTCATCAATGTAAGTACATTTTGAATGAAAAGTGTCTATAATTGGATTTTTTTTCAAATACCCTTATATAAACAATTACAGAAATATATGTATTATATTATTATTGTTTTTTAAAACTTACGTATATAAAATCTGTAAATAGACTCAAATACCTATTGACCATCTATCCATTCATCCTAATTTTGTATTCATATGTGTAGAATGCTTAAACTGTGCGTGTGCGTGTGTGTGTGTGTCAATGTTAAAATAGTAAATTATTTTTTTTTTCATTTTTTCACAGTAAGATTTATGTTTTGCGGTGTAATACTACTTTGCTATTCTATAAAATAGCCATGTTAATTTGACCGAATGAGGTGTCATATATATATATATATATATATATATATATATATATATATATATATATATATATATATATATATATATATACACACACACACACACAATATATATACACAAATATATACACAAATATATATATATATATACATAAATTCCCATGTGTTTTTAATAGAACTTCTCTTAAACGGCTGGGCTGGTTTTGATAAAATTTTGTGTATGTAATATATAATAGTATATTGAATTCTTAAAAATGAGGAGTTTACAAAAAATTCTTCAAGACTGACATATTTTCTTAGAATTATAATCATACTTCATATGTAAATCTAAAAAATCATGTTTGTTCATTTTAATGATTATTTTTCTTAAATTTAGAATTTGTTTGCAGTTTAACTCTATTTTAATATGTTAATAATATTTACAGTGTTTCGAAATTTTCTTATAATTAGAATAATTTTTTAAATATCTCACATAAAAAATTGAAGAACTATATATACATTATGACTAAAGTGTATAACAACTGTTAAAGAAATAAATATATATTTATCATTCATCCATTTAACTTACTCATTTTTTTAGTATAATGTTTATATATATATAAATATATATATATATATATATATATATATATATATATATATATATATATATATATATATATATATATATATAATGTAGGAGACGTAAACCCCATAGGTTTTCTATACGTAAAATTAACATTATTACATGAAGCTTTTTTTAAAACATTTTAGAATAGGAATGTGCTATGTTTCTGTTTAATTGCTACATTTCATTATACAAGAAATTTTTCTGGAATTTTTTTCATTTTACTGAAAACGTGTAAGTAGTTTTTATTCGTATCCAAAAAAATAAAGTTAATAAGCAGATACATATAGATACATTTCACTATACCGTCATTCTAGTACACTGTCTATACGACAAAATTATAATTCCTTCCGAATCCGTCAAAAATATTTAACGTCATCATTTAACTTTTGCAGGACTAGGTTATTACAAAATCCATTTAAATTTCATTGGCTCTAATCTTGTTGATTCCAATGTCAGATGAAGGAATGAACGTTTTATTTTTATGGTTCAGAACTAATAACACACACCCATCGTGAGAATACATAATTTAAGTACTGATCGATCAATAGAACGCAATCTACTAACACATGTCCAGGAACATGATAGGTTATTACACACCAGAATTTAAGAGCAGATTGATTGTTAGGGAGCTGCATGACCTCGAATAATGCATTTTGACACGAGAACTGTCTATAAGGTGATATGAGCCTCTAAGGGGCAATCTATTGATTTACGGAACAGTAAAATCCAATTGAGAATTTTAGATGAATGCCTCAAAATAAGGCATTGGATAGCAATTGTGAAAGAAATTTCCCCACGTAATCACTTTGGGTAAGGTTCTTGTTTTATTCCTACTTAGCACATATTTTCTTTAACCCCTTAATGCACAGTTTTTTTTTTAAACCGGCCAAAAAAACAATTTTTTAATGCAAAAATCACACAATTTAGAACGTTGAATTTAGAAAAAAATATATTTTATACTTGAATAAGTAAGTGTTATGGCTTACAATCCTATGTAAATGATAAATATCAATAAAACGATTGCTTTTTTCCTTTCACCTTATTTTCAATTCTCGATTGAATTCAAATGTAAAAAATTATAGGAACATAAAGTACAAAGCCGCTTGAATTATCTCGAGTGTGCACAGTTTGACCAGTTTAGAGCTCAAGTTAACTCGAGCGTGTACGTTAAGGTGTTAATTTGTAATAGTTTTTTACATTTTACCTTTACCTGGATTCTACTGAAAACGTTTTATTCTATTATTGATTAAAGAATTATATAGATTTCGATACAAACTTTGGAAAAGAATATTTATCTCATATTTGTTTAAGTTTATATCTCAAATAAAATCAAGGGTATGTATTGTTGTTATTGATAAATATAAGTGGTATTGATAATTATTAAATTTTATAAATATTAAAAAAAATTAATGAGCATAATTCTTTTCTTTTAATTTTCATTTTTGTACTTATAATTTCAACAACAAAGTGCATAAATCATCAGCAATTTAAATAAATATACTTATTTGACGCTATTTTTAAGTTTTTAAACATAGTAAATGAGAGAATAATAAATTACGGTTTGTTTTCTTCCTGCATTTCATAATTTCAAAATTTTATATTCGATTCTATAAGTAATACTGTGTACAATCAAATCCATTTCGTATAAGATGCCAATAAAAGTGATTAAACGGACAAATACAGATAGAATTTAATTATTTCTGTAGGTTAGTACACTTTCTCTGGACCAAAAATCTTAAGTACTAGGTTTAAACATATTTAACGTCCTGCTTATGAAGTACTGAGATATTACAAAATGCTCTTCAATTTCTTTCTCTAATAATCTCATTGAGTTCGATCGTAGATCAAAGATTTTTATACTTAATTTTATAGTTCAAAAATTATAATATTACAAGTCCATTGTTATGCATAATTGATGTACTGATCGATCAATAGAATGCAATCTACTAGCATAAGTCCAGGAACCTGATAGGTTATTACACACCACAACCGAAGAGTAGATTGATTTGTGGGGAATTTTCATCACCTCGAATAATGCATTTTGACACCAGAACTGACTTTAAGCTGCGATAAATCCCCAAGGAATGGTTCATTGATTTATTGAACACTCAAAATCTGAAATGGATACTGAATGATTCAGAAAGAAGCAATGAACAAAAATTAATTGTAAATTATATTTCCCGCTTGTTCCGTTTACCTTAATATTTTATTCCTTCATCATAGCTGCTTTAACAGACTTTAATATTTTTTTAATTATCAGTTATTTGCAATAAAAAGGTTTTTAATTCAGTGAACAAGACCGGGCGGACACTTTATTAGTAATATGTGAATATCACGGAAATAGAAAAAAAATCAAAAGGCTCAAAACTATCAAAACAAATGAAAAATCACGTAGTAATTTTTAAAATTATTTAGAATATTCAGAAAAAATTCTAGAAAAAATAACACAAGTTAATCTTAACCCCTTCCGGTATGATTTAATAATGAAAAACTGTGCATGAAATAACCATTTAATTTTTATTTAAAAAACTTGTTTCATTTTACAATTCTTACATATTCTTAATTAAAATCCACTTTTTACACAGTGTTAAATAATATCAGAAACAGTAAAATTAAGAAAATATCAAAGCAAAACATTAATAAAGTATACAGATAATAGTCTTCAAGTTAGTGATACTTTTCAAAACAAAGTGCAAAGGAATTCTTAATTGTTTACACCGCCAAGTAGTCTCACTTTTAATTTGATTCTTGTAACACACACGGCATTTCTTAGTAGGTTTTCTTTTATTCTGACTCATTAATTTGGCAATGACCTGTACCAAGAAATTCAAAGTAAACAATATGCAATAGTGACTTGTGATTTTCATAAGTGATAAAAGTGTTGCCAAGTTCAGTACACTAGAAATTTTAAACTAAATTAATTACCATATTTAACAGTAACTTTAATCGGATGACGAGTGTAGCTCGTCATTGTGCGGTATGGAATGAAAAACTAATGACGAGCTAGACTCGTCATTTTACCGGAAGGGTTTAAGTAATAATTTTATGGACACCAAAATTTCATTACATTACGACCAAACTAAATTTATAATTATGACTTCGACCAGGAACAAAACGACTGCACTTGAGCAGTTGAGGTTAGAGAATATTAAACGGCTATGAGCTGTCTTTCCAAACATAGCACAATTAGCAACATAATGGGAAATGCAACTGAATTATCAGTCTTCCATAGAGGTCAAATCGTTTTAATTCGGCGACTGGCAACATCAGTATCAGAAATAGGTCGTTTAATGGACTCCCTTACTATTAAAACTTATTAGCCATCAACGCAATTGCATATTAGTTATAGTTCATCTTGAATGGAGAAAAATGAACTACATTTAGCATAATCAAAATTTGAGGAAAGTAGGAAAGAAAAACTTCTGAAATCCTCTATGCCATTTGACATTTAAATAAACGAGGAGAAATATTTCCTCCAAATTGAATCAAGATGCATCGGTAAATTCTTTTATGATAAACTTTTGATTAAGATAAACTTCATATCACGGCATTTCTATTCAACGATACATCACGAAAGTAAAAGTTAAATGTGTAATTTGTATAACCATATAAATCTAAAATTTATACCCTAAGAAAGAAAATGTTAATTGGTGATCTTTCTAATATTTGCAGTAATAACTTTGTAACAAAGCATCCCTACAAAAATGTATTTTCAAGAAATTTCTTTGAATACATAAGGCAACTTCCCGCAGCTTGGTTTATCCCAGCTCATGACAATTCTGACTTTTGCTGTAAAATCAAGAGTAATATATTGGTTGCCTATTGGCTATCTTAAATATGAAAATGAATGGGAAGGGCATTAGAGTAGTTCGTAATGTTGCGTGAAATAGCTCTATTCTCCATATCAGTAAAGTGCAAGTAGAAGTAGTATATTTGCATAAAATAATAGCATATGCAGCTATGTATATGTGTTAACACATTGTCTGCGGGTACATTTCGCAGCGAAATTGTACCGGGAGTGGGCGTTTTGCGCGAAAATTTAGTTATTCAGTTAAATCTCAATAGATAGAAAATTATTTAATTTTTTAACCAACTTACCGTATTTTATATTGAAATATATGAACAAATATATAAATAGAAATATATAAATAACAACTATAAGATTTTTGTAAACAAACATTTTTAGTTGATAAATTTATAATAGTATCGTAAATATGAAAAATAAAATACAAATAGTAGTATATAGTTTTAATTTTTTCCGCTCTCTGGTTTCGCATCTACTGATGTAAAAACTAGTTTTTATTTGTATAAATTTTTCCAGAATCTATGTAGTAGACAAGGACATTCGGCTTCGTTTTCTTGTATATACTATTTTTTGTGCCCACAAACAAACCATGTTTTTTACACTAATCCGCACTTGTACGTGACTAGTACGTGCGCTCAAGTATCAGTCGTAAGAAAATGTACTAATACTTGTCCTGTATACAATTTGTTAAGAACACAATACATAGTTTACAACAAAAAATATACCTTCACACAGTAAACCCGTGAGTAAGATATTTTAGCTAGTAATACACTGAAAAATAAACGATTCACAGAATTATTTCTGATAATCAAAAAAGTGTGAATATTCAATAACAGTAAAAGTAATTGAAATCTCCTTATCAATTAGAAATCACTATCCTCAGACAAATGAAAAAAAAATGAAAATACTGTTTAAAATATAAATTATTTATGACTTGCAGGAAATAAGTGACGTGATCTAATCAAGTGTAGAACGGGAGTCGCTATAGTTGTCCCCTCACGTCTAAAAACGCGTTAGTCATCTATCCAATTGCAAATTCATAGTGTGCCACGTGCATCGCGAATAAATGCTCCACGTTTATCATAATTGAGTAATGGGGAAGGGATTCGGAAATAAAAGATATCATAAACATCGCTAGCATTTGAAATTTAAAACAAATGAAAACAAAGCAAATTTGGTGCAAATTGGATGCAAGATGTATACGTAAATCTAATTAGAATAAACTTTCGAAAAGGAAAGAATTGCGGAGTTTCAGTAGCAATTACAGTGCGACCGTAAAAGGAAAAATTCTAATACATAAAGAATGGCAACTTTAAAAAAACTCTGAGAAAAACAATATTTTACTTTTCTAATTATGTGACGTAATATGCTGTATTTAAAATATCCGTCAACAAAATTTTTAATGCAGTATCTGTAATATTGAAGTGGGTGTGGAAGTTATAAATATCCCTAATATGCAAGTGGGCATATGCATGCAAATATTTTTTTAAGAATACAATATACAATCTGTGTTTATTAATGATTAAGAAATTTGTATTCTCACTTGCAGTAAGATGCAAATAATGTCACTTCACCACTAAATACGGTGATGTATTAGGAATATTTGGTAACAAACTTTGGTTGCCATGGTTGGCTTTAAGTCAAAGAAAGGAAAAGTAATAAAAACGCATATTTGTGAAGGAATGTATTTATTAGTTCAATTTCTTTAAAATATCACAGTCTATAAAACAGTTTTATTGCAAAAAGCGTATTCTTCTACACAAAAATATATTAAAAAATTGGGGTTGTGCAAAATCTCTCCTCACTCTCATTCTCATTCTCCTTCCCCCTCACTCCTTACACTTCCACGCCCTCCCCATCTCCTCACTCTTCCTCTTGACCTTACTCCCTTCTTTCCACTCATTATCACTCTTCCTTCCACTCTCTCTTCTCTCTCTCCCCCTCCCTCACTCCTCTGTACTCCCTCTCTCCTTCTTACACTCATTCTCCCTCCACCTCACTCCTTCTCTCCTCACCTTCTGTCTCCCTCTCTCATCCTCCCTCTCTCCTCTGTACTCCCCCTCTCCTTCTTACACTCATTCTCCCTCCACCTCACTCCTTCTCCCCTCACCTTCTCTCTCCCTCTCTCATCCTCCCTCTCTACCCCCTCCCTCTTTCCTCTGTACTCCCCCTCTCCTTCTTACACTCATTCTCCCTCCACCTCACTCCTTCTCCCATCACCATCTTTCTCCCTCTCTCATCCTCCCTCAGTCTCTCCTATGTACTCCATCTCTCCTTCTTGCACTCATTCTCCCTCCACCTCACTCCTTCTCCCCTCACCTTCTGTCTCCCTCTCTCATCCTCCCTCTCTCCCCCCTCCCTCTCTCCTCTGTACTCCATCTCTCCTTCTTACACTCATTCTCCCTCCACCTCACTCCTTCTCCCCTCACCCTATCTCTCTTGCCCTCCCTCCCTCCCTCCCCTCACTCACTCACTCACTCACTCACTCATTCATTCTTTCTCAAACACGAATGCACGCACGAACACAACACGTGTCGGGTGAAAAACACTTAGCTAGAAATACATTAAAATAAATGTCAAACGAATTTGTTCGTTTTTTAAAAAGAAGTGTTAGTCATTACGGGGAACTAAACTCAAATCCAGATGTAAAACAACAAACTCTACCCTCTCGACTAAACAAGAGAATTAAAAAATGGTGTTGGTCTCGGAGCATAATATGCAAATGATCGTCAACAATTGCTGCATGCATAGAAATAAGGAACAGGTAACTTGCGTCAAAGCAGATGTAAAATGGAAATTTGCTATTCACCTCCCTCTGAAAACGCATTAGTCATCAACCGAATAGCAAATTGGTGCTGCTTGCATCGGGAATAAATGCGCCACGTTTACCATAATTAAGTATTGTGGAAGCGACGCGGAAGAAGAACTTAACGAAAGCTTGCTAGAATTTCACATTTTAAATATGCGAGAAAGGTGATTTCGCTCGAATTAGAAACTCTGAGTATTGCTAGATCCACCTATGATGAACTTCTGATAAAGATGTTTCGTATCACTGTATTTAAACAAGAAAAATATTCGCGTTACTAAAAGGAGAATGAATAATGCTTAAATGCTGCAAATATAAAAAATGTTCCATAAAAAGGAAAAAAAAAATATTGTTACCCCTAAACGCATTTTCTACAATATGTTACAGTGTTCACGATGAACGATCCTGAACCAAATTTCCAGGGACTAAAATTGAGAAAAAATTAAAACATACAGAAAAAAAAATAAGAAATTTTGTTTCTTAAGTTGTGTTTCATTTTTTTACAAATTTGCATAAAAAATCAGCATAAACGCGAACTCTGTGTTTATAAAAGGCATTTAAAACCATTTTTATAAAGAGATTTTTCAAATGCGGACTCTTGACTTTATTACGTTACTTATATTTTAGATGTCAATTTAGTTATGTAATCTCAGTACAGGTAGGGCAACATGTCTCCCTATGAGTATGCATCCCAAATACAACGAAGCCCTTTCTTTCCCACGTTTTCTACACCTTCAATTTTTCATTCCCATCACTTAAGATCTTTCTTTGGTTCCATCGTACAAATTATTTACAAGCAACGACAGTAATAACTTTTTTTTAGCTAATTTAGTCTTTTGAAATATCTCGTAGAATGTCTTTCCTTAGAAACCTATTATTTATTTTATATAATTTAATGAGAAAAAAAAAATATCACAATGCTGAACAATAGTTTAATTTTTATAAAATCTTTTTTTATGTCTAGAAACTTTTACAATTACTTTAAAAGGCTGAGTGAGTATAAGGTAGAAAAAAAAATTGACGAAAGAAAAGATATTACTCTTCAGGTATAAATAATCTTAGGAGAAACGCTTAAAATTTGTTCAGGAGACATTTTAAAATTTAAGCTCGGTCACGTTTTGAAGAGTTAATTGTAACATGTTATTTAAGTGGCTGTAATAAAACTACGGTGTTTTTAAAATAAATATTTTAAATATGGCCGTCCATATATTTTTAACACTTTCATTAAAAAAATTGCAGCACCATTTATTAGAGAGGTTTTCGAATAAGGGGCACTTGCTTTTATTACATTTTACCATACTATCCACTTGTTTTTTAGTTACCTATTTTATTATGGGATAACCATGTAATGCAATGTATTGTACTATCTATCTATCTATCTATATCTATATCTATAGCTATATATATCTATATATATCTATATATCTATATTGCAAGAAAAATTCTCAAGGGTTTTCAAAACTTAAAGGCTAAAATTTCCTTCTTCATTTCTCATTCCCCTTTTAACCCCTAACCTAAATAAACCACTGGGGCTACAGTCTAAGCCCTCGGAGAATGGGCTTGACCGACCAATTATAACTCTACATGGCTACCGGACAACTTAGGAAATTTCCAAATAAAAAGGAGATACACACTGTCGAAGGCAAATATTTTCCTCACAGATCTTGACCGAGTTGTTAATGGTCTTGTACATATTACTTCATGTTGGCTGACCCCTCAGTTTGTTTTATCTCTATGATAAAGGTGGGAACCCGTAATCCAACGTTATCTTAATAAAGGTCTTTAGTTGAAATGGCATCATGAAACGGCCATAACTCCAACGACCCGTCGAAAAGTCGTCTCATTATATATATATATATATATATATATATATATATATATATATATATATATATATATATATATATATATATATATATATATATGTTACGGCCAAAGCCCGGAGTTCGGCCAGTTCCCGTATTGGCCGCCCAAATGGCACATTGGCCGGAGAATGTAGTCAATGTCCAATATACTAAAAATGAATAGCGTATATGCGACTTTGTCCTGCCACTTCCCGAAGCGCCCGGAACTCCCTGACCAGTGTGATTATATAATTGTTTGTTTGTTTTGTCAAGGGAGAGGAAATTTTTATTAAACAGACTAGGAGGTTTCTGTTTCTGTGAGATCCTTTCTCACTAAATCTTCTCCCTTCAGACTACAGCCCATTTAGGGCTACCGTACCTCTTTGGCCTTTGGTCCGAAGAACGATCCTAGGCTCCTAAAAGCTGTGGATTCGTCAGAAAACTCCTCTGTGGCAGCTATGTGATTATCATTAGCATTACGGTATATAAACACCCCAACTTTGCTCATAACCTTTTTCTTCTGACTTTGGCAGATCGCCCCATGCCAGTTCCAAATTGACCAAACACCGAAATCAAAAAAAGATCGGACATTGTGAGGAGATATTGGCTATTTCGCGATTTGGCCGGCCAATTAGTGAACTGGCAGAATTTCCGGCTTTGGCCGTAACATATACACATGTATATATGCTTATAATATTCTGAAAAATAAATTTTAAAATGCAGTAAGCTCCCTTAAATAAAATAAAATCATGCGATATAAATAATAAAATTAAGAACTCTTGTAGCATACCAGATAAACTAAATTCTAATTCAGTTTTCTAAACTTATCTTTGTTCTGCAAATTTCTTTCTTTCCCACGTTTTCTACACCTTTTATGTTTCATTCCCATCACTTAAGATCTTTCTTTGGTTTCATCGTACAAATTATTTACAAGCATCGACAGTAATAACTCTTTTTTAGCTAATTTAGTCTTTCGAGATATCTCGTAGAATGTCTTTCCTTAAAAACCTATTATTTATTTATGAATAATTTACATGAGAAGGGAAAAAGAGTATCACAAATCCTGTAACAATAGTTTAATTTTATAAAAACTTTTTTTATGTCTAGAAACTTTTACAATTACTTTAAAAGGCTGAGTGAGTAGAAGGTAGAAAAATTAGACGAAAGAAAAGAATATTACAGTCTTCAGGAAATAAATAATCTTAGGTGAGAAACGCTTAAAAAATTTGTTGTCTCAGGAGACATTTTAAAATTTTAAGCTCGGTTTCACGTTTTTAAGAGTTAATTGTAACATGTTATTTAAGTGGCTGTAATAAAACTACGGTGTTTTTAAAATAAATATTTTAAATATGCCCGTCCATATATTTTTAACACTTTCATTAAAAGTGTATTGTTTACAAATTTTTGAATACACGATCATGTGTGCAAAATCGCTTAAAAATTCTATATTTATTCTGAATGTATATTAATGATATAGAACACCTGATGTCGACAACGCATGACTTCCTTGTACACATTATATCACTTACTTTGCTTTCTACGACGCTTCATTATACAGATTATGTTATCATATTCAGCTTGCAAAGTACACTGGTGTGCAAAACTTAAGCAACAGGTGGGGTTTTTTTGCCATAACTCCACGAGAAATCATCTGAGAGACCAGAAATGAGAGAGAGTATTGTGTAGGTAAAGGATGACAAAAGCATCGGCGCTGAAAAAGGAATATAATGCGTAAGGTACGGACTCAAACAAAAATAAGCTTTATTGATCGCATTGTTTAGTGACACATGATTGTCTATCCAAGAGGAAGAACAACAAAGAAAAGTTCCTTAATATGGGATATGCCCTTCCCTAACTGCAATGATTTCTGCAATGACCAGCTGGCCCGACATTTCTGAAGGTAGGAGTGCCCATTCCAGATTCAGGATCTGTTTGAGCTTTTTGGGTGTTCTCCAGAGGATGTTAGTGTGCTGCAATGCGTCTCCCCAAAGCATCCCACACATGTTCGATGGGATTTAAATCAGGAGAGTACGCTGTCCAATCCATTCGAGGGATATCTTCACTTTCCAGTAGCTCCTCAACAGCAAAATTCCTTTTTTCAAGGTAACTAATTGTGTGAGTAGAGCATTTGGGGTTGAGTGCTGATGTGAGAGATTATCAGTCCAATATACAAAATACCATCATTCTAAAGCTAATCATTTGTGAGTCATTCTTTACATCATTAATATACGTTATATTGACAGTTTTCGATTTCCAACTAAATTCAACAGAGGAGGCTTGATTTGGAGTGCTGCAGTCTAAAAAGAACGGAACCTACTGCTTAAATCAGACTTCAAAAGTCTACTACCCTGTACGCCAGCATCGTGATTCAAACCCACCAAATCTGGTGATGAAGAGCAGTATCCTACACATTCGGCTATTGTTCGCCTCCAGAAGAGGATGATCCTAGCTAGTTGCAATAATATATTTAATACAAGATTTCAGCATTCTACGACGATATTCTTTCATTATTCTTTTCTCAATCAACCCTCAATGCTTTAATATTAGTTAAACTGAAATTCTCTGTAGCGTAGTATTCATATTATAATCAAAAAGGAACTAGGCAAGCTAGACATCATAACTTTCCTAAATAAACATTTTTGACCTCCTATGGCTAGTCATTTTTGATTTATACAGGATGCGTACATACGTCAAGTGAAAACTTCTCAAAACTAGTTTAAGGATGATAATGCCATTATTTAAAGACCTATTTTCTTCGTTAAGAGCATTCGATTAAATAAATCCATTTCTCACATAATAAATAAGTAAAAATAAAATTTTTCTAGCATTATGACGTCATTCCTTTAACCATCTTATTTAATCATTTCTTATTTTAAATTTTTTAAATATCGTCTGCATTATTTTCATACGTTTTACCACTGAAATTAGATATTACTTAAATTACTTTCTTTTATATCTAGCTTAAATAATAGATTACGTACATATGTTATAATTTTAAATTAATCATCGAATATTTTTGTTGCAATGAAAATTTTATCACAGGTATTAGTAAGAAATTCTATCTACCTCCAGTGTGTAATAAAAATGATAGTTTTATTCTTTTACTTCCATTCATTACTGTAGAAAAAAAATTGGATAGAACTTAACGATAATTTTGACGTAGCTAAGAAAACTTTGAATTATCTTTCTAAATTAATTGAATGTGATTCTAAACTGCGTTCACATTATCGGGAGATTTTAGAGGAGTATGAAGATAAACAAATTATTGATCCTGTACCAGATAATTCTCGTTCAAAAACAAACCATTATTTTATCTGCGTTATAGGGTACTTTACAAGTCTGGAAAATTAAAAATTTTACTGATCCTGTGATATGACAGGCTATATGCTAGTATTTATATATACGTCGGTGATGCAGAACGAAATTGAGTGAGCTTAATTGTGATTATTGGTCACATTTCTCAACAAGTGTCTAAATAATTATACCGTTAACTTTCTGGTACAAATTAAAACTATATTATTGAAAAGTTCGGCATTTAAAAGATACATAAAGAAATTTTATACCATATCATTTATTTCTGAGAAACGAGAAGTATGTTTCTAGTAAAATATTTTCAATTTAGATACATAAATAAAAATATACGTATTTTTTGAAATGCTATTTTGAAGAATTGAGTTTAAAGAGATACTACATATCTCAAAAATTATTCTACTGGTAATAAAAAAGATACAAAACCAACATGTATGGGAGATTTTTATAAATTGTCTTCTAATATATTTAATACTGATTTACTTTGTTTAAAATTTTAAAACACTTATGTTTTCTGAATTAAGGCTAAATAGAACCGAAGCGTGTAATTTTGTGAATATATATATATATATATATATATATATATATATATATATTACACACACATAGACAAACACATACATGTATGTATGTATATATTTCCTATATATTTTCTAGTGATCTGTAAATTATGGGATAAATAATATATATATATATATATATATATATATATATATATATATATATATATATATATATATATATATATATATATATATATATGTGTGTGTGTGTGTGTGTGTGTATTTATTTCCTTCCTATATTTTAGTGATCTGTAAATTATGATTATGGGATAAAAATAATAAAATTTAAACTTCAACGCTAAATAGAAAAATAGTGTACAATTAGTTAATAAATGCCAACTTGAAATAAATGCTGTTATTCTCGTTAATTTTCTGATACTATTAAACATGTAATATTATGTACATATTTAAAAAAATATTCATACTATAGACGACAATTTCATACGTGCGTATCAGAGGAAACTTAAAATACAATAGAATTCCAAAGGGGTTATTTTTACTTCCTACAGCTGTACAATTCCGGCAGCCATTTCTCCTTCCGCGATTGCTTTCTTTTGACATGCAGTCACCCATTCTCCCTTAACGATGTTTCAACTCACAATTATTTCTCCCGGCACCATTGTTTATTTGGACAGAAAGCGAGGCAGAAAAAGGGACCACAATTTACGACCCCGGCAGAAGACAAAATGTTTTTCTCGGTTTTAGTGGCAACGGCATCCCATTTTAGCTGCTTGACACGTTCCCGCAGCCTGTAGAGAATCAAGATAGCCTCTAGTAGATTTCCGAGCGTCCAAAAATATAAATTTACGCTTCTTTCGTTATGGATAAATATTATTAAGAAATAAACCTATGAATTTTAATACTACTTACAAATAATAACACAAGTTAAGCTGGAAACTTACTTTTAAGACACACTCAATTATACGAATAAATTCAAATTTTCCGTCTTCCATAATTCCCACGGACTACATTATTGACTTAGACTAGTGGTCAGCAAAGTGTGGCTCCAGAGCCGCATGTGGCTCTTAACTGCGGCTCTGGCACAAATATCCACGGAAGGCGCAATAATATTTTCATTTAAAAAAAAATTTAGTAAGAAAAAATTGCATCTTATTTTGATAAATTAAAATTCTTCTATAAATCAAGAACATGTATAATTTTTTTGTTTAAATTAAAAGATAGACAGGTAATTAAAATTTTATATTGTTTTAAAAATACGTAACGAATATCGAGTTTAATTTTATTAGTTTTCGTAAACGTAAACACAAACCATGTACACGCTACCGGCTGAAATTGTTCGTATGTTTTCAGCGTAAAGGTACCACAAGCATGCGCGTGCATACTTTTTCTAAAGTAGTGGGGTGTACAAATTGACATCACAGACCAGCAGTTACAGTGTGAACAGTTTTGTCTTATCTACCATTAATAAATATCATTAATAAATATTTATTAAGTATGAAATTTAGTTTTATTTAGTGTATTACTTATTTAGTAGAATAAACGTTTACTAAACAGTCATATTTGGCTCCCAATGTTTTGTTAATATTGTTGTAATGTTCATATTTGGCTCTTTGGCTAATAAGTTTGAAGACCACTGACTTAGACGAATATTCAGGTATACAGAACATTCACTTACACTAATATCAAAGTATGCGAATCATTCTCTTATACTAAGATTCAAGTATAGGAAACATTTGCTTTTAATTTTGGTTTCGCAACAAAAGTTTTATTAAGTAGGGAGCATGTGTGTCTGAAGAACATTTTTTTGTATTATCCTCCAAAATTAGAGATTTTAATTCATGTATTCTATTTTTCTTAACATATTGTTGACCGGCAATTTTTTTGACAATTTATCTCGTCACCGGCTATTATTTCACAGTTATCACAATTTGATTCATAATCATTTAGACAATCAGATAAAGCATCCACGCATAATTCATTGAAAGATTCTTCATTACGTTCCGTCATCGTTTTTTTTATTTATTAAATATTTTTTACAACAAAAGATTTGGCGTGTCTTATAAGCGAGAGACACAACTTGTGTTATGCTAACCAACAATTGCACTGTATGGTCGCCAACAGAGAAAACAACAGCGATGCGAAAAAAAAAAACTCATCACGAGTTTACTCGTGACCGGTCTGCAAAGTTCGACCATAAAAACACAAGTTAACTCGTGACCTTTTAACAATGTGTTAATATTCAATATTAGCATACAGCCCGTCATATGACGGGATCAGTAAAATTTTTAATTTTCCAAAATTGTAAAGTACCTTATGAGGCAGGTAAAAAAATGGTATGGGATACGTATGGGATGATTTAATTTAAAATCATCCTATACGTATCTACTCTATTATTTAAGCTAAATATAAAAGAAAATTATTTACGTGCTATCTAAGTTCAATGATAAAACGTATGAAAATAAGGCATAATTAAAATAATTTAAAATAAGAAATGATTCAATGAGATGGTTAAAGGAATGACGTCATAATGCTAGAAAAATGTTATTTTTACCTATTTGCTGTGTGATAAATTTAATCGCCTGCTCTTAACCGGGGAAAATAGGAGTTGAAATAATGACATTAAAAGCTCGAAAAGAGAGGAAGGGGTGGATTTCGAACGTTTTACAGAAGGAAGTATTTTTTGGTGTGATATGAAGCATATTTATACCAATTTATTTTAGAATCGGATCGATAGTTTAAGAGGAGATAAACATTACTCTCTTTGAATTTTGCTAACTATGGATGCCTCTATCCATTTCAGGTCCAACCGCTTCATAAAATCGAGGACAGACGTACAGATAACTTAGGCTATTATTATATAGGGGATTGATTTAATTTACTAGTGCTTTATGAAATACGTTTGTTTTATGTATTTATATCTTTACATTCTTGCTGTGTTTAATGTATGCGAAAATAATATTAATGTAGGCTGTACTAAATTCTGCTTTCTGTGTAAGTCTTACTGATTTGTGGATGCAACTTTTTTATGGGATTTGTTAAAAATGTGGGAGGGTACGCATATTGAACATCGCAAACAAACCAGAATTAACGTACGAATGAATATAAAAACTAAAAATTCTAATAATATACCGAGTATCGTCCACCGAAAATAGCTCTGGGCGACGTTGACACGTCAATGTATGTAGTTTCATATGAAATAAAAGACAAAATATACATGCTATAGTAAGTCCAATGGTTAAAAAATACACCAACTATATCCAAAATATGACAAAAATTGATGGGTAATTTAATCAGTACTATTCCCTTACTTTCAACAGCAAAATTTGCTACAATACGACTAGGAGATCTGAAAAATATCTTGAATGATAAGATAAAAAGATATATAAATTTTTATTTTTATATATCTATCTCGAATTTCTCTATAAATATTTGACTTGTCCATTTAAAATATTTCATGATTACAGCATTTTTTATACATTCACCTACAAAAATTGAAAATAAATTTCTATGTCATTTTATGTTCAAAAACAAGTCATACCGTAGCCATTAGAATTTTTCAAATTTTAAGAGATCAGAAAAATGCTGAGAAAACGGCTTTGAGGCTTGATTAGAATTTAATATGGCAATTACAAAATGTTAAGGTTGTAAATCCAATAGAAAGGGGTAGAAAGCAGGATGTCAGCGTTATAAGGTAACATATGTTTAGCTCTGTAATGTTGCAATTCATGATCAAAAGTGAATTTCAGTAAAACGCTTTTGGGAGAGAAAGAGCGATGCATCAGTTTCAATGTTAAATGTTATACTTTTTTTTAGTTCATCAATGTTATGTTAAGTAAATAGTATAGAGTTAATGATAATGATTTCATAACACGATTTACCTAAAGTAGATGAGCCTAAATGATATAATCATTAATATATAGCTCTTCGGGAGTATTACGTCACAGAGCGAGATAATTGTGAATTTATTATTGCGAAATAAAAATAATCCATACTTTATTTGAACGGTTAAAAAATTTTTAATGGGTGAATTACATTGCTGTGACGCAAGGTGAGTTAGTTTACCACCGCTTGCAGCTGATGTCTAAATTAATTCACGTTTCTAGATCTCTAAAAGCATAGTTGTACAATCTGCCATCCTCATACATCTTATGTTATCTTATATTGAATTAAGAATACAGACATTTAATGCTCCAGTATCACTCCTAGCTGAGATTCTAGGCTCAAACTCAAGAATAAGGGTCTAAATGGTGGTTTATTATCTGGTAAAATATGGATTTTGCGGAACAAAATTATGTATTTCTTTGAATTCAAGCGGTTTTCCTGCAAAATTAACCTTAAATTATATTGTTTCCTTGTTATTTCTAATACATTTTGAACTGGAGCAAAGTTTTTCAATACTGTTAAGAGAATTCGTCAAGGCTTATAAATTAAACAATCGTATTCAAGCTTATTGTCCTCACTTACTACTTTCTCCTGCTGTCCTAATTAAGTGTATGTGGTCTCCATATATATCTCCACGATATTTACAGAATAGTTTTGGATTCCGAACAGCCATTTTCTCTGTTAATCTAGTAACTAACACCCACTTCGAAATTAAACTTTACGACTTCCGCTACTATAGGAATTATTTATTGATTGATCGCGATTGTCCCCTTTTACTCTAATTAGATTTCGGATATTTTTCTCTCTGTCGGAAACGGAAATATAAATTAATCTTGCTTTCGGATTCGGTAATTAACATCCGAAGTTATAAAGAGTCAAAGGCATGAATCAGTCCTATTTAATTCAAAGTCTTTTATAAAGGAAGAAGTATTCCAGAGCTACGCTGAACTCTAGTTTTAATAATACGTAACAAGTACTGCTGCGTTTGCAAGGAATCCAGTAATATGGCTTTCCACCTTGATTAGTCTGTAGTCTTTGTAAATACTCCCATGCCTGCATTTTTTGACCTAGATATGGTGGTTTGGGTTGTCATGTGGGTTTCTAGGTTTTATCGTATTAAATATCTCAATATAATTTATTTTCAGTAAATTTTCTCAAGTCACTAACTGTCACTTATTTACCATAAAATAAATTTAAATTTCACTGTCTAAATTTAACCGGAAAATACAAGGATTAAGTTTTTCAACAAATACAATTATTAGTTACGAAAACGCATAACATTACTCACATCAGCTAACAATATTAGTTAGACGTAACCTCAATATTTAGTAACCACTCGTAGAATAACTGCACTATCTGGTAATAGCAATATCAATTGCACTATCTGGTAATTGCAATATCAATTGCACTATCTGTAAATACTCCCATGCCTGCATTTTTTTTACCTAGATATGGTGGTTTGGACTGTCATGTGGGTTTCTAGGTTTTATTCTATTAAATATCTCAATATAATTTATTTTAAGTAATACTTTTCAAGTCACTAACTGTTACTTATTTACCATAAAATGGATTTAAAATGAAATGAAATTCACTGAATGAAATGAAATTCACTGTCTAAATTTAACCGGAAAATACAATGATTATAACAAACAAATACAATTATTAGTTACGAAAACGCATAATATTACTCACATCAACTAACAATGTTAGACGTAATCTCAATATTTAGTAGCCACTCGTAGAATAATTACACTAACTGGTCAATTTTTTTTTTCATTTTACCTATACCAGCGACGTAATGAATAATTGCATAGAAAACCCTTTTATTATTTTATTTTAATCTACTAGAACTTTAGTATTTTATCACTATCCTCAAATATATTAAATCACTAGCCTCAATTTTCAATTTAACAATACAGATATATGGTGAAAATTGCGTGAAACCATTAAGAACGGTTTGTAAGAAATATACACAGATACAAAAGAAATTACGAAATTTAAGTTAAAACTGTTTAAAGTAAAAACTGTGCACACCCACAGATGTTTAAAGTAATTTTATTTGCTATAACGTCCGTGCCATTTCCGATGTATCAGAACTAATAGAATTCAAAAATAAGGAGACACATTTGTTTAATATATCAAAATCTATGTATTGAAAATTCAATAGAACTGAGAAAGCTTAAAATATTTCCTAATAAAATACCACCCACGCAACATAGAAAATTTTGAAATTTAACAGACCTGAAACTCTGTCAAATCACTTCTAATAACATATAGCATATCGAAAATTCTAAAAATTTAAGACACCTGAAAATCTTTAAAATCATTTCTAATGAAATTTCCACCCACGTCTGACACTAAAAATGGAAATTATAATTGAAAATTTGGGAATTTGTTGCTTTATCAGTGTATGCGTAGTTCCCTCATCATTCATGTCTGCGATCCCAAATTCTGTCTCCAGTGCTTAGACCAAAAAGATGCCGCATTCGTTTAGTGTCTATCGATCCAGAACTTTTTTTTTCCGTTCCTCGGAGCCTCTTGAGTTCCACTTAGTTCCTTTTTCTCCCCTTTTTTCCTATGTAATCAGCTTTTTCGCCCTCACAAAAACCGTCACTACATATACGCCGACGAAGTTCGATTGTTATCGGCTCTTATTATTAGTTTAGTTTGAAAATTTCCGATCTCATTCATTATTTTCACGGCCCCTTTTATTCGAGTTATATTTGAACTCCAATTATTTACGTTTCGGAAACAATGCACAGGAGATGGAATTGATTAAGTTATGTAGCATATTGCACCATGTAATGTAACACTACTGCCAACTTAATAAAAGAAATGTATAGTGTGTGAGTACAACATGTTTTCATATATGTTTGCAATGTAAGGGAGTAGTGATAAGATTTAAAGTAAGAAAATTGCTTTAAAAATAAAATTTTTAATAGGTACGTTCTTCGAAACTTTGTCACAAGCAATATAATTTTGCAAATGGGGGTAAAAGTTACCGATTATTAATGAATTTTGATATAATATTTGTTTACAAAACTTTTGTTCAAAAGACTCTACGAATATATCTTTACGTATAGCATAAACATGTTTAGTTATAGCATAGATTTAATCCCTTGGAAGAAAAGCTCCTATAGGTACTTATACTCTATTTATTAAAATATCAAAAGAAATTTCCAAAAATATCTTTTTTTAATGCTTCAGATATCTTTTAACTGTGTAATTAACGTATTCACCTTAAAACATATCAATTTTAACTAACTTTTTAGATGATTTACATTTTTCATTAGGAGGTTCTAATTCTTAATCTCTTACTCCAAATTTTTAAAATCTTGATCTCCAACTTTCAAACATAACCGAGAATATGCAGATAAAAGATTATTAGAGTACTGTTATAGAGTAGTATTACAAGCTGGTTTGGTTTAGTTTGATTAATATTCTGCCCAGAAAGGTCTACTTAAAAACTCAAAACGTTCTGCTATATCTAATGGTGTACAACTTATTTGTCACTAGGAGGAAGTATGTGACTGCTTAACACTAGGATTAATTTCAATATGTTTTCGCAAAATGAAAATATATATAAAGTAAATTTACGATGGATATCAGTTAAATTTGATGAAAAACTCAATTGTTTGTTCTCTAAATGATTTCCCTCAGATTTTTCTGATTTGCTGTCAACAAACGGAGTAATACGCAGGACTAGGTCATTGCCAAGCATAGAGTTATTCGCACAGTTAAGAGAAGGGAAATAAAATGGCATTGTTGCCTCTGTTAAACAATGTTTTTCATATTTTAATTTATTTTATGAATACTTCGTTTTATATAGTATATTGTGTGATTAGCAAGCTGTAAGAAGCATTTCTTATACCCATCTAGAGTTTTCGCTAAATTTCAGAAAGAGTGGGCGTTAAACACAAGAAAATGTTGAATATTCTCTGAAGAAGTTTACAAGATCATATGCACTATGAGAATAATCTTGAAATAGATTTTAGGTAAAACCGTATTAACGAATCTTAATTATGAAGATATGCTATCAGACGTTCTTGCATATAGCTATTCTTGCAGAACGATGGCCCATTGATTAGGGTACTAACCTTCGTTATCGGAGTTCGTGGGTTTGAATACCACAGTGGCATGTATGTACGTAGCTGTTCGAAATCGGCATTAAGCTGTAGTTCCTGGTCTCATTAGCCCTCGTGTTGCAAAAAAGTAGACAGTAGATCTCCTAATCCAACCAATATAGCTGCTCAAGATCATTGGCTACCGGACTGAAGACTCAATCTCGATTTTCTACTGTCACCTACTTGTTGAGAAAACGTACACCACAGTCGCATATAGATTATACAGCTTTAGTGAAAATAGAAAACTAATATTTTAAATTTATTTTTCTAATGACTTTGAATTTTAATTTCAAACTATATTATTTTTATTTTTATGTTTGAAAAAATATTTTGATCTTTTTAATAAGTTTTTGGTCTTTCGCGATTAAATAAATTATGCAATACTGAAAGCGTATGAAT
Organism: Pardosa pseudoannulata; assembly: GCA_032207245.1. Lineage (NCBI taxonomy): Eukaryota > Metazoa > Arthropoda > Arachnida > Araneae > Lycosidae > Pardosa > Pardosa pseudoannulata. The sequence goes on along the minus strand of CM063501.1, from coordinate 84,617,410 downwards.
TTAATTTTACTAAAGTGAAGAACTGAAATTAAATAAAAATAAATAAAAGTAAATAAAAAAGGTTCATTTTTAGAAGTTAAATAACGCATTGCATCTTGCAGAAAACACACAGTTAACAATTTGTATTTCTAAACTTTCTTACACCCATTTTATTTACATACTTCAAACAAGTACTAGTGGTCCACATATTCAGTGATTCGTTTTATGTATATTTCTCAACTACTGGAAATAAAAATGGCAGGAGAGATGTTTTCCATCAGACTTATATTGATCCACGGCTTTGATGGGATTCACGGGAGAAAAAAAGAAAGAAAGGATTTTTCTCCTCTTTTTCCCAATTTTCCTCACCGTGAACACATTTCTCATTGTTTAGCTGCCCCTGTTGCTCAACTCTAAGCCGGTACAGTCGTCATTTAAAAAGAAACACATATATTCTTTAGCAGGGTATCCGGTTTAAATGTTTAGTTCTTACAAGGGGATATCAGTTCTCAAAAGGGAAACAAAGAATAATTTTGTAAGGTAAAAAAAATGCTTAAGGTAAAAAGAGTGTATTTTATTACTTTACTGCAGTTATTATAACAAATAATTTGTAAAAAAAATATAGCTGCCAGTAATGTATAAATAACAGTATTAATAAACTGGTTTAGATTAAAAATATTGCATGCAACCTAGTAAAGCATAGACAGATTTAAGTCTATTTCTAGGCATTCAATCCACCGAATTCTATGTCTTCCCCTTTTACCAGTTCCCAATGGTTTGGTCTCGAAGATCCTCTTGGTGGTTCGGTCGTCATTCATTCTAATCACGTGTCCTGTAAATTTCAAATGTTGAATAGAAATGAATTTTATTGTTTCTGGGTCCTTAAAAATCTTATAGATTTCGGAATTTGTTCTTCACTGTCGTTGTATTTCACACCTCCTAATATGCTGCGGAGTACTTTTCTTTTGAAAACAGCCGGAGTCTCTTTGTTTCTTCCAGTTAATGCCCATATTTCAGCAGCGTATGAGAGGATTGGTCGAATTACTGTCTTCGTTCTTCTGTTTATGAGATTAGATTTGAGATATTTGTGGATGTCAAAAAATTGCTGCTGTTGATTTTTTCAAATAAAGACGTTTCAATTATATTAATTCTACAGTCAACGGAAGAATTCAGTATACCTGAAAAGCTTATTAACCTAGCCGTTATCACCTTCAGTGACACTAAACTCAGAGACAAGGTACAGAACAATTTATCGAAACCTGTTGTTTTTTCAAATGGTTTGAGACAAGGAGATGCACTTGCATGCTTATTCTTTAATCTTGCTCTCCAGAAAATCATAAAAGAATTTAACATAGACACTAGAGAAAATATCTTTCATAAATCTGTGCAAATTTTCGCATTTGCAGATGACATCGTTATTGTAGCATGGACCAAAGAGATTCTCAATGAAGCCTTCCTATCTTTAGAAAATGAAGCATTGAAGATGCATCTTTTAATCAACCAGAAAAAGACCAAATACATGGCAAATATAGTGAACCCTATTTTGAAATAAATGACTATAATTGACTATAGAAACAGGGTATCTCTTGATAACGGTAGCACATTTTTAAAGAATATTCATGGTAAATTAACTATTGTTTAGGACCGTTATTTCTTGAACCTGAATGTACCATAATGGTAGAAAGAATTCTATACATTTCTGTGTACTATTAGACACAAAACACGAAAATAGTATGACGATCGATGGCCGAATAGTTAGGGAGCTTATCAGTTTCGGAGTTCAACACGGTTTTATTGACCCTCGTGTTGCAAAAAGTAAAACTTAGAGTTCCAAACGAAAACAAACCAAAAATAGTATACTCTTTTGTGGAAAAAATATATGTTAAAAATAGTGAGTAAAAGTACTGTTCATATTTTCTGTTCTTTAACTGTCGGTAAAAGTTGGTAATTTAATGAATTTATAATATTGTAAGTTCATATATGTAAGATATGTCATATTGACGGTATATTAAATATATATATATAAATAATAATATTATATATATATATAATATATATATATATATTATATATATTATATATATTTATATAATATATTGTATATTTATATATATGTATATATATATATATATATATGTATATATATATATATATATATATGTATATATATATATATGTATATATATATAGATATATATATATATATATGTAATAATAAATGTATATATATATATATATAATGATATATATATGTATATATATATATATATGTATATATATATGTATATATATATAGTATATATATATATGTATATTATATGATATATATTTTTGTATATATATTGTATATATATATATATATATATGTATATATATTTGTATATATATATATGTATATTTGTATATATAAAGATTTATATATATATATATATATATATATATATATATATATATATATATATATATATATATATATAGATAGATAGATAGATAGATATATAGATATATATAGATATATAGAGGAGAGAGAGAGAGAGAGAGAGAGATAGATATAGAGATAGAGATATATATAGAGAGAGATATAGAGAGATAGATAGAGAGAGAGTATCATTTGTTGTCGTCATATTTCTCTCTCTCTCCCTCTCTCTCGTTCAGCATGTAAAGGATATTGCCCACTCCACTTTTGTAAAAACTGTATTTCTGATATATTTTCTTAAATACGCTTTAAAAAAATTGTCTAATTTCTGATTTTTTTCTTGTAGGTATTTCAAGAGCGTGGTTTTGAAGTGTTCAGAACTTATCTGTGATTAGGAAGCATAATTTTTGTGCCTGGCCTCTAACTTCATGATTCGATTATAATACATATGTGTTACCTAAACTTGTGTTATATTCTCTGGTTAAGACAATATTTTCGACTTCATCTGCAGGGGTAAGTACTGCTTTAATTTTTTATTATTTCCGTATCACTATTCTTTGGTAAAAAGAAATTCATTTCGCAAAATGTTTATTACATATTAACTATTCTTTTTAAAATGTGTCAGAAATGAAAAAAAATCTAATTTTTTAAGCTTAAATGGAAGTATTTCAGTTTGAAAATACATTTATATTACACACAATTGATTTTTTGCTCATCAAACAATTTTATTTTTTTCTCTTAAACTCTCCGAGACACTTTTGTTTATATCGTTAATACACAATATCTAAATTCATAGGGAAAATATGCATAAAAGCAAACATTAAATATACATTATTTTCTACTTCATCTTGTAAAATCTTTCTCGTTGTCACTTAGATTTCAGTCTTTAATCCTTTCATATCCACTTAAAATGAATGTAGTATTTTAAATTCGGCACGTTACGGACGCTTAATGGAATCTTTCAAAGGTAGTAAGTATTTTAAGTAATTTGAAGTGTATACTATTCAATGGACATTTAAATTAACGCAAGTCACGTTCAGTAAACTAAAGAGAAAAATAGCCTGACAGTTATGAAAATGTATAAAAAAATTTTAGTTCATATTAATAGACACAGACAAATAAAACAAAATGAAGTCAAAGAAAATTCGTTCAATAGGTCTTTTATGTAGAATTTAATATTTTAAAAGGGAAAACTAAACTCATTTTTTACTTATAATAAATAAACCTAGTAATAAAAATTTTATAAGTAACAATTTTAATTTTACACAAAATTTATACAACGTATCACTTATTTAGATTGATAGCAAAACAATAGTGTCAAAGTCATACATTAAAAAAAATTTCTAATTTTAAAATTTTTAACATGACAGTTTCAATTTAGTATTTTATTAGGTTCAACTGAATCCTAACTTTTTTTTTATTTTTCCAATTTTACAATCATCTCAAATTCAACAAAAAAAGCATAGTTTTTGAGTTTTATTTTAATTGACTATAGTGACATATTATCTAGTTTGAAGGTATAACTTAATTTATTTACACGATAATTCTACTGTTTTCCTAAAATTTGATTTGGTGTAAGAAAATAAAAAATGAACACACTTAAATCTTTTAGTTTAAATTAAACTAGTTGTTTTAGTTGCTTGTTATCTTAAACAAAAAATCAAATCTTAAGTGTACACGAGATCTTAATGATACAAATTTATAATCTTCAACATTTAATTGTATTCTTAATGGTAACATAATATTTAGAGTATACACGGCACTAACATTCACAGGGTAAGAAATAATAAATTACAGTAGAAAACACTTCAGTAAAAAATAGTCATAACATGATGTTCTTTAAAAATGCCCATAGATCATTGCGTATGAGTTAATTACTTTATATTAGATTCATTATTCAATGGTCTTCATACAAATTTAAAATTTCAAGTAAATAATTAAAGTAAAATTTAAATCCAATTATTTTCATTTTTGCAATGTTTTAACAAAACTTTTCGTTGTCCCACCATGTTGCACACTTAATATCAACTCATGATAGTATTCTAATTTAAGATGATAAGTATTGAATTTTAATTATAATTTGTTGATGCTGAGTATTAAAACTATTTAAGTAAAAATATTTCTAGTAATTTCGAAAACTGAAATAATCAGACTGAAAAAAAATAATTGTAAGTTTCTACTAGATTTTTCAGTTTTGAAATATACAAAAACAAAAAATACATTTATATTGAAATGAAAAATTAATTTCAAGCATGGATACTTAGGAAAAGGTGCCTAGCAATATATTTGGTGAACAAAATAAAAGTTGTACGCTTGGACGAATTTTGCAATTCTGAAAATCTTTCGACTATTTAAATTATAGCAATATATATCTATAGACTTTAAATTATGCCTTAAAATATTAAGATTTACCACAAGTTAACATTGAGGCGATATTTTAAGGCTCAAGCATTGTCATTCAACATGTAAACAGTTTATAAAACTGATCATATATTATTAACGTATTTAATTAGTATGAATCAAAATAGAAAAAAGAATATATAACAAAATTTATTACATCTTTTAACAAAAGATTGCAATTTATATATATGGAAGCTCGATACCATAAACTGATTTGTAAAATCCCTTTTATATGGTTATTTCTTTCAGTGCTATTCAAAAGAGTACTTTTATACTTTTTGATACATACTGTCATTCGAAATCAATGCAATCTTTTATACTTTTAAATTGAAAAAAAGAATATATACCAAAATATATTACATCTTTAACAAAAGATAATAATTATTATATGGAAGCTCGATACCATAAACTGATTTGTAAAATCCCTTTTATATGTCATTTTGTCTGTGCTATTCAATAGAGTATTTTTATACTTTTTGATACATACTATCATTCGAACTCAATGCAATCTTTTATACTTTTTAAATAGAAAAAGAATATATAACAAAATTTATTACATCTTTTAACAAAAGATTGCAATTTATATATATGGAAGCTCGATACCATAAACTGATTTGTAAAATCCCTTTTATATGGTCATTTCTGTCTGTGCTATTCAATAGAGTATTTTTATACTTTTGATACATACTATCATTCGAACTCAATGCAATCTTTTATACTTAAATAGAAAAAAGAATATATAACAAAATTTATTACATCTTTTAACAAAAGATTGCAATTTATATATATGGAAGCTCGATACCATAAACTGATTTGTAAAATCCCTTTTATATGGTCATTTCTGTCTGTGCTATTCAATAGAGTATTTTTATACTTTTTGATACATACTATCATTCGAACTCAATGCAATCTTTTATACTTTTTAAATAGAAAAAAGAATATATAACAAAATTTATTACATCTTTTAACAAAAGATTGCAATTTATATATATGGAAGCTCGATACCATAAACTGATTTGTAAAATCCCTTTTATATGGTTATTTCTTTCAGTGCTATTCAAAAGAGTACTTTTATACTTTTTGATACATACTATCATTCGAAACTCAATGCAATCTTTTATACTTTTTAAATAGAAAAAAGAATATATAACAAAATTTATTACATCTTTTAACAAAAGATTGCAATTTATATATATGGAAGCTCGATACCATAAACTGATTTGTAAAATCCCTTTTATATGGTCATTTCTGTCTGTGCTATTCAATAGAGTATTTTTATACTTTTTGATACATACTATCATTCGAACTCAATGCAATCTTTTATACTTTTTAAATAGAAAAAAGAATATATAACAAAATTTATTACATCTTTTAACAAAAGATTGCAATTTATATATATGGAAGCTCGATACCATAAACTGATTTGTAAAATCCCTTTTATGTGGTTATTTCTTTCAGTGCTATTCAATAGAGTACTTTTATACTTTTTGATACATACTGTCATTCGAAATCAATGCAATCTTTTATACTTCTTTTACGTATTGAACCTCACGTGTGGGTGTTTATAAATTTGATTTTGATAGTGTTGTGGAATTCTGCTAAGAAAGAATTGTTTAGTTCAAATTCCTCGATTCAGTAAATACTGCCTTGTTGGTATTCCATTAATTTGACCATAAAGCGAAACATTTAACTGAGAACTACAGTTAAATTTATTCCGCAATTCCATGACTACGCCCTATTTATTTAAGCAATTTATAAAGTTAATTTATCTATTAATTTCCCTGCCTTTCCACGGATAGTTCCAAAGTAACCCTCCCAAATTTGATGAAATATTTATTAAATGTTAAGTATTAAACTACCAATTTCTTAACATTATTTTTACAAAACGATTAATAAAATTGTGAGCAATGGTACACAAATAACATATTTCAATATAAATTGAAGATAAAAAATCACCAATGAAAATTATTTCTGTTCAAGGGAGATTTTGAAAGAATGAAAGGATATTTTTTTTGTTCTAAAATAATTTAGTTCTACAATTTATTATCAAATGATATTTTTTTGAATAATATGGTAATTTTTCTGCACTAAAATATATTTTGTTATACTCTTATCTCAATGTTTTAAAAATATTATTTATCAGTTTTATTTTTTTTATTGAATTAGTAGTTACAAAATGTCACAGGTGCATTTCTTTTAAGTATTTCTTTAATCAAAATTTTGCAGATTCCTCATTAATTTGTTTTTCATTAAACTGAATTTGCTTTTGAAAAATGCAAAGAAGCTTTTGAGTTAGAGATGATTTGTTATAGTAAAATGACTAAAGCATGTGCTAAAATATTGTATAATTTTTAATGACTTATATAAATAGTAGTTCGTGTAAGTAAAAATCCGGACTCAGTTTTGTTTCTATGTAAATTCGAAATATAAAATGAAAGAAAATCTATTGCTTAGTTTACATACACTAGCAATAATTTTGTGAAATAATGTTGAAGGATTCTGAATATGCTTTTGAAAAAGGCAAAGAAGGTTTTGAGTTAAATATAATTTAATAACGTAAGATAACTAAAACAGTTGTTAAAATACTATGATTTTTAATATCTTATATAAATAGTATTTTGTATAAATAAAAATCAGTACTCTATTTTGTTTCTATATAAATTCGAAATTGAAAATTAAAGAAAGTCTATTACTTAATTTGAAAGAGGAATAATTTTGTGGAATATTATCGAAGGATTCTGAATATGCTTTTGAAAAACGCAAAGAAGGTTTTGAGTTAAAGATGGTGTTATACCGTAAAATGACTAAAATTGTTGCTAAAACATTGTATAATTTTTAATGTCTTATATAAATAGTAGTTTGTGTAAGTGAAAATCGGTACTCAGTTTTGTTTCTATGTAAATTCGAAACATAAATGGAAAGATAATTTGTTACTTAGTTTGCACTAGGAATAATTTTCTGGAATATTGTTGAAGAATTCAATTTTTATCAATTAGTCTCCTATTTTAATCAAAATTTTTTAGAGCAAAATTTAAATAGATTGTGTTTTATAACATGGGTATTAATATCATATATAATTAAGAGAACATTATATATTCTAATAAAAATAACGTTAATAACTGGTAGTGTAGGAAAAGGAATTTAAACGTCCCTTATCTCCTTAAAGAGATCAAAACTTTTTTTTACGTATCAACTTTTTCAACAAATCAATTACAAATAAAGAAAACAGGTTTTAGAGCTATCTAATTAAATCTTTAATGTTGCAATTAATCGTTGTATGTGTGACGACTCATACGGCGAATGTATTCTGTACATAAGATGCAAATTTCTCCTGGTAGCTGTAAAGTAGCGTTTAATTATACTAAAATTTAATTCTTATATTAGATTGATTCTAGACCTGCAAATATTCTACATACGAGAATTTATGCTCATATAGTCACATATGAAAATAAACAAATAACAGGTGCTTTTACAAAAAAGGAAGAGTTAATCTGAAAATCGTTTTAATCGCTTTTGAGAGTAACACTTACGGATGGATGACCCTTGCTTAATCCTCGGTTAGATGTAATCCCCGGATTTCATGAACAGTGTGTTATCCCTTGTTTGTTGAATACGACCGTAAATTTACAAGAAAAGTAAATATTACAAAAATTAAATGCATTAAATAGTATACCTAGTGAGTAAAACATTTAAGTAACTCATTACTGAGTTAAGTATTAACCAGTTCCTTTTTAAACTGAATATACAAACAATCATTAAATACCAATATTATTCAGTGGTACATGTAGTAAGAATATATTATGAAATATTAAATTACTAATGTAATAAAACTTCATCTAATATTTATAAGAAATCAATACTATATACCTTTCTTATTGCTTATCAACCGCTCTAGTAGTCTGATATCATCTGTCTATATGATCACCGCGAATTATTTTGTAACTGACGTCCAACTGCAGTTACAAATACACTAATGTCTACCAATTTATTTCAAAGAATTTATATGGAGAGAAAAGGAATTGTATTAAATACTCGTTGAAAATTATTTAATGTGTCACCAATAATCTATAAACACATTTGTTTCATGAAACTTGATGATAGTTAATATTAGTCTAATTATGTATAATTTATGGACATAGCATTAAGTGATCGAGTGCCTTATAAAAGTTCAAGACATATTCCTTCAAGTTTTGAAGCAGTAATTAATCATGTAAAAGTAGAGCTGTTAATTTAAAATACAACTATTATAACTATATCCTTTATCAAAGCATTAAACACTATTAATATTCAATAGAAGTGTTCTAGAGAATAAACGGTGTAATAAGGACAATTTGGCACTTATATAGCACCATAAAATTGTTTATAATTATTACGATACTCTCTTAATTAATGCCTTCCTATTATAATGGAAAAAAACTGTAGGAATCTTAATTTTACTGAACCTTTATGGTTTTCTAAGGATAAATACAGGGATCTATTATTTCATAAAATCCAGTTTATAACTTCACTTACTGTTAACGGTTTTAATGTTTGTAAGTGACGCATCCGTCTCTGTCGGTGTTTAGGGTTTGTAAAAGCAACTTTTATGAACATTGCAAACGCTGATCAATTGGAAATGACATTATTGTACCAGTAATGGTCTTCTTGACACCCGAACTGCCAAGGGCCCGAGTCAGAAAAGGGCTCTTCGGTTACCCCAAGGACGAATGTCAAAAGAAGGGGGGTTGATCTCCCCCAAAACCGAAATATCCAGATGGCTAATGTAGAAGAGGGAGTCACTCCCGTCTGGACTCTAGAGACGAACAGGTAGTTTCTCTTCGAGTGAGATATACTTTGACTTTGATTTAGTGGTTTGATTTCTTTTCTTCGTATTGAATGAAAGTAGCTTCCACCAGTAACTTTTCACAAATGTTTATCTCTAAATAAAACCAACTTTTTGTTTATACCTAAGCATCAACGGATGGCTTTAGTTCTGCGTCATCAAGGCCGTCTTATTTCTCTGAACCCATGCTAAGTCATACCAAAAATGACTAGGAATAAGTGCACTGAATTCGGACATGGCAACCACTCGGCTATCCTTTACGATATTTAAATTCTTGTTGATAATCAATACCTTTAACTCTTTTAAGCTCACCTACATAATTTTTTGGAATTTAATGAAATTAGTTTATAATATTATCTATGAACCTTATAAATGTAAAATGTATTAAAGTTTTTCTTCACGATCACTGAGGGGGTGGGGGTAAGCCCATTGACAAACCCATTCACATTATGTTTTTTAAAATTTTAATTATATTGGAAGAACAATAAGTAAGTTTTTAAAAAGTAAAATAAATAAATAGCAATTTATAAGTGTTGTTGTAATAAGTATTTTTGTTTGGGGTACTAAGTGAAAAAAATCAAATTACGAACTTTCTATGTACAACATGTTTAAATACATATATTTCGAAAGAAAAAATAAATTAAATATTGTACTATCATTTATAGTAAGTTTTAAATGTCAAAAACATAAAAAAACATTTATATTTCTTTAAAAAAATGTTTAACAGGAGGTTTCGCTACGAAACCACTGACTAATAAAGGGTTAAGACCAACGCTCTAAAGTAAATCAAATGTATAATCGCAGTTATTTACTGTTTCTAGTAAATGTAGTACAATTAGTATAAAATGATATCTTTATATATTTTTGTCTTGAATCTGCTCTCCAATGGACGTTTTTTAAATAATTAAATGACAAACTTTCGATTTAAAAAGAAAATGATTTAATTTCTATCAGATCCGGTTAGTGAAATTATATTCGAATGTAATGCATATCCCATAAATATTTTGTTAATACTTATAATATTTATAAATATTCCATTGTTCTTTGGGTATATTTTTTCTTTAAGATGCTCACATTTAGTTATAATTATTATTAGGTAGAATAATTAGGCGTTTAGTTATAAAAAATCAATTTATCAGTTTATTTTGTTTTTGTGGTTTAGTTTCATAAAATGAAGCTCTGAAGCTGTTGAAAATTAAATAATGAGCATATACCGTTATTCACATTTTCTAATAAAATATAATGCAATGATTCCGATAGAACCTCATTTTATAGACTAAATACCATAGTTTTCTATAGTATTAAGACTATTAAGATGTTTAAACTATTAATTGAAAATAATTTTAAGAAATATCCAAACAAAAGAGATTATAATTAATGCAAGTGTGCTCCCATATTAAGAGTATTCATAAAGTTAAGAAAGCTCTTCTGATGTTACTTAATTAACCCTTCCCCATTTATGGACTAAAGATTTCATTAGTACTTCAAGCAGCAGAATATTTATCACCGTTGCTTACTTCTTCACCACTGATAGAATTTTACACAATGTCGATCACGTAGTTTAATTTTAAAACAATCCAAGCGTGATTTTGATTAGAGCACTCGTCTGGTAGATCCTATGATTCAATCCAGCTCTAAAATGTGCTTTTCCATCCACCTGTTATAATACTTCAGGCACTTATTACCTTTTATTTCAGACTTGCACTAATGGATTTAGCTTTATTGTACACATGCACATTTACTTTCAATCTTTATGATTTTCTAATAATAAATAATAGGATGTAATTTTAAAAATTCAGTTTATAATCTTATTTATTTTCAAAGGTTTATATGTATAAAATCTCGTAGCTATACTTGTTAAAACGAATCAATATTGTAGCAAAATTTTCGCGTAAAGTTCGTTGATTGAATAGACTTTGGCTAAGACAAAAACAATAACAATTTATTAACAAATAAAGGAATCACAATTACAACGGATGGCGATAAAACTTCACAGCAATAAGGAGAGCATTAACACAGGTTCTACTTTCACCAGATCTGAGCAAGAACTGACTTTTATAAGAACTCACGGCCCTTTAATGTAGCTTTTAGGTTTCTGGAAATTTCCACAAGTTTCTAGTAAAATCCAGATAAAGGGGCTGAAATTTGGTGCCAAAAATTAGTCTCACAAAACTTCACCAAGAAGCCAATATCGCGATAGTTTGGCGAGATACCATACAAATTACATGTTTATAGCATTTTTAACAATATATAGACATTCTTCGTGATGTTTCCAAATAAAAAATAGTGGAATATTATGAAACAATATCCTGATAAATAAATCATACGACTGTTAAAGTAGCAAAAAAATTAATTTTTGAGAATAAAAAATTGTGAAAAGAAATTTAGTTATGAAAATTTTTAAAACAATCCGCTTAAAATATCGCAAAATATAGAGACGTTATGAATGAAAACATGTCAGCTGTTTACTGTAAACAAATTTAAACTTGCAATTTTTTTCTCAAATTGTGTTATTTTTACAGACTATATACAATATAATCTTCATCTGATTGGACCTAATTGAATTTTCTTGTATATTTTCCAAAATATGTATTTTTAATGATAAATTTTTAAGGAAATAAATTTTCTTTTTTCTTTTACCTCTTTCTATTATTTTATATATACATGCATATATCTTAAATATATAAAAAATTAGGTTATACGCTGTTTTGAGATATTGTAGTACGTTTTAAAACAATAAGTTTGTCATAAATGTAATTATAATTTTAGTAATCATGCGAGTTAGCCTTGATATTACTTTTGTGAACAACAAAGTATTTCTAACCGTTGTAAACAAAAAGATTTTTTATGTTTAGAAAAATGAATTAGATATGTGTGTAAAGATAATGATTTTTTCTAACTATGTTTAAAAAATTATGTTCGTAAAAATCGTAGATTTTCATAGTGCGAAAAGTTGAAATTGATAGTTTGTGTGCATTTTTTTCAACTTTTAAGAGTGATATGACCCCTTAACCATCTAAATGTAACACTATAATTAATCAAACCAAATTCAACAGCTACTTAAATTATATAATACGATTATTATTAACGTACTATACGGTATTATGTAATACGATTAACTGCAGTATTTCCCTTTTATATTTATTATTACATGTAATTGGAAAATAATTTCATCGCTCTATGACCTTATTTAATTTATGTCTCATATATAGGGAAGCTTTTAATCTTTCGTTATTACTTTTAGACTCAGGAAAATTGTCACCTTTGTTTACTTGACTGATAGATTTTTACAAGATGTTGATCGCTTCATTGAAATGTTGATATGCTATTAAAACTTGCTCAGCGTAAGCTCCTAAATCTGCTATTGACTGAAGCACGTGTTTCGCAAGCCGCTTTTGTGTACCTTTAACTTGTGTTATCAAGTCTAATGTCTAGCCTTCATTTATTACTCCAAATTAATTGCTAACTTACATAATCTTTTAGAAAGAAAAAAAATATTTTATGCATTAAAATTTGATTGAATTGCTATACTTCTCTAAAAATAAATAATGGGATTTAATTATAAAAGTTAGTCTTATGTGTGATTTTAGATTTTATAAAACACTGTTCCTAATTTTGTTAAAATGCATGAATACATGCACTATTCACGTATTCTTCTACCAAATATACTTTGATAATTAAAAAGAACATGTATTTAAACTTTCTAGATACATCACCATAATAAGCAAATCATAATACAAATTAATTCGATTTACTGAAGTATATTCCTATTTACAAATATCTATACATGCAGTTAACCCTTTAATTTGACAAGATATTTTTTCAAATATTTTTTACTTTCTGTTCCCTTCTGAAGCCTTCAATGCAATCAATGCTTTACGTCAATATTTTGAAGGACAATTTAATTCTGAAGATTTCCTTCAAAATCTAACGGATATGGAATCAGTGATAATGAAAAATTCCCAAATGAACTTGAAACAGGCGTCAATCAAAGATTTTTTTCAAAAATTCAGTAATGGAAATACAAATAAATAGAAGTGTTCTCTAGGTATGTACTGTTGCATCATTTCTTTGCTCATTTTTTTTTATTATTTTAATTCGTTACAACGACCATATGATGTTGGTCCCAAAGGGGGTCGTTTATAACGAGGTTCTACTGTATAATTCACGAATATAGTATTAAGTGATAGAGTGTCTTATAAAAGTTCAAGACATATTCCTTCAAGTTATGAAGCAGTAATTAAACATGTAAACGTAGAGCTGTTAATATAAAATACAACTATTACAACAATATCCTTTATCAAAGCATTAAACACTATTAATATTCAATAGAAGTGTTCTAGTGAATAAACGGTGTAATAAGGACAATTTGGCACTTAGATGTCAGCATAAAATTGATTATAATTATTACAATACTTCCTTAATCAATGGCTTCCTATTATAATGGAAAAAAGCTGTACGGAATCTTAATTGTACTGAACCTTTATGGTTTTCTAAGAATCAATGTTTCTAAGTGTCGCATCCATCTCTGTTTGTAAAAGCAAACTATTGGGAACATTGATTGGGCACTTAGATGTCAGCATATATATTTATAAAATTGTTTATAATTATTACAATACTTTCTTAATCAATGGCTTCCTATATATGGATAAAAATTGTACAATCTTAATTTTATTGAACTCTTGTGGTTTTAAATACATCCTTACATGTGGTTAGGAAACCCTTTCCCCACTCCTCTCCGATCTTATTTAATTGAATTTAAAACTTCAACATTTATTACACTTAAATCTTTCATTATTTCTCCACGCCTCGAAAAAATTGTCACCGCTGCTTACATTTTCAGCGCTTATAGACTTTTACACGATGTCGATCACGTGGTTCTAAGGCGGCTCTATTAAACCTCGCCGAGCGTACTCCCCAAAATTGGTTTTGACTCTAGCACGTGTCTGGCAAGCCCCTTTTATTCAGTCTACCTGTAAAGTGTGCTTTCCAGTCCATCGCCTCGGCTTCATTTATTCCCTGGCATCGATTGCCAGCTTTTACGCCAGACTTGCACCGAGGGATACAGCTTTATTCCCGAAACTTTTATTCCGCCTTAAGAATTTTGAGTCTTTTGCTTTGTTTAGTTAAAGAATAAATCCTGGCTAGGATATTCAAACAAAATTTTAAACATAGTTTGTAAAAGGCAGAGAAAGTATTGCGTATTTGTATAGTGTTAGTTACAAATATTAAGATTGTTTCAGAGGTTTCGATACTACTGCATATTCAAAATTTTCAGTATCTTAGTGTTTTTAAATACTAATCAGAATTCATGTGTGATTTTTGTTACTTTATTACTTTTACGATATCTTAAAAGAAGCGAAAGTTATAAATGGTGTAGAGAATAGTGGTCTCTTTTACGATGTAATAGAGCACCAAGAAATTGCCAAAAGGAATTAGCTGGATTTTAAACGACAGATTATCTGGTATAAATTACAGCTGAAAAAAGTCTGAAATTTTAAAACAATACATTTCTAGAATTACGCCTATTTTACATCTCAGGTGTTCTTAAGAAACTTAGTTTTAAGTTTATAAATATATATTTACCTATAATAATTCGAATACTAATTCATTAATAAAACTCATTTTAAACCTCTGTTCATCTCTTATTTCAGAAAATGTATATTTTAAAACACGAATAATATACGTAACTACTTAACAATAAAGCCTTTTTGATGAAAAGTGGCATTATCACAGATTAAATACTGGCTAAATATTATTACTGCTTTCAGTTACTTTAAAAGATAATTCATTAAATTTTAAAACGTTGGTTAATTCTAATAAATGCTAGTCTTTAAAATGTTAATTTGCTTAACCTTCTGACTGCTCAATTTGTAAACCGAGATCTCTTTAAAAATTGCGTATTATTTGCATAGTTTAAGTATATATATATATATATATATATATATATATATATATATATATATATATATATATATACACACACACATATATATATATATATATATATATATGACACACACACACATATATATATATATATATATATATATATATATATATATATATATATATATATATATATATATATTTATATTTTTATAACAGTTATTAATTATTTTTATATAACATCTATTATCTAATATAACTATAGTTCTAGTCATATAATTCTATATATTAATTAATTAATTGTCTAATACTGTATATAATTTATTCCACTGGTTAAACGGTGAAAAGGCGAAATGTGCTTCTTAAAAAAGGAAGAAAAACACATGCCCGCGAAAATCGCGGAATGAGCAAATTTTGCTTCATTTGAATTGCCCGTAGAAATCGCGGGATGAGCAGTCAGAGGGTTAATAAAAGCTATTTTTATTCTTATGCGCTGTCACAATTTTAATCATTGAAGTAAGCTTCTAAAGCATTTAAATGTTTGAACATCTATTGAAAATGTTAACAGTTTATAAAATAATTTGGTAGTACTTAAGAATAGGGTACCCCTTTGCAAATGTGGCGAAATTATTGGCGATATTTACTAAAATAAATGGTTAACTCAACAAACTATTAATGGTTCACTATATCTTTTTACGGCATTCTGGAATGTAATGCATAAGAAAGAGTTGCTTAGTGAGTTGGGTACCAATATAATATAAATCAAAATATAGATACAGATTGTGTGGACACGGCGAGATCAGGAGAAAATGTTAGGCTACCATGCTTGGAGTTTTATGGCCAAGTTGGCTGGGGTACCCTGTTCTTGAGTCAAACCAATAATTTATAAAGCAATTAAGGTTTAGTTTGGAGTACTACAGTCTACGTTTTTATACAAGAGGGCTAATGAGACAAACACCTACTGCTTAAAACCGATTCCGAACGGCTACTACAGTTCTCCCCAGCAATGGGATTAAAATTTACGAATTCCAGTAGCGTAAAACAGTATTTTACCTTTCGCCACCGACCAACCTAAACCAATTAAGGAAATTTTAAATATTTAATTAAAACTTACATCTTAAGCCTACTTTTACTTTTCTAAATAAATACCATACTAATACATATATTAAAGAAATAGAAATTTTTAACAAGAATAATTATAAAATACATATCTTAATTAATTGCAGCTTAATTTAGAAATAGTTTTTAGGACTCACGAGTAATTAATTGATGATGTCAGCAGTATTTTTTTCAATTCACCTTTGTTCCACCAACAGAATTTAAAAATACATTTTTTTTCTGCGTTAACATCCAAACTTTAAAATGGGGAGAGCAAAAAATCCCTAGAGACTAATTAAACTAATTAACTCAGGGAAAATATAATTTAAGGAGTTTCTTCTAGCCACTCTCTAATTTTGATCGAATCTTCAAAGGCAATTAGGAGTAGAAATATCATTTTGTCGATAAACAATAACAACATTATTGATATATTTCGTTTTATTTTTTTCAATTCAATTTACTACCTTATGATAAAATTTTAAATTTAAGAAATTGGCTAAATACAAATTTCAAATTTGTGATTGTAACTTATCGCTAGAATATTGATCTTACATTTTGTTAAGTTTAATTTAATTGCCTATTTTTTTATTTATAATTACTATCAAATAGCCAGAACCGAAACGAGACTTTCCATGTACAAGTTGAAATTAGCTACTCTTATTTACAAACCTTGAATTTGGTTATGTCCTTGAAAAATCATTTCGATGTCCTTAAATTTGTTTGTCCACGTATTGTGTACTATCATGTCCTCCGTTAGGATTGGCTCTGAAAATCGCATTCACGAAAATGTACTGAAAGCACAATTATAAAGGAATTTTCAGTTCACTAAGACTAAATAATTATTTTTAAACAAGCATATAGCCCATCAGATGACGAGATCAGTAAAATTTTTAAATTTCCAAAATACTAAGGTATCCTTTTAAGCAGGTAAAAAAAGGGTTTGTTTTATCGCTGAAAATTATCTAGTAACAAAAAATAATTGATGATTAAATTTAAAATTATCACATATGTACCTAATCTACTATTTAAGCAAAATATAAAAGAAAATTATTTACGTAATAAGTTCAGTTATCAAACGTATGAAAACAATGCAGACGATATTTAAATAATTTAAAATTAGAAATTATTAAATGGGATAGTTAAAGGAATGAA
Source organism: Pardosa pseudoannulata (assembly GCA_032207245.1). NCBI lineage: Eukaryota > Metazoa > Arthropoda > Arachnida > Araneae > Lycosidae > Pardosa > Pardosa pseudoannulata. The sequence continues at coordinate 84,599,654 of CM063501.1, read as the reverse complement.
GTTATAAAGCTAGAAAAAAATGTTATTTTTGCCTATTTATTATGTGATATATTGATAAATTTCATCACCTTCTCTTAACCCGGGAAAATAGGGCTATAAAATTGGCATTAAACGGTCGAAAGAGGGGAAGGGGTGGAAGCATATTTATAACAAATACAATTTATTTATATACCATTTATTTTAGAATCGGATTGATTGTTTAGGTATCTATAGTTAGAAATGCTTTCAAACATCTAACTTTGCCGAATATTGTGCAATTATCATCATACCTGAAAAATTGTAGTGATTATTTCGTTATATAACACTAACACGTCCTTTCATCTAAAGAAATGATTCGTTTTTAACTTTTCTCTTTTTTTAAAACTTTATCGCAAACCAGAGGCACGCAGATTTAGTTAAAGCTTCGTGACTAGGATTTTTAATCTTAAAAGAGATAAACACGATAAAAAAAATGCCAAATCTGTAATGTTTTAAAACATACTGCGTTCCTTCTTTCGCAAATATTGGTAACTTGGAATTTCATTTTATTAAACGTGTAGGGAAGTTACAATTATAAATAAAAGAATGACTGTAGTAAAGTTATTGTAATATAAGTGTGAAAGAAAGCGGAAATCGGAAGATAACATCTCAAATGTGATTAAATGATTTTAATACTTGTATTTACATAATAATAAATCTGTTTTACATAACGGTATCACATTGTTTTCTAACTCTATTAATTTAAATTGCATATTCCTTGTTCACTATGGTACTAAACATATACAAAAAAGAACTCAAACATTTGTTGATGCAAACATTGTATCGAAACGTGCGTTGTTTTCTAATAATAGTAATGCGTGACAGGTATTTGAAAATGGAACAATCGTCACGCAATGAAAAAGGGTTTTCTTAGCACACTATACGACTAAAATTATACCTTAGTCCACTAGACAGATTTCAATAAAATAGAAATATTGGAAAATAAACCGTTACATTTTGTAATAATATCTAGTTATTTTTAGTAAATTTGCTGCATGTTTTCCTTGACTAACAAAAGGTGAAATAAAAATATTTTTTCCCGTAAAGGCAAAAATCGTCATTTTTTATTAACGCGGCATATAATGAAATTGCAAGTGCAAAATCCATTAATGGATATATTTGCCTACACTTTTTATTCCTTTGTTTCGTTACTTTAGAAGCATAGGAATTATAATAAATGGTTAAAAGGGTTTTGTATGAACTGTTGACAAAACCCCTAATGTTAATCTACTGAAATAAACCGCCATTTTATGCCTTTAAGGACTATGTGCTGAAATTCATCTAATATTCTTCACATCATATAACAAATGTAATTTACCCATTTTTTAAATGTATTGTATCTATTTTACTCATTTTATATATCTAATTTCATATAGTATTTGTATTTCATATAAAGGAAACGTAAATGGGAGAAATAAGGGCCATAAAAGTAAAAGGAAAAACATTAATCAAAAAATATTTTGAGAAGGTAATTTTCAGTATTTAGAATTATTTTATAATGTGCTACTACAAATATTCATAACACTCTAAGGAACTTAGCTGCAAAAGATTTTGTCTGTAATAGTCGATGTTGTATTCACTTTGATATACAAAATAAAAATGAACCTAATTTTTGCAAAGAAATAAGAATTTACTTTTTAAAAATTAGTTTCATTATATGATGTAAACAAGTTTCATAAAACCATGAATATACACGGAATGTGAAAATGATAATAATCTAATTATCTGCATAATTACTATTGGAATATATAAGGTAAGATGGAAATTAAATATTTATATGAAACAGGAGATATTGTTCAGTTTTTTTCAATGATTTAAAACCCATTAAGAGAAATTAGCTTCATTAAATAGCATAATATATACTATTTTAAATCTTCAGCTATTTTTTTAAATATTAAGCAGAAAATTAATTTTGAAATTTTAGTTTAAAGAATAAAACACATTTACTCCATTTTGATATAAAATTTAGTTTCTAATACATGTACTTGAAAATTCATCTTGTTAATAAAAACAATTCGCTTCCCCTTCCCCATAGAGTGTATTTTTTTTTAAGTATAATCTTTAAAATGAAAAAACTAAGTTATATTTTACAACTTATATTTAAGATATTTATTCAAAACCAAGTGAACATTTTATTTTATATATGAATCTCAAAATGTATCTTTAACATTGAACAAAAAGCATAATATTGAATCATGATTCAAATTAAAAACAAATGCTTAACATTTATTTATAGCTCTAAAATCAATTAACAATTATTAGTTCCCAAAGTCGTTAATCTCAGCAACAATATGATAATCTTAGTCTTTGATGTGGTAATATTCCAGTTGAATGTAACGGAAAATGAACCTTTTTCTATCTTACTATCATCTGTAGAACTATGTATTACTTATATTAAATGTAGATTACACTTAAAATAACTCAAGATCTCGATTATCGATAAGCTTACGAATATAAATTTCTTTCTAACGACCAGTTACAAACTGAATTTATACAGCGACCAGAATCTTTAAAAAGAAGTTTTAAACACACTTTCTAAAGTTTGGACTTAAACCTCCTATCATTTAATATTTTATAAATGATATTTGTTGAACTTCCCAAAATAATTTTAGCAAAATTATCTTTTTATTTAACTATATTCAATAGGAGTAATCACTTCCATTGTCTAACATTGTACGCTTTTGCAATAAAACTATTTTTGATGAATCATTGTTTCTTTAGTCGTTATTTTTGGAAAACATTTGATAAATCTCGGTAAAGGTGACTTTGTCAAAATTGGGTGAAAATAGTGTCAAGTTACTCCCTGATTATTCTGTTTCAATGGGTCTAAATCTGATATTGCATCATTATTATAAGTGCAAGATTGTGTTTGACATTAATGATGTTATACCGCTTCCCTAGAAACAATGATAAATTCCAATAGACAAAAATTGAGTTTGCCATCATTTCTGCAAGCTAAAAATTATAGTATAGCCTTTTCAGAGCAAAATCTGGAGTTAAGCGTGGAGTTAACTCTCACTGAATATGGATTTCACAAATTTTTCATTAGGAATTTTGTAAGTAATAATCACAATTTCAACCCCATTTTTTTAGATAGTTTCTTTCTGTTAAAACTCTAAATCTTGTTAATATTTCAAGTAATTAAACACCTTTAAATTTTCAAATATGTCTGCAAAATTTTTTTTCTCAATAATGTAATTATCCTAAGACCTATGTATTCACTAAACATAATTATTTAATTTTTGTTTATTTAATAAACAATATTTTTATAAATATTCTTCAGAATATATCTGATATAGTCTATTTTATGTGTATTTAGAATATTGTCTTGAAAAATACCTAGAAAGTCCTTATAAACAATATTCGTAAACATTTAAAGTTAGTTCAAATTCATATCTTCATACTAAGTGTTACAAATATCTCAAGCTAAATGAGACGCTTCTAATCTACAGATTTAAATATTTAATAAAGATGAACAATGTCACTAGAAGAGCTATTTTAAACTTCAAACTCGGAATCGGTAGATTCATCTCCAAAACGTACAACTAAAGTACTATTTTAGAACAAAAGGATTTTAGAATATTAAATCGGGAAGGAGAAATGTTTTAACAATACTCTAATGGTTTAACTCTGTTCTTTCAAAATTATTTATCCTTTCATCGACAGCTATATAAATATTTCGCTTATTCAAAGAATGTATATTTTCTGGAATCTAGACAAATATTTCAGTTCTATCTAAAATTTCTATAAAGTTTCAGTATTATAGTAATTTATTAACATTGTCTGGAATTACGTAAGTCATTGTATTGACAAGCAACATAAACAGAATGACAAATATTTACCTTCATTTTAAGTACTGATTTTGTTTATTGAACGCAAAAATATATAACAAAATATATTTAAAAATTTTAGAAACTTATTGAAGGAGCTATTTTCTTTAAAGCATTAAAACCTTTAATATGTGATATTTATTTTACGAGAAACGTCAGTTCAAAAATAAACATATCACCACTTCTAATAACATATCAAAATTATTTATCCTTTCATCGACTGCTATATAAATATTTCACTTATTCGAAGAATGTATATTTTCTGGAATCTCGACAAATATTTTAGTTTTATCTAAAATTTATATAAAGTTTCAGAATTATAGTAATTAAATAACATGTTATGGAATTGCGTACACCACTGTATTGACAAAGAACATAAACAGAATGACAAACATTTACCTTCATTTTAAGTACTGATTTTGTTTATTGAACACAAAAATATATAACAAAATATATTTAAAAATTTCAGAAACATATTGAAGGAACCATTTTCTTTAGAGGATTAAAACCTTTTGTATGTGATATTTATTTTACCAGAAACGTCAGATCAAAAATAAACACATCATTTCTAATAACATATCAAATATTTGAGTGTTGTTTGTCTGGAATTCAAGATAGTTAAAAATACTATCAAAAGTTTCAATGTGTTGCTTGCTTAAACATCTTTTTTTTAATTTTTAATACTTATAAAAGAGAATTCCAGTACAGGATAAAAGTAACGGAAAGAATGTACATATTCTAGAATCTAGACAAATATTTCAGTTCTATCTAAAATATATATAAAATTTCAGTATTATAGTAATTTATTAACATGTTATGGAATTACGTACACCACTGTACTGACAAAGAACAAAAACAAAATGGCAAATATTTACTTTCATTTAAAGTTCTCATTTTATTTATTGAAGGCAAAAATATATATCAAAATATATTTAAACATTTTAGAAACATATTGAAGGAACCATTTTCTTTAGAGCAATAAAACCTTTTATATGTGATATTTATTTTACCAGAAACGTCACTTCAAAAATAAACACAACATCACTTCTAATAACATATCAAACCTTTAAGCGTTGTTTATCTGAAATGCAAGATAGTTAAAAATACTATCAAAACTTTCAATGTGTTGCTTGCCTAAACATCTTTTTTTTATATTTTTAATACTTATAAAAGAGAATTCATGCATAGGATAAAAGTAACGGAAAATTCCTAAGCTAAAATCCTAGTGGAATCAGACAAATGGCAAAAGCAGGCACTGGAGATTTTATAGATGTCGCAAGCTAATCTTTATGCGTTTGCAACCATTTCCATATGTTCTTAAAGTCGTTCGGATAAAATCCTTCAATATTCCTAAGAATGAAATACTTCTCAGTTATTCAAAGATGCACTATAACAGGAAGTATTACCTTGTGTAAGATTCTATATATAAAAAAAAGGCTTGAAGCTTAAATTTTACTGCAAGTCAAAATTTTTCTTATTTTCTAAAAATCTTCTCTTATAGATACGGAATTTATCACGGAGACAGCCTACTTATAGTTAAATATCATTACCTATGAGTGCAAACTTTAAAAAAAATTCTTAACTCCTCGTCTAAAATAGGTTATATTAAAAAGTTTGTATCAATGTTAAACAATCGTTAATTTATTGAAGTATAAATTATAAGTATAATTTTAATTCGAATTTACTGTAGAATAAACTTGTAAAACGAACTAAACGTAACACATTACCTTTGTTTAAATGATGGATCAAGAAGTGTTTTTAAAATATCTATAAATTGTTCAATTTTCTATTAACATCAGAGGCAATTTCTTATCTGCAGTAATATTATAAGCATGTAAAATTACTTTGTGGGTTGAATCAGTAATCAATGCTAAACAATCGTTAATTTATTGAAGTATAAATCTATAAATATAGTTGTAATTCAAATTTACTGCAAAATAAATTTGTAACACAACTTACCGTAACACATTACCTTTGTTTAAATAATGGACCAAGAAGTGTTTTTAAAATATCTATAAACTGTTAGATTTCCTATTAATATCAAAGGCAATTTCTTATATATAGGGATATTATAAGCATGTAAAATTCTGTTGTGGGTAGAAAGAAATCAGTTTTAAACAATCGTTAATTTATTGAAGTATAAATCAATATAGTTGTAATTGAAATTTACTGAAGAATAAATTTGTAAAACGAACTAAACGTAATACATCACCTTTGTTTAAATGATGTCCTAAGAAGTGTTTTTAAAATATCTATGGAATGTTAGTTTTCCTATTTCTATGAAAAGAAATTTCTTATCTATAGTAATATTATGTGCATTTAAAATTCCGTTAGGGGTAGATAGTAATCAATGTTAAACAATCGTTAATTTATTGAAGTAAAAATGAATAAATATATTTGTCATTCAAATTTACTGAAGAATAAATTTATAAAACGAACTAAACGTAATACATCACCTTTGTTTCAGTGATGGACCAAGAATTGTTTTTAAAATAAATTGTTAGATTTCCGATTAATATCAAAGACAATTTCTTATCTATAGTAATATTACGAGCATGTAAAATTCCGTTGTAGGTAGATAGTAATCAGTGTTAAACAACCGTTAATTTATTGAAGTATAAATCAATATAATTGTAATAGAAATTTACTGAAGAATAAATCTGTAAAACGAACTAAATGTAATACATAACCTTTGTTTAAATGATGATGGACCAAGAAGTGTTTTAAAAATATCTATAAATTATTAGATTTCCTATTAATATCAAAGGGAATATCTTATCTATAGTGTTATCATAAGCATGTAAATTTTCGTTGTGGGTAGAAGGTAATCTTTCGAACTGCTAAATCAATTTTTAAAATTATTGTATTTTAGTAATTGTCAGTCAAACCTGTAGTCATATAAGTTGTAAGTTTTCAGTTCAAAATGTCAATATTTGTAAATCAAGTATGAAGTAAAAGCCCTGCTTGATTGCTTTACCGGCGTGCTCTGACCAAATATTTGGATACACGGTAAATAATCTGATACAAAAATATTAAACATTAGTAGACTTAAAATAAAAATTGTTATACTTAAATTTTAAAGTTTAGCCGTGATAACATTTTCTATCAGAAAACAAGAGATTAAACACAGCGTATACAGAAACCTTGATGTGATGTACTAATTACCTTCCTGGTCAAATTTGGTTGAAACATATAGATTTCTTTATCTTAATCCCAGTTAAATGGTATCAAAGTTTCAATTCAGTTATCGAAGTTCGCTTTTTATTGTTTGAAAAATAAGTAATTTTACGAAAATTTACCTCAAAAAATGTTGAGATATGGGTTATAAGAGAAAGGCGAGTCCACGTTATAGAAGTCGCGGGTTCAGCGACAAAAGGCACAGATGTTCTAAACAAGTGAATGCTTCCAGAATAGCCCACTCTGACTATTAAATTACTAGGGTTTCTTATATCCACATTAGATCCCCTATATAATAGTAGCCTAAGTTATCTGTCCGTCTATCCTCCAATTTATGAAACGATTGGACCTGGAATGGATAGGTGCATCCATATCGGATTCGTCATGAGTTAGGGTTAGCAAAATTCAAAGAGGGAAAAGTTTAACTTCTCCTAAACTATCTAACCGATTCTAAAACAAATTGGTACAAATATGTTTCATACCACAGAGAAAAGTACTGGGGTCTTTAAAACGTTCGAAATCCCCCTTTCCCCCTTTTCGAGTGTTTAATGCTGTTATTTCGAGCCCTGCTTTACCCAGATTCCAGTAGGTGATTAAATTTATCAATTTATCACATAATAAATAGGTAAAAAGGACATTTTTTATTATTATCACTTCATTCCTTTATCTCATTTAATCATTTCTTATTTTAAGTTATTTAAATATCGTCTGCATTATTTTCATACATTTTATCAGTGAACTTAGATATTATGTAATCAATTTTCTTGTATATTTCATTTAAATAATAGATACATATGTGATAATTTTAGAGTTAATCATCGATTATTTTTTGTTGCACGATTCTCAGCCAAAAATACAACCCCCTTTTTTTAACCTGACTCATAAGGGTACTTAACAATTCTGGAAAATTAAAAATTTTACTTATCCCTTCATATGACGGGCTAATATATATCTAGTGTTTAAATTATATATCATTGAAAATTAAGAAGTTTGTTCGTTTGTGTATTTGTTTTTCATACATAACCGCATAGTTTGACTAAATGAGTTCACTGGGATTCTAAACTGCATTGACAGTATCGGGAGACCATATAGGAGTATGAAAATAATCAAAATATTGAGCGTGTACCAGATAATTCTCAACGGAAAAACAAACCGTTTTTTAACCTGCCTCATAAGGTACTTTACAATTCTGGTTTGGTTTGGTTTGGTTTGGTTTGGAGCGCTAAGGTCTACTGTTTTGCACACGAGGGCTAATGAGACCGGGACCTACAGCTCAAAGTCGATTCCGAACGGCTACGAACATCCATGCCATAGTGGGAATCGAACTCATGAACTCTGGTACCGACGGTCAGAGCGTAACCAATCGGCCAGTGTTTAGCCTTTACAATTCTGGAAAATTAAAATTTTCACTGATCCCGTTAGATGACGGGCTATATGTTAATGATAATTATATTTATCAAATGGTTTGGAGTTTGGAGATCTACGGTCTACTTTTTGCAACACGAGGGCTAATGAGACCAGGACCTACAGCTTAAAGCCGATTCCGAACGGCTACGAACATCCATGCCACTGTGGGATTCGAAAACATGAACTCTAATACTGAAGGCCAGTACCCTAACCAATCAGCCGTCGTTCGGCTATTTATCAAATTTATAAACCTTTCATAAATCAGGTTTATATTTGCCTCCCCTATAAAGCACAAATAAAACTTACCCAAATGGAACACTCTTTATAATTTCAGTAGCAAAGATTTAAGTAATTCCAT
>CM063501.1:84573364-84583364 GCA_032207245.1 Pardosa pseudoannulata | reverse complement strand
TAAAAATTCTTTTATTTTAAGAATATTTTAATAGCACCACATATATTTCTAAGTTTTGTCCCCCTTTGAAATTCATTGATTAATTTGTATCATTCATAAACAGTCAACACTAGTACCTTTTGAACTGACAAATTATGCATTTCAATAGTTATAGTGTCATATATATTTTGTACAGTAAAAAAGGATATTTTGTGTATTAATGATGATATATGTTATCGCCATTTAATACACTTTTCTAACAAGGCATCTTTGGTGAAATGGAAAAGCATGAAACTTTTGCATTCAGACCCAATTGTCGAAGGGGTACAGTGGAATTTTAATTTCACTAGGCCTTTTAGGATGTCTCTATAAGTTTCTTGAACATCTTTGTTCTTCTAGAGCAGCATTCTGAATATTCTACAATCTTATAAAAGAACCAGTAGCTCAGTATGTTGGTGAATCATTTTTATAGTCAACCAACTCTTGAGTGACAAATATAGAACTTTGCCTTCCTAAAATTAGTTACCTATTTTTCCTATTATCAAAAACATGGTACGTCGCTATGCTTACACTAACAATTTTCAATTCTAATACCTAAAATACATTAAAAATACAAAACATTATATGCGAAAAGAATTGCAGTTTTAGCATTTTGTATGAATTTTCTTTGTAAAAAAATTTTATTCAATAATTTTAAAATAAGAATTATTTTATTTATATATAAATACATTAATCATAATATAAGAAAGTGTTAATAAAGTATAGTAAGGTAATAGAAAATGTTAGCTTCGCGGTGCGTTTAATTTAATTCAGAAGACCTTTCATAATTTATCAGTTTTTAATGGTTTGTATAACCCATAGAAAAATACTTTTCAACATTGTTTTACTTTTTAAAATTATTACTGACATTTCAATGCATATATCAACACAAAGAAAATATATCGTCATATACTTTCCTTTTACCAAGTAGTATTTAAATATTTTAAAATAAATGCATACTTTTTGCTCCGTATATTGATAAATCACATTACCTCTGCATACAAAAAAAGGCACTTTAAATAAAACTCTCCTACAAATAAAATTTCCGCTGCTTTTAAACATTAAAACATGAATCGATAAATTTAAATAAAGGTAAATATTATTCTTTTTTTTCACTTAATTATATTTTCCAGTTTGAAAAAACACATGCAGAGATTCTATTTCCATAAAAAAAATTATGGAAGAATTGTAAATTTTAGTTTCGTGTGGAGAGCAGTATTAAGTGCTTTGATAAAATATCCGATAGAAGTTTGGTCAATTATATACAAGAGAAATATTAACTTCGCGGTATGTTTAATATAATTCGGAAGACATTTTATAATTATTCAGTTTTTGATGGTTAGTGTTGTCTATAGAAAAATACTTTTCAGTATTGTTTTACTTTTTAAAATTATTACTGACATTTCAATGCATATATCAACACAAAAAATATAGTGCTATAGGCTTTCCTTTTACCAAGTAGTATTTCAATATTTTAAAATAAATACATACTTTGCTGAGTATGTCGATAAATCATATTACCTCTGTGCCTACTAAATCAGACACTTTAAATAAAATTCTACTACAAATAAAATTTCCGCTGCTTTTAAACATGAAAACAAGAATCGATAAATTTAAAAAACAGTAAATATTATTCTTTTTTCACTTAATTATATTTTCCAGTTTGAAAAAAGCATGCTCAGATTCTATTCCTTTCAAAAATTGTGGAAGACTTGAAAATTTTAGTTTCGTGTGGAAAGCAGTGTTGAGAATGAAAAGATTTCAACTGAAATGAAGTGATGCTGCCCAAATATAACATAAAACGACGCTGCTACTCAACAGGGCAGCAGTTAGTTTGAATGTAATCGTTCGCATGGAATAAAGTAATTGGTTACTTTTATTTGACTCTGGCAGAATTCTTACAATATATTTTTTACAAGCAGTACTAAATACTTTGATAAAAAATCCGATAAAAGTTTGGTTAATTATATACAAGAGAAATATTAACCTCGCTTAATATAATTCGGAAGACATTTTTAATTGTTCAGTTTTTGATGGTTTGTATAGTCTATAGAAAATACTTTTAAGTATTATTTTACTTTTTAAAATTACTACTCCCTTTTCAATGTATATATCAACACAAAAAATATGGTTTTATAGACTTTTATTTTACTAAGAACTATTTAAATATTTTAAAATAAATACATACTTTTCTGCTTATATCGATAAATCACATTACTTCTCTGCATATAAAAATACACACTTTAAATAAAACTCTCCTACAAATAAAATTTCCGCTGCTTTTAGGCATGAAAACATGAATCGATAAAATTTAAAAAAAAAATGAGGTAAATACTATTCTTTATTTTATTTAATTATACTTTCCAGTTTGAAAAAACACATGCAGAAATTCTATTCCCCTAAAAAAATTATGGAAGACTTGAAAATTTTAGTTTCATGTGTAGAGCAGTACTAAGGGCTTTGATAAAAAAAAATCTGATAGAAGTTTCATCAGTATTGTACAAGAGAAATATTAATCTCGTGGTGCGTTTAATGTAGTTTGGAAGATATTTTATAATTATTCAGTTTTTGATGGTTAGTGTTGTCTATAGAAAAATACTTTTCAGTGTTGTTTTACCTTTTCAAATTATTACTGACATTTCAATGCATATATCAACACAAAAAATATAGTGCTATAGACTTTCCTTTTACCAAGTAGTATTTCAATATTTTAAAATGTATATATACTATTTACTCCGTATATTGATAAATAACATTACCCCTCTGAATATAAAAAGAGACACTTTAAATAAAATTCTCCTACAAATAAAATTTCCACTGCTTTTAAACATAAAAACATGAATCGATAAATTTAAAAAAAGAAGGTAAATATTATTCTTTTTCCACTTAATTATATTTTCCAGTTTGAAAACACACATGCATGGATTCTATTTCAATAAATAAATTAGGAAAGGCTTGAGAATGTTAGTTTCGTGTGGAGAGCAGTACCAAGTGCTTTGATAAAAAAATCCGATAGAAGTTTGGTCAATTATATACAACAGAAATATTAACTTCGCGGTGCGTTTAAATATAATTCGGAAGACATTTTATAATTATTCAGTTTTTGACTGTTTCTCTAGTCTATATAAAATTACTTTCCCGTATTGTTTTACTATTTAAAATTTTTGCTGACATTTCAATGCATATATCAACACAAAAATATATAGTATTACAGACCTTCCTTTACCAAATAGTATTTCAATATTTCAAAATAAATACATACTTTTCGCTCCGTATATCGATAAATCACATTACCTCTCTGCATATAAAAATTTCATGTCGAGATCAGTACTAAGTGATTTGATAAAAAAAAATCCGATAAAAGTTTGATCAATTATATACAAGAGAAGTATTAACTTCGCGGTGCGTTTAAATATAATTCGGAAGACATTTTATAACTATTCAGTTTTTGACTGTTTCTCTAGTCCATATAAAATTACTTTTCCGTATTGTTTTACTTTTTAAAATTTTTGCTGACATTTCAATGCATATATCAACACAAAAAAATATAGAGTTACAGACCTTCCTTTAAAAAACTAAAGTCCAATAGAAGTATTAACTTCACGGTGCATTTAATAGAATTCGGAAGACATTTTATAATTATTCAGTTATTGATGGTTAGTGTAGTGTATAGAAAAATACTTTTCAGTATTGTTTCACTTTTTAAAATTATTACTGGCATTTCAAGCCATATGTCAAGACAAAGAAAATATAGCTTTATAGCTTTTCCTTTTACCAAGTAGTATTTAAATATTTTAAAATAAATACATACTTTGCCCCGTATATCGACAAATCACATTATCTCTGTGCATATAAAAACAGACACTTTAAATAAAATTCTCCAACAAATAAAATTTCCCCTGCTTTTAAACATGAAAACAGGAATCGATAAATTTAAAAAACGGTAAATATTATTCTTTTTTCACTTAATTATATTTTCCAGTTTGAAAAAACACATGCACAGTTTCTATTCCAATAAAATATTATGCAAGACTTGAAAATTTTAGTTTCGTGTGGAGAGCAGTACTAAGTGCTTTGATAAAAAATCCGATAGAAGTTTAGACAAATAGAAGATGGAGCAAGATTCATTCCGGTGTGTACAGATTTTATTCCCTTCAGTGTAATTATGCTTGAGCTTGGCGAACTCGCGGTTTTAAAATGCACTGAAGTGTGTAAAAAATTATATGCAAATGTTAGACGAAATTTGTCTCAGACGGTATATTTTCTTTCGTTTTTTGTTATACATAGATAATATATTTCTTTACGATCTAAGCAGTAACGTATTCCGATACAGTTAATTTAATCATTTTTGAACCATTTTTATTAAACATTTTTCTGAGCATTTTATCTGGAAAGAGTCGACGTTACAAAGATTTTGGATATTATTAGCTTCGTGCTATGAGACTCAGCACACATAATAAATTGAAGTATAACTAAAAAAAATCACTTGAAAAAACACTTGATATTTTTATTAACCTTTAAAATTTTAAGATTTAGTTTTCAAAATTTCTTCCTAATTTAGCTTTAAAACTACTTTAATGCATTTTAACGTAAGTGTATAATATTTTTTTTATTTATTGAAAGGGCAAATTACTCGAAATGATTTTATGATATGTACAGTTTGTTTCATAAGAGCTTCTTGCTCATAACTTCGTCAATAGACAGACCGCAGATAACGGCTTAATTACACGTGTTCTTCAAACATTAGAGAAGAATGCTTTATGGTTATATTCTTTATTTGATTTGTTTTGCTGTGTTTAAATCAACAGTTCCAAAATGAGTACCGCGTATGCGAGCCGTTTTGAGGAAGTGTTTCTGTGTAACCATCCAAAAGAACCAAAAATGTCAAGTACAGCTGTAGCCTGGTACATGAGAAAATCGGACTCGTTCGTTAAAAATTGGGTAGCACTTTATAAAGCGGTACAAAATGTTGACGACCTACCGCAACGGTGTAAACACTGCTCAGCGTCAAAATCGAATGATAAATTGATTCTTGTATAATAGATAATAATGGGGACTGGACAACTTATTAGGTGAAATGCATTTCAGTTTAATATGTATACTACACGGTACAAGTAGATTTTTAACTCATTCGTTTGTATTTTTAGAGAAATAGACGACACTTTCTTTTGGAACAGAGTGCATATATAGCTTACGAGAAAATCTGACTTTTCTACATTCAAAGTGATTACTTCGAATGTAAATAAATTGAAAATTACATATCAGATAGATTAATATGTATATGTATGCATATATGTAAGGATATTCCAATCTGACACTAACCAACTTAATTATAATTGCATTTAAAAAAGTTCTCCCAATTATGTAATGAAATTGCAGCATTTGGTAAAACTCTTTGTTCTCCCATTCTCATTCTGGAAAATTCGCGACTTCGTATAATCCAAAATTTATTTCTTCTTGTCTTAGAAATTCTTACATAATTCTTTATATAGTTAACTATGTTATGGGGCGGGTGAAGCAAAACTAATTATTATCCCACTAATTGACTTTCTCACACACCTGTAAAACAGTATGTATTTCTTTCACAGAAAGTAACCGTAGAAACTACATGCTTAAACAAACACCCATTTTTATTTAAAATTTTCGCTTTTTTATCTTTCGGCCACACTGCTACGCCACTGCCACCCCTACAAATAATAAAATGTACATTAGTTTATGTTTATAGAAAAATTGTTAGAATTTATGAAAAGGTATGTCCTTATTGTATATATGTACAGAGTTTCACAGCTATAAGTCAGTTCACACAAATATTTTATAAAATTCATCCTTACCACAATTAATTATTACCCCTACCTATGTCCCAATTAGTATTTTAATTTTAGAGAAATATAAACATATCTCAACGGCACTTTTTTTCATGTTTAAACCCTTCTGTAAAGTTAACGCTTTTAACACTTAATGCACAGTGTTTAAAAAAGCCCTGGCAAAAAAAAATCAATTTTTTAATGCAAAAAATACAACTTAGAACATTGAATTTAGAAATAAAATGTATATTTTATACTTGAATAAGTAAGTACTATAGCTTACAATCCCATGTTAATGTTAAATATCAATAAAAAGATTGTTTTTTTTTCTTTCACATTGTTATTTTCAATTCTCGATTGCATTCGAGTGTGAAAACTTATAGAAACAAAGTACAACGCCGCTCGAATTATCTCGAGTGTGCACAGTTTGGCCAGTTTATCTCGCTCGTGTTAACTTGAGCGTGTACCTTATGGGGTTAATAAGTGAAATTGCATTCCATATAAATTTTGCAATACTAAGACCGATTGGGTAGACTGCTGCTCTTCGGTATCCCACTGTGTTCGCAATTGTAATGGAATCTGTTTAAAGCAGTAGGTCCCATAATCATAAGTTCTTGTGTACCAAAAATTAAACCATGGTGCTCCAATACCAAACTATATAAAACTCTTCAGCCTATTTTTTCATCTATTTTACACGTCAATATCTAAATCAACAAATGTTAAAAAATTCATGTATTTTTTTCATTATTTCCCTCAATAATTTATTCCTGTTTAAAATACACAAGGGACAATTACAGTAGAATATAATAAAAAAATATTGAAGTTTTAAAAACTGCAGCTTCGTGTGGAAAGAAAGTTTAACGATGTGCTTTAATAAAAAGTAGAATTTCACATAAACAGATTAGTAAGGAAAACTCATTCCGTTATAGAAAGAGTTTCTATCCTTTCTAGAGTAATTATGCATGAGCAAAGAGAACTCGCGGTTCTAAAATGTAGTGAAGAGTGAATAAAACTACATGCAAATGTCAGACTAAATATATCGATCGACTTGTTTTTTTTATTTTTATTTTTTATACACGCATAATAGAAGCCTCTTTTACGTTTAAAGAGAAGTAATATATGCAAGATGCTAATTTAATCATACTCTAAGTTAAAACAGTTTTAACCTTTCTATTAAATTTGTAAGATTTTAGAAATTAGTTTCAGAAGACGTAAATCATTTTTACATGCATTTAATGTGAATGAAGGAATATGCTGATTTATATTTTGTAGCTGTAGGCTTCATATTAATGTTAGAAGTGAAGAATATTAAAGTTTTGAAACTAAAGTACAATAGTATCTCTCATTTAGGAGCTTTAAAATTCGATAAAGATGTATAGGTCATTTGCACGTTTTATACATTCGCTTAGGTGTAAACCTGCATTTAAGTGAAAATACGCTGACAAATATTTTGACGCTGTAAGCCTCCTATTAATATTAGTTCATATACTAATATTCTTCGACTCTAAAGTATGAAGATTTTTCTCATCTACAATCTTTACAGTTTAAAACATGTATATTTAAAAGTTATGCTATGTATGTTCATATAATTCTTTATATAGTTAGCCATGTTAAGGGGAGGGTGAAACGAAACTATCAACACACTAATTGGCTGGCTTACACACCTATATAACGATATATACCTTTTCAAAGAAAGTAGTTATAAAAACTAGATGCTAAAACAAACTCCCATCTTCATTTAAAATTTTCGGTTTTTCATTTTTCGACCGCTTTGCTAAATTATACACTCATCCACATACAATGTACATTAGTTAATGTTTATTAAAAAAATTGTTAGAATTTATGAAATGGTATGTCCTGAGCTACAGAGCTACAAGTCAGTTCAAACAAATATTTTGTGAAGTTCAACCTAACCACAATTAATTATTACCCCTACCTATATTCCAATTACTATTTTAATTTTAGAAAAATATAAACCTATCTCAACGTTCCTTTTTTGTCATGTTTAACTCCTTCGGTCTAGTTAACCGTTCAGTATATGAAATTGCATTCCATATAAACTCTGCCGAACTATGGGCGATTAGATAGACTGCTGCTCTTCGGTACCGGAATTCGTATGTTCAAATCACATTGTGACATGCATGTTCGTAGTCGTTATGGAATCGGTTTAAAGCAGTAGACCCCTTAATCATAAGCTCTCTCGTGTACCAAAAATTAAACCATACTAAATAAAAACTCTGAATCTGAATCAATAAATTTTTTACAAAATCCATATTTTTTTTGCATTATTTCCCTGAATAATTTATTCCTGTTTAAAATACACAAGGAGACAATTTCAGTAGAATGTAATAAAAAAGATAATGAAGGTTTAAAAACTGCAGCCTCGTGTAAAAAGAAAGTTTAACGATGTGCTCTAATAAAAAGTAGAATTTCTTATAAACAGATTAGTACAGAAAACTCATTCCGGTATAGAAAGAGATTCAATCCTAGTGTAATTATGCATGAGCTAAGAAAACTCGCGGTTCTAAAATGTAGTGAAGAGTGAATAAAACTACATGGAAATGTCAGACGAAATATATCGATCGACTTGTTTTTTTTTTTTTTTTTTTTTTTTTTACAGACGTATAACAGAAGCCTCTTTTGCGTTTAAAGAGGAGTAATATATGCAGAGATGCTAATTTGATCAGACTTTTAAAGTTAAAACAGTTTTAACCTTTTTATTAAATTTGTGAGATTTTAGAAATTAGTTTCAGAAGACGTAAATCATTTTTACATGCATTTAATGTGAATGAAGGAATATGCTGATTTATATTTTGTTTCTGTAGGTCTCATATTAATGTTAGAAATGAAGAACATTTATGTATAGGAACTAAACCACTGTGGTTTAGCTCATTTAGGAGATTTAAAATTAGATGAAGATGTATAGGTCATTTGCACGTTTTATACATTCGCTTGCGTGTAAACTTACATTTACGTGAAATTATGCTGAGTAATAGTTTGTCACTGTAGGCCTCATATTAACATTAGAAGGGAAAAATATCAGTATATGAACTAAAATATGTCGGATTTTCTCATCCACAAGCTTTACCGTTTGAAACATGTGTGTATTTGAATTTTATACTACATATGTTCTTTACGTTAAACTTAGAGCTAACCGACCAAAACTTCAATATTTGAAGAATTTCATCCCTTTAAAAACACAAAGGGCTTCAGTTTCGCTGTGCAGTTAAATAATATTTTAAATTATTTATTTGATTCATAACTGCAGATTTTTAACAAATGTTTCCTTTTATGTCTTCACAAAAATATTTGAAATCAATCTATACTTTTTCCAGTTCAGCAAATCTTACTTTTAACAAAATTACGACTACTTAAACATGTTTTCAGTTATAAGAATCATAGTTTATCTTGCAGTGAATTGTATTTAAGAAAAGTCTATACAATATCATTATAGTGTCCAAATTATATATCCAGATATTAATCCCTATTCGTATTGCAATCGAAGCCACATTCCCAAGAGCAATTTTCAAAATTGAAAAAAACAATTATCCATTTCATTATTATTGTCTTTGAGGTAATCTCATAAGAACTTTATAAATTATTACGGTATCTCCCCTCTAAGTCTCTTAATTTTTACCGATTTCCGACCGATTTTACGAGATGTGTAGTGCGTGGTACCCTCTCTTGCTTTTGGAATGTGAACCCATGACCTCTCCAACACGTGTTCCTCTGGGTCACCTGTCACTCTGTTACAGAACCTCAAATCTCCGAATTTGGCATATTTGGAGACAGTCAAACAGTCTACTAAATATCAAAACAACAGTTAAGAATCGGTGGTCTAGAGAAAGGTTTACGGTGGATCGACATGAGGAGAAAGGACGGAGGGTGCTTCATCATGAGACAAGAGAAAAAGGAAGAGAGACATGAGAAAATTGGGCAAATAAACATCTCCCTCAATCTAAGAGGGTGTATGTGCCATTTCGAGAGGAATGGAGTTTGCTTCTTTTCGTGGTGCTGAATGCCACCGAAAGTTTTTCATTCATGAGGCTGCTTGACCATGGTGAACTTTTTTTTAAGGTTCGATTCCGAGCCTCATCTACTAGTAATGTCAATACTACTTTCATTCTTTTATTTTTTTATTTAAATAAAACTTTGCGTTAATTGTTAATGCTGGAGTT
>CM063501.1:84550864-84568364 GCA_032207245.1 Pardosa pseudoannulata | reverse complement strand
GTTTGTAATAAATTTAAAGCATTTTTTTCAGTTATTTGCAACAAAAATCTGACTAACCGTTTACCAGGTCTTAAATTCACCAATTATGCTTTTGGAACATTAATGTCGCAATCTTTTTTTAATTAAGTGAAGCTACAGGTGTTGTTCGTGAGAGAGAACCCTATTATTTTTTATTTTATTTAATTATCTTTTAAATATAATTTAAATTTCAAATATTCAAAATAATTCATCTTATTTTGTGTCTCTTGTATGCATAAAGTTATATTAAACTCAAATAAATATGAATTATGTGATTTAAAAATATCTAAGAAAATTTAGAGAGTATTTAAAAAAAACTGGATAGAAAGTATTTTTAATTTTAAATTTATAAAAAAACATGTTTTTTTCTCAATGTTTACACATTTTTATCTTGTCAAGAAATACAAATTTAATTAAAAATTCAATGTCTAAACGCAGAATGATTGCAGAATTGTTAGATAGCTGATTTCGGTAACGGAGTTCATGGGTTCGAATCCCACTTTAGCCATGGTTGTTTGTAGCCGTTCGAAACTGCCTGTAAGCAGTGGATCTTAGTCTCATTAGGATTCGTGTTGCAAAAAGATGACCGTAGCGCTCCAAACCAAACCCTAAAGGTTTTTAGACTACTTTTGTGAATATAAAGAAATATATGCCGATAAAACATTAAAATTCGAGTAAAATAAATTGCCTATATTAGTATAATAAAAATTAAAATTTTTTCATAATGATGAATCTTATTTATCAAAACCCATTTTAACTGTAATAATTCAGGATATGCAAGGTATATAATTAAATATTTTTTACAAAAGTCCGGAGGGAAACAAGTCTCTTTAAACAATAACTAAACATTATGGTATACTGCT
This sequence comes from Pardosa pseudoannulata, assembly GCA_032207245.1. Taxonomy (NCBI): domain Eukaryota; kingdom Metazoa; phylum Arthropoda; class Arachnida; order Araneae; family Lycosidae; genus Pardosa; species Pardosa pseudoannulata. The sequence goes on along the minus strand of CM063501.1, from coordinate 84,567,483 downwards.
TGCTGCGGATAAAAGGGCATATATCAATATTGTAGTAACAAAAATATACATTTTTGAAGTGAAAAAATATGCAGTTTGTAAAATCTAAACATAAAAATATATATGCTAAAACTTGCAGTATTAATTATCTATGCAGTCCTCAGAAAATTCCGTTTTACTAGAAATTGAAAAAAAATATATAATTTTAAAATAAGTGAGGAAATCATTTTATCAAGAGGTAGTAAAGCTACCAACAATAAATGAAACGTCTTCAGATCCTAAGTCAAGAAACAATATGCATATCTACTGTTATTGGAGATATTTTAAAATAATTAATTAAACTTTAAGCTTTATTGGAGCTACCTCAAGACGTTGACCAGGAGTCACAATCCGAAACACCAAAAGCAGTTATTATTAAGACATTTAAATTTCCTCTAAGCAAGTTTTAGGAGCAAAACCATTCTTAAAAGGCTACATATAATGCATTCTCAAAGTAGAGCGGTTTATTTACTTCTTCGGGATAAGCTGAACAAATAAGATGTTTAATAACTTATTTCATTTTAACTTTCATTTAACTTAGACTCTTATTCGACGAAAAGGTCTTTGAAAATCAGAAACAAATAGCAGTGTTCTTTATTTTGACGAATTTGCTGAAACTAGCGTCAGGTTTTTATGACGAAAGAATCGTTATTTAAACATTTTACTGGTTTATACAACGATGCTTTATTATATCAATCTATGTTATATAATTCACAGATTTGTATATATATTTTTAAGGATAACGTTTAAAAGTATTATATATTCACATGGAGTATTAGTGCCTGCTAGTATCTCATTAGACAGACAATTAATCGTTTAAACGCCGAATTAACCCATTAACGCCCAAATTATTTTATTTTGATGCAATGACATATAATTCATAAATTGGGTGTCTTTTACCATCAACATGAATATTATTATCGAATTTTATCAATACGTACCTTAGTTTTTTTTTAAAAATGCTGATCTAAAAATAGATCACTGGGCGTTCGGAGGATATATTTTTGCAAATACACAACAATCATTAGTACTTCAATAACGTGGTAAAATCGAACCAAATAGATAAAAACTAATGCATTTTCTTTAAAAAAACGTTTATTTATCCAGAATTTCACAATATTACAGAATGTACTTAGTAAAGTTTAATTATTTTAAAATAATAAAATTTCAATGTTTCTACAGTTTAGTGTGGAATTTGAAGAAACACTTCTTGCATAAAGTTTCATCGCACTTCACAGAATATGTTAGGGATTTTCCTCGGCACCCTACAAGTCGACAGCGTCTTTTGCCCTTTCTTTGTCCTATATTGTGATCCTTCTTATAAAAGCGAACATCATGACTGAGATTAGCTTTTGAGGACGAAGGAAAACTGTAAAGTCAACCTTTCAAAACTTTTTTTCCGATTCCCAATTTTAGATATTTTACAGCAACAGCTCTTTGAAAATCTTACATGGGCACAGAATAACCTTTATGAACATTTCTGTGCAGAATACTTGCATTAACTACAGCCATATCAATTATTCGAGTGAATAGACACCAGTACCATATTTTACCTCTTATTCTCTCCAAAAGGAGTTTTATCTTGATTTGTCATTCTTACGTTCAGCTGCTTTTGAAATGTCTTGGAAATGAATATATGACTTTATTTTTAGGTAAGCTTTTCTATTAAAAGAGTCCTGTACAAGACCTATCACTAAATCTTCTACATCACTCCAATAATATCTTTCACTTGAAAGAGTAAGATAGCCAAAATATATCAAAAACCCTATAAATATCTTTATATCTTCTTTAGTGATAATTAAATCATGGTCGTTTTTAACATTTTTAGCATAGAGAATAGTCTCATCCACAATTACGTTATATACTTCATCAGAAAAAGTTTTTCAAAGCAATGATGCAAGATGCATTTGCAAGATCATTTTCCATTGCCAAAATATTATTCTTATAAGTTTCCCCTAATTCCGACCATTTGGTATAATTCGGTTTTTACCAAACAATTTTTGGCTTTTCTGTTTTTAATATTTTAGGTTTCCTCTCAAACGTTGAAGGTAAATCTATTTGATCACACTCATCTTTTGATATTACTTCTATTTTACCAACAATATCATTTACAAATGGAGCATGTAACTTATCATCTATTTTCTCTTCATCTGTCAGTTCATCTACATCAGTAGATATGGCAATAATATCCTCTTTAATTTGTTAAGAAAACAGATAGTCAACTGAATCCTGAAAGCTATTATATACTTTTCAACTCACATTTTCATCTAAAGGTGAAAACACGTAATATTACCAGGGTCAGGAAAAAAAACGCCCGAACGCCCAGTGATCTATTTCTAGATCAGCAGTATTTTGACACTAATTTTTACTATTTATATTTATTTTAAGATAACATTGGTTTATATTCTGATAGCTACATCTATGAAGATATTAAATCGCCAAAAAAAATTTAACTTTCGCGTATTACTTAGCTGTTTTCAGTGTTTATGCTAAGAAACGTAGAAAAACGGCGGAACGAAAGGGCGATACAAACTTTCTCTTATCGCTTTAGATCAATGATATAAACAAAACAAGAAAACCACTTGTTGGTAAACAGGTGCATGCCTTGTCTTGCCCCCTGTGCAGTGTAGAATGTGTGGGGTGGGTTTAAGGTCATCTAAAAGCGAGTTTACCAAGCTATGTTTAGCGATCTAAAAATAGATCACTGGGCGCTAATGGGTTAAGAAAAAATACTCGCAATGACTTGAAATTTGGTTATTATATTATTTAAGAGTATATAAATACAATAAAGTTTTCAAATTAGGTTAAAAAAATTTTAAGGGTGTTTTTAGTCATGTTCCATTATTGGAACATTGGTGTGTTACGTGATTATTTGTTGCATATTTTTAAAACCTCATGAAAATAGTTAATTTAAAGTCTAATAATTATAACATCTATCTAATATTAACTATTTTGTCTATTTATCTTTAAATAATGTACGATTGATAAATATTATACACTATAGAATTTATGTAATATGGGTACCGGTTTTTAGAACTCTCTTGGATTATCGAATTTCACTTTTTCCCCATTTTACTGAAAGGTTTTCAGTTTTTGTTTCTTCTTGGTCCTTGGAGTCGGTTTCTGAAATTTGCTTCATATTACATTTTTTTTTTTAATGACGTCAACCATTCTTCACACATCGAATGGTGTAACGTCATCTAAATTATTTACATCAAATTCTTCTTCATTGGTCATATCACCAGGTTCATCGGGATCTAACTGGCAAATATCTATATCTTCTAAATCCGAATACTAATGAGTTTCTAGAAAGGCCAAAGCACCTTGAATTGTTAATCATCTTTCAGACTTGGTGTTAAATTTATGAAAACTTGATAAATGAAGTACCTAAAAAGCACACATGCACCCTTTTCACTGTTGCCCAACAAAACTCACAAGAAAAACTATATATCAAAGGAAACTGATAACTATTTCAAGTAACATATGCAATAAGACACCTTTTATGTAAAAATGCACTTGTATCGAAAGGCACAGGTGAAAGCCCCCTCCCCACACACGTATGTTCAGCCACCTTATCAAAAAGAATTTCTTTCTATTGTTATGACTTTACTAAAGTGAACATCAATGTCAAGTGCCAATATGATAATCCTTTGGAAATATTGCAGCTTCCATTAGCAGCTTTTAGGAGATAAATAGAAATCTGCACGAGTAAGACAACATTTGTTCCAAAATACTTACATTTTTATGAATGTGCAGCATCCGTTAAATTCTAAATACATTAAGATGACAGTAAATTATAAAATAGGTGGAAAATGGCAGAAAATTCGCCAATTCTGTTTTATCAAGTTGTACATTGTATCTTAGAACAAAAAGAAAATCGAGCTTAACGGAATACAATAGCAGACTTAAAATCTTCAATATTACACTATTTTTTGATTCATCACAAAATATTTTTCTCCTTTTACGATGCATTTTTGAAATGTGGTTTTTAATAACATTCTAGCTTTCAAATTATTTAGCTTCATCATTTCATGTAGGATATTTTAATACCATAGTCCAAATGAACAAAATAAAATTCACTTACCCTCAAGATAAATTTTAGAATATGTATGTTAGGTACTAAATTTTTATAATTAATTGAAGTAAAATGTCTGATTTATCATGCAATTTAGGTTAGTTTAATGTAATTAAAAATGTTATAACTTGTTTTAAAAATATTGAAAATGTTGAATTGAAATTAAAAAATTAAATAAACATTTAACATATGCAATTAGACGCCTTTTATGTGAAATTGCCCTTGTCTCCAAAGGCACAGGTGAAAGCCCCCTCACCCTCTCTACACATACATGTTCAGCCACCTTATCAAAAAGAATTTCTTTCTATTGTTATGACTTTACTAAAGTGAACATCAATGTCAAGTGCCAATATTATAATCCTTCTGAAGCATTGCAGCTTCCATTAGCAGCTTTATCTATTTTCTTTAGAAAAGTTACTATTTTTATCAGATTGCAAAATAAAATAATGTTTGCAATATCATACAATGCTTTGCACATAAATGAAAAATGAACCCTTGAAACGCGAATGTTCCAATAATGGAACATAAACAAAAAAAAAACTCAAATTTTACCTTTAAAATTAAAAAAAAAAAATTTCCCTTTCGTTGTATTCTCGTGCTATATGTTGTCTAATGATATATTTTAAAATAATGCGTTTTTCCCATATAAACTGGAATTTTGGAAAATTTTACCTTTAAAATTTAAAAAAAAAAATTTCCCTTTCATTGTATTCTCGTGCTATGTGTTGTCTAATGATATATTTTAAAATAATGCGTTTTTCCCATATAAACTGGAATTTTGGAAAATATTACCTTTAAAATTTAAAAAAAAATTTCCCTTTCGTTGTATTCTCGTGCTATATGTTGTCTAATGATATATTTTAAAATAATGCGTTTTTCCCATATAAACTGGAATTTTGGAAAATTTTACCTTTAAAATTAAAAAAAAAAATTTCCCTTTCGTTGTATTCTCGTGCTATATGTTGTCTAATGATATATTTTAAAATAATGCGTTTTTCCCATATAAACTTGAATTTTGGAAAATTTAATTATAAGAGAGAGTAAAATTGACAAAATATAGTTAAATTCAAAGAATTATAAAAAAAATAAATAATTATCTAAATAAAATAAAACTTATTGTAAAAAGTAATTTATAATGTCATGTTCAATTGTATGTAAAAGAGTTATTGATAAGATTTTTTTTACATGTAATTTTTTTTTATTTTTAAAAGTCATGTTTAATTATTGGGACATTAGTGGGTAAACGGTTAAATCATTCTTTACATAATACATTTTTGTGATATATTTAAGACCCATTTAAACTTTCATAAAATTATGAAACTATATTTTCTAATCGATTAAATCTGTTAATATAAAATTTAAGTACAGTAGAATTTTTCGAGAAAAGTAATATTTAATACTAAAAGGACTTTCAAAACTGTATATAAAACACTTTAAAAAATATTTTGTTTCGCATTAATTCTTTATCTAAATTTAGCTTAATATTTAAAACTATCTTTTAAAAATTTAAGGGTATTTTTTCTGTCAAATAGGTTAAATAATTTAGTTACAGGAAATACTGGTATATGTATACTTTGGATTTTCAGGAAAAATTTCTTTTTGTAGGAAATTGGTAGTAAAAATTAAGTTGAATATAAAGAAAAATCTAAAAATCTATTAAAATATTACCTAAGAAACTAATTTTAGTCAAATTAATTAGTAGTTTTATAAAGTTTTAATGTGCTTAATTTACTTATAATTGAATAACTAGTTTAAATATAAAATCTTGTAACTGAATATTTTATGTAAATGTTTTGTACCGACAACTATCCCCTTAAATTAATGTGTAAAATGTAAGACTAAAATGTAAAACTAATATGTAAAAAAAAATATATTTTTTATTTTACAGCTTTTAAATGCGAATACTAGATTTTAGCCTATTAATATCTATAAATCTAAAGTTATATTTAATACTTATTTTAACCGTGAATTTGGCTAAGTCTGGCCTCTACACCGGACATGTCTATTTATAACTACTATATAACATAACTGTCAGTGTTTGCCACAGAAGCTATTAATTTTCTCAAAAATGGAAAATGATATATTTTTTGTTTATTTTACAGAGATCCTAATGTCTATACAGACATTGGATAATAACAAATTAAAAAATATTTCAAAAACATCTTGTCAAATTAAGGGTTAACTCTTATAAATCATGAAATAATCCTTCTTAACCGATTGAAACTGAAAATGAAGGAATTATGGTAAAAGGATAATTAAGCGAAAATATAAATCTCATTTTAACACATTAGTTAAAGTTTGTTATAACTTCTAAAAAGAGACTTGATGCTTACACTTGTGTTTCATTAAACCATACATCTATAAAAATAAATACAAGTATACTAAATTTATGAAATATTGCTTCTGGTTCTGACTTCAAACTGGGTAATTAAGATTTTACATACTTCAAATACAAGTTTTCGGAGTATATCTTCTCATACACTAATTAGTTCGGTAGTCAAAGCTTTTCAATAGATTTTACAATTTCATGAGATATTTAAGATTTATTTCAACTCTAATGCAATAATTTCAAAAATCCTTCTTAATCGATTACAAATGCTAATGAAGAAAATGTAATTAATATAAATTTCAGGAAAATGTATATCTTATTACAAAAGATAAGCTGTTTATTTAAGGTTTATACAGAGTTAAAGAGGTTTTGTATATAAAATGTACCTGTTTCGATTCACCATACATTCTAAACTAAACCATTAACTGCATCCCGCTCATCCTTCAATTTGAGTATTTAACGCCTAAACGTGTATGCTCGAGTTAACTCGAGCTCTCTAAACAGGAAAAACTGCGCACACTCGAAATAAATCGAGCAGTTAATAGTTTCAATTATAAATATAAAAATTAAAATTAAAAGAAAAAAAAGCACTATCTTTATCTAATTTATTTAATATTTATAAATTTAAATAATTATCAATACTTATATTTATCAATAACTAGTAATACCCTTGTATTTGATTTTATTTTACTGTAAACTTTAACAGATATGGGATAAGTATTCTTTTCCAAAATTTGTGTCGAAATCGATATAATTCTTTAATCACTTATAGAATAAAATATTTTCAGTAGAAACCCAGGTAAAATGTAAAAAACCATTATAAGTTAACCCTTAACGGGCACGCTCGAGTTAACTAGAGCCTGTTAAACTGGCCAAACTGTGCACACTCGAGATAATTCAAGCGGAGTTGACTTTATGTTACTATAATTTTCACACCCGAATGCAATCGAGAATTGAAAATAAGAATGTGAAAGCAAAAAAAAAATCGTTTTATTGATATTTATCATTTACATGGTATTGTAAGATATAACACTTACTTATTCAAGTATAAAATATATATTTTTTCTGCTTATCACTTGCTGTGTGTAGTTCTAAAAGAGATAGCAAAGGAAAAAGAAAAAGAAAAGAGAGTCGTTACATGTGTAATAGTTGTAATGTTGGGCTATGTGCTGCACCTTGTTTTAAAATACATCACGCAAAAGAAAATTTTGATTCATTTTATAAATTCTAGTATTATTATTTATGTTTTAAAAGTATAAATAAGTATTTTTACTGATAATAATGCTTATTCTAAAATGGGAATTCGAAAAGGAAGATAAAAAAAAGTCGATGTGCGTGTAATATTACACTACTAGCATATAGCCCGTCATATGACGGGATCAGTAAAATTTTTTATTTTCCAGAATTTTAAAAAACCCTGTAAGACAGGTAATTTTTTTTTTTTTTGATGAGAATTATCTTTCATCAAAAATAATCGATTAAAATTATCACTTATGTAAATCCATTATTTAAGTTAAATATGTAAGAAAATTATGTAATATCTAAATTTAGTGATAAAACGTATGGAAATAATGCAGAACACATTTAAATAATTTAAAATAAGAAATGATTCAATGAGATGGTTAAAGGAATGAAGTCATAATGCTAGAAAAAAATTGTTATTTTTACCTATTTATTATGTGGTAAGTTGATAAATTGAATCGCTTGCTGTTAAAATGGGCTTGATATAATGGCATTAAACGCTCGAAAAGGGGGACGGGGTGGATTTCGAACGTTTTAAAGAGGACAGTATTTTTCGCTGTGATACGAAGCTCATTCATACCAATTTACTTCAGAATCGGATCTATAGTTTAGGAAAAGATAAACTTAGCTCGCTATGAATTTTGCTAACCCTAAGTCGTCAAAAATCCAATATGGATGCCTGTATCCATTCCAGGTACAACCGCTTCAGAAATTCGCGGACAGACAACTTAGGCTATTATTATATAGGGGATTCGAGTATTTTCTGGAATGTTATCAAAATCCAAAATTGCAATAAAAATTTTGATTACTTTTGTATTTTTGTAATATTTTTAGGCAAGACAATGTTCTAAATTGGGTTTTTTACATTAAAAAATTTATCTTTTTTGACCGGCCTTTTAAAAAAAATGTGCATTAAGTGGTTAAGGTTGTATATAGCTATACTATGCATTATTTTCCTCTAGAAGGTATAAGCTACTTTAATTATACAGCTTTTTCTCAATTTTGTTTGTTTGGCTAAAGTATAAAGAAATTAAAGAAAATCTATACATACTTTAATTCCGAAAAGTTTAAAACAATTTGGAGACTTACTTCTCCATTAAGAAAGAGACTCAAGCCTTTAATTGACTCTCACTTCTTTTTCCCAGATCCACAAATTAAGAACCGATCCACGGTGATTTAAGCTTCTAAGTATTCAATCAATCACCAATCCTCCAGAAATGGTTATTTCTTTAATAAAACCCAACCCTCTGAACCCCTCTGCTAATTTGCATTTCCTGAGAGCCATCAAAAGCCATCAGAGGATATTTAAAAAAATAATTTTTTTAAGCTTCTTTCGAAGTCTTTTAAAGGCTTTATAGTAACTCCGAATCGAATTCTACTTTCGTCCTAACGAGGTTATAAGAAATAAAAAAAAAATTGAAAGAAAAAGTTGAGAAACGAAAAGACCTTGTGGTGAAAATAAAAAATAAGTGAGTAAATTTCCCGTAAGCGTCTGTCCGTATCCAATGGCAACGCTCTGAAGTTGTGCCCAAAGGTCATGTGTCCCAAGAGATGAGCGATGGGACGGCAGATCAATGATGTGAATCTGCTTTTAGAAGCCCCGACTCGAACACACGAAGTTTATGACTTGGTCAGACACGGTGCAGTTTTAATAGTTAAAGAGATATGACTCTCTCTGACAGTCACTGCTACTTCAACGGCATCCGGTTTGCCCCCAATTAGTGTATTTTAGGAGATAAATAGGAATTCGTTAATAACTGTACGAGTAAGACAACATTTGTTCCATAATACTTTTTTATAAATGTGTAGCGTCCGCTAAATTCTAAACAGATTAAGATGACAGAAAATTATAAAATAGGTGGAAAATGGCAGAAAATTATGTTTTATCAAGTTGTACATTGTATCTAAAAATGAAAAGCAAAGTGATCTTAACGGAATAGACGTTGCAGACTTAAAATATGCAATAGAACATTTATTGATTCATCATAAAATACATTTTTTTTTCTTCGTTTAGAATGCATTTTTTTAATTTTTTTCCAATAACAGTTTAGCTTTAAAACTATTTAGCTTTATCAGTTTATGTAGAATTTTATAATAATAACATAATTCAAATGAACAAAATAAAATTTATTTAATCGCAAGATAAATTTTAGAATATGTACATTAGATACTAAATTTTTAAATTTAATTGAAGTAAAATGCTGTTTAATCACGTAATTTAAGTTAATTTCATGTAATTATGTATCTTATAATTTGTTTAAAAAATAGGAAGCGTTGAATTGAAATTCAAAAATTTAATAAGCATATATTACAAACAAAATTATATTTCTTGTATAATTATGATGGAGTTTCAAAAAATAGAAAAGGTGTTTCTATTTACTTTAAAATATTAAGTTCCTATTGATAAATTAAAAAGACACTTTTTCGTGTAGGCGGATTTCTATTTGTTTAATCACTTGTTGTATGTTTTTTAATTTTTGAAAAGAATGTATCCCTTGATATAAAATACAATTTGTGGTAACAGTTAACTTCTGTAGTAAAGAATAAGAGGTATCTTATACGGTCGTATCATATTTACAAAGAATGCACATGGAGTATTTTTAATAACGCAACTGTATAACAATAAGTTTTAAAATAACATTATACCTAGAAATAATAACACCACTTACAAAGATGCATTCCTCACAACGTAAATTTTTAAACAGATTGATTAAAAATAAAATAAGTAACACTTAAACGTTAAATGTCTCATATTTCTTGCTCCTTTATATGACAATCAAAGAAAAAAATCAAATCGTGTTTTATGTTAGTTGAAATAGTATTTTAAACTACGAAGGAAAAAAAAATCCTGAAGAGTGAAGCCTATAAACATTCAACAATTTGAACCCCTTTCAAAGTTAAGACAACAATGACAGGTGTTTAAAATATTAAAATTATATTAACTTGTACTTTCAAGTTCTTCACAAAACAACATATTCCAGCTAAAGCACATTATGGGACGAAATATACACCACGAGAAAATGCGTGTGTACCCATACTTTCTCATGAAGCACCTCGTCTACCTTAATTGCTACTAACAGATTGCGTGCGGGTACATTTCGCAGAGGAATTGTAACCGCGAGAGAGCGTTTTGCGCGTAAATCTAGTTTTTCAGTTAAATCTCAATAGATCGAAAATTATTTAATTTTACATCAGTCGCGTAAAACCAGTTTTTATTTGTGTAAATTTTAGCAGAATATGTAGTAGATTAGAACATTCTGCTTCGTTTTCCTGTATATACCTTTATTTTAGTACCCACGAACAAACCATGCTGTAACATCAACCTGTACTAGTACATGACCAGCGCTCAAATATCAATCGTCAGAAAACGTACTATTACGTGTCCCGCATACAAAGTGTTAATGTTTCAGAAGGTCTACTCTATCAGTCGTTCAAGTGGGAGAAGCTGAGAAGGCAGAATGAATAAATTTCTCTCTTAATCAAGCAGATTTGTCTAAACTTCACTACCCTTTAGGTTGACTTTTCATTCCTTCACCAATCTACTTCTGTCTCTACCGTGTTCCCTGTCTTTATAATTACTATACCCCTTTTCTTCTCATCTTTCAATATACTTGCCTCTCTTTTAGTTTTTTTGGCCAACGTCGACGAAAATCTCCTATTCGCACAAATTCTGAAATGCGAAAAAAACAGCCTATTAACACATTGTATGCGAGAGACGTAGTAGTACGTTTTCTGACGAATGCTGCTTGAGCGTCGGTCACGTACTAGTACGGGTTTTGCCGTGTACCTCTTCATAGAGGAAAATGCTTTGAACGTTACCGCACTATAAAGCATTAGTTTTATGTATGCTCTTTTCATTTTTTTAGAATGTAAAAACGTTTACTTATAACATAATTCTAAAAACTTAAAACTATATACTACTATTTCTACTTGATTTTTCATATTAGTGATAGTATTATAAATCCATTAACAAATATATTTTTGGTTACAAAAGTCTTGTGGTTGTTATTTATATATTTCTATTTATATATTTGTTTATATATTTCAATATAAAATATGAAAAGTTGGTTAAAATATTAAATTATTTTCGATCTATTGAGATTTAACTGGATAACTAAATTTACGCTCAAAACGCCCACTTCCCGTACAATTCCACTGCGAAATGTACCCGTACACGTGTTAAAAAAAGGAAGAAAATACGAGGAACACAGGCACAGCAAATATGGCTGGATCTTACAATCGCAACAGTTATTAAACGAGTTATTTATTATCTACTGCCATTTCATATTCTGATAAATAATAAGGACATGTAAAATAATCATGCAATGTTTTAAAAAATTACTTAAAACTATTAACAGATAGAGCCTTAACAGTTCTCTTCCGACTCCAAATAGCTAGGAAAGCACAGCTCTAGTTTTCACAAGCATGTAAAAAAACTATTCACATCGATCACTTTCTGCAACATTAATTTAAATCGCAATGAGTTATTAAACCATCTATTCATTAACAACTACCGTCTCTGATTCATTCCACTGGTTGTCAGATAAATTTAATCCCATGCCTAATACTCAACGATCACGCAACGAATGAAAACAGAAACTTCCTTAAAATTCCCGTCTGACATTTTTAAGAAAAACGCCGAGCAGACAAGCTCATTTCTGCTACCATCTTAACGATTTTCGGCAAAAAAAATAGTGACAAGTTAACAAAGTGAGGAGAAAGAGGAATAAAGAGGTAAAAGAAGAGAAAAAAATAAAAATCAGGAGGCTTTGGTAAGTGTCCGCCCGTAACCAATAGCAACGAACGGAAATACCGTCCAAAGGTTGTGAGCTCCCACGAACGAATGAATGATGTGGCACGGCAAATGAGTGAGGTGAACTACTTTTAGGTGCCTCGCTTGGCGAAGATGCGTAGTTAGAGAAAAGGAAGACAGACGAGGGCTTTTAATCGTTAAAAATGTCGTTACAGGAATGGGAAGATGGATGTTTCAAATAAGCTAAAGTTAAATAAGCCGAATGGACAAACATTTAAGTGTGCGGTTACAGGCAGTTTAACCTTTTGTATCTCACCTTCCTCGAAATAAAATATTGCCTGAAATGTTAGAATATATTATTTCAAATACATTAATCCCTTAATACAGTTTTTTTTATAAAGGCCGGACAAAACAAATCAATTTCTTTTAATTTAGAAAAACACAATTTAGAATGTCGTCTTGCAAAGAAAATTACAAAAAATAAATTATCAAAAATTTTTTTGCACATTTGAATTTTGATAACATTGTAGAACATAGTCGAATGTTGTAATATTACACGCTTTTCGACTTTTTTTAATCTTTCTTTTCGAATTCCCATTTCAGAATCAACATTATTATCAGTAAAAATACTTATTTATACTTTTAAAACATAAACAATAACAATAATAGTTTTTATAAAATTAATCAAAAATTTCTTTTGGGTGATATATTTCGAAACAAAAACTGATCACGACTTATCTGTGTCGAATAAGACACAGATAAGTCGTAAGTGATAAGTGATAAGTAGAACAAAAATTATTCTTGAATAAGTAAGTGGGATAGCTTACAATTCCACGTAAATGATAAATATAAAAAAAACGTTTTTTTTCTCCACACACAGTTATTCTCAATTCTCGATTGCATTCGAAAGTGAAAAATTATAGTAACATAAAGTACAAAGCCGCTCGAATTATCTCGAGTGTGCACAGTTTGGCCAGTTTAGTGAGCTCGAGTTAACTCGATCGTGCACGTTAAGGGGTTAAAGTAATTTTCAAAATTTTAAATATAAAAAGGAAAATTTATTCGGGTATTTTCAACAAGCATAGAATAGATATTTATTTTGTATATACTACAATCTGTTTTCCAGAAAATTTAATTATTATAAATAATTTGAGACTTTATAGATTCAGATAGAGCTATTACTGTCTTCAAAATACATGGGATCATATTTATTACATGGGAACAAATCGAAATTCAAGTATTCAGTAAGAAATATACCATCCATCCCATTTTTTAGTTAGTTTTTAACTCTATGGTCCACTTTTTTAAGTTTCAAAAGTAATGAGAGGGGAACTACTGCTTAAAGACGTACCCGAAAGGTAAAGAAAATCTATGGAAGCAGGGACATTAGATTCCACGTATTATGTACCCAGGAGCAGATAATGATCCATTAACTGTAACAGGTAATTGTGTAGAAGTAATTAATTTCAAATTAATAAATCCGACATTTTTTTCAATAATAATGATGCAGATTCAATCAAAGAATTAATCTTGGATATTTAAATATATAAATAAAATTTCATTTTTTTGCCGTTTGCTGCGAATTGTATGCAAAACTTAAATTAGCCGCATTGTGGCAGGATAACATCAATTAACATAATCACCTTATAAAGGTCTCTGTGTAAAGTTTTGGACATGTTGCAGACCTGTAACATGGTAATACGATGTGATGTCCAGGAAAAGATAACTCAAGTTTTATCCTTAAAGAAAAATAAACCACGAATGAGGAATGTACAAAAAAGTAGCAGTTATTTATCATCAAAATTTTACAAAAAATATTACTGGTCATTGCAAGTTTAACGTATAGTTTTTACATTTGTTTATGAAAATTATATATATATTTATATATATATATATATATATTAATATTATATATATATATATATTATATATATATTATATATATATATATTATATATATATATATATTATATATATATATATATATATATATAAAGATGACGTATGAAAACTTTTATCATACTAAATCATACCACGTATTTTTTTAAATTCTAAACTAGATCCATGTAAATCATGTATCTAGTATAAATCCATAATATTGATTAGCGTATCGAGATGTTTCAATAACTGAATAAGTGAGCATCAACAAATTACATACTTTATATAAAATCACATAATATGAGTATAAATATACATATATACATATATACATACATATACACACACACACATATATATATATATATATATATATATATTCTTTATAATTTGAAGTATTGCATTTGGTCAGTCTGCCAATGAATGTGTTAACATGAAATGTTATCTATTTGATAATTGTTTTTTGTATACTTCCGTTTAATTACACTAAGTTACTGCCATATTTACTACTAATTGTTGAATGCATTACTATTCGTTGCTTAATTAGCATTGTATACCTTTTTTAAATTATTAAAACCTATTTTCTCAATTATATAACCGTCCACTTCTTTGAAAAACTAACGGATCCTACCTTCCATACAAATAAGTTTAATTGAAGTGCAACAATAAATGTGTATAATTCAGTAAATGTACAATGCATTGGGTGGGCCCATCGAATTTTTTTAGAAAGCAAAATTATCTGCCTAACCAAGTAAAATCAAGTGCGTTCTCTTTAGTGTGCTGTAATCATAATCTAAATAAACATGAAATGCATTTGAGAGCTCAAAAATAAACCTTTACTTTATAAGTTGATGTCAGACTGCTCTTTCAGTTCCACGATTTCTTTTCAGTCCTCCCCCAAACTTGAAAAAAATATTTATGTAAGCAAATACAAAGTAAGTATTGCTTCTACTCTGTTATACATTTTAGTCAACAAGGATGTTTGAGAGGTAACACGAAAAACACATTCAAAAGCGACGTCTGTGTGCAGGGATGTCCTCATTTCCATTTAGAAAGAACACAAAGTATTCAAAGAACATAAAACGCTCTTTTTTTCTATCTAGGAATAGGTTTTTCTTGAGCGGAGAATTCATTTTGGATTTTATGCAATTTTTATGGCGTATTTCTTCGTGTTTACTAGTTTGAATATGTCTCGCACAGGCTTCAGCTTTATTTTGGAAATCCTTATTGAACTACCAGCTTTTTTATGAGTCTAACAAAATTTCTGGAAGGCATTGGGACATGGTATAGGAGAATGTTGAGTACGTGGGATGCGTAACATACTTAATACTCTTTTTCGAGAAGTCGCTTAGCCCTGTAATATTTATATTATGCATATTTTTATATTTCCACTTTTATATATACATATATATATATACATACATATGTATGTATACATATATATATATATATATATATATGTATATATATGTATATATATATATGTATATATATATATATATATATATATATATATATATATGTATATATATGTATGTATGTATATATATATATATATATATATATATGTATATATATATATATATATATATATATATATATATATATATATATATATATATATATTTTTTAATTTATCAAATAAAGATCTGAACTTTAAAGATTTACTTTATCAGTTGCTTGGGAAAATTAATCTTAAGAAAAGCACTTATTTTTATTATTCATAGGTATATTTTTTTAAATAGTACACGAAAAATATACACTATTATAAAACAAAATTACTCGTTAGAAATTTTGAAATATACGTATCAGAAACTCATGTTGAATTGAACATAAACTGTGTTTTATTCAGTAAACCAAAATATATTTGTGATGTTTCAATATCCAAGAAATAAAAATAAAAATGTTAAATAAAAAAAAAGAACTAAGAAATTTTATTTATTGGTATTTAAAGGAAAATATATTGCTTATACCAATACAATTTCAGATAAATATGTTTCTTTGGTATGCAATTTGTTTTTTATTTTGTGCCACGTAGGTTTCTATTTTCTGTTTAACCTTGCATGTTTTATGTTTCTTTAAAAAATATTATTTAATATAACAAGACTAAATATTGTTTTTTGAAGTTAGACTTTTGAACAAAAACTAATGATCTAGTTAAAATTTTATTCCAAATAGAACATATTGTTTTATAAAGTATCCAAATTCATTTTAAAGAATAACTTTCAGTTTAAGGTACTACTTTCCTTTACAATGACGATTTTATATGGAAAATATTGTCTTAACCCGTTAACGCTCAAACCAATACTACACAATAGTTTAAT
>CM063501.1:84515864-84545864 GCA_032207245.1 Pardosa pseudoannulata | reverse complement strand
GACCGGGACCTACAGCTTAAAGCCGATTCCGAACGGCTACGAACATCCATGCCACAGTGGGATTCGAACCCACGAACTCCGGTTCCGAAAGCCAGCACCCTAACGAATCGGCCATCGTTCATCAAACTGTTGGGAGTTCAATAGCATGCGAACCTGAAATATTCATAATTCCAATTTGGGTTTTGTAACGTTGGTGTTCTTCCGACTAGGAAACTCGCGTATCAAAAATCACTTTATCCGAAGTAATCCATCCAAATTCTTTTTTTTTTCTTTAATGTTTTTATTTAGACGATACAGCAAGCAGTATATGTACAGCAACACATATAGAATAGTAATCATACACACAAAATTATGTAGCATAGGCGTGTCCCTGACTCGGACAAAAGAAACCACACGGCCTTCACACGCCGTTCATCTCCATCTCTCTCTCTTCTCTTCTCTCTCTCTCTCTCTCTCTCTCTCTCTCTCTCTCTCTCTCTCTCTCTCTCTCTCTCTCTCTCTCTCTCTCTCTCTCTCTCTCTCTCTCTCTGAACAACCACATCTCTGCAACCGTTCTACCCATAGAGGTTCCAGGCACTACAGTTTTGGTGAATATTTTTGTTACCATTTCATTTATTATATTTTTAACTATATAATAAAATAATTAAAATCTTAAGTAACTTAATTAAATATTCTTTAAAAAGATCTTTAAGATAATACATGCTTTAAGAATTTTTATGAGATTTACTTTATGAATTAAACAATTTTACTATTTTAATTTGGTATATTTCTTTACCTTCAGTTCTGTCGAATTTTTTGTTTTTCAAATGAAAATCTATTCTATCGTGGTGACAGTATGATCCTTTGAAACATTTAATGTATCTTACATATTTGTGTCAAGATCTTATAGAAATTTGAGAAATCTTATGATAGTCATAAGATATATGATATGTGCTTTCAAAATTAAAAAATGAACTAGTAATATTGGAAATATCAATAGAACTGTAAGCTTTAATGTATTTACAAAAGGAAATTTGTTTTACTAAACAAGTGCTTGGTTATCTTTAATTAAATTAATCTACTTGAAATATTTGAAGGATATTCTAAATCAGATAATTAATGACATCAATTTGTTTTATTTTAAATGCTAAATTTATTTTTAAATATTTTGATTTTAATGAACGATTTAATCCCGATAATTGACTAAAAATAATTGAGAGTACAGAGGGTAACAGTCCACCACCAAAATTTATAATGTCAATTTGCTTCAATACTTCAATAAAAAAAGAAATCACATACTTAAAATAAAGGTTGAAAAAACTGCTAAATCGAAAGAGCACAACAGTGTAGTCTTCGCACATCTTAACGTTATCTGACCACGGTGTAATTGCAAAGGAATAACACTAGCCTTCCATGGCACATTACAATTTGTTGCTACTTTACGGTAAATTATAGTTAGAAAACCCAGAATAAATCGTGTAATAGAAGCACATTTAACCCTTTTGGTCCCACAATAGCCCTCAATAGCCATGACCTCTGAATCTCCGAACAGCCAAAGCAGTCTGAGACAATTTCCTTAACCTCTAGAGGTGTGGCTATTGATAGAAGCGAGTAATGTTGATAGCGATGAAGAAAGGACTTATAAACATTCGATATTGGAAGGTGTTTTTACAGCACGTTAAGAAACACTACTTGTTGTTGGATGAAGTGAAACATTTCCTTCTTACTCTATTTGACTTGAAATTATTTACTTAGTTTGGAGGGTAAACAAAAAGAAGAGGGGGAAGGGAAACATGGGAAGTTTGGTTGGTTGGTTGGTTGGTTGGTTGAAGCTTAATGACGCTAAATCCTCTAGGAACAAACTGCGCCAAACAAGATGAGGAAAAAAACTAAAGACGAAATTTAGATTAAAAAAATTTTTGACAAAAGATAAAATGACAGGTTTTAGAACAGATTAAAGTAACAAAAAAATAACATTCAACAAAAACACGAAAAAAATATAATTTTTCAAATCAGGGTAAGGAATATCCTGTTCAGAAAGCAACTTGCAGACTTGGTAGCCTTGTCCACAAGTCATGGGAAGTTTGAGCTAATTTGAAATTGTAATGTGTGGGTCATAAAGAGTTTTAATGTTCACTTAAAATTTTGTTGAACTGGTAACAAGTAAATTAAATTTCTTCGGATATTGCATTCGTTGAATGCCAATTTTTAAACACGTATAAGCAGTCGCTTAACCTATGGGATATTACGGTACATCATTATTTCACATACACTTAGTAATGAGTTATACATTTTAATAAGTAATATTTTTCTTTATATTCTGTATAAAGAGATAAGAAATTTTGATACATTCAATTTCTTTCACAGTTCGGCCGCAGTATTAACCTTAATCACCTCACTAAAATCAAGAAAAAGAAAGCTAACTGCTACTAAAAACATATTTTGAAGCAGATGTTCTTTGAACAGAAGCGCTTAACAAGAAATCTTAAAAAAAAAAAAAAAAAAAAAAAAAAAAAAAAAAAAAAAAATATAAAAAATAAAAAAACTCAAGTAAAGAGAGGTTTAAAAATATATTAATAAAAATATATTTCTCAATATATTCTTTGAATAAAAGCAAATATCCTCAAAACGAAGAGAAAATTTTTCATGCTTCAAAGGGAACTCTAAAATATTTTATAGATGTGATTTAGATCAAACATTAAAATCCAGCTGTTACATGTTTCAAAATAATGTATCTACAAAAAAAAATATGAAAAATGAACTTCTAAAAAAATTCAGTGCATTTAATATTTTATCCAGTTTTAGATCACTCCCAAATTGTTGAAAAGAATGAGGAATATGTATTTTTAAAGCGCTAGCGCGAGTATGTAAGGATGTAAATATTTATGATTTTTAAAAATATGAATAAAACTAACGAGTTGTCATTTTTCAAGAATGAAATGTTTCAAGGGCTAGGATAATGAGAATATTCTAAATTTATTGTTATGTTTTTAAAAATAACTCACGTGTTATTCAATGGCATAATCCCATAACACAAACTACATTCATAAATACAAACTACTTATAAAGATTAACATAAAAACCTGCAATTTCATTGCAGCAAAATTAAATATAATATATTTAACCCTTTAGCGGACAGTGATTTCGTAGTGAAACTACCTATTAAACATCTTTCTTTTAAACTTTACTTTTTGGAGTACTTTACTTTATCTTTGCATAATTATTTACAGCTCCAATCTCATACATTTGTGATGTATGGAAGCCAATAATGTAGAATCAAGAGCTTCTGCAATAAAAAAAAACTTTTTAGAGACATGGATGATTTTTCGATTTTTTTTTATGTTTTTGACATTTTAAATTTACAACAGATGATAGCCCTACATTTAACTTATTTTTTCTTTTGAAATATATGTATTTAAACTTGCTGTACCTGAGAAGTCAGTAATTCAATTTATCCTTCGTATGATCCCAAATAAAAGTATCTATAGAAACCCCACTTATAAATTGTTAAGCTATTTATTTATTATATCTTTTTAAGGATTAATATTTATTGTTCTTCTAGTATAGTTAAACTTTGAAAAAGTATAATGTTCAAGCTATACAAGGGGAGGGGTTAGTCAGTTAAACAACTCCTAAAATCCTCCTTGCCTAACGATAGTCGATTGGTTAGGGTGCTGGCCTTCGGGACCGAAGTTCGTGGGATCGAATCCCACTGGGGCATGGATGTTCGTAGCCGCCCGGAATCGGCTTTAAGCAGTAGGTCCCGGTCTCATTAGCCCTCGTGTTGCAAAAGAGTAGATCGTAGCACCCCAATCCAAACCCTTCTTAGGTATTCTCTAAGGCAAACCCTCCTAAGGAATGTAAAGAAAATTTATATATTTTATATTTACAAGGTTCATAGATAACATTTATAAACTAATTACACTAAATTCCAATGAATTTATTTTGATGACCTTTAAAGGGTTAAAAGCCAATTAACATTTTGAGAAACATGTACATGAAATATAATCATCTTATAAGTTTTTTTATTGGATTAAATATCACCTTAAACTCTCTACCATGTTGATTTTTTTATAGAGTTTCTATAATATATATATATATATATATATATATATATATATATATATATATATATATATAAAGTTGTGTAGAGAATGATATATATTATTTTGTTTCTTTGTATCTCCACTTAAATATATATATATAAACATATATATAAAAATTATATTTTAATTGTTTTTCCTCTATAAGTAAGAAATTTTATAATTATATTTATATTTTTTCATGAAATCCTGAAAATACCAATTCAAGATGAACGTTTTAATAGATTAAAAAATATTTTGTAGCAAAAAACTTTAACATTCGGAAAAATTTTCAATTATTTTTTAAACGTTTTTTAAAAATATTTTTTAACCCTTAATTTGACAAGGTGTTTTTTCAAATATTTTTTAATTTCTGTTATTTTCCCATGTCTGTATAGACATTAGGATCTCTGTAAAATAAACAAAATATATATCATTTTCCATTTTTGAGATAATGCCTGCTGTGGCCAACACTGACAATTATGTTATATAGCAGTTATAAATATGCATGTTTGGTGTAGCGGCCAGACTTAGCCAAAATAAGGGTTAAAACGTTTTAAATTTTTATAAATGAACTAAATATTCCATAGACTCTCCTTTTATTATATGTTTTACATTAAATTATAAAATTTAAAGAAACCGCAATATTTATCACAACACTTCATTTTTTAAATGGTATGAAGCATTAAGAGAAAATAGAAAAATTCACTATTTATACCTTGAATCCTAGGAAAGATATAAAATTTAATTCTGAAGAGATTATTTATAGTAAGTGAGAATTTATACATCACATAGCTAAAAAGAAATTTCAAAATTGTAAAAATTAAATAACTAAACAAATATTTAATGTATTTATTGGTAGAACCTGATTTATAAGCTATTGTTAGCGTAAAAATAACCTTCATATTTTTTATGATTTTGTAATAAATTTAATAATTTATAACTCCTGAATACCATTCAGCTATTCAATGTAATCAAAAATGTTTTGTAAGTTAAGTAACATAAATGTACTGAGTTCCTTTAATTATGTACTTTGTTTGATAATAAAAGTTCTTACATGAAGACGGATGAATATTGTTAGAAAGAAAATGGATTTACTAGATCTTAAATAAAAACATTGTCAAATCTAGAATATTATTATATTTTCCGTACGTAAACATTATGTTCAATAATTGTATTTTGTCTTAATTCTTTGAGCTCTACATCACATATTATACATACATCTAATGTTTTATATGCTTCTGAATCACATGTGATACACAATGAAATATAATTACAGTGGAAAATAATTTGGTGTAGCGTCTTAAAGTTACATATATTTTTCAAGTAGACGTATGAAATTTAAAGCTTTATATCTAATGTATTATATAACAAAATTGGACAGCCAAAGTGTTAACCATATAGGTATGAATTCGTCAATTTACAAGAATCACATTTCTTGATAACAAGCTTTTATAATCTAGAAAATTATTTAACCATCTTTGATTATAAAGATAAATATAGAAGAAATCACTAAAGTAATTTACAAAAATAAAAATAGAAAAAGAAATTCAGCAAAATGCAATTATATATGTAGATGGAGAAGTTCCATATTCAATATTGAGGAATTTCAGTTTTATTATAATGATCGTTCCAATTACTTGAAGCATTATAACTAAAGAAGCAAAATTTGATTTCTTCAATAATGTTTGTTTGTTTTGTTTGGAGTGTTACGGTCTACTTTTTGCAACACGAGGGCTAATGAGACCGGGACCTACAGTTTAAAGCCGATTCCGAATGGCTACGAACAACCATGCCACAGTGGGATTCGAACCCACGAACTCCGGTGCCGAAGGCCAGCACCCTAACCAATCGGCCATCGTTCTGCGATTGCTTCAATAAAGATATACTTATAAACGCTAAATAAAGGTTATGAGTTTTTGAAGAACGTGATCGATTTTTAGAAAACAAGTATATAAATCCCCCAACCGAAATAAATGTAGAGAAATAAGTTTTATATATACCGCTGTTATTAAGGAAAAACTAAAACTAACTTGCGACTAGAATCATCGGGGAGATATTAATTCCGCTCGGCTAGAAACCCAAATTCTTGGCCAGTCTCTGGAGTCTCTAATTTACATTTCCGAGGGACTGGAAAATCAGTCAGTGTGACCAGAGCATCGAGAGATCCTTGTTCCGAAATTGATTTGCAGAAAATGCACTGGGGCGCAAAACTTGCAGGACCTCGCTCGTGAATTTACTGCAGAGTACTTCCTATTCATCGATATTCGATGCTGATGGAAATTTCCTCGCCTTTCTGTTTTCACAAAAATATTCCAAAGAGAAAGTTTAAGACCTCTTCTTGCAATTTATAATGCGGCTTACCTGTTGGTGGTGTCAGTGTCAAATCTCATACCAATACATCAGTTTTGTTTTTACCTTTTTATATAATTAATATATTATTAAACACCGTCCAGATTGTATATTAGATATGCTGTGCTCCCAGCAAATAAGTTTGAGTTCAATTCCCGGGAAAGGCTTGGTTGTATCTGTGTGTTGTTCCCCCCCCATAATCATGTTGCTTTACCTATATGTTGCTCCCCTAATAAAAAGAACAACAAATCAGCGAATTTTATGGTAAAATGCTAATATAGGCAAGTTACAGGGTTGATGTAATACATACAATGGCATTTTCACATAAAAACGGGTAAGTCTAAAGGACATAAATACATTAAGTTACATTAAGCAGGCCATGGATATATTAATACGAAAATAATGTTTAAAGTAAAAATAAATAATACATTACACATTTGTGTCACATACTTGTGTGACGGGCTTGGGTACAGGAGTTATATTTGAAATCCCACTTATAGCAAAGAGTTTATTTACCAATAGTCTATTCTATACTCTACTATATTCTTGAGTGCTCTTTCTATTTACCAATTTATTTCATAAGTATACGTAATTTATGTTACAAATGACAGGCTTGCATTTATTTGACACGCTGCGGAAAAATATTTTACTTTCCCGGGCGCTAATACAGTGACCTAATGCATAAAGTCTATAAGCTCTTTGTTATAAGTGGGATTTGAAATCTAACTCCTGTACCCAAGCCCGTCACACAAGTATGCGACTCAAATGTGCAATTTATTATTTATTCTTACTTTAAACATTATTTTCGTATTAATATATCCATGGCCTGCAATATAATTTTTAAGTTAGTAATAATAATAAGTGCTGTCGAAATTAATGACATTCTAAAGCTAGTTGTCGCAAACGTTTACCGTTGAAAAAAGGATTACAATTTACTGGTAACTTGATACAGTATTTAATTACGTTTAACCACTTTAAAATTGTTCGATGTTTGGAACCACAACTTCTTTCAAAACAGCTGCATTAATAGTTTCTTTCCTCATTCAAAAGCTGTAGCACTTATGACTGTATTAGATCTTTCTTTACCGACATAATCCAGTTATTTAACTTCTTACTTTATTGGAATGAAGTGCATTAGTAAAGCCCGAAATTTCTTAAATTAATCAGTTTGATCACGACTATTAGAATCATCTATAGTGTACGTGAACCTTTTCATGCATTTTTTTCATATGTATTACGTACACTTTTTTGTGACTTCATTTCAAGCCATATTGTGTACTTTGAGTATTCACTAATAGAAATGATCTTAATGAAATTAGAAACTGGACTGGTGATAAGTTGAATACTCTATGAAAATAGAAACTGGATTGGTGATAAGTGACTAATGAAAATAGAAACTGGATTAGTGATAAGTGACTAATGAAAATAGAAACTGGATTGGTGATAAGATGAATACTCCGTGAAAATAGAAACTGGATTGGTTATAAGTTGAATACTCCATGAAAATGGAAACTGGATTAGTGATAAGTTGAATGTATACTCCTTGAAAGTAGAAACTGGATTGGTGATAAGTGCAAATGATAGGAAAGTGAAGAGGGTATGTATAGCTAGCTTATTATCATTTGAGGAAGGACAAAATTTTTTAACATCATAGACTGTTTGCTCTCATAAAATAATAATTTTAAGGTAAATTACTTTAATACCATATGTTAATACAGCTCTTTACAGTAACGTATTATAGTAGATACGAATATGTACAGATTTCAGCTGAAATTTGTTTACAGTTGAATAATTTTTGACTAAAACCAAGTACAAGGCTCCAAAAGTAATAAAAGTATTAAATCAAATGATGCAATTAAAAACAGTAGCACATACGTTAAGATTATTAATAAAGGTAATATAAATAAATAGAAAAATAATGATTCATATAATAATCAAAAATGTATTCCTATTTGGTTATTACCCTAACTGCAATTATATATTTAAGGATAATAAGAAAATATTATTCAAAGGAAATAAAGACATTACTCATTGTTTTATTAACTATCCTGAAACGAGGACGTTGGTTGTTAATGGATTAACGCTCCCCCAAAAAGTCAATCTGACAGAAGCGATTATTTGATAAATAACATGAGATTTTGCAGATGATGCATGGAATGTCTCTGGCCTTTAAACTAGTTAAATGCCTGCATGAATTATAGCGGAGAGAAATCCTTTGTTTGAGAAAATTTATGAATCGTAAAGAAGTTTGAGTTAAGAAGTCATATCTTACAAGGAAACTCACAAAATAAATGACATTTAGAAGCGCTTTTATAGTTAAATATTTTGCCGATAAACTCCGTTAATAGGATTTAAATATTTGTAAATTAGAAATTCATATATTCAGATTCTATACTAATTATTAGTGTAAGTGGAAAATCAAGTTATTAGTTCACACTAATTTCTACCATTCGTGGCAAGAGTATAATAAATTTAATAAATTGATTGGGAGATCAAAAAGAAATACTTTATTTGTTCTACGTATATTTTTAATTCAAATTTTAAAATTGTATGCAATTGAACAAGGAGAAAATTTGTAACTCAATATTTATTATTTTTATATAATATATAATTGATAATTTTTACAAATAGTTAATAAAAATTGAATACATACTTAATACCCTACAGTCAATAGAGATGATTTCCATGGTGAACAAAAGCAATATGAAAATATATGACTAATTCAAATAAAAAAGATATTTATTTAACAATCGGGCTAAAGCAATAAGATAATATATCAATAAGTTAAATTATTTTTCATGCGTATACATATTATATCTATAAAATATGTATTCAGTACAGACAAAATGATTGTAATAGACAAATACATTGGTTTTCCGCTCTGTTAAGTTTGATTTTTATAAATTAACCCATATCAAAGTCTGACTTATAGACTCTTACCAGTGAATTTTTTTAATTTATTAGACTGAAAGACTTCATTTGTTTCTGAGAGCTAAGGTGCACTTCTTGTTAACCTCTTGCCTGTACAAATGCACCAATTTTGGAAGACTCGACTTGAGTTCGAGCAAGAGAGTAAACGGTATTTCAATTCCGTAGAGCCCGAAATCAGTTTGTCCAATACATAATATTTAATTTGCCATTTTCCCAACAAATAGGGATATTTTCCCACAAAAAGGTCAGCAATTTCACGCCATTTGTTGCTATTTCTCGGATACTGTAAAGGACTTGTGAATTTCAAAGGAATCTGTGGAAAACTGAATTCATGGTTCATGACAGTTCATATGGATAATAATATTGTTGCATTAGTTTATTATATTAATCCAGAAAATTATTTCATTTGATTTATTTTGCTGTAATTTAAGAAAATATTACTGTAATCCACTAACATTTTCCATATGTTACTTGAGTTCGGGAAAGACATTAAAAGTTATTTCAAATCCGTAAAGCCCGAAATCAATTTGTCCAATACATAATATTTAACATTGATAAACAAAATATAGAAAATTGTAGTTATTTCGTTTATTTTATTTCTCAAATGTATTACACAGTAAAGAAGTTGAAAAAAAGGCTAATGACACTGGGATTTGCTGCTTAAAACCAATTCTAGATGTGCAGTAACATCCAGCCACTTAACTCCATGAATGCAGTGCCACCGACAAGTAATCGACACTGTGGACCTGTGGAACATAAACAACGTAATACAACGTTATGTACGAATTCATACTTTGGGAATCTGGTGTTACTCCCTCAATCAATCAAACTCGCATACAAATTAACAAATCAAGCCTATTCGAATGATCGCTACAAGAGCGGGATATGACAGATCAAATTTTTTCACTGCCTATAGATTTATGTGCACCGTCAATCTATAGATGTTGTAACTTGAAAAAGAATAATGTGGCCACATATGTTTTTGCTAAATTTACAGCATTAGTGAAAACTGCAGATACTTTAAAACTGAATAATAATGATTTCCATTACCTTAAAATATATGTCGGTAATCTACTAATGGCAATAACGATATGGGAATGCCCTTTTAATAAATATGTGTACATATATTTCCCTAAAAAATATAAAAAAAACAATTCAAAATATATTTTATAGAATTTGTCACTTATTTTATATATTCCAATCATTTCTGCTAATGCATAATCCAAAGATTCAACAGGTTGCTGGGAACTACTAATTAAAGCACTTTGGGGAAGAGAATCTATATACTGTAGAAGTGTTTAACTAAGAACCTAATCAAATCCCTTAAGTGTACAGTGTCTATATTAATTCAAAATTACGTGAAACATGTCAATGTTAGAGGTAAATGCCTAGGAGTTAAAGTTGCCTATAAGTTTATATTTCAAAACAATAGAATATAATGGGAAAAAATTACTGGAATTGTTTATCAAATGTAATGTTGCAATTTTTATAAACTTTCTATTGCTACGAACTTGTGAAGTGCTATATTGTTTTCCTAGTATGTCTAGAACATATCGTCAAGTGTCTAAAAAATTAGCTTTCACTTAGTGACTGTTTTCGACTATTAAAAAGTTTTTGATTATTGGGGGTTTCTAGTATTTCAAAAATTAAAAATGCCTGTTGACTTGAAAGTTAGAAATAAATTTCGTCGAATGTTTCGTCTATGTTCAATTTATTTCTATATATAAATGTATATATATGATATGATCCAGTGTTAAGGGGAATGGAATAATTAGTCTTTCTTAGTAAAAACACTTCTTTATTTAATTTAGGATTTTTGTTTCAGGCATCGCTTGAGCCATTTTCATTTATTCGTGGTGAAACTAATCGTGGAATGTGTTGGCAGCTCAATGTCCACGCGCTAACTGATTTTTCTCGCTTGTTTAGTCATCAACTTCCTGTGAATATATATCTGCGCCCGACCGCATTACTCTACGCAAGCGTGGGTCTTTTTCATTTATTTTATTATTATAAAAGAATTCCCTTTTTAAAATCGTTTATAACTTACGTAATTTCCAACTACCCCCTTTTTAGACAGGACATACATTATATCTATATATATATATATATATATATATATATATATATATATATATATATAACAGTGTTATTAAATTATATAATTTCCTTTATTCAACATTTATTCATAATTCCTTACATCACAGTGTAGAGGGGGAGAAATGAACCATTGAATGAACCTAAGCCAAAAATCATAAAGACATTTACCATTACATTGCATCATACAAATACTTTGGTTTCGTTTCATCGGTAACTGCGATCAATTTTGTTAAGCTATACGAGACTTAATTTAAACCAAAACCTTCTGCCTAAAGCCTGTTACATAGGAAAACATCAGTCATTTCAGCATCATTATTGTAACGCTTTTTTAAAGGAATTTGTAAAACCATGAGATCTATTATATAACATGAAGTAAAAAGAATCACTTTGTTCTATGTTTATAAATGAACTTATAAATTGGCACCCTATAGCATACAAATTTTACTGAAAATATCTGAAAGAAACAGCTTTTTCCAAATACAATCTATCTTGATAAAGGGAATAAATTAGTTGTCTAACAGTTACAGGAATCTGTCCTAAAAATTAAATTTAATATTACTTTGGCCCCTTGCTGAGCATGTTGTTTCATGTTAAACACAAACTCTTCTTATTGGTTTAGATAATATTTTTAATGAATTTATAAAATTTGTTTCCCCATACATTTTTATACAATATACAATTATAAATTACCCATTATGTGGTATTCGCCTTAACACTATTAACCTTTAAACA
The DNA here is from genome assembly GCA_032207245.1 of Pardosa pseudoannulata. Classification (NCBI taxonomy): domain Eukaryota; kingdom Metazoa; phylum Arthropoda; class Arachnida; order Araneae; family Lycosidae; genus Pardosa; species Pardosa pseudoannulata. Next base: position 84,533,691 of record CM063501.1, on the reverse strand, counting down.
CTATTAAAAGAACATTTCTTGAATCTACACAGATCTGGGTTTTCATTCATTAATAGCTGGAACTATATAAAGAATTTAAATACACGCAATAATAGTGTATTTTATAAGAACAATGTAAATTTCAACTTCAAAACTAGATTTTCATTAAATTCCAGATTTAGTTGGAAAATACAATTCTAATAAATATTAGAATAAGAAAGGATCTTATTTGCGACAGCTGACGACACTATTGAAATTCGATAAATATGCTCCGTTCTCCACCCCGAATAAGCATTCACATTTTCAATTCTTTGTATATTCGAGAATTTCATTTACTGCCTTTATATAGACTGTTTTAAAATAAAATCTATTTTTAAAAGTTAAGATTTTTTAAATATATTTCATAAGTTCAAAACAAGAGTGTTTATAATAATTATATTTATTAAAAGTTTCTTTTATTTTTATTTTGAATTTATTTTTAAGATATACTCACTCACGTGAAATGTCCTTTTAAGTTTGTATACTCTCATACTAACAATGTGGTTTTTTAAACGTGTTACTGTGGTATAGCCACATTCTGTCCAAAAGGGAATACCAGGAAATGCCAGCTTCAAGACCCTTAATTTTTGGAATGGGGCTTGTCCATATCACCTTCAAATTTCCCGCTCTGACCAATCGTCGGTTACCGTTTTTGTTCTCTCTGTCTTATATTTTTATCTTAAACGTTGCCTTGGCGGATAAATTACCAGGCTGATCTTCCTACTCAAGCTACGGTTAGGCGATCGTCTTGGCTACCCGCTGATGAAATTTTTAAATTGACCTCGCCATGCATGGTGTTAAGTGGGCATGATTTGGCAAAGATTTTTTGGAGGGTATCCGCTTTTTTTTTAGGAGAAAATTATGCCTTTTTTACCCACTTTATCAGATTTCTTTGTTCTAAGTGATGTCTAGGAACGATCACTCTTGATGATTCCAAAAAGTGACTAAAATAATATATGTCTAAACCAATAGTGCAGTCCTGTCATTTAATCATTATTCTGCTCCCCTTTTGAAATCGTCAATCAACTGATATAGATTGTGTCTAGTTGTGAAAAAATGGAATTTTTGCACTCCAGTCAGTGAGTTAAGAGACGGGATGTTTCTACGCATCTAGAACTAGCTTTAACCCTCCAAATGGAATACGCCGAACGATGGCCGAATGGTTATGGTGCTGGCCTTCGAAACCGGAGTTCGTGGGTTCGAATCCCACAGTGGCAAGGATGGTCGTAGCCGTTCGGAATCGGCTTTAAGCATTATGTCCCGGTCTCATTAGCCCTCGTATTGTAAAAAGTAGACCGTAGCTCTCCAAACCAAACCAAACCGAGTGGAACATCGAGGTGAAAAATCTCAAAAAAATACGCTTAAGGTTTATTGTGTGCCAAAGCGTTCCATGATTTTTTTCCTTCCCCCTTTGTCGACTAGAATGGAATACGGGAAACCCACCCTCGTTATTGTCTCTTTACTTCTGGTTATATATAGATATATAAATAGATATTGTAGATTGTTAATTTTTAATACATATAAAGCTCGTCAAGTTTGGAATATTAACCCATAAGAAATAATGGATGCTAAAAGTACAAATAAAAATATTCTTTGAGAGACTTACTTATATTTTTTACGAAAGTCATAAAAGATATTTAAGTGGTGCAATTAGAGATGCATTTGTTACCGCAAACGAAATACTTCGAAACAGAGATTTACAAATCCATGAAAAGCTGTCAGCGTCTTTGTGCCTCAGGGGGTAGGGGTGCATCCCTCAAGAAATGTCAGTGAAAGAGGGGTGCAGTTACTAAACAATCGACCTGACCCTCCTACCTCAAAATTCCATGGGGAAAAGCACTGGCAAATATGTACATTACATCCATATTCGGAGCGTTTTTGGAGGTCGAAAATTGTACGTTTTTAAGTCATCATCGGTTTGGCTGAATTGTACGTGTGAACCGCTTAGAGGGTTAAGCAACAGATCTCGGTCTCTTTAGTTTTCTTCAACCCCTTGCCTAGAGAATATAATTGCCAAAAATGGAAAAAGAATTATAGTGAATTTTGTTCATTATCCTTAAACTATTACAAATAGATTTATTTTCGAAAAAAATTAAAATAATTACTATATTCAACATTTTCGCATGTACAGGAAATATTAATGAATTACAGTAATTTTTGCTCGAATTATAGCAAAATATATTAAATGACATAAATTTCAAGATAAATATAATAGACTAATACAGCAATATTATTATGTATATTAACTGACATGAATTCCGTGTTCCTCAGATTCAATTGAATTTCACAAATCCTTTACAGTATCCGACAAAATGCACGATACTACAGAAAAAAAGACGTTCTTTCTGGGAAATTAAATTACTTTACATGTTTTTCCAAAGACTTTTTATCACACACCTTTAAGCTTTGCTCTTGAATCCCACAAAATTAAGTTTACATTAAAAATTTTACTGTAACTGTATGATGCAAGAAAATCCAGTGTTAATTTATTAAATCTAACGTAGGTTATTTATAAAAATTGGTTTCATTAATACATTGTGTTCTTTCTGAATTGCTTTGTCTAATTACTGTCATTTGCAAAGAAATCTTTCCAGTTAAAAACACGAACAAGCTACATTAAATAAAGAATCATTCAATAAGTGTTCTATTTTTGACATCATTTCAGCAACATTTTTTAGATTTCTTTCTTGCATAGGATATTTAAAATAAATCATTTCAGCAACATTTTTTAGATTTTTTAGATGGAGGGGTATTCTATATTTGCAATAAGATCTTAATAGTTGTCATAAATTAAAATACTTTTAAAGTATTTATTGAAACAACAAAGCAAATTTGTATTCATTTTCACATTTTGCCATTCAGTTTTGCAATAAAGATACATAAATAACCACATATTTTCGGACACTTAATTATTGCGTTTGAAAAAATAACTTTGATTTTCTTTTATAATTATACTGACATTATCTTTAAAGTCAAGAAGGCACTTTGAAAACTTTTTTTTATCTTAATGACTTACTAATGTATACAAATTACTATACCCCTAACAAATTATTAATGGAAAAGTATTGAAAAATGGAATGCTACATTAATCTTTTACAATAATTATTTCATAATAAATGTAATGAAAAAGTTCTCTTCCTTTTGCATGTTCTTGTATGACACATATTCCAATTAAGATTAAACATTCCAATTAAGAATAGACAGAAATATCTGAAGTCTGCTATCATTTATATCTTCTTGTATCTGTTTTATTGGAATATCAACATATTCTCAACAGTCTGGTTCATTGTTTCACATCTTGTCTACGATTGCATTTTTATTCTTTTTTTTAACATTTCCCATAACTGACTTTGGCTAAATAGTATCTTTTATATAATAATAGCCTAAGTTATCTGTCCGCAAATTTATGAAGCGGTTGGACCTGGAATGGATAGAGGCAAAATTCAAAGAGAGTAAAGCTTATCTTTTCCTAAACTATCTATCCGATTTTTATAAAAATTGGTATAAATATGCTTCATATCACAGCAAAAAATACTGTCGTCTTTAAAATGTTCGAAATTCACCCCTTCCCCTCTTTTCAAAAGGTTAATGCCGTTATTTCAAGTCCTATTTTCCCCAGTTAAGAGCAGGCGATTAAATTTATCACATGATAAATAGGTAAAAATAACATTTTTTCCTACCATTATGACGTCATTTCTTTAACCATCTCATGTAATCATTTCTTATTTTAATATCGTCTGCATTATTTTCATACATGTTATCAGTGAATTTAGATATTACGTCAATAATTTTCTTTTTATTTGGCTTAAATAATAGATTAGGTACAATTGTAATAATTTTAAATTTAATCATAGATTATTTTTTGTTGCAATACAAATTTTTCACCTTTATTAACAACAAATTCTATCTACCTCCAGGGTGCAGTGGAAATAATAGTTTCATTCTTTTATCTCCATTAATTACTGTGACAAAAAAATGGGAAAGAACTGAACGATAATCTCGACGTAGCTGAGAAAACTTTGAATTACCTTTCTAAATGAATTTTACGTGATTCTGAACTGTATTCACAGTATCAGGAGAATTGAGAAGAGTACCAAGATAAACAAATTATTGAGCGACTACCAGATAATTCTCAGTCAAAACACAAACCATTTTTTACCTGCCTCATAGGGTACTGTAGAATTCTGGAAAATTAAAAAAAAATTACTGATGCCACCATATGAAGGGCTATATGCTAGTTCATAAATCAGAAGTTATATCCAACAACATTAAGTCTTCAATTATGCGGTTTTCACACATTTTACGCCAAACAGCTTATCTCGCTGTAAACCTTTTTATCCTGACGGTACTTTTAAGTACCGCTTCAATCAAACCCCTATATATTCCTAATAAAGCCGTTTTTCCTGATGGTACTCACAAGGACATGAACGATACAGTTCCTACAGCAGAAAAGAAATGACAGCACCAATCAGGAATCTTTTTTATTCTCATAGTAGTGATTTTATAATTGGCGTGCTGCATTCGAAGATCATTTTGTGGTAGAGTTGATACACGGGTTGTTCACCTGAGTAAATTTAGTGGTTTATTACCAGTTATTTGGTACTATTATTTTTTAGAGACTTCTATACTAAGCATTTCATTTGTTTTATTCATAAATTAATGTTTTATTTTCTATCATAGAGTCAAAAATATATGTTGGTATTAGAAAGTACCAGCTGCAAAATTAGCTACTAAATTACAGTAAAAATTTTCTTTTTTCTCTGATTATTCTCTATTAAAACTTATTTAATGGTGCAAAAATGCAGTAAGAAAGTTGATGGTAAATTAATTCAGGATATAAAGGGTTAAATAAAATCCCAACATAGCTACCTTTAAAGAGGTTTGATTATGAATAAACACCAGTGCAAATTTAACATTTTTCTTTAATGCGATGTGTTGAAGGAGATTAAAAAAATGGACTGTAATTTAAAAACTTAAAAATTTAATTACCAAAAATTATAACAAGGATATATACCTCGACGGTGTCCGAACGTTCCAACCAAGTTATAGTACGAAAAAATGAAGGGGACGCGCTGAAGGTAACCACTGCGCGTAAAGGGTGGAGGGAATGTCGATATGTAGCGAACACGAAGAATAAAATTGTTCATACTTTTCATTATTTTCTTTAAGTTTATCGTAATTACTTAACTTTAGAATTAAATCACTTAATTTTTATTATCCTAATTTAAAAATCTCGGCCTTAATTAATCAACAGTTACTTTAATTTCCTCTATTATGTACCATATCTTTTATTTCAATTATGTAACACTAATTTTGTTTATCGTCTCAATCTCAGTTCTATTTTTGCAGCTCTTAAATCGATATACGAACATAAGCAGTTAGCTAAAATGGGAACAGCATTACATCCAGCGAAACAGAAAACTATGTCCTTTACCTTATAAAATAAACTTACTAAATGTGCTTTCAATCTGTTTATATACCTAACAACTTCTGGAATTATACCTTTTTCTTAAAACAAAATAAAACTGCAGACTTTATTGAGTAGGATTCAATCCCTTTACAGTTTGTTCTGAGAACAACTAAATCCCGAGCGAGACTCAATCACCGCTTCTAATATTAAATCTCTTTGCAAAAAAAAAGTGGGGGGAGGGAGAAAGTTTTTCTTACAAAACATGCATTCTTTCGAAGTAAAAAAAAAGAATCCAATGTTTTCCCATCGATATTCTATAACGATTTCTCCAAGAATAGTTCTTCATAAGAAAGAGAAAAAAAATGCCATTTCCGTATGGTAATTCAATTTGCTTTCAAGTGTGCAAGAACTAAAAATAAAAATCTTTAGATTAAGAAAAGTTTTATTTTCTCTTTTTTGGAACATTTAATTCCTGCTTTTGTATTCCAACCATCTTAGTTATGTGCATTACCGACAGAAATAATCTTAAATATCTCTGAGATATCAAAGTAGATATTTATAAATATTTGGAGAGATTCAAATATGGGAAAATCTTATGCCTCTATTTGCTTTGGATGTAACAGAAACACAGATTAAATTAGCTGCAAAGTTATTTTTTATCAAATTACATATTATGAATTCCCTTGGGTCCAAGATAAAGTGTGCAAAAGAGAAATGTTTTTTTTTTCAAAAACTGTTTAACTTTATCCAACTGATGCAATGTGTCCACTACTCAAAGAGAATTACAGGATTTCTTCAGATGTTATAATTTTTCTATTATGTTCACATTACTTCCCTACATGAATAGTTACAAATAAAGTGGTCTTTTTTACTGCTTTTTTTTAACCATACCCAAGGAATCAAGCTATATTTCATAACAAGCAGTACAATATGATGAATGGCACATAAAAAGCAAACTGCACTAAGGAGACAGGGATTTTCAAAATTTATTTTGATTTTGAGCAATCAGCATGGAAATTTAAAATATTGTTTGGAATGTATTTAAGTGAAAGTATTTGCAATTTCTAAGTAAAATATTAATCATCACAAATATTAATCAATGTTTCAAAAGAACAACTATTAACCCCTTAATGCACAGTTTTTTTAAAAAGAGGCCGGCGAAAAAAAATCCTTTTTTTTTTAATGCAAAAAACACAATTTAGAACCTTGTCTTAAGAAGAAAATTACAAAAATACTAAAATAATCAATATTTTTATTGCATTTTTGAATTATGATAAGATTGCAGAAAATAGTCGAATATTGCAATGTTACAAGACTTTTTTCTTATCTTTCTTATTCCCATTTCAGAATGAGCATTATCAGTAAAATAATTATTTATACTTTTAAAACATAAATAATAACAATACTAGCATTTATAAAATTAATCAAAATTTTCTTTTATGTGATATATTTCGAAACAAAGTAAGAGGTATCCAGGTAGAGATATAAACAAGGAACAGATAAGTCGTAAGTGATAAGTAGAAAAAATATATATTATACTTGAATAAGTAAGTGTTAAGCTTACAATCCCATGTAAATGATAAATAACAATAAAACTTTTTATTTTTGCTTTCATATTGTTATTTTCAATTCTCGATTGCATTCGAATGTGAAAAATTATAGCAAAATAAAATACAAAGCCGCTCGAATTATCTAGAGTGTGAACAGTTTGGCCAATTTAGGGCGCTCGAGTTGACTCGAGAGTGCACGTTAAGGGGTTAAAAAATGTTTCAAAAGTGTACCTTTTAAGAATACGTTATTTTTATTTATGGATACCTTAGAAAAATTAATTTTGTTGTAAGAAATCTCTGAAAAGAAACAGGTAAAGTACATTTTTTCTCATACAATATGTATAATTATTATGTATAATTATTGAACTGCTATAAAAACTGATAGATTTTTGCTGTCCGCAATATATCAGTTTCAACGAAATTTAAAAATTCTGCATGATAAATTCTCTATAAATTTCGGAGATATATGGCGATTAGTCATGCACCTGAAATGCTTAAAGTTTTTAAAAAATGGAATTTAAGTTTTAGAAGTATTTCAGTTATTAAGAATACCTGAATTGTCTGCTGTGATAATTTCGTTAGTTATAAGGGGATGCATATTAAAACACCATATAATCCATTAAAATAGACATTGAATTTTCAAACATATTTCACTCCAAAGTAGGTCCACTGTAGCCTTAAAGTCTTTTCTTCATTTTCAAAAACATTGAAAACGAAGAAATTTGTCAAAAAAAAATTTTTTTTTCCTTAATGAGCCAAGCGAAGTATGACAAAATTTCAAATAATTACTTCCCTAAAACAATGCTTTTTGTTTTTTAGTATCCTGTTTTAAAGTTTTAAAAACTACATTTTTCAGGGTGGAGTTTTTATTTAATCAGTGGGTATAGTGAATCAAATATTTCTAATCTATTACTTTTTCCTAAAACTCCCTTAAAATATTTTGAAAGCCTATTAAATGTATAGACAGACACTCTAGGTCTTTATACAACGTAAACTTATTGCCCGTCGAGGAAAGAAATTTATCAAACCTTGTATAATATTAAATATTTATATTATATAACTTGCATTTTACATAAGTAAAAATCTATATTCAGTTTTATTTGATATATACTAAATATAGTAAAAATAATAAAATTAAATTACTGCTCTGCAGTAGGCTCATTTTTAAAAACCGTCCATGGATGATTCAATTTTACGGAAACTTTTGTATTTTAATGAAATCTTCTTTGGTAGATTTTAGTTTCTTTTTGTGTCAGAATTTTTTTATGTGTCTTGTTAAAATTCAGTTAAAAGTTGAATACTATAAAAACTGAAATCTGAGATTTCTTTTCTTCTTAAAGATAAAAGAATCTTATTTCCGTTTTTCAGTCGGATTACCCTGCTACTTAAAATAGTATATTTTGATTATTCGAAATCACCTAAAAGTAGTTCTATCAAAATGTAAATTAAACCTTTAACTTAAATTCCCATTCCGGCATAAGAAAATCAAATTATAAGTAGTTTTCATTTTAAAAAATCGTTACTGAACAATTGTTTTAAAAATGGTGCTTTAAGTTCAAGTTCCCTTGTTCCTTAACTGCTAAGTGACTCAATGATCAACTGAATAATATTTTAAGACAGATTTGTTTAAAAATTTGGAAATAATGCTAAATTGATTGCTACAAATGTTCAAAACATTTGCACTATTATGAAGTTACTTATGAGTAGTATATGAAATTATTTATACTTATTGTACTTAAATGTAATTAAATATATATCCACTTAAATCAATTAAAATGTAAATTAAAATTACTCCCACACCCATCATAGTACACGGTAGCGTCTTATGCATCCCTTCATTACCAATTTCTCTTCCGCTACGGGTTTGGTTTGGTTTGGTTTGGAGTGCTACGGTCTACTTTTTGCAACACGAGGGCTAATGAGACCGGGACCTACAGCTTAAACCCGATTCTGAACGGCCACGAGCATCCATGCAACAGTGGTATTCGAACCCACGAACTCCGGTACGGAAGGCCAGCACCCTAACCAATCGGCCATCGTTCGGCCTTCCGCAGTGGGATTTGCAAATGAGAACAATTTTGGTAATTTTAAACACTTATCTGATGAACATCCGTTGTTCAGTATAACGTAGGGTGTATCACATTTTTTCTCAAGAAACATTTGAAGCACGGATATAATGTCTATTACATAGTTTTTAACTCTTTAGTTGTAGTTTCTACTTCGCTAACTGTATTTCGCGAAATTTGCACCTGTAATGTAAAATTAGTTTTTAGCACCAATAGAATATGACGAGTAATTGTTCAATCTTCCGAAATTCATAGAGAGAGAAATAAACAAACGGTACTGCTGACTATATCGAGAAAGATGTGAATACACGAGATAAGACAAAGTAATACAGTAGAGTGGTTTGAATTTGGAAGGGACATATAGAACGCACGGAATTGAACCATGCTACATTAATTTTATTTCCCAAGAGGAAAATTATCACTTCAGAATTGTAAACAGATACGGTTTAGATTAATATCAATAAAATCGACACATTATTTAAAGAGTTCACATACATTTTCATTGTATGTTTATTTTCATTTGAGAATTCTCAATTTTCGTATTGTTAATATTAATCATCTCCAATTGATTACAAAACAAAAATCCTTTGTTACATACCATACACTTCCTCTTGCATTTTATTACAAATCGATATCTTTTGTACAATCTACACCCAAAACTGCTTATTGATGATTTAACAGCATTGAGTTTAAATCACGTCTTCTTCTCCACTGATAATTTAAAATTTTAAACTTACCAAAGGGACATATTGTGTCCGAGTATGTTACGTCATATATTTTATATGTAAAACAGTTAGTGCTTTAGTAATTTTTTTCATTAGTAATTGAATCGGGTTGGAAATATCCCCAACTGCCCTTAGAATGCCCTTACTAAGCATAAATATCAAAAATAGTCCACATCCAGTAAAAAAGAGTGCTATCTCATCTTATGTTAAGAAGAAAATATATGAAAATTAATAAAGATATATGTTTTGTTAATAGACAGAGTTTCCCTCAATTCCTTACAAAATTCAAAAAGCCGAAATTCTTTTTGGGCTTTGCAGTATCCTTCATCTCCTTCTTAATTTTTTTTTATAAATGATTAATCAAAACTTCTGTTTAATCAAAAGCAAGTTAATTTTAATAGAATTGTTCACAATAAGACTCTAATAAAAATCGTTAAAAATATTTACAATCAGTCACTAATCTTACTAATTTTTTATTCTAATCTCATTTTTCGTTTTTACTTCCTTTTCAATTACTTTTAATAATATTTCTTGTACGATTTGTATTATTGAAATATTATCAAAATTTTTAAATTATTTTAAATCACTATAAAATATACATGATTTTGTATCCTAGCTTAATGCTTTGAGCTGCAAATTGATGAATAGAAAATAGTCCTATTAATTAATTAGCTTAAAGGATTTTTTTATTATTTTCTATTCCTTGCTGACTTTGTCAGAAAAATACGCGTTCTCGACATGACACAAAAATCAATAAAAGCAAAATGGCTAAAAAAAAATACTTTTTTTTCTATATAATGATGCAAGTGATCTCTCGCCCAATTCCGGCCAAAAATGATGTCCACTCAACACCACGAATGGCGAGGTCAGTGGAAAAATCCCACCAGCGGGAACCCAAGACGATCGCCAAAACGTAACGTGAGTAGGAAGAACAGCATAGAAATCTTATGGCGCCAAGCAACGCTCAAGTTGGATAAATGGTGAAAGACAGGGAGAGCAAAACGGAAACCCACGTATGGTCAACGAGGGAAATTTCAAGGTGAATTGGACATGGACAAGCTCATTTCCATAAAATAAGGGGTCAGAAAGCCGGCAATTCCTGGCATTCCCTTTTAAATAGAATGTGGCTATACCACACTAATATTAAATGCTCTAATTTAAGCAATGTTTTCTTAAATATACCATGTATTTAACTGAATGGGAGTTCTTCACATCCTTCTATTTCGGTGACCACAAATTTTATAAAATGTCTGGAGGGTTTTAGTCTTACATTTCGCAGTTTTTCAGAACAGACAATTTATACACAATGAGTCACCACCTCAACTTTAAATGCACAGAATAGTTGGTTTTGTTTGGTTTGGAGCGCTATGGTCTACTGTTTTGCACACGAGGGCTAATGAGACCGGGACCTACAGTTTAAAGCCGATTCCGAACGGCTACAAACATCCATGCCATCAGTGGGATTCGAAGCCGCGAACTCCGGTTCCGATGAGCAGCGTTCTACCATTCGGCCATCGTTCGGCGCACAGAATGGTTGAAAATCTCCTAAATTTTTTTTATTAGATAAAACTCTTTATATATTTTTATTAATTACAACCCAAAAAATTTTAAAAGATATCTCGAATTTATTTGGCCACCTAATATTCAAATTTAGTAACAGTTCCGAATTTCAACGCTTTCTTTATTTTTTTTTTTTTTGTAGGTAATATATGACAGAAAATTTACTTCAGTAAAAAGGTAAGAACATTTTAAAAGTAACCTTGAACTTTTGTGCTTAACTAGTTAAATACAACATTACACAATATTATTTTTTACAATTCCCGAGTACGAAGTTAGGTGATAAAAACATCTTGGACAAAGCAGAGACCAAAAGTAAACTTTAAAAAAATTCTGCGACATTAAAATGTAGAAAAAAAGTGATATAATGCAGTGAAGCAAAAATTATGTTTAGATCCAGAAAAAAATTATTTTTATAGTTATTGTTCCGAAACTCAAGCTTAAAAACTCCGAAGTTCTTTTATTAAACTTTCTAGACTTCTCAAAGTAAGTGGAACAGACAAAGAGAAAGAGCGGAAAAAATGTCTTCCAAACTTGACTATAAAAACTATTTTGTATTCCTAACACAAAGTATTCTCATTTGCTTACTCTTGGGCAAGTAAAACTCCGGATGAAAAGAGAAAGCGAAGTGAAGAGTAAAAATAAGTCTGACATTCAAGATATCCGTTTTGGAGTTGACACGTGTTCAGCCTTTAATATATAAAAATACCCGCAGGTCATTGAAACGTCTCATTAACCGAATAAAGCACGTAAAAAGGCCATCAACGCCTTGTGCAGAGTTTTCATCGCAGTAGTGTGAAACACTGCTGAGTAAACTTGAAGGGGAGTTCCGAAAGGAGTGTTTTAATGTTTTCCGGCAGAGTACTCGAAATCTTTCGGAGGGTATGATGAAAATTACATGAAAAACAAAAATAGAAAAGAGAGATCTTAATGGTTCTTTTCGCTGCTGGGTTCTACTTTACTGGGGAAGGAATCGCTGGAAACTTTATATCATCTACATAAAGTTGTAAACATAGTCTAGAATGGCAAGAAAATAAAATATTTTTGCTACGGAAGAACATTGTACTTATAGCGAATAACAAACAAATCACACGTGTAATTCCTACTGCATTTCCTAAATATATCTCAAATCATATTTAAGCTCAATTTATTGTACTTTATACAGTAGCCTTTAATTTTTGGTTTTCACAGGAAATATTCACCGAATACTCCTGTTTATATGGTACAAAACGAATGGAAGTATTTTGAAATTTGTGTTAACCCTCTGGTTGCTTATCCTGCGATTTCTACGGGCAACTAAAATGTAGCAAAATTTGCTCATCTCGCGATTTTCGCGGGCATTTGCTTTTCTTCCTTTTTTGAAGAGCACATCCCACTTTTTCACCGTTTAACCAGTAAAATAAATTATACAGATTATTAAACATTTCACTATGTAATAAATTAAATTATAGGGATAGAAATATAGTTATATTAGATATTATAATTATACAATGTAATAAATAGAAATTAACTGTAATTCAATTGAAATTTATATAAAAAATTTCCTTGTGATAACATTTGAAATTGGTTTTTTTTTTGACAGTATAATTTATCACAATAAAAATCTATATAAAAAAGTATTCTAGAAAAAAAAATGCTTATTTCAATATATATATATATATATATATATATATATATATATATATATATATATATATATATATATATATATATAGCTTTAAAATTCACACTTTTTAAAACGATTTTTCTCTACAAATTGAGCAGTCAGAGGGTTAATAATTGTATTGAATGAGGAATTTTCACGCTTTCTAATTGTAATTTTAAACAATAGCAGACAAAAAAATAAGCAGGACAGTACCTATTTTTCTTCCATTTGAGAGCCTAATTAACCCTCTAAGCGGTTTGCACGTACAATTCCGCCAGCTGTCACAGACAATTTTCAACCCCCAAAAATGTTCCAAAAATAAATGTATTGTACATTTCTGACAGTGCTTTTCCCTCATGAAAGTATGAGGTAGGAGAGTCAGGTCGATTGTTTAGTAACTTCATCCCTCTTTGACTGACATTTATTGAGGGATGCACACCTACTCTCTGAGGAAAAAAGACGCTGATAGCTTCTCATGGCTTTGTCAATCTCTATTTCGAAGTATTTCGTTTGCGGCAACATATATATCTCTAATTGCACCACTGAAATATCTTGGATGACATTAGTAAAAAAATATAAATAATTCTAAAAAAAAATTATTATTACTTTTAGAATACGTTATTTCTTATGTGATGATCTTCGAGACTTGACGAGCTTTATGTGTATTAAAAATTAACAATCAATAATGTCTATATATATATATATATATATATATATATATATATATATATATATATAACCGGAAGTAATGAGACAATAACGAGGGTGGGGCAAAGGGTGAAGTAAAAAATCATAGAACACTTTGGTAACTGACACAATAAAACTTTAGCGTATTTTTGGAGACCATTTTTTCCCCGGTGTGTTCCACCCGGAGGGTTAATAATTTCTAATGGATTTTATAGCGGACTCTAACGTCTCTCAAAAACGATACTTTTCCTCCGCCGAGTTTGTGATGTCATCGTTCACGAAATCATGTTATTTACATGTTAAAAGGCGACTTTTAAATTTATTTCTGTGTAAAATATCGCATTCAATAGAAATTTTTTTATTATGTCTGGCATTAAAAATCATTATAATTATTGTATTGTGCCACTCTGTAAAAATACAACAACTAATTGCAATGAGAAGATAATTTTCAGCGTTCGCAAAGATCCACATACATTTAAAATCTGGACAAAGGCGATCAAAAGGGATGAGAAACTAAACCCCATATCATCATATAAATCATCTCTATGGGTTTGTGAATACCATGTTTTGGTGCATTAACGGGTAAATTATTTAAGAAATAGCACGTTTTAGTTACAAGTTAAGTATAAATCTAGCCTATAAAGTTTTCTACATATATTATAAGTAGAATGTCTTCATAATACATTGTTATAAACAATGCAATATGTACGTAAGTAATACGTTATAAGGGCCAATAAACTTCGAAAAACTCAAAATATTTAACACATTGTGTGTGGGTACATTTCGCTGCGGAATTTTACCGGGAGCGGGGATTTTCAGAGTAAATTTAGTTATTCATTTAAATCTCAATAGATCGAAAATTATTTCAATTTTTAATCACCTTTTCGTATTTTATATTGAAATATATAAACAAATATTAAATAGAAATATATAAATAACAACCACAAGATTTTTATAAACAAAAAATATTTTTTAAGGGATAAATTTATAATAGTATCGTAAATATGAAAAATCAAATAGAAATAGTAGTATATAGATTTAATTTTTTCAAATTGTTATAAAATTTTCACACACTAAAGAAATTAAAAGAGCAACCATAAAACTAACAATGTAAAAACTAGTTTTTATTTGTCTAAATTTTTGAAGAATCTATGTATTAGACAATAACATTTGGCTTTGTCTTCCTATATATACCGTTATTTTTGTACCCACAAACAAACTATGTTGTTACACTAATCCGTACTAGTGCGTAATCCGTATTCAAGTATCAATCGTCAGAAAACGTACTAGTACGAGTCTCGCATACAATGTGTTAAAATGTTTGATTCGCAAACATGAAACTGTGCAAAAGTTTTAAACAAGTTCGGAATTTTTTTACAAACGGATGCAGCTCAAAAATTAACTATGAAAAATTAATTTTTGATAACAGGGAAAGAAACGTTTTTTATACTTAATAAAGCTTTTTTGTAAAACATTTCACCTAAATAAGGTGCATATTTAGCTTCCAGCCCCTAATTGTATAATAGGCATTACTAATATAAAATCTTTAACAGTGTCTTCTCCGCGATATAACATAACTTAAAAACGTATTTTTAGGTCTTAACTGAAAAATTTGTATTTCAAGGATAAATGTTACCATACTTGTTATGTTTAATCACATAAAACAAAATTTACTACTTACATACCCATATATATATATATATATATATATATATATATATATATATATATATATATATATATATATATATATATATATACATACACACACATACTTACATATATACACACATATATATACACACACATATATATACACACATATATATATGCACACACACACATACACACATATACACATACACACATATACACACACACATATATATACACACACACATACTCATATATACACATATATACATATATATGTATATACACACATATATATATATATATATATATATATATATATATATATATATATATATATATATATATATATATACATATATACTCAATATACTTATGTGTGTGGATTTAAGTTCAGTAAACAACAAGTGTTTCAGGTGGTTTGATTTAGGATGGGACACAAGGGTCGATGTTAAAAAATAAATAAAATAAAAAAAGATTTCATCAAAAGCTACTGCTTAAAATCCCAAAAATCTAAGAGCATCCATCAAATCAGTAGGTTTTGAAACCACGAAATCTGGTTCCAAAATGCTTTGATCTAAAAGAAATCTAAATTTTAACAACATTACTGAAAACAAGTTATACATTTCTTATCCTTAACATTACACTTCGAAATATAGAAAATTTAGCTGTTTCTCTCTTCACTAAAAAAGTAAAATAAAAACTAAAGTCATCTGCTTGCTTTCATGCTATAAATTACACCAGCTGCACCCATACTATGGAGTGCTCATCTATGATGAAACCTTGAAAATATTTTGAAAATGCGGCAAGAAACTTTTTTTCCTTTTTGCTGTTGTGGTTGTCTCAAATCGATTTTCTGGAGCGGATGGAAATTGTGAAAATAACTAGACTTCGTCAATCCAGAGAGATTTGATTTTCTCCCGAAAATTGCAAATTTTTAATCCAGTCATATTTGGAGGCGGAAATTGTTTCTGGGCGTGAAGGGGCGGCACAGCGAATGAGACATTTATGGGAAAATTTTTTTGTATCAAGTGGAGAAAAGAGAATAATGAATGGGGATATATAAATTTTAGAACTGCACCTGAAATAAACATTTATAACTGGATATTACATACAAATAATGATTTTATGTGTAATATTTTGTTTTTATACTATAAACGATGTTTATAAGTACTGCGATTTTAATTAGAGGAATTAGATATCAGACTTTTAATCATAAAATATCAACCCCTTAAATTCCTCCAGCGTATATAAATAAAATCCTCGGCGTAACAACCCCTAGGGTGCCAGGGCCTACTGTGCCAATCTCTGTTTACGTGACCAAGGTCCCTGAGGTGCAAAGCATATATCCAGGTTAGGTGGTCAATCTTATGCGGAACCCCCAGTGTTTAGTTTCCAAGCACGCTTGGTTCTCAGTTCATCTACCCACTGAAGGGATGAAAGGCTGAGTCAACCTTGCCCTGCCCGGGGATCGAAACTCGGACCTGTGTCGTGGGAGCGCAAAGCGCTACCCCAACGCCTATATAAACACTTTACTAATATATACGATTATATAAACACTTTGCTAAAATATATTTCTCAGTTTGCTGTTTTTCGTATAAATATGCCCACTAATTTTGAACACAATAGCTTCATAAAAGAAGATACATATGCACCACGTCACTACGGGTGGAAAAATGTGACCGTTGGGAGAAAGTTACATAAATTTCGATCACTAGTTAAAAGTTTAATGAATACCAAAATGCAAAGAGGAAGTATTGAGTGATATGTTAAGCAATAAACATAAATATATTTAATACTTTTTAATA
Organism: Pardosa pseudoannulata; assembly: GCA_032207245.1. NCBI lineage: Eukaryota > Metazoa > Arthropoda > Arachnida > Araneae > Lycosidae > Pardosa > Pardosa pseudoannulata. The sequence continues at coordinate 84,516,572 of CM063501.1, read as the reverse complement.
GCCTAGTAAAATCGAATATATGATCGAATAAATAAAGACGATAATTATATGGTTGGCTTTAAATTAGGAAATATTGATAAGCTGGTTACAGTGGCGGAAGATATATTGAACCGAAATAATTCGATATTTTTTTGTTTAGTTCCGGTATTCGTTCCGACCAAAATAACGATTTATCCGATTTTCAAGTCAAGTTTTAGTCGTAGTTTAGTTTTTTAGTCGACGTCATAGTTTTAATCATCAAGTGTGTCTTTCCCAGTTTGGTTCCTCTATGCAACATTAACATTAAGCGTCATGATATAGACAACAGTGCAGTAATACGATAGTTTAATTAGAAGATATAATGCTTATATTACACTACACAAAGGAGCATGAGATTTGGAAGTGCGAAAGTCGATTAAAAGTCGTTTTAAATAGATTTCAAATGGCATCGGTGATTTGAAAGCTTTAAGTCCTGTATCGAAAACAATCTCTGTACAAATCCACCACCATTCAAATGTGGCTCTATAGTAAAACAAATAGCTATCATCCACTATTTTCTTACATGAAATATTTATATTTTATTTTTCTATATAATGTTCGAGTGCTTGTACCCCTATACAATATCAATATAAGATTAAAAAAATCAAAACGTTGGTCATTTGTTTTATTATTTTAACTATTTAATACATTTAACACATTGTGTGCGGGTACATTTAGCAGCGGAATTGT
>CM063501.1:84390864-84510864 GCA_032207245.1 Pardosa pseudoannulata | reverse complement strand
ATAAGAAAGTTAATTGAGACATAAGCCGAAAAGGAGGTTTCTAATTTACTTCGATACTAACCAGTTTCTGAGCATTTTTCCCCTAGAAATAAGTTTTTTGTTATAGAAAGAATGCATTGGTAATTTATTCCCTTGTAAGTCGGTGTTCTTTAAATATAATTTTACGAACAACAGAAACAGGATGGTTCTACTGAATGTTCCGTATACCTTTTTCAGACTTTCATAAATCAGAGAAAATACTTTGAACTGATCTGTAGTAGACATGAGGTATTATAAATAAGAAACAAGTCCAACCAAACAGACAATTGACGTCATCAAAAATATATTCAAACAGATCAATCAACAAGTTGTTAAGTGTACAGTTACATACAAGTGAGAGCGAAAGAATTTTTATTAAGTGGATGTAACGTATATGCAGATATCAACAGTTTGTGAGCACTCTAATTTATACAGCAGTAAAATTTTGCGATATTTCAGTAGGAAATTTGAAGATACATCAAATTTCTTTAGAAATAAATTGTTCCACATACAATACAAATATTCAAATATGTGGACTCAAGTATTTGCCTACGATAAAATTACATTTAATTTAACAAGAATGCATGTAAATTTGAATAATAAAATTACAAGTATATATTGCAGTTATATTTATAATGTTTTAAAGTAATGAACCTTATTTTACAGTAACATAATTGGTTATTTCTTTCGTTTATTCTAAATTCTACAGCATTTCTCAAATCCTAAATTAAAACAATCGTTTTCAATGTGAAAAGATAAAAATTGACAATGGATACTAAGAAGCATGTTTGTCTAAATATTTAGGACATTCAATTTATATAGGGCTAAAAAAAGGTAAACATTATGGAGGTATATTTAATTATTCATCCACTGCATTCTGTCAATGCTTGTTATTTAGCTTTAAATGTGCTAATGAACTTTCAAATATCCTAGTCGCTACGATAATTTTAATCACATATTTTTTACTTAACATGATATCCATAAAATAATCTGCGACTGTGAATAGTTTATAAATAAATTCAAAATGAGAAATAAAACACTCTTTTCAAAGAGATATACCTTTTTTTAGACTTGATTAAATAAGAGAAGAATCTTTGAACTGGTCTTTAGTAGACATGAGGTATCATGGATACGAAACAAGTCCAACCAACTAGAAAATTGACTTTTAATAGTATATAATGCACGTGTAAGTAAAATTTAACTATTCTCCCATTATAAACGTCTAAAAAGGAAATCTTAAGATGGGTTTGAAGACTATTTATCTTCCGAAAACCCTGTTATTTCGAAAAAGTTATTGATCTCTTAAATGTTATTTCTGCTACAAAAAGAGTAACATATGTCTGGAGTATCGTATACGCGTAAGAGCATGGTATACCAGAAGACTAAAAAGGAGTTTTCTGGAAATAATATATATGATAAAAATGAAGGGGGCACTATCGAAATTCGATAAAAGGCGATTTCGATCTGTTCCAGATGAAAGGGGGAGTTGACCGTTGGTTTTGGAATTGGAGTAGAGAGAGAGAGAGCAACTGAGCAAACAGATATGTTTTAAAGGATAGATTTCAAAATTGATTAGCGAAAAATGACAGGGATTTCTTCACGAAGTTCAATAACATAGACAGATCGGTTTGCTTCGCATTCCTCTTTGTATTTTCTTATGATTCAGATAATGTTTTCTTAACAAGATGAATTTTGGGTGCAAAGTAGTACAAACTGAATTTTATTAGGAGGTATCGTTGATAATTATATATATATATATATATATATATATATATATATATATATATATATATGACACGGTCCGAGTGATTAAGACATGGAAGACATTCTATTTCGTACATAAAAATTTCTTTCTAATAATCCTTCTGTCCATGGCTATTTCATTTAGATATCCTTTGTTCACAGTTTTCGACGACTAGCGTGGAGGATGTTACCAGCCCAATTTCCCGCCTAGAACTGTGTTTTTGGAGTCGCTACATAAGCAAATTTCTATTGTCTACTTCAGTGTCAGCTTCTTTATTCTGTATAATTCCGCTTGAGGGTGTGTCTTTCTCCTATTACGTGTTATCGTTAATGAATTCCAATTTTTTAAATTATAATTCGTTTAATTATTGACACCCATTTTTAAACCTGACATATATATTATGGTCAATATAATATTGTATCCATAATATTGCATTTAAAATTACATGCATAAATAATTTTGTGACATTGATATTTTATAAAGGAATTCCATGCTAGAAATGAACATCCCTTGGTGTAAACAGACTGTCATTTTTCAGACATGTGAATATCTGATTGATTTACTAATTCACTATAACACGTTTTATTAGACGTCTCAAATGCAGCATGAAATTCAACAATCCTCACTGTTTTTCCTTCATATATGATTACGGCTATGAAACCTCACGCAATCAGTTATTTATTACTCTCAGGAATTTTGAAGATTGTAGAATTTTTGTTTATTTCGAATGAATTTTTCTTTTATGCGAATTTCGCGTGTATCTAGTATCAATTATCATAATTTGCACAGTAATCATCAATGTACGATTTTTCTAGATTCGCACATAAATTTACTTTTTAGTCAGATGTAAAATAATTACAAATAAATAATTACAAATAGCTACCATCTCTTACAAAACTTCACTTTACAGTACTGTGTTTACACGAGATGCCAAACAAATCTTTTTTGCTTTTCTGTTTTTTTCATAAGTGAAATTCTATGACGTCTTAATTGATGTTAAAGTAACAGCTAATTACTAATGAGGGTAGACTGAAATACTTAAAGGTTGCTTAATATTCGTATTTAGTTTAATATATAGAAACCCCAATAACCTTAATATCTAAGCTTAAAGATAATCTTAAGATATTCATCAGCTTATATTAAGCAGAAATAACTTCCGTTAATGTGTTAACAGACAATTTCTTATTTTGAACGCAGATTAGTCTGCATTCCTATTTAAAGTACATTTTCTATTGCTTTTAAATTCTTTCAACATACGTTCTCTTATATTGAATTAAATTTATTGGTTCATATTAATTCTGACAAATACATATTTTAACTATTTAATCACATAAAATGACGAATTCTTTTAATTGAACATTTTAAGAGAATGAATTCACAGATGGAGCTTTTAATTAAATATATCCATTCAGTTGAATTGAAGAAACTACTTCTAGACTTTAACAAATTAATTTAAAATGGCTACTTGAGCACAAATGACTAATTTCTTCTCCATTTTTTACCTTAAACTCTTAAGTTTACAGATTCCTCTGTTGGCAAAGACGTCAAACACATAGTCGAAGAAATGCAGGTTCGAGGCTCTGGTTGAAAAATAACCTTTGGTGTTCACTAATGTTGGCTAGAATATGTAGAATATTTTTATGGTTGTAAAGTCTTTCAAGTTCAAATGATATCTCTAGGGGTCCCACTCAAAATGTGGAGGTCTTCAGATTGGCAACTATTCCAAATTCCAAGGATTCACTTTGCGGAAGCACTATTGTTCGCGTCTGTAGTGTTGTCCGCATCTGTGTGTGTTCCTTAAACTTTACATTATCCTTTTACAATATCAACTTTGCAGTTGTAGAACAGAGTAGAACCTCGATTAACCGAAACTCTTCGTTAACCGAAGTCTGTTTCTTCTTTACTTTAAAAAAGTTTTCCTACATTCCTTCTGTATGCAATTCGTCCTTTCCAAACTATGAGTGCAGGTGAATATTTTGGGATTCCCTTTCTTAGAATTTCTTCTCCAAAGCATAATTCTCGGTATGAATATACTGTAATGGTAGAATATCAAAGCTCAGTTAGAGTTCGGAAGTCAAATATGCAAGCAATCCTGGAGAGAATTATATTAAAAAGAAAAACACAATGCACAGGGTATCGTTTCAATCTCAGCAAGAGATATATCCCAAGACGGGATTTCGCTAAATAAAACTCTCCCATGGAGAGACTGGTCGAGGCGAACTCCGAGTTAGTCGACGTTGGCCACTCTTTAAGGAAAAGATCCCAAGGTGGGAATACAGCAAAAAAGCTCTCTGATAGAGAGACTGGTCAAGGCGACCCTGAATTAGTTAATTACTAGCTAACTAACTTCTTCTCTAAAAGAAATCTTCTCTTGTCTCTTTATAGGGGAGGGGCCTCTAAGAGAGGGACCTCATCTACAATTTCATTATTGAATCCTCTAGCGATGACCTCAACTTCAACCCACTGGATTGGTTTGCGTTAAACAATCCCCGGCCGCAATCCCAGAGGTCCCTGGAATTCTTAGCGGCTACATCCAAGTCGCGGCAAATCCTTTGTCTTTCCGATGGTCATATTTATCGCTGTCAGTGAAGGTGCCGGGTTGTTTGGTATATTGTTCCTCTACTAACAGTGTAGACATCGTGGTGCCGGAGAAAACAATCTCTTTGTATCAATACAAGCGAAGTCCACCTCTCAAAGCAAAGTTCTTTGATTTCGACACACCGCTAAATCATACCGTTACAGTACTTTTCCCCACATTCAAACATTCTTATTCTAAACAAAAACACACCCCATTTCGAAATTTGGAAGGTCATACTGCCGAATCCCAGAACAATCGAATTTATTGCACCAATGAAGATATTACATATTAAATTAAATTATTATTGATGAATTCTCGATTATCCAAAAATTTCGATTACCCGAAGTAGGTTCGGTCCCAATTACTTCAGATAATCAAGGTTTTACTGTACTAGTATAGTTCATATTTGTATGGTATTAGATTGTCTACCGTGCCTTCTGCATTGGCAAAAAAATCTTAAACATATATTAGGAAGTGAATAAGAAAAACTAATTTTTGTCAAAATGATCAAACAGTCAACCAGTTATTAAAAATAAACATAAGTCCATAGACTTTAATATATGCATCTAAGAATAATAAACTTTTAACTCACTGTATCTCATTAAGTTTTCAAAAATATTTCCTCTGGTGTTCGAATACACTATGTAATACAGTCGAATTTTGGTACAAAAAATATAAAAAATATAATTTATTTGCAAGGGCTTCTTTAAACAATAAAAACTGCATTCATTTAGAATGAAAAATGTATTACATAAAGATTGTTTCAGAAAAAAATGTACTTCAGAACGTATTCATTTTTAATTAATACGAATGTTTTTTCTGTGAAAACCATATGTAAAAATTATAATGTTACGTTGGTCTAGCGTTTGAGAAAGAAATTAAAACTCATTAAGAAACACATGGAAAATAGGTCTTGATTAAATTATTTTATACAATAAATAAATGCCTAATGAATACATATGGAATCAACTTATCATTTGTAGATCAAAATCAGCTTTATAGTCGGCGTCGGCACTAAAAAAATGGCGAAGCTTTTTCTGCAAAGGGTTCTCCAACAAACCATGGACGCCAGCCGTTCACCTTCTCTTCTTTAGGTAACAAAGTTGTCCACTCCAAATTTCCCGACTCTCTCGCAGAGAAAAAGTACAGGGGTCCACTCCAGAACGACGGGGGGTCAAAATTCCCCAAACGAATGGACACCTCTATTGGCTGGGAGAAGTCCGAAGTTTCTCTTCTGTTCAAACCGTTCCTGCCCCGGCATGTTTCTTACGAAGACCCACGGGGAGCTGAATCAAATGTAACTTATTGTTACACCATATTAAACTGATCAAACAATAAATGAAACATTTCTTCAATTTTGGTTTGGTTTAGAGCAATAAGGTCTACTTTATGCAACACGAGGGATAATGAGAACGATACCTACTTCTCAAAGCCGATTCTGAACGGCTGAGAACATCAATGCCATTGTACAATTCGAACCCACGAACTCCGGGTACTAAAGATATTTTATATGGTCTTCATATAAAATCAACGGAGTTCAAAAATGACTATGTATAGTGCTACTTTTTAGTTCTGTATCACATACAGGTAAGCTAAAGTAATTAACCACTTCCTCTTGAAGAAAACTTTTGACACATTAATGCCAGTGTGACTGTTACACTCTTGAAAATTAAATCCTTTTGAAAAAACTACGCATAAATGATTAAATAGCAATTTAGTAATCTTACTTTAAGCACTTTTATAAAAATTAATTTATAAACTTTACTGTTGCTATCCTACAAATGCTTTCTATTTAAAAGGACTTTCATTTCAGCACACGAATTTGTGTGTAATACAAACTGCAAAAGGGTAATAACCTTTCATAATATGACAGACTATTTTTAATCGATACCCGACTACAAAATATCTGGAAAACTTCCTTTTTTCAGTATAAAAACAGTTCGATATATCAGAATTACTATTCTTTTAACATACATATTTAGCATATCCAAATCTCATAGTGCTTAACGTTCTTATAAAATTTACAGAAACTTTATAACTTAATATTTAATGCTAACTTCAAATCATCAGTATTGTTCCTAGCACTTTATCGTGTGTTTTTTCTTTTAACAGTGAAAGTTTTCTCCTCCCAGTACACATTTCGTCCAATTTAACTTCAATTTCCGTTCGACCGACCCCTGAAATTCATTCAGCCGATAACACACCGAAATTCAAGAGCTCAAATCCAACCCCCGTCATATTATATATCATCGGATATCGATATCACGCTCCTTACCTGGCCCAGTGGGAGATTCCTTTTTGAAAAAAATATATATCTGTTCTGGATGAAAACGTATTTTTCAGATAAGAGGTCCTGTTCTTATGCAGATTACTACCTTCAGCATAATCTCCAGTCCAGGACATCCTAGTCTGTATCGGTTATGGATTTGTAATCTAGACTTGATATTTGAAGTTGTTTCGTGAAAAATAGTTTATTTCTTAACCTAAAAAGATGCAGGGGGTGTGCTAAATATTTCATGAAATGTTCTGTTTAAGTAAAGAAAACCTTTCCGGAATGCGTTATTCTAAGTAAAAAATATTCTGAACATTCAAAATTGAAAACTTATAGGCTACTCATTTAAAATAAGAACTGTATTAACACATGGTGTGTGGGTACATTTCACTGCGGAATTGTACCGGGAGAGGGCGTTTTGCGAGTAAATTTAGTTATTCAGTTAAATCTCAATAGATCGAAAATTATTTAATATTTTAACCAACTTTTTGTATTTTATATTGAAATATGTAAAAAATATATAAATAGACAACAAATATATATATATAATGTAAATATACATATATATATATATATATATATATATATATATATATATATATATATATATATATATCATTTTCGCAGGGATAAATAAAAAGTTAGTTTAAATTTATTTTTTAAATCAGCCTTCCCGTTCTCTGGTTCCGCATAGACTGATGTAAAAGCTAGTTTTTATTTATCTAAATTTTTCCAGAATCTATGTAGTAGACAAGAATATTAGGCTTCGTTTTCTGTATATACCGTTATTTTTGTACCCACAAACAAACCATGTTGTTACACTAACCCGTACTAGTACGTGTCCCGCGCTTGAGTATCAATCGTCATAAAACGTACTAGTACGTATCCTGCATACAATGTGTTAAGGGTAATTCCTGGGTTTCAAAAGTAAAGCTAAATGATATCTGAATTTTAATAAGGTGATTTATTGTTTACCAAATATCAATATATTAATATGTTTTAATGTATATCTTATTATAGAGTTGAAAATATAAGTGTGTTCTGTATAAAATAATACAAAAACACAAATATCATTGTGTGCTTTGGTTATCTGGAAAACAAAAATTCAATTTCTTAATCTGTATACATAAATTTAAATTTTAACATGTTGCTTTTAAAAGGAAAATCGCATAACATATTATTGCTGTTCTTTGGTAGAAAAAATTTGTAGACGAGATAGAAAAGAAAAACGGGTGAGAGAAGATAACTTTCTGAATATCTTCAAATTCATTTATATATTTTTTATTTGATGCGGAAGACGGTTTTAAAAAACTTTCTTTTTAACTTTCAGAAACAGAGTTTTCAGAAAATTCCTTTCAAATTTTCTAGAAAAATTTTTTTTTTAATTTTCTGAACAGACTACCACAAATTTTCAGAAAATTCGAAAATTTTTGGATTATAATCACGCCTGATTTCCGGATTTAAATATATAAATTTGACTATGCTGAATTATTTCTACTCGAAAATTTAAAATATCTGTATTCTATTACATCATTTAATCTATTAAAACAATTATAACCTAACAATTATTACCTTTATATTTACTAAACAACGGTAAAAGAATTTTCAAATAATTGATGTTCATGGGTAATAGTGGATTTCTTATTACACACAATTTAGACGAATCTAGTTGTTTTTGGTTTGGTTTGGAGCACTACGTTCCTTCTTTGTTACACGTGGTCTAATAACATTGGGTCTTGTTTGGTTTAGTTTGGTGTGCTATGGTCTACTCTTTAGCAACACGAGCGCTAATGAGACCGGGACCTACAGCTTAAAAACGATTCTGAACTGCTAAAATCCTCTATGTCACCAGAAGGAATCACACTCGCAGACACTAGTAATGAAAAGCAGAACCCTACCATTTAGCCATCTCCCTGATAAACGAATTTAATGAATAATAAAACTTTATTCCAGTGTCGCATTCTACAATGTCGGTTTCAGATGTGAGATTCCATAAACTGGATTTCGAGATCTAATGTAACTTTGCAGTAGCCATAAAGTCTGGAACGTTTAAAAGGTCATGTCATCTCTGTTTACATTTTCAGTGGTCAGGGAGTGACCCCGTGATCATAAACTCCATATCAGCAGGATTCCATTAAACTACAAGAGTCATAAAAACCCAGGTCCACTCCTACAGAAGTTTCCAAAATTTGACGTTAAAATGACATTTATAACATCGTAAAACTTATCCATCTGGAAGAATTAGAACTCAATCCCTGAGAACTTTGGTGTCGCTATTACTTGAGAACTTGTCCTGAAGTTTGTATAATATATAAATATATATAAGTGTCAGAACTAGAGTGACGCTAGCAGATTAACAGACTAGTTGCTCGCTAGAAAGCATTTGCATTTGGCCGTATGCTTGTTGTCCAATGATATTATTTTGCATAGCTTTTTATACGTAACAAATCTGCTGTGAGTTAAAACAAATTCACATTTTTTTGTCTCTTACTGTATTATGAAGTGGGATGGCAATTAAATATTTAGATTATAATCTACCGATTCAACATTCCATCTGGTATCTTTTTTCATTCCTTACGCAAATAATATATGTTATTTTAAATGTTTTATTACGTGTTTCTATGTTTAACTGTGAGTATATCTAATAAATAATGACTATAAATTTTCCAAGCTTTCTTTGAAGATGTGTGTATATATGAATTAGTCCAGTGTTAAGGCAAATGGAATAATTAGTCTTTAGTAAAAACACTTTATTTCATTTGGGATTTCCGTTTTAGGCATGGCTTGCGCCATTTTCATTTATTCGTGCCGAAAACTAAACGTGAAAAGGTGTTGACAGCTCAATGTCCACGCGCTAACTGAACTTCTCGCTTAATTAGTCATCAACTTCCTGTGAAATATCTCTACGCCTGACCGCATTACACCAAAAGGTTACACAAGCGTGGGTCTTTTTCATTTATTTTATTTTTACAAAAGATTTCCCTTTTCAAAATCGTTTATAACACACGTATTTTCCAACTACCCCATTTTAGACCTGACATATATATATATATATATATATATATATATATAATACATAGATACATATATATATACACGGAGGATTTATTCAAGTGACAGAGGTTCACAAAGTGAAAACTCAATAACGCGTTCGTCCAACTCTAGTCTTAATGCAAGCCGTTATTCGCATTGATTGACAGAGATGACATATGTCCTCTTGAGGGATATTGTGCAAATTCTGTCCAAATGGCCCGTTAGATCGAGTTGGTTGGAGTGTCCTGACCATAATATTCCAAACTTGTTCAATAGGAGATTGATCCGGCAAACTTGACGCCCAATGTAACATTCGCCAAGCACTAAGACAAACAGTAGAAACACGTGCATTGAGGGGCTGGACATTAATTTTCTGAAACGTAAGCCCATGATGGCGTGACGTAAGGCAACACAACGGAAAGCAGAACTTCTTGGACGTACCACTCTAAGGGTGCAATGGATGACAACCACACGGGTCTTACTACGATATGAAATGTACTCCAGACCATCACTCCTGATTGTTAGGCCGTATAATCCCATCGTTGACCGGGGCGTCTCCAGACACGTCTTTGTTGGTCATTGGGGCTCAGTTCAAAGCGGGAGTCATCACAGAAGATTATTTTACTCCAGCCAGTGACGTCACAGTTCAAATGAGCCCGACACCACTGCAAACGGGCTTGTCGTTGTACAAAGATCAACGGTAGTCAACAAGGGTAGTAATGATGCAACTGCTTGTACGAGTGTTGCACTGATGATTTTTCGGTCCTCATGTTCTGTCTTTTTTCTAGGCTGACCGCTTCCTTCTTGACGCTGTATTCCGCCATGGTTCACCCATTGCAGCCAATATCGTCTAATAGTGGCATCGATATTGGCGAAATGTCGAGCTATTCACAGATTAGACCAACCGGCTTCTTTGAGCCCAACTACACATCTTCTCTCAAATGTTGACATATGCTTCTATTGTTCACACACTTGTATGCGAGGAGTAGTTATGTCTACCAGAGTACACTGAATAAAATTAGCAATGAATTTATAACCTCGAATCAAAATTTCTCCTCTTAAACATTCTGACAGTTGCTCAGGTTCAATGCGATGCAGCGACACACGTTCATTCATTGGCCGCCACACTTTTAATTTTTTCTTTTTCTGTTGAAACCTGTATGTATATCAATTAGAGTTCAATTTGCATTACATCTTCTCGGTGCGTCGTGGTGAGCCTTTTTTTTTTTTGGAAGGGTGGGTCTAAGGGTGTATGTATGTATGTGTGGTGACGACAAACATGCACTCCGATTAACTTTAATCCTAACTTAACTTTAATCGTAATTTCAAGTTTTTTTTATGCAAACTGTTCTCGTTAATATATTCATTTATCTTTTGTAGAATAATTGTGGCAACGGCGACAGAAGAATTCATTTCATTCTCTTGTAGACTAATGCGTTGTGTATATAACGAGATGTGCTAAAGTTTGATCTGTTTTTTTTTTCCCGTAATAAAGTGTTTGTTCGTTTTAAGCTCTAAATTTTTATTACCTGCTGCACAATTTCGTGGGAGTATCAGACCAACACCTCCCCACATGTATGTAGTATGTATGTATGTATGTATGTATATATATGTATATATATGTATGTATATATGTAATATGTATGTATTTATATTATAATATATATATATATATATATATATATATATATATATATATATATATATATATATATATATATATATATATATATATATATATATATATATAGGCCACTTCGCATCAAGCTTGCATACGTGTGTGTACGAGAGTTGTTCTAATTATTACGAAGTTGTTAGATCTCTGAACCCTTTGGCTGTCCTTTATATTGTAAATTATATACACAGCTAAAGCTTATATGTCACATTTTATACACACTGAAATACATTTTAAGCGGAATGTTATTTTTTGTATCGTCTAGTATTTTTTAAATTTTTCATTTAGACGTACGAAATACCAAAGCGTACGAAATACAAGATATAATAAATAATTATCTTATTTGGGGAATGCGATAGGTGTAAAAAATGCACCATTTACGTACATTGCGGAATGTCTGTAAACCGAAACTACATTCAAACTAAGAGTGTTAATGCAAAGTCAATTTTTTATCACAACGAATGCACAAAATAAAATCTCAAACACAAAATAAAACCTTAAGCTTCCAAACTTATTATATAACTTTGCAGACAATGAAATCTTTTACGTGGGTGCTGATTGTTATCTTACGTGAGTCTAGCAAATGAGCAGACAGAGAGTCCTTGAGGCCATTTCTCGACTGAAGTCTAGAACGTGCCTGCATGTCCAAATATTTTTCAAGAGTCAATCTTTTCTGTTGCGCGTACTACGTATTTATTTCGACCTGACGTCATTTCTTGAGTTTCTCCTCAGAAAAGAAGGAATTTGTGATATTAAATAAATGTAGAATGTCGGTTATATATAAACAAATATATATGTGTTTGTGCGTATTAACTGTAAAGGTTGCTCTTCTCCAAACACATATTAAAAGTATATATCCAATATTTAAGTTGTTAGAGCTTGCTTAAAACGTAATTTTGCAAAAGTCATGTCGTAGAATGGAATGACTAAAAGAAAACACAAGGCGAAATTTTTAACAGAATTCTTAATAATCCTCAACTCCTTGGAGAATCAACGGACTTGTCTGACATACGACAATCGTATATCTTGATTTGGGAGAAAACCGTCTTAAGGTTGAAGGAATAACATGGTTAATTTCTCATTATGGATAAAGAAGTTCTTGGCTCTTTTGCGACTGTCCAAACAATCATGGTGACAAAAATACATAAAAAGGAACAACCTAATAATTGGGTTCCCCTTGGCAAATTTGGCGAAAATATTGGAGATATTTACTAAAACACAAAGGTAATCCATCCAAGCATTGCATTTCTTGCTTTTTCTGGCGACTTTAATTAATGTACAGGGAGAGTTGGATGCAAATATAATATAAATTATAATATATATATAGATTGTTTGACACGATGAGAGCAGGAGAAAATGTTAGGCGACCATACTTAAAAGATTATTGCCAAGTTGGCGGGGAAACCCAATTCTTAAGTCAAGCCCATAAAACGAAATAAATTGTACGTAATATCTAAAGATTTACGTAATATCTAAGTTCAGTGATAAAACTAATGAAAATAATGCAGACAATATTTAAATAATTTAAAATAAGAAATGTTTAAGTGAGATCGTTAAAGGAATGACGTCATACCAGAAAAAATGTTATCTTTACCTATTTATGTGATGAATTGATAAATTTAATCTCCTGCTCTTAACCGGAGAAAATAGGGCTTGAAATAATGTCTCGAAAAGGGAGGAAGCGGTGGATGTAGAACGTTTTATAGACGACAGTATTTTTCGCTGCGATATGAAGCATATTTATACCAATTTGATTTAGAATCGGATCGATAGTTTAGTGGAAGATAATCTTTACTCGCTTTGAATTTTGGTAACTGTATCTCATCAAAAATCCAATATGGTTACCTCTATCCATTCCAGGTCCAACCGTTTCATAAATTCGAGAAGAGACGGACAGATAACTTAGGCTATTATTATATAGGGATTCTGAAAATGCCCCCACGAATGCCTTACACCCAGTATAAGCTTCTCATTAGTAATCGAATAATTGATGTCTAACCCGAGAATTACTCAATCTGCCGATTTCTAAGTCTGGGTATCTCATGGGGCTCTAAAGCCTAAGCCTAAATTCAGAAGATACAAGGTGTTGATCTATATAAATGATATGTAGAACTTACGTTTATAAAAAAATCCTAAAGAATTTATAAGTTTTCAGTAGTAAATGAAGGAAAGAAAAATATTGGAAAAACTAATTTAATGTGAAATTTATAGTATAGTTCATAGTGCAAATTCGCAATTTGAAATGTTCCAAGCCAATGCAAAATCCATTAAATAATGCTATTTAAAGACAAAACTATTAACTTTTTTAAACATTTAGGCAATAATTTATTCATTTTAATTTTTTTTATTGGACAAATTATGCTTACTAATGTGAAACACTTTATTTAAAACTTGCTTTTGTCAATTTATAATTTATCACTAATAGTATTTCTTGTATTTTAAAAATAACGAAATTCCTCTATAAACTTAAGTCCACAATGGGATATACAGTCCAAATAAACTCGAAAGGCTGTATAGTACATTGCATTGTTATTTCAAAGTCATTGATAACCCAAAGTTGCTTTATATTGCTTTTGAGTATAGTATAATACCACTCATCAATATTACAATGTTCAAAATTAAAACAAACGACAAGAAAATAAGCAAAAAAATATATATAAAAAATTAAAAAGTAAAAGAAGCACTCCACGTACTACGCCTCAAAAAAAATTGCCAATGTCCAAGAGAACACTGCATTCTTTTCCTTCCTTCTTTCTCTCAGGCAACCCTATACTTTTCATTATCCTGTGCTGATGTGTTCGTTGTTCCATTGTCCTTTTTAAAATGCGTCCTTTCCCGGCTCTGCCCAGATGGACCGGGACACCAAGGATGGTCCTGAATCGCCTCCTGGAGACCAATCACAATTCTAGAAAAATTGGTGAAGTTTAAGTGCAATTATTTTCACTGTCCACACCACACGCTTCCTGGAGTCACGAAAAAAACTTGGGCATTTAACCCACAACGGTGAGTGAGGCGAGCAAATCAGTTTCGCAAACCTTATGTCAAACATAGCTGCACTCTCACAAAAAGTATTAAAGCGCATTAGAAGAGAAATAACAAACGCATACTAGTTAAAATATAAGCTGAAGCCTATAATATGATGGCATATGATTGTTATGAAATTACAGTAACGATAAAGATTACTTTGTAGTTACCACACAATTTGAATCGAATATAAATGCACAGAATGTATTTTCTATATCCATCCCCCTTTTTACGTTACTATCATTAATTAATTAAAGAGAAATCACAATATTTATCTCTTCAAAAATAAATCATTTCTCTCATTTTCTATTCAATTATTACACTTTACAAGCATGACATCTGCTTAAACATGAGAAGGAATATTTCCACTATACTTCTGATACTTTAATATTTATGGTGAATACATGCGATTAACATTCTTTCTAATGTCTAAAAGATTTTCGTTTAAATATTGCTTTGTTACATGCAAAAGGATTGGCCACGGATCATTTTGGTTACATTACAAAGATGAATAGTTTATACCGATATTTTAAAGATTTCTATATAATGTATTACTAAAATTATAACATTTCAAGAACATTTATTAAAAAAAACCCTTTTTTTTTCAAATCCACTGTCATCTATAGAATGTCCTGCACTGAATTTCCTAACTATAAATTCATCTTGAACCTTCAGACTAATTATTAATTCCCGGTATCTCATTGCATCGATTCTCATATAAATTTTTTTAAAGTTTTTTATAAAACAAATATTGGCCAAAGAAATTTATTAAACTTGAATGTTGGATTTCTAAACCACAGAATAAAAAAAAAGGGTGAAAAGTCAGAGATTAATTTTCTAATAGAAAATGATTAATCTACGGTATTGGGATGAACCCTAATAAAGTATAAACCTAGGTTTAAAAAAAAACCACGAAAATAATTATTTTGCTAGCTTTCTGTTAATTTCGTCGACCAAGTTAAAAAAAATACATCTTTATATATAAAATACTTCTGTCAGTGTGTTTGCAATATATCTCCTCCTAAACGTCTGGACTCATTTTGATAAAATTTTGTGTATGTAATTAAGTTGATTCAAGAATGGTCTAGATTCACAGTTTGATCCGATAGTAAATGTTTTTTTTTATTAAAAACCCGCATTGCACGCATATTGAGATTATATAATGCAGCTTGAAACCCTTCACTACCGAAGTATCTGTGGTACAGTGGTCAGCGCAACGGGCTTCAGTACGAGAAGTTCCAGGACCGAAACCCCGTACAGGCGATGGGGGAATTTTAATTAAATTACGATTTTGATGACTGTAAGCATGGTGGAATCAAGTATTTTTAAAATGATTTTTTCCTTACTTTTCCATTAAAACGGTTCAATTTATAATTTATATAAAAATATTTTACAATTTTTTTATTTACAGCTTGAAAACAGGACAACGTCTGTCGAGTCATCTAGAATATACATAAAAAATAAATACAATTTATGCCATTATTAGTCCGCTATTTCAAGAGACTGTTAATTTGTGTAATTAGCTTTCCCTTCTTGTCTTACTCCAATCCATAATTTTCATTTATATGTTTAATTTACATATCAGATTCTAAAGTAGAGTTCAACTTCATTTAATGTGAATGCCTATAATACCTCTTTTAAATTACTTTTCTACTTGATTGAGTTCTATTATATTCCTATAAGTTATTAAACCCCAAAGACATTAAAATGTAATTTAATTCTCTTATTTATTCGGCAAATGAACGCATCATTCGCAATAATCATCATCATATCGGGCGTTATGAAATTAATGCACATGCTAAGAATGTCAACAGTCGATTAGTAGCTCACCATTTGAGCGGAATTAATAGAAATTTTGGTTAGCGAATTCTCGCACAGTTATCTCATTAAACCATAATAACACGAAAGTCAATGCTACTCAGGTGCAGAAATGTTCACGATTTGAATTCATCTTACAAATCCAATGACTTATTTAATACGATCACGATATAATTAATTTCCGTGTTAAGTATATTAAAATTTCAGAGCACCAGTTGCTGTTACAGAAGGGATATGGATTACAAAGATTTTACCACGTTGAAAGAAATAGCTCATGATTTAAAGCAGACCTTTTAGTTTTTTATAGTAGTAATGGAATGTATATGGATTTGATGACAAAAATTATCTCAAGCAATTAAATTCTAAATTTTTCTTTAATAATGATATGAACTGTTATTTTAAGCATAGAGATAAGGTAATAAATTCGAAATTATTTAATTAATCATAAACTTAGGGGGGGGTATGGGTTCCACACAACTGGTACCCATACAAGTAGGGCGTGAAATTTCCAAGTCAGCAATGTTAGTTTAGAAAACCTAAAGTGTGGGATCAAGCCTCTCTGAACACTATCGAAGTACAATGTATTATCAAACTCTTGTATATGCGTATTCGAAAATGGCGAGAAGCCATATTTAATAGTGATTTTATATGCTGTATGAGTACAATACCTTGGAATGAATAAAAAAGATGTGTTTACAGTTTTAATATGGATTAAATAGTTGTGTGCCATTCACAAGTGGCGTGAGTGTGTATGTGTTTATATATACAAACACACACAAATGATTATGAGAAATGAATAGATTTTAAGAAATCCTTATATTTATGTAATCTAACACGTTCAGAATAAAAAAAAAATATGTGCCGTTTAATCATACGATGCTCCATATATAAAATAAAAGAACTTCGTGATGAGGGTTTTATTTAGTACATGTAAACAAAGTACTGTTAAATGAAGTGATGATATATAATTTTAAGTACCATAGGATGTTTATAAAAAAAGAAAAACATTTCGTGATAAAAAATTTAGTTTACGTAAAAACTACTGTAATGGAAACCTTTATAATACATACAGCTTTTCGTTCTAATTTCTGTAGATGTCCTATCCGAAAAGCAAATTTAAGTGAGAAACACTGAACTATTATTTTTATCTTATTTTTTCTTTCATATTTCATTTTGTTAAAAATAAATATTAGATTCACTTCAAAAAGAATATATTTTATATACACGCATAATAGTATCACGGTATTTCTAAAATTTATATTCCTCTTGAATATAATATTTCTGTCGATTCTTGATTGATATTATTGATTCTTATTTGTCGATTAGTTTTGGTTTATTGAATTATCATATTAGATACACTAAAAAGTAAGAAAATTGGATTTTACTCTCCCATAATCATAGAAGCAGTTAAATAACTCTGTGTGTACATACATATATGTATATAGGAATCTCCCATATAATGAAGTGGGAACCCGTCTACCTGATGCTCTGGTACGTAACTAAACGGTGTTTATTCTGGCCATGACTGTTACCACCCGTTGTGTACTCCGTCTCACGACACTATACATATTTCTTTGTCCTTTATATAATCACTTAATTTTTGACGAATATGAACTAAACTGTATACATACGTATTAAGCGATATAGTCAGTACCCATTCATTTCAAAATGTTCCCCAAACATTACTTTATCCTATTCCATGGGTCCATTCCACGACTGCGCGATTGTATACCCGACACAAGAAAAGAAAAATATTCCTTAATGGGAACGCCATCCAACAATAATTAAATTTCCGGAAATAGAATTTTCTTAATTCGTACCTGTCCAGGTAGTCACGGAATTATGTCGCTCTACAAAAGGGATTACGTTGACAACGAATTAGAGTCTGTTCTTTTAACAACCGTTTTCAGCACTAAATAAATAGAAAATCCAGTAACATGGAGCGATGCAAAGAGATTACGCATAAGTCCCGGAAAAGCATAAAAATATTTCCGCGTAAAAGCATCTCGCATAGTTGTTTATTCAATTTGCCTTACAGGGTACACTTTTAGATCTTGATCATTAAGTTGGATATATATTTTTAGGAACTGTAATAGTAAACATATTGTATGCGAGACACGTACTAGTACGTTTTCGGACGATTGATACTTGAGCGCGGGCACGTACTAGTACATTTTTTGACGATTGATACTTGAGCGAGGGTTACATACTAGTACGGGTTAGTGTGACAACATGTTTTGTTTGTGGGTACAAAAATAACGGTATATACAGGAAAACAAAGCCGAATGTTCTTGTCTACTACATAGATTCTGAGAAAATTTAGACAAATAATTTAACATATTTTAGAAAAAAAAGTTACTACTGGAAAGAAAAAAACCGCAGAGACAATGTCGTGTGCGTGCTGTGAAAAAAGTGAGGAGTGAAATATCTTACATATGCAAGTTTTGCCTTGTACCTCTTCATAGAGGAAAATGCTTTGAACGTTACCACACTGTAAAACATTATTAGTTTTATGATTGCTCTTTTCATTTTTTTATAATGTAAAAATGTATTTACATAACATAATTCGAAAAAATTGAAACTTTATACTACTATTTCTATTTCATTTTTCATACTTACGATACTATTGTAAATTTATCCATTAAAAATATATTTTTTGTTTACAAAAATCTTATGGTTGTTATTTATATTGTTCTATTTATATATATATATATATATATATATATATATATATATATATATATATATTTCATTATAAAATACGAAAAGTTGTTTAAAAGATCAAATAATTTTCTATCTATTGAGATTTAACTGAATAGCTAAATTTATGCGCAACACGCGAGTTCCTGGTACAATTCCGCTGCGAAATGTACCCGCCCACAATGCATTAAACAATGCAAACAGATCAAAACGTGCTAAGTAATATAATTTTACTTGTTTATTTAAATTGAACTAGCATTTTTAACAAATTTTATCACACAATATCAGTAGTTTTAAAGAACAAGTTATAAAAGATAGTTTTTATTATTTTGTGTTGATTTGCTTTCTGACACCAGTATTGTTATTTTTATGTCTTTGCTAGAATACCGAAAACTAGAAATCTATGCTTTTGAGGAATTAATTGTAAGAATACAATGTTGGTTTGATGAAGTGAAATTTCGATTAGCACTTTTCACTATAGGTACTAAAATGAAATTAAAACACACTTTCAGAGATAAATTTATACTTTGTAAGAATATAAACATGATCAATATTTTGAACAAATATTTCTGTACCCGTTGGCTATTTCTGCAACCAATATACAAATAACGCAAAACAGTGAAGCGTTTTTAATGTACGCACTTATAAATTATATGCAAAATATTTTTAAATTACCCTTAAATGTACCAAAAATAATCCACAGAAAAATAGCCTCTTTCAAATTTATTTTATAAAATTTTAACATTTTGAAGGAATTATTTCAAAAAATAAATGAAAACAGTTATTTTACTTATTTAACACATTAATTCTCAATTTGTTTTCTGCAGAACATTTATTGGTAAATCTTAGAATTATATTATTTCGGGATTATGCAATGTAAAATAAATTCTTAATTTAAATAACTCAATATTACAGCTTGTCCTCGTGGATGACATACCACCATTTTAATCACATAGGATATATTTATAAAAACAGTAATAATTTCTAATAAAATATTTATATTATGTCACAAGTAAACAAAGTACTGTAATTTGTAGCTTTATAAAAGATAAAAGTAATTACAAAATTTTATATTTTATTTATTTATATTATATTTTAAATTATTTAAGATTTAACATTTTCAAGGAATAATTTGGAGCAATGAATGAGGACAGTGCCTTTACAAATGTCACCCATTAAACAACATAGAAAACTATAATAACGGAAATAGTTTGTAATAAGATATTTATATTATGTCACATGCCAACAAAGTACTATAATGTGCAGCTTTATAATAAAGCTAACTGCTAAATTTTATAAAGAATTCACATTTTCAAGGAACTTTTTTGTTTGGTTTGGAGTGCTACGGTCTACTTTTTTCAACACGAGGGCTAATGAGACCGGGACCTACAGCTTAAAGTCGATTCCGAACGGCTACGAACATCCATGCCTCTGTGGGATTCGAACCCACGAATTCTGGTACCTGAAGGCCAGCACCCTAACTAATCTGCCATCGTTCGGCAGGAACTATTTGGACCAGTACCTTGAAAACAGGACCTTTAAAAATTTAATCTATTAAATGTCGAAGTCATTTCTGCCATATATGTATTGATTAGTATCTTACATCTGAGTTCTTATGAAATGCACAGAGTAAAATAAACAGTCATAATTTTAAAGTAAAGCCCATCCTCATGATTGACAGACCATCTTTTAAACATACGCTGGATATCATTTATAAAAACAAAAGTAAGTCCTAACAAATTTACTTATTGTCAAATGTAAACAACAATGTACTGTAACCTAGAAAGTTATAATACAAAGGTTTGCAACACTTAAGCAACAGGTGGTTTTTTTTCTTTTTTTTTTTTTTTTTTGGCCATAACTCCATGAAAAATTATCTGAGAGACAAGAAATTCAGAAATGATGGAGAGTATGTTTTAGTAGTATCTATGATTTAATAGTATGTGGTGATATCACTCGAATGGATTGGCCAGCTTACTCCCATAACTTAAATCCCATCGAACATGTGGGGGATGCTTTGGAAGACACATTGCAGCACGCTTACATCCTCCGGGGAACAAACAACCAGCAACTCAAACAGATGCTGATTGCGCAATGAGCACTCTAACCGCAAGAAATGTTGAACCAGCTGTTTCTTAGTATGCAGAGACGGTGCGAAGCAACTATTGCAGTTAGGGAATGACATATTCCATATTAAGGAACATCTGCTTGTTGTTCTTCCTCTTGGATAGACAATCATGAGTCACGATACTATGCGTTCAATAAAGCTTGTTTTGGTTTGATTCCATACCGTATGCATTGTATCCCTTTTTTTCAGCGCCGATGCTTTCGTCATCCTTTACGTACATAATACTCTCCCTCATTTCTGAATTTCCTGTCTCTCAGATGATTTCTCGTGGAGTTATTGAAAAATCCCTACTGTTGCTTAAGTTTTGCACACCAGTGTACAAACTGTTATTTGCTATGATTTCAGACTGTATAAATGTTAGAAAAGAAAAATTTACGCACAAAATTTAAAAAACCATTAAGTGCAGATATTTATTTTTATAAATTATTTACAGGATTCTCATCAATAATTTATTATAGAAAAATCATCCGGAGAAAAAAAATCTACTAACTATTTTTTGCTGTCCCTAAAAAGGGACGCTAGACATTAATAGCTAAAAGTAAAAATATCTAAACTTGTGAATAGAAATGAAAAACGAGTTTGCTTAATTATAATCTTAAAACTGTAATAAAAAATAACAGTTATTAGCCAATTGTAACAAGATATTCACTTTTCAAATAGAACAATAGAATTATTTCTATTTATATTCATTGAAAATTAAGATCAATTCATACAAGCGTCTCATTTAAAAAACTGCTTTTGCGCCAAAAGCATTTCCGATAATTTACTTTAAACTTGGAGTTAACTAAAACCTATTACGTTACAGCAGAATAAACAATGCCGGTTACATTCCACTCTCCACAGAAATTGTCTTTACTCCTAAAAGATCGTGAATGCTAAATAATGAGAGCCGTCATTTTTCTACTTTAAAAGAAACACATCGCGACTAGAAATTACACCACGGTACATCGCTGCGTTAGAAACAAAATCACACCGCAAGATTTAGTACGTTCGTATGTATATTAATGGATGGGAGTGAACACCACGTGATCCCGAACAATCTGGGGAGAAAAAGAAAATTACTTTAATCGAGTCCAAGATATCGTATTGCCTCACTTTTCATTTCTGTTTTCGCCGCAGTAAATTGCTCAGATGTCATTTCTTTTACGACAGACCATTATCGTTTAGGTGTTTGGAGCACGAAACTAAGCTGCGGTTCTCTTTTATTTTATCGTTGCTTACTCTGTCATCGTTCCCATCTGTTAAAATTATCAAGCTTAAGAACCGACAATAAACAGGATTTCATACATTTGTGGGAATTAATATTAACTGAAATTCGTCATAAATATTTGAATTTAGTGCATTTTTATAAGTAAATCGGTAAAGTAAGAATTTATTTCTGCATAACAAAAAATTAACTGCATTGTTTCGTACAATTTAAAGCGTTACGGTCTACTGTTTTGCTCATGAGGGCTAAATAGACGTGAACCTACTACTTAAAGCCGATTTCGAACGGCTACGAACATCACTGCCAGCAGCGGAATTCAAACCCACACTATGAATTCAAAATCACATACTTTGTTGTTAAGTTCCATTTCGATGCAACTGAATGTAGGTCTATCTATACCTGTTATATTGGTTTGGTTTGGTTTGGTTTGGTTTGGAGCGCTACGGTCTACTGATTTGCACACGAGGGCTAATGGAACCCGGACCTACTGCTTAAAGCCAATTCCGAACGGCTACGAACATCCATGCCAAAGTGGGATTCAAACCCACGAACTCTGGTACCGACGATCAGTGCCCTAACCAATCGGCCAGCGTTCGGCCCTTGTCGCTCTGTAGTAAGATATGGAAAAATAAAATGCCTTCTCCTCGGCTCACGTTTTAAGAATTCTTTAAAAAATTATGTCACGTGATACAGCAGCAAATTCTCTAAGATGTTACCTTTCTCTTTTACAAAATTCAAGAAAAATATTCAATTTTAAATTATTACGTGTAAATTATTAAATTATTATATATAATTATTCTGTTATACACTTCTTCAATACCAAATAAGAACATTTAATAGATATAAATTTAAAAAATAATCTATGGAATTCTGGAGAGTTTGTTATATCACGTGGTATATATTTAAAAAATTTTAAGTGAATTGTCCAGCCACAGAAAGTTTTATTTTTCGTATAAATTAACAATGAGCGAGAAGAATATAATATGGAGGTATAGAACCCTTTTAAAGGTAAAAAAATCGTTCCAGATTTACAAACAAAATTACAGCAAACTGTAAAAGCTTTGCTTGTTATATCTCCAAAGATAGGCATGAGATTCATACTTTTTAATTAAACATAAAATCGTGTCTCATATCTAAACTTGGAGATAATAAAATGCATCACATAATAAAATTAAAGAGAAAACAGCTGGACCAATAGCAATTAGATGAATTTATGTTAAATGCATAGAACGAACTTAAGATATGTAAATGCTTCTTTGTGGAAAGCAGTATTTTTTATAAATTCACGTGGGAAGATTACTTCCCATATACATGATCTTACAAAATACACCTTCTGGACGCTCAAAACCTCTCATAATGTATTACCCTTGTTATTATAACGATGGAAGACTGATTCCCGCTTGAGTTTTGCGCTGTCATCTATTGTTTGATTAATTGAATATAATTAGCACTTCTATTTTGAAAGTTTGATAACATTGTGTGATAAATAAATGGTCCACAAAAGAGTTAACTTAGTTGGACCATTTTTTTGCAGAAAGGTTGTTTCAAAACATAGTACATCGCATATTATTATGTTATCATTACATATGTTCCCTCTTCAAGATAAAGGTATGTGAAATAACTGTTCAGAAAATATTGCATAAATATATAGAAATACAACCAAATATCAGTTTAAAAGAAATTCTAAAATAAAATTATATAATTGGAAATTGAAAAAGATATATTTGGTTAACCCCTTCCGGTATGATTTAATAATGAAAAACTGCAATAAATAACCATTTAATTTTTATTTAAAAAACTTGTTTCATTTTACAATTCTTACATATTCTTAATTAAAATCCACTTTTTACATAGTGTTAAATAATATCAGAAACAGTAAAATTAAGAAAATATCAAAGCAAAACATTAATAAGGTATACAGATAATAGTCTTCAAGCTAGTGGTACTTTTCAAAACAAAGTGCAAAAGAATTCTTAATTGTTGACACCGCCAAGTAGTCACACTTTTAATTTGATTCTTGTAACACACACGGCATTTCTTAGTAGGTTTTCTTTTATTCTGACTCATTAATTTGGCAATGACTTGTACCAAGTAAACAATATGCAATAGTGACTTGTGAATTTCACAAGTGATAAAAGTGTTGCCAAATTCAGTACACTAGAAATTTTAAACTAAATTAATTATCATATTTAACATTAACTTTAATCGTATGACGAGTGTAACTCGTCATTGTGGGGTATGAAATGAAAAACTAAAGACGAGCTAGACTCGTCATTTTACCGGAAGGGGTTAAAAGAAGAAAAATGTATGAGAAACAAAACTTTATCCGTATTAATCAAAATTGTTTTAAAAATATATTTTATCAATTTCCCTGGTACTCTTGGTTGGAAAAGTACTCTATACATGATACTACGGTCGTTAAATATAAAATGCCGATAGCGATTCTCGATTCTCTCAAAACTTGGCGAATTCTAAACATAGTTCTATTTAAACTGCTTATCCGGCATGCTGCACAGCACTTTTCCACATAAAACTAAAAATATCTCATAGAGAGAATGTTATTTTTAAAGGCTACTTTAATGCCAATTTTGGTTAAAGCACTTGCAATGTAATATATTCTATCAATAATAGTAAACAGTATTTATAACTTATAATACATTTTTGAGTTTTTAGATTCAGAACAAGATCACATAAAAATCGTGAAATGGATTTAATGCATTGCGTGTTTTTGAGCGATATTTTGAAATGTCCTATGCATTTATTTTGAGTGATTTTTCAAGACTGTTTTTTGGTTAAACATATATATTTGAAATAAAGTGGAATAACTTAGTAAGAAGATTACTATGTTCCATGAATTTTCATCATATGTTAAAAGAATCAGCTTTCTAAAGGATTTTATAAACAACATATAAAACATTTTTCAAGGTTGTGTAAAAATATTTTATATAACAGAAAATCCTCTCAGTATAAAATGTATTTTAAGTATGAGATTATATACTAGACTTTCCACCTTTCTAAATATCCGTAAGTGGCTTACTTTTAAAAAGACCAGTGACTTTAGGGTAGCTCCTACCGCTCGAAAGACGTTCAAGGTTCGAAATATGCCGTCTGAAAGTGAATTTTTGAATAAATTAAATCATAGTGTCACTGGGGTAGCGCTTTGTTCTCCAAAGACACGTGTTATAGATTCGACATCAGATTGGGAAAGAGCAAAGGTTTGTCAACCCACTGCAGTAATGAAAGAAGACCAAGCACGCTTGAGAACTAAACACTGAGGATTCCTGTTAAAAATGACCTACTAACCGGTGCAGATGCTTTGAACCCCACCGTTCTAAGTCTCGAGAACGGGGAATGACACCGTAAGTCATGGTCCCAAGTGGGTTTACTTTTGAAAGCACTGCAAAACTAAGCATAACTGAATCATTTTGCTGTCAATTTATCTTCCTTTCTTTCGTTATTTTAAATGCAAAATATTATTCAAGTTGTTTGTAATGCTCTTCAGTACATAATAGCACAAATCCAAATATCTGAACCGTCAAGCGTTAGTTTTATATCACTTCCGTGGCTGTACTTAAGCTTGGGGAAGCTCCCCCTCTCTCCCAAGTTTAATTATGTAAAAACAACCTGTTGATAATAGTATTTTCGGACCTAATTAACATAACCAAATGTAGGACTTCGTTTTAGATTTGGTTATCATTTTAAACCTGTTTTCGCTAGATTTAACCTTTTTCTCTTTAACGTCAACGGCAATCAAAATACTACTTTCTTCCAGGATTTTCTTTAAATTTTTTAAGCGTTAGTCATTTTTAAAGGATTACTCATGATTATCTTCTCTTTTTTTTCTTACTGTTGCAGAGCGAACTGTTTCGTGGTAAATATCTCAAAGCTTAATATTAAGGGACGGCTGTTTACCACCGAGGGTTATAAAAAACATTTGTAATGATTTATAAATTACTAGAAAGTTTGCCCGTGCTTCGCTACGGTGAACTTAATATATTACTTTTAAACAAAGATTTATTTTTCGTGAATAACTCTCTAAATTCGTCACAGTTCAGTTCGAGTCATTGGCATGTTTATATATTTCTATCATAAGCGTATTATAACATTATTCAGTTTTTATAATCGAATTTGTCTTATATTAAATTTGCTCAAACTTTTTTTATTGTAAAATATAAGCTTAACCCTAAATTGCATTACTGTATTACTACTGTACGTTGATTAGCAAAGTTAACAGATCTTGCCATATTACGTGATAGAATAGGAAGCACAGGTTTTGACAGCAACAGTGCTAATTTTGTTGGTAGTAATAAATGTTTTCCAAAATTAAGGAAATTTATGACAAACCACATAGTTTTGTGTGAAACAGAAACACACATTCATATCGACAACCATATGAATATGAAGATAACTATATAAAATGATAGGTTTTATTTGGCCATGAGAGTCACTGAAATTTGTACTTTTTGTACTTAGAATATTGTTGATATGCATTTCATTGTAACATAAAAATGAACCAAGAATTAAATTTAAAATTAGTTCTCATATAAAAATGCTACAATTTGCGTCACATAGAAATGAAAGTGAATCACTTTATATCTCAAATTTCAGTTCAAATCGAATAGATACTAAGCAGACGATTTTAAATAATATAAAATAAGAAATGAATAAATGAAATATTTAAATGAATGACGTCATAATGATAGAAAAATATCATTTTCGCCTATTTATTATGTGATGAATTGAACATTTTAATCTCCTGCTTTTAACCGTGGAAAACTGCGTTTAAAACAATTACTTGGGATGACGTCACATTGCTAGAAATATTGCTTCTTTCCCTTAGATATGATGCGATAAATTAAAAACTTAATCGTTTGCGTTTAACCGGGGAAAATAATGCTTGGAATAATGACATGAAATGCTCGAAAAAGGGGGAAAGGAATGAATTTCGAACGTTGAAAATTTACAAAAACCTTCCCAGGGATATACCTAAACATTTCCCAAATTTTCACGGCGATTGGATACATAGTTTTTGAGTCTATTGAGTACAGACAGACAGACAGACAGACACACACAAATTCATTTTTATATATATAGATTACTGATTTTTTATCCCTTTTCATTAGTACTTATAAAATAATTTGTATTTTTAAAAAGTTTTAAATTTTAGCTACTAGCAGCTGTATGTAAGTACATTCTTATTGAGTAACAAAACTTTCAATTAAGCCAAAATTAATCCATTCAAATATTAAAAAATTTAACCATTTGAAGGAAAAACTTTTCTTCAAAGGTTATGAATACATTTCAAAATATAACTAAATATTGAAATTTAGTAAAATACAGAATAATTAAGAACATTTATCTAGCTGTTATTAGCCATTTAAACTGTTTTCAATTTTATATACAGAGGAATATATATTGAAATATAATTAACTACTATGATTTCGTAAGCTATAGCAAATGCAATTATACACAATGAAAGATAATCAGTAGCCAATCGTTAAAGCAAGCGAAAATTTTTAATAATTTAAAATACTGTAAAATATTTTCACTTGTTAAAGACATTGTGTGTAAAACTATTCTCTGCCACCTTGTTATATTAAAAAACAACTTAGAGGCACAAAATAACACGACTGACTTTCGTAAAAAGGAAATTCCCTTGTACCACTTCATCATAGGAGGGTTATCGGTAAAATAAAGATACAAGTTCGTGGCTTCAATCCAACATGGCGATCGGCCAGCATTTACCTCACGGATGGAAGCGAATGTGAATGGGCAAAATTTTATGAGAAAATATATGACAGCTTTTTGACAATATAAAGATATACTCCTCAACTGCAATTCCATTCAAAACAAAAATATTCATATTCAGAACATCTTTTATCTTTTACAGATATCTAAAACAACCAAATTATATTCTACTACATGATGCTGAAATAAAAAATATTAAACGCATTGTTTGTAAAGGAATTTATATATAATTGTATGCATTTTCCAGACGCTTCGGAAAAATGAGAAAAATTAATAACACCCGAAACTCCTCAAATTGCTAGAAATAAGAAAACCTTTTGAGCAGCTAAAAGATTACGATTCAGCAATTAAATTCAAAGTTTTTTAAATAATACTGCTGAATATTACTCTTTCCACACAGTAAAGATGCATATTAAAGCGTTTTCAGTACTGTGCGGAAAAAACAAACTGTCTTTAAGTCTAATTGAGTAAAACTCTAGAAACCCTCATGATAGAAAAAAGTAAATATTTTAATCAGGGTTAATGTTGCTAAAAAAAAAATTCTCAAAAATAAGTTTTTAAAGCTAAAAAAGTTTACCCATACATTTTTAAATAAATACATTTTAATTTACCTTTTACAATTTACTACTGTGTAAATATTTTAAATTTAATTTTAATTTATAAACTTATATGTACTTATATATAATATGTAATTAACATGTTAAAATTTCAAACCGCGATGTTGTTCCTGACACAAGTACTTGAAAGTTGGTATGTCTGCTTTCCTACCTAAAATTATCTATGAAACTGTTTCACATTAGACACTAGACGCTTACATTTTCACAAAGATAATGGTCACATATCGATAGTTTTGCCGTCGAAAGCAGTTACCAAGAAACATAAAATTAGACATTTATACATATATACATATGCATTTATACATATATACATATATATATATACATATATATATATATAGAGAGAGAGAGAGAGGGATAGAGATAGAGAGAGAGAGATATATATACATAGATATATATATATACATATATACGTACATATATACATATATATATATACATATATACGTACATATATGCATATATATATATACATATACACACACATATATATATACATACATATATACATACAAAGATACATACATACATACATACATATACACATACACATATATATATATATATATATATATATATATATATATATATATATATATTGTGTATATATATATATATATATATATATATATATATATATATATATATATATATATATATATAATGTCAGGTATAAAAATGAGGGTTAAGAATTAAGCGATTTATAATTTAAAATAGTTGGAATACATTAACTTCAACATAATAAGAGAAAGACACACTCTCGAGCGGAACTATACAGAGTAAAAGAGCTGATGCGGAAGTAGAGATAGGAATTTTGCTTAGGTAGCCACATCAAAAAAGACAGTTCTGAGCGAGAACTCGGGCTGATAACATTCTCCACGCTTGTTGCTCCAAGATGATAACAAAGGATATCTTAATGGCATAGCCAAGGACAAAAGGATTAAAATAAAGAATTTTTTATATATGAAATTAAATGCGTCTTCCAATCGTCCATGTCATATATATAAGTATAGTGTAGAGTCAGACACTTTAAAATTTTCTATGGAAAATAAATTTTCTGCAACAGATCAACTACTAGATAACCTTATAAATGCATACATTACATATTTGCCCTAACTAATGGTCAAAAGAAATCTATATTTAAATCCCCAATTTCTTTGAAATACTAATAAAGAAATACACACGAATTCTAATTTAATAGTAAAAATAGTTTCATATACCTCTCATGCATACACATTAATAGAAAATCTTAAAACAACAAAAAATTTTGTCATACATTTAAAAAAGATTAAAAAAAAAAGATTTAATTCATGTAATAGAAAAAAATTATTACTTAAAGCATGAATAAAGTAATTATATTGAGTTTAAATTTATACAATCTTATTACCTGTGGTAACGCTAAAAAAATGTTCTTTGCAAAAATTTTATAAGCCGAGAAAAGATGTTTGATTAATCTTACGTCTGAAAAAAATGTTTCATTTCATTCGTTTTCGAGTGCATCTCATCTAGAGATTACAAGCGTTTAGACGGGGAAAAGATTTTTTTAAGGAGATAAAGCACGGAATGTTTTTTTATTTTAATTGACTTATGGAAGATAACAATGAAGAGTCGAGAAACTTTTCTCTTATGTTATTCAACTCTTATTTTAAGTCTTCATACCAATCTGTTATACTGAAGCAAATGGGATTTTTTTTCACACATAAAAATCGATCATTTTTACTGTATCTTTTATTTACGAAAACTTATTCAGTTTCTTCCCAGCAATACTTGCAAAGTATTCACTGAATTGCAATAAAATGGTTATGGCAAGTTGACGTTTAAAGAAAATGCATTTAAAATCATGCACAAATATTGTGTACCAAGTAGGATCTCTTAACGTCAGGGATCCTCCGGTAACGTGTGGGTGTCGAAGTGGTTATGACACGACGTACAGTTTAGAAATAATAACATCATGGAATATGTACAAATTTTCCAAATTCAAATCACAGAGCTCAGACGGACTGGTGTGAACTTAAAAATCCCAGGTTCAAGGCGAACCTAAAAAATAATATGCGGACAGGTGCCGACAGATACCGTTGTACAGGGGTACAACTGGGTCTCCTCGAGTCCCACAAAAAGCTGGAGAAAAACTCTCCAAAAAACCAACCACCGCAAATCGAACCTCTGTCTGTTTTTTCTCTTGGGAATTCTCCAGCGAAAAACTCGTGCTGCCTGACGTCACCTTTTACCTCTTCCCATTGGCTTTTTATTTCCACGTCGACGTCATGATACCCTCTGACTGGCCTCTTCTGCGGTGCCATACAGTCTGACATTTTGTTGTCCCTTCTGTCCTTCGGATTCTCCTCAGACATCTCAAGGCGTAGTCGAAGCAACAACCCTTTGTAATGTAGTGTCAAAAACCCAGATAGAGTGTCGCCCTGCCCTGGCTTTGACAAAACCCTTTGTAAAGCCAATTGGGTGTAGCGAGGTCACAACCTTGTCAAAGCTGATAAATTTGGAAATATACTGTAATACTAGATTCAAGACTGGTGTTTGTGTTGCATGGCCACTTGCCTTTTTTTACGGTGGCCGAAGACGGACACTTTGAAAGAGGGTAGAAAGCTACTACTCCAGGGAGATGAAAGTTCACCAGAAGGAGGAAGGATGACACACCAGCCCGCTCCAGCTGCGGAGGAGAAGATGGACATTTTCCCAGGGAGGCGAAAGCCTGACAAAGAGGGGGGGGGTTCCACCCCAGCTCTCGCCAACAGGAGAGGGGGAGATGCCCGTTTGAAACGAGAGAGAACGGACATCTGTAGAGGAGAGAGCTGAAACCGAGATATGGGCAGACCGCTCGGTATTTTCGTATATTCGAGACGTTTGAACAGGAGATGCGTTATTCCTATAATAATATATAATTTTCATATGTTCGATAATTGTAAATAATAAATACATAGTCCAGTATATGGTCGCTGCAATATTTAATTGCCGGCTAGACAGGCTTTTATAGAATCTACGATACCTGCTCCTTTAACAATAGGCGAGCAGGTACTGAAAGGAAGCTTGTAGTCATCGGGGAAGACAGCTGCGGACGCACTATATCTTACATACCCTCCTATTAGAATTAGCATTTTCATTTTTTCTTTTACATTTAATGAAACAATATATATACATTTAATCGATCAAAATGCATGCCCATTACATAGAGTAAAATGCAAGTATTAGATAAGAAATGTACGAAAAACCCAGTGGATTAGTTTGTTTGGAACGATACGATATACAATTTTACTAAATGAAACCTCAGAGGTCAGACCTATTAGACCTATAGACAATAGGTTAATCATATTGCGCAAGGCTGCACACATCCATAGGAGCAGGGAGATTTGAACCCCTCCCCAAAGAACACGGTTTTAGCCATTTTTCGGCTGCACTAAACCAAGAAAAACAATCAAGCAATTATAGACAACATTTGAAGAAGCAACTATGTCAATTTTTTGTACAACATAAATATACGGATCCCTCCCACTGAGTAGAATCACAAGGTTCAATTTTATAGAATGTCAACATAATTTTTAAAGTTGAAAGCATGTATCAATCACTTATGTTGCATTAATAGAGCTAAAAAAGTTCAAGCCACATAAAAGGATTCCAAATCAAGTTAAAAGCGAAAAATCTTATATCTTTTACGGTAGTTTGCTCATTAAACTTTCATAACAAACTTTTCCCCAAGATAGATACTCTAATTGATATACGCGATACAAAGTTGGACCAAAAATTTACTAAGTAAAATATTTGAATCGCCGATGGCGAAAATTCAAATCTCCTAGAAATAAACGAAAAAAACATCTTTAGAAATGATTTAAGTGAATGAAAATTACGTAAAAAATTTAAAGATACCGTAATCTTTTGATTTTACCCGGGAGGCAAAAGTCTGATTTATCATGAAACTATATTGAAAGGTAATAAAATTAAATTGAGAGCTAATGGAAAGAATCTGAACCAGGAAATAAAATTTAACTTTAAAAATAACGGAACAAAATTTTTATGTTTTAAACTGTAGTTTTTAATAACTATAATCACTTTAAAAATCATGCCTTCCATATCTATGCATATAAATGTAAGCATATATATATATATATATATATATATATATATATATATATATATTATATATATATATATATATATATCGCACATTTGTGTATATATATATATATATATATATATATATATATATATATATATATATATGTATATATATATGCATTTACGTACATACATATATACCTATACGTATATACGTACATACATACATATATATATGTATATATATAAATATATGTATATATAGTCAGTCCCCTTCATACCGAATCCGACTTAAAAAATAATCTTAACGCAATGAACTTATGGTACCACGAGAATCAGTTTACAATGAACGGAAATCATAGCCGTCCGTTTTCCTATATGTTTTAATGCTAGTTTATCATTTTATAGAGTACCTCTGATATCTTGAAGATACAATGCACTTTTTCATTGTTTCATTATGTTTTCAATTTTTTTTCCATTGCAATCCTTCTATAGCTGTGAAACCATATTTTTCGTCTAATATTAAAGTAAAACGGGAAAAGTTAATTGTTTCTACACAAATAGAATAAAATTATTGAATTATTTTACTGTATCAGATGAAGATCTTCATAAATTTATTCTGTATTCACAAAATTAAAATTATTATTTAATCAAAGCAATGAATAAAAATTTAAAGGTAAAACCAATCATTCTTTTGCCTTCGTTATTAGTGTAATTATTGCGTCAATTTAACAGGCCATTAATAAAAATAATATTTTTAAATTAACTCAAATTTTAATTTATTACAATTTAAACGATAAATGATAATTTAAATATATTATTTAAAATATCTATATAAATTTATAATTTATAATATTTAATACATATAAATAATAGTTTATATATATTATGAAAAATTTAATCTAAAATTTAGTCGAGTTTTTAAAATTTAATTTATTAAAAGAACTTTAAAACAATATTATCTGTTTTTTTAATCACATAATTATTGAATACACTCAGTTAAGGAGTTACATATTTCTTGATTTAAAAATTTTCCTTAATATTTTGGATTGAGCGAAAAGAATCTTTGGTCCCATCAAATTCGTTACAACTCAGTTGACTGTATGTACAAATATTTATGTGTGTACATACATACATACATACGTATATATGCCGCATAAAGAAGATTAGCCAACGAGCTCAGTGGCCGAATGGTCAAAGCGTGCAATCCATACCCGAAGATTGTGGGTTCGATGCTTGCTATGGCGGTTGATCCAAAGTACGGCTTTTAATTTTAAAATGTTATTTATTTTTTCCTTATGTTCTCGAACATTCTAGAATTTCTTTAATATGTAAATTAGTTATTTCTCGTGTTTGGGTATAAAAGATGATACCCACTAGTTGTAGGCAACTTCTCGATCTTGTAAAGTTGCGAGTTGCTACTTAGCTCCAATAAATTCTTCTTTTAAGTTAAACGGTGAGTTCAATCGAATCTTCATGACAATATATATATATATATATATATATATATAATTATATTCACTTATTTCCATATGCACACAAACATTTAATTTTATTCCTACTCCTAAATATACTTATCAGTATGTATCTCGATCGATAACTAGATGTCATTTTCACGAGTGTGTTTTGACCATAAATTTTTAAAATCCAGATTCTAGTGATTAACGATAATTACTGCATTTCTCAGTTCATTAAGTTCAATAAGCAAATGTTCGATTTAACTAATTGGGCATTAGAAGTTATCGTATGCCCATAAATATTAGAATAGAAAAGTTGAAAAAGTCGTTTAAATGAATAACTTAAGTTATTTTTCACTAGGGATT
The DNA here is from genome assembly GCA_032207245.1 of Pardosa pseudoannulata. Classification (NCBI taxonomy): domain Eukaryota; kingdom Metazoa; phylum Arthropoda; class Arachnida; order Araneae; family Lycosidae; genus Pardosa; species Pardosa pseudoannulata. Next base: position 84,476,414 of record CM063501.1, on the reverse strand, counting down.
CTTAAAAATGTCTTGTTTAAATGTATGGTAGACTTTTGAAAGCTTTATTTTATTATTTTACGTTTTAGAGAAGTAATTTATTATGATTTCTAATACCTGCAACCAATATTTCATGACTTTTCTAGAAAGAGATTTTTTTAAGCCCTATTTTGATATCGATAAAGTATGAGCTCCTTGGGGTAAGTCTTCAGAGCTTCTCATATTTCAAACTTTTTAAAGGAATAATTGTTTATATATTATCTTTAATTAGTAATAATTATTTATATATTATAATTATACGAAATACATAGTACAAACGCCATGAGTAAACTAGTCATAACTAGCTAAGGAATGGTTAAAATAGATTCTTAACGTTTCGTAATTCAAGTTACAGACGTAAAACTAAAACTGGTAAAATTTCAGTCAGACATAGACAAAAATAAATATTTCCGTTGAAATCTGAGTGCTGAAATTTATCTTGATTTCAAGCTTACTTTGCACAAGGAAATAAAATAAGTGGACCAAGTTTTGCCGTCTAGTGGCAATCATTGAGGTTTTAACATTTGTTATATTAAGATTGTTAGTTATAATTGTTTATTCATACTTAGATTGCCTTAAAAAATAGAAATAGTTGCACGGTTAAACAAGATGTTGCAGTAGTCCTAAATACGAAATTTCAACATTGTATGGTACTTAATTTTGAAAGTCTCATTTTATATACGTACAAAACCTACAGATGCCACGGCAATACTTATCAAAATGGAACCAGGTATGGACTAAATATATATTTAACCCTTTGCACTCCGTTGTCGTAAATATTGCGACATTTAAAAAATAAAAAGAAGAAAGAGTGATAAAGTGCAAAAGGTTAAAGGTTCACATTTTGGAAATTTCCACGAATGTATATACAGATGGAACTCTTAAACTAATTAAATCAAACCCAGGAACAATCAAATTGAGCTATTGTTTTATATTTGAACTACAAAAATTTTCGTTATTCTATATAATATCTTACGATATATTTTTTTTTAGTTTACAGAAAATTAAAAAGATTTTTTCTTAGATATTTAAAATACTTTCCTACATTTTAATAAATTTCAGAGGCAAATTTAAAAGTGTATCTTTAACCGTTAGTTCAAGTTCTCGAGTTTTCAGTAAAGATATCCTGTTAAATTTGTCTCTGAAATTTAAATCATAAATCAATAAAAATTATTCTTTAAAAAATTTATTTTAAAATATAAAGTTTTTCAGTTTTAATAGTTAAAAATTAGCTTAAGTTTTTGAGTTTTCAGTGGAGCTAAATATTAAAATTTAAAAGCCTTTATATTTTAAAATAATTTTTTAGTTTTATATTTTCTTAAAAGTCATACAAGTGACAAATTACTTGTAACCTCTTCTTCTGCTAAATTTTTGTATACTGTTATGTTCAACGGGAAAGAAATATAACAAATCGGAACTCGAACGCTATACTATTTCAAAGACATGAAATGCAAAAAATTTTATTAATGTGGAAGATTAAGTCAGAAATCAAATTACACCAGAAAACAAAGATAATTGGAATATACTTTTGAGCAATAAATAAACTAATGTATGTAATGCTTAAACTGATTAAAATTTGTAAACCAGGTTAACTGCTTTATGTATCACAACTGTGGATACAAGCATGATAATCATATTAATGATAATGATGTCTGTTGCCATTTCCCTTTAAAAAAAGCAGCTAACAATAATTCCCATTTTTAATCATAATACAAAAGAAATTTGAAAATTTATGCATGTAAAAACTTACTTTAATCTCTCGTCGGATGTTATTCAAATTTATTCAAAGAAGTTATGCAGAAAGAGAATCCTTACCTAAAAGGGAAAAAAACTAATTGAGTAAGATCTGATACGTTTATTTAAAAATATATTACTAAATTTAATTAAAGAAATAATCCATGATATCAATTTACACCTTTGATCATATGGTATAAATTTTAACGCTTGTAAAAAGTGATTAGATACCTCCAAACAATATACACTTCTACCATGGGAAGTATTTCTAACTTAGCTCTACCTATACACATGAAAGCCCTAAAACTTTTTCTACTGTTACGATTTTGGTAATAGCACCAATATTTCAGTTCCCACAGCTTCCTTAACAATGCTTATAGTGTTTACGAGTCCGAAAAAGTTGGATCCACTAAATAATTCAGAACATGGAAAAAACTTCCTTAAAAGTTAGATATAGTTCATCATCATTGTTCTCGGGAACATGTGAAAAGATCCTATCACTAAGTCGAAGATCATGTAAGAATGTACCCAACACCAGAAACACTATAAAAATAATTTATTCTTAGTGAATCTTATTCATCTGCAATATTAAACACGAGAAATGTACATGTATCTAACGAACATCCTATTTCGGTACTGAGCTATATTTGTTCCAAGCATTACATAATACACATCCATACAATTGTATGCCACTTCAGTACAACTGCTTAATGTTCGCTCTGTTTGCATAGATTTATTCGATAAGTATATACACATAAAGCTTTGTCGTAGCCACATTCCTCGATTTGACTATTGCACATATGCGGAGCCAAATGGAAATAAATGTCGTTACAAAAGCTCCTTTATATGTTCGTCTGAGAGTGGATTCACGTTCAAACATATTCTGGCTACAAACTCGCTTTTTCAAATACTTCACCAAAAGAATAAATAGGCATTTTTTTATTGGGAACAATAGCGGAGTTTATATATTTAGAGAAAAATATTGAATCTCCGGAGTTTTAATCTTTTCATATACAAAAATGCTAAAAAGCTATTGTGTTGAGATTCAGGTTTGGCTCTATTTTTACCAAAAGGAAAAAATTGATTTTGAAAATTTACTATCCACAAAGAACAAGATCATATTAATGATTAACCCCTTCCGGTAAAATGACGAGTCTAGCTCGTCATTAGTTTTTCATTCCATACCGCACAATGACGAGCTACACTCGTCATGCGATTAAAGTTACTGTTAAATATGATAATTTATTTAGTTTAAAATTTCTAGTGTACTGAATTTGGCAACACTTTTATCACTCGTGAAAATCACAAGTCACTATTGCATATTGTTTACTTGGTACAAGTCATTGCCAAATTAATGAGTCAGAGTAAAGAAAGAAAACCTACTAAGAAATGCCGTGTGTGTTACAAGAATCCAATTAAAAGTGAGACTACTTGGTGGTGTAAACAATTAAGAATTCCTTTGCACTTTGTTTTGAAAAGTACCACTAGCTTGAAGACTATTATCTGTATACCTTATTAATGTTTTGCTTTGATATTTTCTTAATTTTAATGTTTCTGATATTATTTAACACTGTGTAAAAAGTGGATTTTAATTAAGAATATGTAAGAATTGTAAAATGAAACAAGTTTTTTAAATAAAAATTAAATGGTTATTTCATGCACAGTTTTTCATTATTAAATCATACCGGAAGGGGTTAAGGTCAAAAATATCAAGTCAAATAAAAAAGAGGTAGCAAAACATTATGTTTCCTTTTACATTTACAATTAAGATAATTAAGATGCCCATTTCACTTCAGTATCTGCCTTCCATTACTTTATTTCATTTAAGCTGTATTCATCTTTTTCCAATATTTACATACGTTATAAATACTTTAAATTGTTTTAATGCTAAACCCATGCACTGGAAAAATCATTAACTACTACTAAGATTTTTCCAGTTATCCTATACATTTTATCAGAGAACATAATCTTGAGCATTTACAGAATTGATTTCGAATCATTTAAGGCAATTCTGATTATTTTTAGGTGAAATTGTTCCCTTCAAATACGTTTCAGTAAAAAAAAGCTTAGTAGTTCTGTTATGAAAAGGTAATTTGTAAGTTATGTCATTTTTTCACATTAATAAGCTATTTTTTACTAACAGGCACCTTTTAAACTTTGTGACCTGTAGTTCACAAGCATCTGAAAAAAATATTAACACATTGTGTACTTGTACATTTCGCAGCGGAATTGTACCGGGAGCGGGCGTTTTGCTTTTAAATTTAGTTATCTCACTAGATCGAAAATTATTTAGTCTTACATCAGTCAATGCCACTGATATAAAAATTAGTTTGTATTTGTATAAATTTTTCCAAAATCTATGTAGTAGACAATAACATTCGGCTTCGTTTTCCTGTATATACCGTTATTTTTGTACCCACAAACAAACCATGTTGTTACACTAACTCGTACTAGTGCGTGACCCGCCTTCAAGTATCAATCGTCAGAAAACGTACTAGTACGTGTCTCGCATACAATGTGTTAACTGAGCATTTGGTACATCTTTAATCCTTTCGATTTATTTGCAGTTTATGTTAATGCATTTTACTGATTTCTCTATCCCTATTACATTAGTAGATGAGATTAGTAGATCACAAGTATCCAATAGAGTAGTAACGTTTTTAGAAACCCTTGAAAATTCTGACTTTTATTATCACATTTTTTTACGGAAACCTTTACAATAGATATAAATTTATCTTTCTTCCATTTGGAATATTGTCATTTTCCCAAGAAATAATCATTTTTTCATCATCATTAATTATTTCATATCACTTCATTTCAACTGATTAATCACCATTGCTGTTACATTCCTCTTCATATGGTTCTTTTTAAGCTTTATTTAAAGTTAAAAAAAACGTCACGAGTAAATTTATTAAGTACTTCATTTCTTCATAACTACAGTTATGCACGATGAAGGCAAATTAATTTAAACAGTACTTTACTATCCAGAATTGTAACACAAATACTCGCGCAGGGTATGATATACCCCTTAGGTAATACTGTGCAGCTCTTCGGAACTACCTATTCAAAGAATTTTCCAACTGACTCTTCCCTACCAAAGTTATGATTTTAAAGTCAACGTAACCCAGAGTTCTGCTCCGTTTTTAGAAGCGAATTACTAACAGTGGATGCGGGATTTGAAACCATTGTGAAGGAAAATGATTATAGAAATCTCTGAATTTTGACTGATAGCCGAAGTTCAATGGATCTTCTTAATAACTGGATCCATATTGGTGATAAGACAAGTGTATATCCTTCACAAGTTGAAACGCATCTCACTTCACCATGATATTAATTTCCAGTGGTTCCCATCGCATGTGGATCTATCTGGTAACGAGAAGGCAGACTGTATGGCAAAGGATGGTTGTAGCCTGCCAGCTTCCGCATTTGATGAATTTACCTACCTAGAATTTTTCTCTCAAATGAAAATCATAAATAGGAGGACTTGGCTTGTGTGCCCTATTCACGATTGGCATAGAACTGATAAGCCGTTACACTCGTTGGTTCTTCCATATGACAAAAAAACCAATACTTGCTTTTCATTCCTTGCTTGTGGAAATGTCTTACTTTTTCTCATGATATAAGTTTCTACCCTCTTTGCCCAAAATGTCGCCGACATCAGACTTCAGCTGAACATATTTTAAGCTGCTTAGTACTACTGTGGGAAGAAATTTACATTTTTCCCTCCTTGTTTCCGACTTTTTACTCGTCAACGGATTTCTGGATCTGGTCTGGCGCCGTCAGGCCATTGGAGATAAGTAACAACAAGGCAGCTTAATGGTTAATCAGCTCCCTTCGAAATAACGGTGGAAAGGAATATTCAATCAAACTAAACAGCAAGATTTCTAGAGTTAAATTATCCGAAGTCTCAATTATCAGTTAGTGTCATTTTGGTACATTTCATCTATATGGATATTATAATAAAAAGAGAATTATAAAAGATTATTCTACATCTAATGGGTTATCTCCATGGAGATAAAATTTAGAGTCGTTAATGCCCATTTTAAGCAGACTAAATATATTTTGCGTCTCAAAATAGCGCTTAATTTTCTTCACTTTTCCATTAACGAAGTTAATCCCAAGAATGTAAAGACTTTTAAAAATGTTCTGAAGCGAAAGAAATGAGCAATAAAAACTTAGTTGGAACGAGCATGTTTTCCATTATCCGAAGAAAGAATCTCGCTGGATTATTGTGGAAATTGCATTATCCGTAATTTTAAATACATTTATTTAGATTCTAAACCCCTCCTAAAAGGTTTATGTGTTTCAAACATTGAGTATATTTTTCCAGCAAAATATACTGAAGTAGTAGTAGTTAAAACATAATGGGCATAAAAACAGATTTTTGTAGCATAAAATGATCTTTTCTGTTTCGTATGTACATTTTTCTTCACTAGTAGCTTCTTTATACTTGGTACATGCATAAGTCTTTAAGAGAGTTTTTCCCACACATATCCTTCCAATAACAAAAATGTTTTTAAAAAGATACATTCCTTTTATGTTATTTTTCCATATAAATATTCAATTTTGCGAAAATTCCGAAACTAAATTTTTATACTATTACAAGTTTCTAATTAGTATATTTAGTAAATACTGAAATCCATGCTTACAACTGTAACACAAATAGTTCCACTTCTCTGAACAAAATTTTAAAGTTCATTCTCCTCCTTTGATAGATGCATTAAAATATTAATTACAGTATTTCAAAGTTTAATTTAATTTGTAACATCCATTTTACGAGTAAAAGGGGGAGATTAAAAATATATATTACGACAAAAGTATTTATGCATTTAACTATAGATAAAAACTCTTATTAACAGGAATTCCTCCTCCTTTATCCGTAAAAAGGACGTTGCAATATGTTTTCTACCTCGAATTATTGTAATTTATCTACTAAACAATACATGAGTGAAGGAAAAATCTTGGATTTTTTAATTTAAATATATCATTTTTTTAGAAAAATTAGAATTTGTGTTATCGTTCTTAACACTAAACATAACAACACTTAATACACTTAATACATACCTATTTCTACCATAGCCAATCAAATGACCGGACTTTATTTTTTCTGATTATAAATGTAAGAAATATGAAAATTAGAAGGAAATAGACAAATAAATTTTACTATAATTAAACAAAATTGTATATTGTCAATTTTTATGTATTGCAAACATAAAGAATAAGAATTTTAATTCATTTCCCGTCGCATTTTTTACATAAACCTTATGGGTCATTTGACCCGTTATATGGTATGTTTAGTATTAAGCACATGTATGATAAAAAACAGAAGGAACATTTAGATCTTTTAGTTTTCATAAAAAATTAATATTTAGTTTTTAAATTGCTCCAAAACTGAACGGTTTTCTTATTTGAGTCTTACATTTTTGGTACATTCACAGAAATTGGACACTTTTCCTTGATAAAAAATCTAAAACTTTGAGTAACTAAATAACACACGACTCTTGGTATCCAGATATGCCATTTTTTGCCCTTTATTTTGAATATTGGCTGTTGTATAGTTGTATAGATTTCGTGCGACTTAAGCAACTTTCTCATTTTGCGTTCAAAGGAGAAATCGTGCAATTTCGTTTTTTAGTGTTCTAAAACTTGCTGAAAAGCAAGTGTTATTAAATTATCTTTTTGTATTTTTAATACTTCTTAAAATCCTTACGGTCTTCAAATATTAAAACAATCAAACAGGAACAAATCCGTGACCTCTTTAGCCAAATTAGAATATTGCAGTGCTTCTCGGTATCGGAGTTCATAGGATTGAATCTCACTGTGCCAGGAACATTCGTAACCATTTGGAATCTGCTTTAACCTGAGATCCTTGCTCTTGACGTGATATTACGTGTTATAATATTTTGTGTGCCCTCTTTTTTGCGTAACATTACGTTCTAGTTTAGTCCTTTCATTTCCTCTTGCATTTGACTTATTTTGTTTTCTTTGACTTGCCTGCATGCTCACATCATCTTTTGGTTATAGTATTTACTGTTTTGGGTTTTTAGAATAATTGAGCCTATTCTTTATACCATACATAAAGAAATGATTATATAAAAAATTAAATGAGACAGTATAAAGATTTACCCATGAATTTTTATTAAAAATTTTTCATAAATTAGTCATATAATTTTTCCTAAAAACTTACTTTTAGCTCTTTAAATAATACCATAATTAAAAGAGGGAAAGATAAAGAGCAAGCAGTATTAGCTATAATAGACTCAAGGCGTGTGTTCTAACTTGATGGACAACTGCTCGGCCAATACCAATTTTTTTAGCAGTGAATAAAGTATTCTCACGTGTTTTATAAGGGTATAAGGTTCAGCCGAAAATGGACACCTCAAGAGAGAGTAGAAAGCCCTCAAAGTTTGACCAGGAGGGGGAAGATGCCAATCTCGCCATTTCCACCTGCGGAGGAGAGGGAAATTGAGATTCCCACTCCAGCAACGGTTTTGGTTTGGTTTTGGTGTGGAGTGCTACGGTCTACTTTTTGCAACAAGAGTGCTAATGAGACCGGGACCTACAGCTTAAAGCCGATTCCGAACGGCTACGAACATCCATGCCACAGTGGGATTCCAACCCACGAACTCCGGTTCCGAATTCCAGCACCCTAACCAATCGGCCATCGTTCGGCCACTCCAACAACGGGGGAGTAAGGACACATATAGGGTTGGCTAACCGAGAAAGACCTTGTAGACGGATCGGCGATGCTTTCTCCTGAGGGTTCAGCCAGTGATCTATTATCTTTAATGTTTAATTTTTATGTGTTGATAGTTTTTAAATAATAAACCTGCTATTCAATATTAATCGCTGCAATTAATCATCTGTAACAATGGATGTTTAGCGAACCCACAATACCTGCTTCTGTAAAAGTAGGTGATCAGGTACGGTAGACGAGGTGAGCAGTCGCCGGAGAAGACGCAGGCGTTTCGACGTTATTACAGTATTAACACATTGTGTGCGGGTACATTTTGCAGCGGAATTGCACTGGAGCGGGGTTTTGTGCGTAAATTTAGTTATTCAGTTGAATCTCAATAGATCGAAAATTATTTAATTTTTAACCAACTTTTCGTATTTTTAAAATAAAATATAAACAAATATATAAATAAAAATATATAAATAATAACCATAAGATTTTTGTAAACAAACAATATTTTTAGTGGATAAATTTTTAATAGTATCGTAAATATGAAAAAATCAAATAGAAATAGTAGTTTATAGTTTTAATTCTTTCGAATTGTTATATATAAATATTTTTACATTATAAAAAAATGAAAGACAAGAACATTCGGCTTTATTTTCCTGTATATATATACCGTTATTTTTATACTACAAACCATGTTGTTTCACTAAACCATGCTAGTACGTGACCCGCGCTGAAGTATCAATCGTCAGAAAACGTACTAGCACGTGTCCAGCATACAATGTGTTAAACAGGTAAGAGGCTAAGCAGCTGTCCAGGTCTCATTAGCCCTCGTAAAGAAAAAACAAATAAATGTAGTGTTTCAAAACAAAACCATACCTTAATGCTTAATGTAAGGAGCCAATATAATAAATATTGACTTTAGACCTCCACTTAAATAATAAATATAATAAAAATAAACACCCAAGCCACATTTGACCTTCAAACAAAAGTAGTCCAAGTAAATATTCTTATCAGGAAACATACATTGTCATCAGAAGAAAAAACCCTAAAATTATCACAACCTAAATATTTTCTCAATATAAGGCTTTTGATACTCCATAGAAAAAAAGTTTCCTGCCTAGTGCATCACTCTACCATCTCTTAGTTATTCTCCAGATATTTAAGTCGATGAATAATCAGTTTCCATATAAGTATTATCAAGATGGAAAGTTTTTTTGAGATGGTAGAAACAAAAAAGGGAAATGCTCTATTTTTCTTCGTCGAAAGGATTTACTTAGGGACACCAGAAACATACACGCTATCGCTGTCGAAAGTCTTACTTTCTTCTATTTTATGCAATATTTTGACGGGAAAATATTTCCATGAGTTGCCACAGTGGATTAGGTCCTGTCTCTTGCCTCTTTATCTCTCTCTAAAAGCTCCTGGTGTTTTATCGATATCTTTCTTTTCTGGCAAAGCGCAACCTTCAGAGGAAACTTGATGCTTTTGTCGTGGGAAGAAATTTCTGACAAGTATCTTTCAAACTGCCAGACTACTGGATCTTGGATATTTCATAGAAAATATCAAAAAAATATATATGGAATATACTTTTGCAGTGTTTCCTTTATTGTTTGTTTGTAAGTATACAACGAACATAAATTATGTAGCAATAAAGGACTTATTATATAACCATTTAGGTCAACAAATTTGAATTTTTTTTTTAATTTTGGCAGTAAGGTTGTTTTTGCTGTGTTTAACGAATTGACTTTAATTCAACAAAGAAGAAACATTTTAGTGTAAAAGTATGAAAATTCTGATAAAATTTAAATTTTTATGATAATATTTATTTTTAAAAACTTCTTTCGTAATCAAATTATAGATGGAAACAATTTGTTTAAAAGAACTGAAAGAAATTTCAATGACAAGTATTACAGGTATACAAGGTATGACAAGTATTATAGGATAAAAATTTTATGCCAAAAATGCCTCGCTTGCTCGCTCTCATGCACGCATGCACAACTACTATGTACGGACATTTTGTTTTACTTTTCCAAGAGAAATAACAGTTTGATTTTTCAGTTATACTCAATGCAAGCTGAAGTTTCAAAAGTATATAATTAAAAAACTTATTTGAGTAATGGTTGGAAATAAGAATATATATGAGTCTTTTGTAGCTAATTTTTTTCAAATAATTCATAAATATTTGATTAGAAAACAATCGACGATGCTATCAAACTTTCGTTTATACATAATCTCCCCGCCTCAAAAAATGTTTTTAATATTTTTTAATATTTTTCAATTTATAGCTTTTGTTACCGGAGTAAATCTATCAGCATCTATAAAATTTTTATGTTTCAACAATTTTCATTTGTGGAATATTTTATTAATGATAAATAAATCTAATTATTTCCTTATCCTCCTGATCAAATAAATTTGAAAAAAATTCAGAATCAATATATTTGCGGAAGTATAACGTATCTGAGCAGTTTAAATATGCTTTACTGAGTATGTAGTAAAGTAGAAATTCTTTAAACAGAAATCTAGTTTTAGTTACAACGTTAGATCTACGTTGTGTATAACTTTTGACAATATTTATCAATTTGATCCTCTTTTAATTATTGATTCAATCATAATAAACAAATAGTAATATAAGTCTTATGTGTTTCGATATAACGACATATCCCTCCATAACAGTAATTTTATTGGGTCACATAAGTATTGTTTTATTTTATCACTAGCATATAGCCCGTCACATGACGGGAACAGTAAAATTTTTTACTTTCCAGAACTCTAAAGTACCCGATGAGGCAGGTAAAAAAATGGGTTGTTTTTTGGCTGAGAATTACCTTTCAACAAAAATAGTCGATTAAAATTATCACATATGTACCTAATCTATTATTTAAGCCAAATATAAAAGAAAATTATTTACGTAATATCCAAAATCAGTGATAAAAAGTGTGGAAATAATACAGAGGATATTTAAATAATCTAAAATAAATGATTAAACGAGATGATTAACACTAGGTTGCCCAAGGCAGTCATTTTGACTGTTTTTTAATTTCAATTAGAAAAACAATTATGAAATATAATGACACAATTTCTTAGAATTTGGTGGCTTTTTCTATAACATATAAATGGGTTTACGAATAATTGTAGTTACTTCCGCCCTCCTTTATTATATAATATTAAAAATTAATTTTAAACAAATTTCTTTACATATTTGTTATTTTTTCACAATGCAGTCATTTTGACTGTTTTGGGGCAATATAGGTATACAAGAAATCTCGGGCAATCTAGTGTTAAAGGTATGACATCCTAATGATAGAAAAAATTAGTTATTTTTACCTATGTATTATGTGATAAATTGATAAATTTAATAGCTTGCTCTTAAAATGGAGCTTGATATAATGGAATTAAACGCTCGAAAAGAGGGACGGGGTGGATTTCGAAAGTTTTAAAGATAACAGTACTTTTCGCCGTGATACGGATCTTAATTATACCAATTTATTTTAGAACCGGATCTACAGTTTAAGAAAAAATAAAATTTACTCGCTCTGAATTTTGCTAACCCTAACTCATGAAAATCCAATATGGATGCTCTATCTATTCCAGGTCCAACTGCTTCATAAATTCGAGGACAGACGGACAGATAACTTAAGCTATTATTACATGGTGAGAAGAAAGTTTAAGGACAGAAAACATAAAATGTTTATGTGGCCAGGGACATCAGTACAACAATACGTGAATTTAATAAAATAAAAATCATAAAAATTTGAAAAAATATTAAAAGTTTATTTTAAAAATAATAAAAGTTTAGGAATAAGAATTTAAAAGAAAAAGCAGAAAATATTAAATTAATTAGACATTTAGAAAAATCTGACTGCTTCTGTTGCAGAACCATCAACCGGAGAAGTACGAGAATCAAATGGGCAGACACTCTACCGAACGTGCCACGCCTACAAATGTTGAAGGAACTAATTAAAGTATATGAGATCAAGTTAAAAACAGTCCAGAAATTTAAATAGTACTCTCCACCCTCACCATCCGATCAAGAATGAATTTAATATAAAATAAGAGGGAGAGTAAGGCTTGGAATAATAACATTAAACACTCGAAAAGGAAGGATGGGTAGAATTTCGAATTAGCATTGAATTTTGATAACCCTAACTGATAAAAAAATTCAATATGGATGCCTGTGTACTTTAACTGTACAACAGCTTGATAAATTCGAGGACAGGTGGACAGATGGACAGACAACTTAGGCTATTATTATATAGGGGATAATACTAGAGAATGTTATAATCTAAATTTTTGAAGCTTTTTTGGTTGCCCATGGTTATCTGTTGCCCATATTTTCCTTCAGACCATCCTTAGAACAGTTCATCTACAAATTTTTCACCAATCTCCAGTTTAGTAACAGAATATATATATATATATATATATATATATATATATATATATATATATATATATATATATATATATATATATATATATATATATATATATATATATCTATATATATATATATATATATATATACACGTATATATATATATGTATATATGTATATATATAATATATATATATGTATATATATATATATATATATATATATGTATATATATATGTATATATATAATATATATATATATATATATATATATATATATATATATACACAAATAAACGGCTGTATGCAGGTATATTTATTAAGAATCAATATAATTTCTTTCGGTGTTATTTAAAAATCCTATGGAAACACTAACTAGCGAAAATCAAGTGCGATACATTATATCAACATTATTAAAATATCCATCTTGTAAATAACAAGCATTTATAACGCTAAGTGCCTTTTATTATGAAATTATTACACAATTTTACACAGTTTCAGTTCTACTTTGCAAACTTTTAAAGTACTTTAGACAGATACTAAATTATTTTTCCCGCTATGCTTCGGTTCAGTAAAAAATCTTTTGATACTGCAGGCAAGTTTATTTTAAGAAAATGCTTAATCGGTAATGCATCAGCATGAGACGCAATTTTTAAAGATGAATGTCCATGAAACTAACAATAGAAAAGTTATTCTGGTAAATTAGTTAATGTAGTAAGATATAAAGAACTGCTAAATATAAACCTATATGATGTATTATAAATGATGATTATCGAATAAATCATAAAGATTAATATATTCAGTTAAATTGTCTAAAAGAAGGATTAAAATCAACAGGGATTATTACCACAGATGCATTATTTAAATGTGGTTATAAATATTCATACATAAACTTATGTGTGTGGGAGTGATGGAAATAGATGATTTTACCTACTTCAAACTAAGAATGGTAACCCTGCTGGATTACAATGCAGTCATTAGGCAAAAAAAAGAAATAAGGGAAATTTGAGGATTAAAAATGTTGAGTTTATTCATTCAATCAATCAATCCATCCATCCATCCATCCATCTTTGGCGGTGTCCCACCAAAACCTTTTACACTCTCTTGTATGGTGATGTGACGGAGTAAGGTAGCCAGCCAATTAGAGTTCTAAAATTAATCACATGGTAGTACTCCGAAGTGCAACTGAGTGACGTAAAAGAGTTACATAAAATAGTTGAGCTATATGGAAATTAATTTGGTGTTTTCGAAGTTACCAGAAATTGCTACAATTAAAGAAAAATACATTTTTCCAAAAGATAATTCTTGGAACAGAATAGCCAGAAATTATCTTGGAATAATTATATTTAAGTTGGATATTTTGGTTAAAATATTATTACTTATATATAAAAGCACATACACACACGTATATACATGTTGTAATATCCACTTTTCTTTTCCTCCCTGAATCACTACTAAAGTGAAAAAGAAGTGAAGTGAGTAGATTGATGTTGAGAGGAATGCGCGGTTCTTTGGTATAAGTGATGAGTCGATTCGTTTCGTTTGTTATTATTTAAATGTTTTTTACGTGTATATTGTGTGTAGGGATGCAAATAAAAATGAGAATGTCCTGACGTTGATCGTTTGACAAGTGCTTTCTACACATGGAGACCTTGAGGACGTTACAATGTATGAATAATGTCCAGAAAACGAAAATTCTGACCCTTATGGTATTCCGAGACAGATTTATCCAATAAAAATTTCAGCATTGAGTTCAAGGACATACTAAAGTGTAGAATGTGTGCTTTTTTTTTTGTTGCTTGAAAAATCTTGTAGCAGCCGTGTTGAAATGAGATTGTCTTGATGTTTCAGCTAAGAATAGAGGAGAGCATAATCTATTTTTTGAAAGCATGCTTCTGCAGAAATCTTTAAATTTTGTCACGATAAGTATCATTTATGATACTTTTGATTTTGAAACACTGTGTGCAATTTCGGATTAAATTGACTCTGTAAAACATAGTTGATTGAGAGATCATTAACCATATGTTTTGACCCCTCGTCTGGCACTTTTATTTTTTCCTCTTTTTCACCGCTCTCAGATCGTTTATATTCTATAGAAGGTTACAAAGTATACTTAAAAAATGGGCTCTACATCAGAGCAAAAAGAGACTTCTGAAAAATTATTAAAAGATAATTACTCGGCAAACAGCCTATGTTAACAACGAAGATTACTACGTCGAAAAATAATATTTGGTGTACAAAAATTTATATTTTCAAAAAGTATATTAATTTTTGGCTCTTAGAAAAGTTGAGTATTATCACTTTCCGTACACGGTTTGGATGATTTTAGAAATTACTTCCTCTATATCCCTAACTTTAACTTTAATATATAACGCTGACACTTTTCTTTAAAGTCTATATGAACACAACTTCCCTATACAGACAACTTTTAAACATGATTAATCTTGCCATTTGGCAAGTGTTTTAATTTTACTACGAAATTTGTAAATAATAAAGAGCAGCAAGAACCTCAATTCATCATAACATACACAGGTTTGTCTCTTTAGCATTTAATATACCTTTCTTTTTAAAGGTATATTAAATACCGAATATTCCTGATTAGTTCTAAATAGATAATTAAACAAATTTTGTGCCTTATATATCACTAAGGATTCATGTTACCAAAGATCAACTCATACATCATTCCTAATTCTCCATGTTTCAACGACGTGTTGTCATGTACTTTTAAACTGATTATGGCGTCCATTTTTAACACTTATAATGATGAGGGCCGTAGGCAGGGGGAGGGATTTGAGGGACAGGTCCCCCCCCCGAAACTTTGAAAGACCATTCTGTTGATAGACAATGTCCCACGTTTGTGGGTTTATGGGCTATCTGCCTAGCTGTTAATGACCAAGGACAGTTATTCTCTTAGAAAAAATCCTCTGAGACCATAAAAGTTTTTCTAGGCCGCTGGCCGAAAATATAACACTGTATTTTCGGCATTGTTTTCTGAAAATACAGTGCTTTTCCTTACATCAATTGATGTATCATTCACAAATAAAGATGTCTTTCTGCCTTGGTCCCCCTCCGAAAATAATTTCCAGCTACGGCCCTGATAATGATTGTTAAAGTTACCTTATTTCTTTCTATAGCAAAAGCGTTAGTAAGTTGCCGTAACTAATAGAAATAAGGGAAGTGCTTCTCATGCAATGTTGACAGATTTTCGTCATATACGATTCTTTAATTGTTAATAAAATGTAAAATACAGTGTGTGTTTTTGCGTGGGTGAGCATTGCAAGCATTCGACACTGAAATTTTATTTTGCCTCACAACAAGATAATAAACAGAATTATTTTAATTAACTTCCGAAAAATGAAAAAAAAATGTATCAATTCTTGTATAGATCTTTCATTATAACAATGAAATTCTCAAAATTTCTGATCAAACTCAAACCTCAGGGAATTTCTTTAAATGTATTTTAGCTACTTTATTAATTATTTATAAGTCTTTATTACAAAGTCCTATCTACCCATTTCTGACTCAATGGTCTCGCTTTCTAACCCATTTAAACGTTTATACACCGCATATACCACCCCTTGTCAACACTAATTAAGTACCACGTTCGTTTTGCTGTCAGTAATCTGTCAGCCCCCTGCTTTTAAAACTGAAGGTCGTGTTTTTGAAAAGAAGAGTGTCGGAAATGGCCTCTGAAGAAATCTGTTAAAAAAAAAACTTTCGCGAAGGCTTTCTTTCTAGATGTTCCTTTTAACAGACTTTAAAGAAAACATCAATGACAGACTACTCCACTATGTAAATAACTTAGCTTTGGACTGATATTATTGGCACTAGATAAATAATCGATTATTCCGAGGTGCATTTGCTTCTTCTATCATTTCATCGTTTATGAAGACAGTGAATCAAAAAAATATTGTCCTTTTAACATTGTGGCTTTGAAATTATTTTTGAATTTCACCTAACTTTGAAACTTTTTTTTAATTCTCCCTGGAAATATTAATCTAAGTTTTAAATTCATGTGTGTAATATATTTAAAGCCGTATGATCTTTATTCTATTTTATATTTGAGGAAAGGAACAAGAAAATAGTTTGAATAATTTAGGAAATGGTTTAAGTAGGTTTAGGATTATATGAAAAAATTTCCATCAACAACTTTGTTAAAATTATTTATTCAGTCAAAAACCCACTTTTCTGTACTGATTTCATTAAAAAAAAAGTACTTCTGAATTCAAGGTGATTACTCCCCCTAACTCACCGATGAAAACACACACCAACACACAATTACACATAATGTACACATATGTGTGTGCTTTTGTGTATAAACAAAGAGAAAGATCTTATGGTTGTTATGTTAGAATGTTATTTATTTAAAAGAAATACTGAGAATAAAAATTCTTATGGTAGTTACGTTAGTATGTTATTCATTTAAAAGAAATACTGAGAAAAAAAATCTTACGGTAGTTATGTGAGTATGTTATTCATTTAAACGAAATACTGAGAAAAAAATCTTATGGTATTTATGTTAGTATGTTATTCATTTAAAAGAAATACTGAGAAAAAGATCTTATGGTAGTTATGTTAGTATGTTATTCATTTAAAAGAAATAAAATACTCAGAAAAAGCTTAAAAATAATGTCAATTGAAATAAAATGTTGGGTAAATTAAATAAAGCATGCAACTTTTTACTTTTTATGCATTTTATAATTTCATAACTGATTCTTACATAATTTTCTTTTGTAATAAATTTTATAAATAGCTGACTTTCATAAAATTAATAGGAAAAATAGTGTTTAGTCTAAATTATTCCCCTAAAGTAATAGTTGTGAAAGATGAATGTACCCTTAATATTAAATATAACACTATAGTATAAATTTTACTCTTTAAAAAGTGATACAATAAAATAAACTCAAGTAAGTAATAAGATTTTTCAATCAAAAGACTTTATAAAATAATCCCATCTTAAATCAAGATTGATAGATTTTTACTAAAATGTACGCAACTTAAAATAAAAGAAAAATCTTTTATAAAATAAATACAAAATAATAAAATCTACAGACTTAATTAAGTCATTTTTTAGGAGAAAAAAATCAAAAGCTACGTGATATCATGTTCTTACCCTCGTTGAACAAGATGTCATGCAGCTTCTCAGCTTTTTTTTCCCTTCTTTCTACCTCACGTGGAAAAAGAAATTTAGCTTTTGAAGTATATAATACAGCTTTATTATTTAGTGACTATGTAACTGAAGAGTGGTTGAAAATTTAACACTTGCCTCAATATAGCTAATCCATTTAGAGGCATTTTATTAAAGAATGAAAATGTAAAAAACCATATTCTGTGAAACTCAATTCACTTAATTTTAAAAATTATTTTCTAATCCCTTTACTCTGTAAATCCATTTAGAACACTAACTTTTGAAAATTCTTTATTTATCAAAAAAGATTAAAAATTTTAACACAAATTATTTCATTTTATTTAAACAGGTATATTTAAACCTTTATAAATTATTTATCCCCTAGAGACAGTACACTAAAATACTTTTAGAATTGATCTAGATTTAAAAAATATGGCCATTTAGATTATTAGATAAAGCTAATTTCCTTTTAACTTCTTTTTTGGTGGGAATTAAGATAACACCGTCCACTGGGTATATTAAAGTTCAAAACATTTTATATTTAATATTTTTTAATGCTTTACTATACAGTAATTATGAAACTTATTTGGGAAGTCCTGGTTCTTTGTATGCAATAGAATCTGAAAGGAATTAATGAACATAAATGAAATGAATGAATGGTTATGTGAAGAACTAACGTAAATTGTTAAAAACTTATTAAAAGATCAATACCTTTGTTTTGTTATATCTAAAGTTATTAATAAAGGATATATATAATCGCAGTCGGTTAATAAGTGACCATAAATATTTAAAACATGTGACTGTTGTCCTATGTCTCCTATGTATAAATAATTTTTAATGTGAAATACTTATAAATTCACGGACTACATTATGCGAATTTTTAAATATAAATCACTATAATTTAACTATAAAGCTTTACGTGCTTTCTATAGGCAATGGTACGTTGTATGAA
The DNA here is from genome assembly GCA_032207245.1 of Pardosa pseudoannulata. Classification (NCBI taxonomy): domain Eukaryota; kingdom Metazoa; phylum Arthropoda; class Arachnida; order Araneae; family Lycosidae; genus Pardosa; species Pardosa pseudoannulata. The sequence goes on along the minus strand of CM063501.1, from coordinate 84,457,525 downwards.
TTGTTGCACATGGTATATATAGTACTATTAATGAGTAATAAAATTTTAGTGTAATATATTTATACACACACTGTATATATATACACACATATATACATATACACATAAATACAGATATACATATACACAGATATACATATACACATAAATACATACACATATACACACACATATATACATATACACATATACACATATATACATATACACATATACACATATATACATATACACATATATACATATACATACATACATATACACATATATACATATACACATATACATATACATACATATACACATATATACATATACATATACATACATACATATACACATATATACATATACATACATACATACATATACATACATACATATACACATATATACATATACACATATACACATACACACATATACATATACACATATACACATACATACATATATACATATACACATATATACATATGCATACATACATATGCATATATACATATACATATATACATATATATATAATATATATATATATATATATACTAATATATATATATATATATATATATATATATATATATATACATATATACAGGTGTTTTGTGAATTTATTGTGTGCAACTATATCATTTTGCTTTTATTTATATTTAAGATCATATGTATATATCATACTCAAAATTAAATATATATATATATAGCAAATTTAAAATGACCCTAGATAATATCAACAACAACAGGTTTAGAGACATTTAAATTAATAACACTCCAATTTCATACAAATTTAAATCCTTTTTTATCTAATTTGTGTGGAGGTAAAGCAGAATTGCGTACTGAAAAAATTTAAAAAACGATATTGAAATTTTCAACCAGAGTTTATTAGAGAATTAAAATGAGGCAATTACATTTTCTTCACAGAAAGATAAAATTACTTCCTAAAATTTAAGTAAGAGCTAAATTTTTTATGCTAATAGACATTAACCTATCGACGCCCAGATAATTTCTGGTGACTATATATTGGTAAATATCTAGAATAGAAACTAATTTGGACAACTGGAATTAAAACAAATTAGGAAATTTAACAATGTGGAATACAACCGAGAGTTTTCATTATTGACGAGCTGTGATCATTAAAATTACATCCGATGTTTCAAATTGAACCCATTCTTGCTTTCATGCAACTTTAAATTATTTTGTATCTAATTCTTACATAAAAATGTGATAGAATTAAGTAGAGAAAGAATTACAGAACAATAACTGAATTTTTAAACCAAAGATCATTAAAGTATTAAAATCAGGCAATTACGTTTTCTCCAAATTAAGAAAAAATAACTTTATAAAATTTGCGTAAGAGCTTAAATTGATAAGAAAATATAACCCATTAATGTCAAGATAATTTGTGCTGACTATATATTGGTAAATACCTAATATAGAAGCTTTAATGGGCAATTGAAAGTATAATAATGTATGAAATTTAAACAACTTTTAACATAACTTTTAACAGTCTCTGTTATTGTTGCGATGGCCTTTTAAAAAATCAAATAATTTCAATTAAAAAAAGAAATTTTCGTTCCAAGATAATTTTTGCTACCATATGTGAAAAAATTAATTGCAAATTTAAGTTTTAAAATAGATGCAGCTATTCATCAAGAATTCAATAGATCTACCTCCTGAAAAAGAAGACTAGTACCACGCTTAAAAATCCTACAATCTTGATCCCTAATACAAATTATAAATAATAACATATATTTGAAAATCTAGAGAAATATTTATAGAATTGCTATCTAGCTTAATTATTAATTATTACTTTAATTATTAATATCTACTTAAATTTACAATTGCTGCAAGAAAAGAAAGAAATGGTACAATCTATTTTTAACGTTCTTCAAATAAGGAGGCTGGACGTTAATGGGTTTAATTTCTCTTTAACCCTTTTCAAATCAATGTCGAGTCCCACTTGATATCTCTGTTTTTCAACAAATACTACGCTTCAAATGGGGCTAGACGGTACGTAAGAACTAGTCTTCACACTTGGTTAACTCAATTAGAATTGCTAGATAAATTGTTATAACTGAAATAGTCATTTAGACCAGACCACTAGGGATGAGGAAAATTAAATTGGAACTCAAATGTTTTAATGTGACATTTTTAATTATTAATATATACTTTAATTTACAATTGCTTCAAGTAAAGAAAGAAAAGGTACAATCTATTTTTAACGTTCTTCAAATAAGGAGGCTGGACGTTAATGGGTTTAATTTCTCTTTAACCCTTTGCAAATCAATGTCGAGTCCCACTTGATATCTCTGTTTTTCAACAAATACTACGCTTCAAATGGGGCTAGACGGTACGTGAGAACTAATCTTCACACTTGGTTAACTCAATTAGAATTGCTAGATAAATTGTTATAACTGAAATAGTCATTTAGACCAGACCACTAGGGATGAGGAAAATTAAATTGGAACTCAAATGTTTTAATGTGACATTTTTAATTATTAATATATACTTTAATTTACAATTGCTTCAAGTAAAGAAAGAAAAGGTACAATCTATTTTTAACGTTCTTCAAATAAGGAGGCTGGACGTTAATGGGTTTAATTTCTCTTTAACCCTTTGCAAATCAATGTCGAGTCCCACTTGATATATCTGTTTTTCAACAAATACTACGCGTCAAATGTGGCTAGACGGTACGTAAGAACTAGTCTTCACACTTGGTTAACTCAATTAGAATTGCTAGATAAATTGTTATAACTGAAATAGTCATTTAGACCAGACCACTAGGGATGAGGAAAATTAAATTGGAACTCAAATGTTTTAATGTGACATTTTTAATTATTAATATATACTTTAATTTACATTTGCTTCAAGAAAAGACAGAAAAGGTACAATCTATTTTTAACGTTCTTCAAATAAGGAGGCTGGACGTTAATGGGTTTAATTTCTCTTTAACCCTTTGCAAATCAATGTCGAGTCCCACTTGATATATCTGTTTTTTAACAAATACTACGCGTCAAATGTAGCTAGACGGTACGTAAGAACTAGTCTTCACACTTGGTTAACTCAATTAGAAATGCTAGGTCGACGATAAATTGTTATAACTGAAATAGTCATTTAGACCAGAACACTGGGGAAAATTAAATTGGAACTGAAATGTTTTAATGTGACATTTTTAATTGAAAATACAATACGTAAACGAATCAAATCCCAATTTAACCCAAAATGTTTCTTTGATAAATTCAAGTCAGATTAAACATATCTTGAAATGTATACCATATTTATATTTTAAAGTACACAGAATGAACAATCTATTAAATTCAGCAAGAGGACGAATTTAATGTATTAAAGATAGTTTAAAACATATTTCTGAAGGAAATTTAAAAAATTAGGTTTAATTTCATTTTTCATACACGGTAGTCCTAATATTAAAACAGTGTAAAATATATATAAAATATCTGAAGAGGAAAACACATGACATTCTTATACTCCTATTATATTAAATATGTTTATATGATGCGTCATTATAATTATCATTTGCACATTCTCTTCAAGTTTCAAAGTAGCTTTCGATTCTCCAATTAACGGAGTTCTGGAGAAAAGCTGAAGTACTGCCAGCTTCCGACCCGCAGAGTTATATTTGTTAGACTGAGATTTTTCCTTTTATCGGTATTTGGTTCCAAACCGATATTTTTTCCGAATAAAATACTTTCCTTATTCAGAACCAGGCAGTAATAAACAATAAAATTCTCCATTTTCTTCACAAACAGATTTCTTTCTCTTTCTGAAAGTGAACTTAAATAATATTCTTTCGTCTATTTAAAAAGTTAGGTAAAAGTTGTTAAAACTGCGTATTATTATTCGATATCTTTGTTTTATATTGTTATTGATAGGTAGCGTTAATGAACATTAAACTGGTATTTTTCGTTGTATGGAGTATTGGTTTTCAAATGAAATTCGCAACGTATAAACGTTATAGCGGTGCTGGCCTTCGGTATCGGTGTTCGTGGTTCGAATCTCACACTGGCATGGATGTTCGTAGAAGTTTGGAATCGGCTTTTAGATGTAGGTACCGGTCTCATTAGCCCTCGTGTTGAAAAATTAGCACTACAAACTAAAATAAATAAAGTTTACAGAGTATTAAATCATTTTGAATAATGTTTAATATATACAGGAATAATTATAACATAAAAAAATAGTTTTATTGAATTTTTTCGGTATATAGAATGCAGATTGCCGTAAGTAGGGTCGCCAAATTTGGCGATCTATGCGAATTTTGGCCTGGTTACGTTAATACGTAAGTACCGCAGATTGCAATTTAAGGAGATTGGGACAACTATATTTATAATTGGTCTTAAATACAGTTCTTAACATTCTACGACTAATCGTTTTTGAACTATGCTTCAAAGCATCAATACATATTTTACTAAAAAATCCTAGACCAAAATTTCAAACTCTCAAAAAGTCTAAAACATCTCAGGAATGGTCGAAATAGATATTTAAAGTTCCAAAATTAAAGTTTTTCTTTACATACATAAAATTGAGACTGTGAAACATGTTGAAATTGATTCAGCCATATTCGAAATGAGAACTTTCTTTGAAATTTGAGTACTGAAATTGTTCGTGAACACAAAATTACGTTTACTTTGTACAAGGAATTGTCCAAGCAATTATTGTGCAACAACGTTTCACAAAATTCCATTTATTACGGGAAGCTTTCTCCACCCAAACATTAGTTGTAGAACCTTTTAATGACACATTGAGTGCAATTAATATAAGATATTACCTTAAAACTACACGTCGTCCATTAGCATAAATGGCTGCTCATACAAGATGGGGAAGACAGTATTCTTTCGAAGTATCTACTTTCCATAAGTACGATACTTGTCCGCTATATAATGCCTTAAAATATGTGCATGAATAATTAATTGATAATGGTCTTCTCACGCGAATGCAAACAAACGTAAGTGCTAAAAAAATACTCCCCGAAGCATATTCATGGCTGGAATTCGGGTCAAAAAGGATTAATTGGGTTGCACTTCATGGAGATTTAGGGACAATTTTCAGGTAATTAGAATCTGCATATTTGATGAAAGATTGGTTTTATGGTGATAAAGTGGGTAATATTACAAGAAAAATTAAGAGATGCGATCGAATAAAGTCTTAAAATATGTAAAACGAAAATACTTAAAATTCATTATTTCTGTAGATTTGATGTTTATGCTAGAGGCATTAATTTGTATTTTTTAACAGTTATAAATGTATTAAATTGTGTTGTGAAATTGAATTCTGAAAGTAATAATATTTTCTCTCTTTTTTAGGCAAAAGTTTCTTCTTTGAAATGTCTCTTGTAAGTAAATATTTTTTTCAATTAAATAAGTTATTCAGAATCGTTAAACAAAATTATATAAATAAACATTACAATTAAAAAGTAATTTATAAATTTAAAACCATGATACAGAAACGTCATTGAATTATTCATATGTATATTTCACGAAAAGAGCGAGTCTATATATATGAAACAGATGACACTCGTTTGTTGAGTAAATCAGATCAGTAGCTTGTTCCACGATGCTCTGGATGCAAGTACTCCTGTACTAGTTCTGTTAACACATTTCATGCGGGTCTATTTCGCTTAGAGTGGGCGTTTCACAATGGCTTACTTTATAAAGGTTGTAATGAATAATAATAAAATAAACTTCAAATTTACAAAAACATGACTCTTACGTTTTGGAGCTAGTAACTCGACAGAGGACCAAATAACTTGGCAAACTACATTTCTAGAATGAAACAATACAAATCGTTGCCTAGCAATACAAAAACAATACAATCGTACACCTTATTTATGCGTTACCCGCTCGCTAGCAGAAATCTACTAAATACGTTATTTTATGTGACCCGCGCTCCAGTGACAGTCTACGAAAAACGTAAAAGTACGTTTACAGCATGCAATATGTTAAAGAGTCTGTTAAAGTGTTTTTATGTTTTAACTCAATTTGCAATTTTTAAAAGGTTTAATTAAAACTTCTCACCAAAATAAATTAATACTTTATAACGAATTCCTATAAATCCCACTTATGAATGTTTTTTAAATTTTCAAACAGGCATTGTTAAATTATCATCAGGAACAAAATCTTAATATCCAGTTAAACCTCATTAAAATATAGCGACTATTATGGATATACTGGTATTACAAAATGTGACCAATAAGGTAAATCATCCCACAATGGAAAATGAGAACAACTAGATTATCAGCGACAGATTTGAAGTCTTCCAAAATATTCAGTTAACAGTAGTCTTCGTGTTCATGAATTTTGATAAATTTGCTATCAACTTTTGTCTGTGTGCTGGATTTGTGATGTGTAGTACAATAGACAATTTGAAGCTCCAGAAATTGCTTGTATAGTATTTTCAGACTCAACACCTGTTTATTAAACTCTAGCACACGCCATATAACCCAAATCTGTCACTACTAGCGTATTCCATTTTTCTTATTATCAGTTTGGATAAAAAGGATCTTAATGTCGATCTAAACCTAATTAAGCTAAGTTACTTATAACCCGGCCCAGCTTACGACATAGGGGAAAATGATTACAAATCATTAGGATAGCAACACTGAGCCAGACAAACAAACCGAAATAAAATATACCTAAATAAAAGTCAAATTCCAACTAACCTGAAAATATTTACCCCGAATATCAGAACTAATTCACATCTATACATTAAGTGATCAACAGTACCCTCTTTATTATATTAATAACTGGTTGGTTTATTAAAAAGCATAGCCTGGTGGGTAGGAAAAACTCAAAAACTCCATGACCAGTAAAAATATGTTTTAAATAAAAATTTCCTTCAACCCTCGATTCGCCAACTTTAGGAAATAAGTAAACATTCTTCTACCAGAAAGATTACCCTCCCACCTATCCTGCCAAAACACTATAGCCAATTGATGTAGTTTTATTTTACCTTGCTTTATAGACCAACCCATAGGAAAGTCGAATTGGAATCTCTTTAAACCTAGCTAAGGTAAAGAAAACATTACTGTTTCTCTGACATTATAAGATGTAATCACTACGTAGAGTGAATCCCTTCTCAAGTCAAAAATAAAACAAACCAGTTATCAGGGATACCTTCAACCTGTTCCTTAAAATTCAGTTAAGAATAGTGAGTGTTTTTGGAGTACATATGTTTTAATAAATTAATAATAGACTTCAGTCACATGTTATGGAGCAGAAAACATACATGCTTCAGATAAACTCTTGAATAGCTGATTCTGGCTTCAGGTTAGGGAACTATCTCACCGATAATATTATCCAGACCTGTTCCGACTCGGCCTTTTTCTTTTACCTAAACTGGAAATTGCTATAAAAGTTCGAAGTGTTATAGATCTTATGCACATTCAAGGGTTTCGTTCAAGCGATATCGCTGATATTAATTATATGCTATAAGAAGATTTAATTTACGAATGTTTAAGTCATTCCTTTTAAATGCATATTGATGAATGTCTTAAATGTAAATTATGTACCACTCAGAATAAAACTAATATGAAATTTAAATAACTTTGAATATGAATCCCTGTTCTCAGTAGTGATTAGCTGGCATATAAAATCAAAGGTTGTCTGTATATTATTTCACATATGCTTATAATAGTATGATTAACCACCAGGAATTATTATTGACAACTCAACAGCAGAAAAATTATATATGACAGCTGGAAAAATAATATACATAACACTGATTGTGAGTGTCAAATTTTAGTGATTACCCACAATGAGCAGGTGTTGATTTTCTGTCACTATCCATTGCAGTTCTAATGCTTAGACCAATCACTCCCAGCCGTATCTTTACGCCTAAATATTACCAGTTATATTGATTATATGTTTTCCAAGAGGCAATCTGTACAAAAACAAATCCATTTGTAAAACAAGGAAATTTCACATGTATTGCATATCAATAAAGAAAGTGAAGTTTTAAAATAGGTAAAGCTATTTATAAAGCTTCATTAATTTACTTTATCTGTCGAAAAGGAAATTTATATAAAAAGCTAAAACATGTCATAAAATATTGATAAAAATGAAAAAAATTGTATATAAGAGGGGATACTCATTGAATAGGTAGAATTGCCACGTACCTTCTCTGAAAAGTAAAACTCGTTCGGAGAAAACAAAAGTTTTACAATCTATTTTCATCCTTTCCTGAACAAAGACTAGTTATTAATGAGTTAAAAGCAATCACCACAGATGTTTTCAGGTACATACATTCATACTAATTTTTTCTTCTTTTGCTAGTTACAAAATAAATCCCTTTACATTGTGAGCTTCCTCAGCAAAGAAAATTAACATTTATTTTTTCATTATTTTATTCAACACATACATCACTTTTAATAAATCTCATTGTACATAAGCTATACATTTCCAATACCGAATTATTCAAAAAATGATCAAGTTTCTGCTTACGCCATTACTCCACTATTTGACACCCTAATTACCATAAAGTACACCAAATTATGTGAAAGCACCTAGGAGACTAGTTTTCCGTCCAAATCCTACTAGCTGTCGAAAACTGGGGTCCTAAATTATGCACATGCATAATTAATGACCAAGTTTCATTTTTAAAACAAACACCGGAGGGATTTGGGAACAGTAAATTTTAAATTAAGATCCAAATTTTGATAAATCTGAGATTAAAGTGTTTATTTTGGGACTTCATTACGGCGATGTGTACACAGTATGATGAACGGAATCATTCAAACATTTGGTCAAGGGTAAACACGGGATTATGGCTCGATATTTAAAATCTGTAAAGCTCTGGGAAGAGAAAGAATAGAAATAGAGTTCTGGTAATAAAATTTATTCCTTTCAACAAATCCACTCATATAAAGAGGTGTAAAGAAATAAATAGAATACATTCAAATACAATCAATAGAATACAATCAAGCCATCATTAAATATTAACATAAATTAAAATCTAATTAACATCTAATTAAAACAAAATTCCAACATTAATTCTAACATATATATTATACACTATAAATATCCATAACATATTCATCTAATACATATATTATATATTCTAATAAGGCCCCCGAAGAGATTATACAGATTCATATACATATACAGCCTCCGAAGGGATTATACATACATATACGGCCCCCGAAGGAAATAGAAATATACATATACTTAGACGGCCCCCGGAGGTATTATAAATACACATATACGGCCCCCGAAGGGTAATTAAACCAGGTTACTGATGCAGAGATGGTCGTATCTTTAGATGTTGATGTAGGAGTTGTCTAACACGAGAGAAGGTACGTTGAAAACGCACGTGTATACAACCTTAAGATGGGTCTGTACTTGCCATATCGGATTCCTCATGCTCCATGCTAACTTATGAAAACAAATATAATTTCCTGACCATATGGGAAAATATATTTCCCTAGATAATTTTATGCTGTGTCATATAGTATAATTTCTTTTAAGAATTTTTAAAATGCAAGACCGCCAGAGCAATAATTGAATCCCCTACCATAAGTTAACACTAAGCATAGAAAATCCAATATGGAATGGTAAAAACCAACCTTAAGATGATTTAGTACCAGTAATCGTATTTCTGTAGCACCATATTAACCTGTGAGGAACATGTTCTACTCATAGATGGTTTCTATTTAGCTTACGTTAAACAAATTTAATTACACAGTAGTGAGATAAATTCTCGAGATAATGAAACTAAATTTGTAAAACGAATAAGAAAAATAATGATTTAAAAAAAATAATTTTCCTTGTACACAAATCATAACATTTTATTACCATTATGAATTTTAAAATAAGATCAAGCTTTAACCTTATCCACTCTATCATGCAGGTTTTGTTTAAAGATACCTTTAATAAAATCGGCCAAGAAGTAGAACAACATTCGCCTTAGGCCTAATATGGCCAGTAATCAACCACTTTAAAAGGGCGATATGCAATATTGTAAAACTGCGCCGTCTAAGTAAGATGTAACGCGTACGAAATTTGTTTACTCTTCTAACGTATTTACTATATTAATACAATTGGTCGCGCATTTTCTGCATTAATGTGGCCAGACGCCATCACAAAAGGGGCCTATTCGCCCGCCGTCCTGAATGATGCCTCCGGTTGACAGTTGGTCACCGACGCCACCATTTACAGTAGTGCAGAGATCATAAAAACTGGACAATTGGTCAATGGAGTCATGTTCTCTTAAGGGATGAGAGTAAGTTCAGTACCAGAGGCGATTCTCAACGCGTTTTGATTTGGAGAGAATTCGAGATCCGGTTTTACCTTAAACATCAAAGAAAGACATCGTTACGGGGGTTCTGGAGTTCTTGTCTGATGAGTTATTATCCTGAACGGGAAAACTGAGCTCCACGTTTCCGACAGAGGTTCTGTAACCGGGGTTCGCTATTCTAAGGAAATACGCCTTCACCATGTGCGTCAATTCCGAGCTGCCATTGGACCAGACCCCATTTTTATAGATGACAATACACGGGGACATCGGACTCTTGCTGTTGAGGAGCTACTGGAAAGTGAAGATATCACTCGAATAGATTAGCCAGTTTACTCCCGATATAAATCCCATCGAACATGTGTGAGATGCTTTTGGGAGACGAATTGCAGCACGCGTACATCCTCCAGAGAACACACAACAACTCAAACTGATGCTGACTGCGAAATGGGCACTTCTACTGCATGAAATATTGGACCAGATGGTTCTGAGTATGTGGAGGCGATGCGAAGCAACCATTGTAGTTAGGGGAAAGCATATCGCATTAAGGAACATCTTCTTCCTCTTGGATAAACAATTATGAGTCACGATACTATGCTATCAATAAAGCATGGTTTTGTTTGATTCAATACCGTATGCATTGTATTCCTTTTTCAGCACCTATGCTTACGCCATCCTTTATGTACATAATACACTTCCTCATTTCTGAATTTCACGTCTCTCAGATGATTTCTCGTTGAGTTATGGCAGAATAGAATAAACCACCTTTTGCTTATGTTTTGCACACCAGTGTAATCACAAAATTGTAGATCGATGTGTAAAATTCATATATAAAATCCTTACATCACCAAAATAATGGAATTATGATTCTAGCCGAAAAATTTATATTCTATCTTTTATATTTGACGGATTTATAACTCTTTCATAAATTCGATCAAATAAAACAGTCTAAAGGAATAAATATAATACTTTTCCTTCAAACCATTTCAAAATTTGATCAATTCTAAATATTTTAATGCAGATATACATAGAGACCCTAAAAGAGAGATAATTTTCCACATGATAAATTTCATGCGCGTTAAATATTTTTATGGTAGGTCGTTAATATTTGAGCAATAAATATTTAATTATTCTTAAACAAATCGAAAAAAATAAGAGCCATAACTCAAAGTAATGGTATATATATTCATTGCTTAGACTATTTTCAGCGTCCGATAAGAAAAATGCTTTACTGTTTAATTTATATTTGGATTCCGAAATGTTACAAGCTTTTTATAGCTTTGACGTTATTTTTTTAAAGATACAGTTTTTGTAAGAATTCCATTTGTTGTACTCTTGACTGCTTTGCAAGAAATTTGCGGTTTAATAATAGGAACTGCCGAAATGGTCATTTTGACCCAAAAACTATTGTGTTATCTTGGCAGATTTATTATTTTTTCAGATTATAATAACAGAATTAATATCAATTTTTATAAAAATATTTGAGAAAAATTTTTGAAAATAAATTTTAATGGGTGTTATATTATTTTTGTTATTGCTCAATGAAAAAAAAAATAAATTTGTTAAGGAAAACAAAAATAGTTTGGGGGTCAAAATGACCCCTTCCGCTGTTCTAGTGTTAAGGTAATAAGGAATCATAATTTTCTCATTATACTTCTACAGCTCTTTACACAGAAAGGATAATTTTTAACTACTTTTGATCTCCAGGTTGTGAATATATAATTTAGATTATTCTTTTCAAGTATAATGCATTCACTATTCCTTATGAATTATATAGAGATTTCTTCCTTATTTTATCTCCTCCAGCAATATTAAAATTTCTATTTTATGTGTATACTTAATATGTGAAAGTATAACTAATGACCAAATTGTATTCCCCAATTTGTTTCCCTTATTCTCAATATTTTGTTGTAATTTTGGAGATTATGATTTCGTATGCTTTTATTCTAAAACAGACTTAAATATGCTTCTTAACTTAAATGCTTATAACCTCCCTCTTTAACCCTTTAAAGGTCACTATTATAAATTCTTTAAGATTTAATGAAATTACTTTATAAATGGTATCTATGAACTTTATAAATGTAAATGCATTTTTTTTTTTTTGCATTTTTTGTGGGGGTGGATGGAATTTGAGGGATGGTTAAAGTGCAAAATCCAGCCCCTTGTACGGAGTGAAAATGCTTTTTTAAAGGTTTAATTATGCTGCGGTTAGAATGATTATTATCTGAAAGGGTATGATAAAGAAAAACTAATCAATTTACAGTCAAACTATGGCCATATGGTACAGCGCAGCTTTTAGGTACCGGAATTCATGGGTTAAAATCACACTGCAGGTATGGATGTTCGTAGCCATTCGGAATCAGCCTTAAGCTGTAGGTCTCCGTCTTATTCACCCTCGTGTTGAAAGACAGTAGACCGGACTAAACATAAACAATATATACTGTGTTGTTTGGATAGACATTTATTTGGGTTTATAAGTGAAAAAATCATATTACTGACTTTTCCAAGTAAAGTAAGTTTATCCACGTATATTTCAAATGAAGTATAGAGCTCTTGTATACTCTCTGTTGTGAGTTGGAAATGACATAGACATAGAAAACCTAAAAGTCCATCCTATGCCTTTCAAAAGCAGAGTAAGAATTTAACAGGTGGTTTCGCTTCGAAACCACTGTCCGTTAAAGGGTTAAAATTGCTTATACATACTGATTATATTAATCTATTTAAGCCTGAAAGTACTTTCTAGACTTAAGGAAATTAATTTAAATGATAAAATTAGTTTTCATCAAGCATTTATGTTTAAAAGGTTACCTCTTTTATTAGTTATAAAAATATTAAATTTTGCCTTAGTGGTCAATAAAGCTCTTTTAATCCTACGATGCATTTATGTATCGATTACCATATTAATCTCGGATTGAAGGAAATAATTTTGATAACTTTAATGGACAAAACAATTTTAATAATTAAATTCTTTCCTAATTAATATAGTTTATTTACTTAGGATAAAATTAATATTGATCTTGCAACAATGCATGCAATCAATTGGAGCTAAAATTATATAATACTGCATGTGGACGAAGAATCTTTAAAACATCATAATTCAACTTATAAGAACTAATTTTATTTTTATTCTAAAATACCAATCTATGGTAGTACGATTTCAATTTTTTTTTATCAAATGGTTATTTTGTTCAAAAGTATTACAGTTATTTATTTATTTATTTATTTTTTGTTTTAGAGCGTCACATTTTACTTTTTTGCTACACAAGGGATAATAAGACCAGGACCTACTGCTTAAAACCAGTTCCGAATGTTAATGAACTTCTATACCGGTAGTCGCATTCACATCGTCGAACTCTGCTAAATTTTTTTTTAAATTGAAGATATTATACTGTAGTATTTAAAGTTATTTAAATTTTATGCATGTTTGACATCGTGCGGTCGATAATGCCTAACATTAAGCTAATTATCAATATGTATATTCGCCAGAAATGACCACTTTTAAAGGATTAACCTTTTAGGTACACAATTATTTGAAAACAAAAGTTTTAATTTGGTGCACGATTAATTTCTTCGGCTCGTAAAAGCATATCTTACGCACGAATTCGTTTATTTTCATTATCCTTATAACTTTCAATTTACTATAGTATTCATCACTTTCACTACAAAATTCACTATTATTACTTAACAGATAACTTCAAATTTCTTTATCATATTCATCAAATGCACTTTTAATTAAAAATTATTATTATCTTAATAGTGATTATGAAAAATCACTATTAAGATACTAGTAATTATAACTTAATTCGTATCCCTTGGAAAGAAGAAAGGTCCCAGATTGGTTTGGTTTGGAGTGCTACGGTCTACTTTTTGCAACACGAGGGCTAATGAGACCGGGACCTACAGCTTAAAGCCGATTTCGAACGTCTACGAACATCCATGCCACTGTGGGATTCGAACCCACGAACTCCGGTACCGAAGGCCAGCACCTTAGCCATCGTTCAGCTGAAAGGTCCCAGAAGAAAATGAATTTTTGTGGCAGCTTGCATGGATTTGGGTGGAAATGATATGCGAAAAGTTTACTTAGCGGCGATTTGTAAAATTCAAGTTTCCAGGCCTCCGATATTACTTAATAAAATTTAAGGTCTTTCAAGAACCGTAAAATCCCTGCTCCAAATATACGGCAATAAAAGCAATGTATCGAACAAGCTTAATATTAAGAAAATGAGATTGGAAATAGCATCGACAGAAAAAGATTAATATTTTTGCGTTGTACTTGCACGGAGATATAATAGTAGGTGACATGAGAAGAAACAATCTTCTCATGTCATCTACTATTATATCATCCAATATATTTAGATAAAATATCACTATACAAATTTAAAATTCAGCTGAATCGATCTTCTTTTTTTTCTTTTCACTACTACCAGCTCCTACATAATGTAACCTTCATCTAACTTGGATCGAATTTTCGATAAAAGGTAAGGTTCATCAGAAGCTCATACATTTTCAAGGGTGCCGTGAGACTTTAATGTTTAAAGACACCTTCTCTACAAAAAAAAGCATCTCCAGAAGTTTTTATTGTGTAACTGGCATAATTATGCAGTAGTACATTTAATATCCCGAATGAAATCAGCACTAAAAATGTTACAACGATAATAAAGTGTATGGCATGAAAACATAGGTAGTTTTATACATTGATGCAAATGCAATCTAAAACTAAGTTTTAAAATAAATTACACAAAATCAAGGCGAATGCAATAGTAGTTTGGTTTTGTTTGGAGCGCTAAAGTCTACAGTTTTGCTCACAAGGACTAATGAGTCCCTAACCTACTAATTAAAGCAGATTCCGAATAGCTACGAACACCCATGCCAGCAGAGGGATTCAAACCTGCGAACACCGATACCAAACAACAGCACTATCATTCGGCCATCGTTGGGCACAATAGTAGAGATGCCTCCTAAATTTTACAAAATATTTAGAAAGTTAATTACACATACATGTGGTTTAAAAGGTAAAACAGTAAAAAAGCAAACACTTATATCGTCTTTTAAATAATTTTTTAATTCTCTTAGAATGTTCTTCAAAGCTAAACTTCCATTGTGTATAAATCTACTATAAAATAGGGCATTTTTAGAAAAGATTAATTTGAAGCCTGAATCTAAAATAATTAGAACGGAAAATAACTCACTACACAATGTTATATAGCCAAAATTCTTATAGTACTTTTATAAGAACTACAACTAAGTATTAAAAAAAATTAAATTTGGGCTATTTTAATTAACACATTGTGTGCGGGTACATTTCGCAGTGGAATTGTACCGGGAGCGGGGGTTTATCGCGTAAATGTCATTCAGTTAAATCTCAATAGATCGAAAATTACTTAATTTTTTAACCAACTTTTCCTATTTTATATTGAAATATATAAACAAATATATAGAAGTATATAAATAACAACCGTAAGATTTTTGTAAACAAAAAATATATTTTGTGGATAAACTTATAATAGTATCGTAAATATGAAAAATTAAATAGAAATAGTAGTATATAGTTTTAATTTTTTTGAATTATGTTATATATAAACATTTTTAGATAATAGAAAAATGAAGAGCAATCCTAAAACTAATAGTGTAAAAACTAGTTTTTATTTCCCTGAATTTTTCCAGAATCTTTGTAGTAGACAAGAACATTCGGCTTTGTCTTCCTGTATATACCGTTATTTTTGTACCCACAAACAAACCATGTTGTTACACTAACTCGTACTAGTACGTGACCCGCGCTCAAGTATCAATCGTCAGAAAACGTACTAGTATGTGACCCGAGCTCAAGTATCAATCGTCAGAAAACGTACTAGTACGTGACCCGAGCTCAAGTATCAATCGTCAGAAAACGTACTAGTACGTGACCCGAGCTCAAGTATCAATCGTCAGAAAACGTACTAGTTCGTGATCCATGCTGTAGTATAAATCGTCAGAAAAGTACTAGTACGTGTCCCGCATACAATCTGTTAATACCCACAACAAAACTAATGTTTTGCATAATGTACCCCCTCTTTTAACTTTCCTGTGCCTTTCAATCTCCCATTCAAAGACATTCTCTGATATCCCTATCACATTCTCAAAAACGGTCCATTTGATTTTGTAATCTAAAATAATCACAACAAAGAATAAACTATCTGCAAAAAACTATACAGTTTAAGATATCGTATTTTCTTTAACTCTAAAACCATGCATACAAATTTTAAATCTGTGCTACGGAAATTAAAATCCACGGGAAATTCAATGTTTTACATACTGTACAGCTCAAACTCTCTTTTAACTCCTGCCTTTCAAGTCACCCGTCTAAAGACATACTCGAAAACTACCCACGCATTAAATTAGATTCATACATACTAAGTTACTCGCCTTATCGCTCCTCGTAAGATATGACAGACATATTAAGCTCTTGTTTTACGATCCATTGCCAGCCGATATACAGAATCTGTTTGTCAAAAATATTTGACGTGGACACCGTAGAAACATTTCGCTGCCATCGGAAGATAAACGGGACATAATTAAAAAAAGACATCGCCTCGGGAGAGAAAGCATCTAATAAAAATCTATTTTGAAGGTTATTAGATTTTCTTCGCAGTGAAACGCTACACGTCTGTGTAATTTGAAAAATTTTTGTTCTTTTTATCGCTTCACTTAATAGAGGTATTTAGGTTCGCGGGATAATTATTTTAGAATCTGAAGGGAAAAGTGGTGAAACTTAATCCTTGCTAGCCCGGGAATATTAACTATCTCCAGAAAAGTGTTAGCGAATTTTCGTTCGAGCATGCGTTCGGTATATAAAAAATAATTTTGAAACCAGTTTTCAATATTCTTTTTTACTACATTTATATCAGATAACTACTGGTTACCGTCTCTTAAAATGAAACATGTTTTACCTGAAGTACAAATTTTTAAAGATAATTTGCAATAAAATCTTAGCGCAATTACCTTCAATAATGAATTGGTTGAAAATAAAATCTGTAACAAATGCTTATAGTCTTTAAACACATTGTATGCGGGTGTATTTCGCAGCGGAATTGTACCGGGAGCGGGCATTTTGCTCGTAAATTTATCTATTCAATTAAATCTCAATTATTTAATTTTTAACCAACTTTTCGTATTTTATATTGAAATATATAAACAAAAAATAGACAAAATATATATATATATATATATATATATATATATATATATATATATATATGCAAATACATATATATATAATATCATTTTTGCAAGGATTAATAAAAAGTTAATTTTAAATCTAAATTGATTTTTTAAATAAACTTTCCCGTGAAGTGGTTCCGCATCGACTGATGTAAAAACTAGTTTTTATTTGTCTAAAATTTTCCAGAATCTATGTAGTGAACAAGAACATTCGGGTTCGTTTTCCTGTATATACCGTTATTTTTGTACTCACAAACAAACCATGTTGTTACACTAACCCGTACTAGTCCGTGTCCCTCGCTCAAGTATAAATCGTCAGAAAACGTACTAGTACGTGTCCCGACAATGTGTTTATTAAATTGCTTTCTGTAATGTTGTTGCTCAGCCATGATTATTAAGAATTGTTAGTAATCTGCCAGGGCATCTACCAACAATTAATCGTATAATTCGGAAGGTTGAATTCAGGGCGGTAGGCTAGGCTGGCTACTGACTTCGGCAAAAAATTTGGGACAAGCAAAACCGCTTGAACTACAGTGCAGAAAATAAACAAAACCCACAAAAATATATTTTGAGTACTTGAATCTAGAAATTAAAAGAGTAATATAATCAAATGCAACAGGAATACAATCCTGTATTTTGAAGTGAACTAGTGATCAAATTGAAAGAGGTACAAAAGTAACGGCAATAAACAGAGGGGATTTCTATATAATACACTACTTATTTTAGTGAGTTTTTAGTCCTTAAATCATTAAAAAAGCAAACTTTGTTTTTCAATGGAGTAATTTTCCGCAAATATCTATTAGTATAATTATTTTAATATAATTGCTTGACAGATTTTGATTAACGTAAAACTCTTCCTTAATTTAAAGGATTTTTTTAATTAAAGTTAGGACCATAGTTTTACGGTTTCATAACTCTGACAAACACTATTTCAAACAGGATAAAAGGGATATAGAGGAAAGTATATCAGAGAAATGTAAATTAAGAATATGATTTGGTTTGACTACTACGGTCTACTGTTTTGCTCAAGAGGGCTAATGAGACCAGCACCTACTGCTGAAAGCAGATTCTGAACGGTTACGTAAACAGTTCTGAAGAGTTGCAGCCATACTAGCAGCGGGATTTGAACCCGCGAACTCTGGAACCGAAGAGCAGCACTCTACCGCAGAGTCATAGTTTGGCAACTAAGGATATGGTCAAAAGAATCACCTGTCATATTCGGCCAATGAATTCATGTGGTGCCCACACCTAGCTACTTCCAATTTTTCAAGCAGTTGTTAAAATTTATTCCAAAACCTAATGTATAAAAATGTCATCATGTGTAAAAGATGTTTGCATGCTGCATTTTTAAGTTAGCTATATTTTAAAGAATGAGGTTTAAAATGTTTGAGTCTAAATTTGAACCTCTGGGGTATAGACATGCTGGTAATAATCCATTAAAATATCAAGAATTATCAACCAAATAAATTTGATTTGAACGTTCACTATCGCCTAAAAGATGAATTAACAGCAAAAATGATTTTTCATACAGTTAGACTACTTAGATGTTGGTAATTTTCATACACAAAATTCTCGACGATTATTCAAGCCTTTTAATCACAATTAATTAACCTATACTAATATAAAATTTAAAATAATGTCAAATGCATAAAGTCTGTTAACACTTACAATTACGTAAGATTTTTTCGATATTTATTTGGTCTTCCGTCAGATGCTATTTCTCTCGAAAAGGGAAATAATCTAATAGAACTTTATAAAATCAAGACATTTCATAGTTGGAAAGTGAATTGAATGATGTATAATAGTATACGATAAATCCTTTCACAAAGAATTAGGCAATTTATTGCCAATAAGCTAAGATTAATTCTAACAGATTTCTGGTTCGGAAACGACCATAATTTCAATTAAACTAAAACACATTCACTAGACATGCCGTTATTGCCTTAAAATACCTTAATACGACATATTTTGTTGTACAGCTGCATGTTTACTTTCGTTGCTTGCCTTTGATATGCACCGTTAGTTAACTCTTTGAGACATGTCGGTATTGCAAATTGTTAGGTTAAATTTTAACTTGTTTGTAGAATGCATAGCGTCATGTTATTAGTGTGGTGTGGAGATACGTAGAAGGTTCAAAAGTTTATTTCATGGATTAAAAGTTTATTCAGCCCGAACGATAAAAATATAAACAATATATTAAAATAAACTGAACCAGTTTCTAACATATTGCGTCGCATTTCCTTCCAATTGACTTACCAAGACAACATTTTTAATAGCACCAAGCAATCACACTAAAAAAAAGGCCAAGAGCCAACCGGGAAGTCCATTTATACCACTGCTGACACTTAAGATACATTTACATAGGAGGAAATGCGATTACGACCGAAAAGAAAATTTGTATCGACATTTTTTTTTATCGATAAGCCTTTACAACACAAATTCCCCAACCTTTTCAAAGTGCAAATATTCATGATAGTACATATTTTTGTACCCTGAAAAGTTTCAATTCCTATGTGCAGATAACTTTATTTTTAGTCATACTTAAGTAAATTAGTGGGTAATACCATATACAAATGTTGCACACGAGTCCGTTATGTTAGAAAACCATGCTTCGAAGGGTTAATCGAGAGTTGCGGTTCCCAAACTTTTTTTACATCTCAACATATATTTAACGTGCCTCATAGTGCTATGGGATCCAATTTGAGAACCATGGATTTAAAGGATCGGTCACACATCAAGATAAGTACGGAAACTCTTAACAGGTTTCGAGAACAAAGACAACTTATTTTAACTTTTTATGTATCTTCATTTTTTCCATTAATTATTTGACAGTTTTTCTTAATTATGGCTGCGACACCCTTGGCATGCATTCGCGGTGATTAAAAGTGCTTCATCACCCAGTTTGAGATGCTCTTGACACCCTGTTTCGGAACTGCAAATTTAGAGCAGTGTTCTGCAACCGTCCTGCAATGACAACTAATCGTCCCAGACACACTTTTAATTCCACGATACACAAATACACCAGCGTGCAAATAAATAAATTAATATTATAGGTTTTTAATTTATAAGTGCACACGATAAAGCAGCTATGCATGTACAAACTTACGTTATTTTATATACAGCCGTCCAAATGACACACCAAAACAAGTAAAACATGTTTGTTTATGTCCAATTAATTAGTATTTTGCATACATTTATACATATAATATGTATGTGTACATACACATATTATTTTAAGATGGAAAACATTCATAGAGCTTTTTATCTAAACGAGATAGTAGGTGAATACTTGCACTCCTAAAGCAAGCTGAGTTTATTTATATATAATATATATATATATATATATATATATATATATATATATATATATATATATATATATATATATATATATATATATATATATATATATATAAATATATATCAAACTTATGAAACACAAATATTAAATTGCTTAACTAATTTTTTAAGTGTTTGGCTATTCGAATGAGAGAATTATGGGACGTACGATAAATCTAAAGCTCTAAATTTCATATACCTGACTAAAAGACAGATAAATTACATATTTCAAATCTTCTACCATTTATATTTTAGTATGCATCCCATCTGTTATACAGGCGCATTAAATATTAGATATGTGTATTATATGTCATGTACAGGACAGAAAAAGGATTGATCATCTTCAAATGTTTCTGATTCTACTTCTCAACATCCTCTTATCAGCATCTTTTATATGATAGACAAACTATTTTGTTTTTATTATTCAATGAGAGAAAGGCGTTATTTCGCATGGATGAAGCAGAGGCGGTAAAGTTTATGAAGTTTTTGAGCAATCTATCAAAAGGTACAAGGAAAAAGCTGAAGTCAGCAATGTCGTTCATGGGAAAGTTAACGTTACTGTTCTCCAGAACATTGAGGCTACCTTTGCTTTACGAAATAGTAATTAAAACGGAAAAAAAATTATTATCAGATAATATTTAATTTCTTACACATATATTATGTAATAATATTTTAACCTAAAACTAACCAATTTAATTATGATTGTATTTTAAAATAGATTTCTTTGGGTTATATCATTAAATGGCAACATTTGGTGAAACCCTTTTTTACCGTTCTCATTCTAAAAAATTGCGACTTCGCTTACACCAGAATTAATTCTTGCTTAGAAGAACAATCCTTATATAATTCTTTTATGTAACTTAGCGTTGCTTCATCCGTAGAATTGCATCTGTCGCCTCTCAAAAAATCTTGTTCTTCTAGATTCGCTCTCCGATTACCATCTATAGGTGCAACAAGCTAAATTTTCACTCCTCTCTTTTTTTTATGTATTTTCTGTCCGCGCAGTTCGTGCCGGCCTCACTAAGTCTGTAGTCATGAGGTCCACTAAGTATCCAGTAGTCTTCCAATTTCTGCTCCCTCATCAGAGCAACTTAACTGCGTTCATCCCATGATGGCACCTGCGGCGCGATGGGTGCACTCCAGGCACTTCAAAGGGTCGACTGCGCAGTGGGGTGGACCAGTATTTGCGATCTGTCCACCGCCACCGGAGTATACCTGGAGGGCCTCACGATCAAATGAACCCGGTTTGCCGATTGATTGTCTAACTATCAATATACTGATTGGCTGGCCCAAACTGCTATATGGCTGTATACATGTTTTTCGTACCAGAATTCCATTAACGAGATGCTTAAATAAAATACCACCTTTATTTCCGAACTTTCGATTTACATATTTCGGCCACTCGACTGCATGGAATCCATTCTGGATATATTTAATGCATAAAATTAAAACTAGAATTACTGGTACTGTTGATTATATTAAACATAGAATAATGGTAACGCGTGTCTTGTAAACCTACAGTTACCTTAAATCTTTTCTTATATATTTAATTTAAACCCATGTTCAAATTTCGACTAAAACTGCTCGAAAATCAACTTTCTCCAAAATTGCATCAGTTTCCGAGATCACGTATAAATTGAAGTTCCTTATCTACTTTTTCTTCTTTTCAAAATAATCTACTGTCACCAAATGAAAAACTACACCTAAAAAGCTGTATTCTCTCCAACGCTCGAGAAAGAAATTGAGATTTCTTTTCTTCCTGAGAAACTCGTTGTCTCATTTCTCGAAGCAAAAATTAACGCCCATTAAAAGATACTTTCGCTGTTTCAACTTCAAGATAAAAGCCTTATTAGATTTCAGGCATTCCGGGAGAATTAAGAAAAGATGGGGTGATCGCATAAAGGATTGTATTCTGTTAGGATTTGCTGTTTCCAGTGAGTCTGGATTTTATCCGAAGTTGAAACGGGATGAAGTCGAATTTAATATAAAAAGAAAACTTTTCTATACAATTTTTCACCAATGCCGTTATTATTTTATAAAGATTGCATTAGTTTTGAAGAGAAGATTTTGATTTTCTATAAAAATGAAAGAGCAGAAAGGAGTTTAAATCCTTGTCGGAGTAGAAATGCAAACTATAGCTCTTTTTCTAAAACTACTAATAAATTGTATATAAGAAGATTAAAAGTTTTATTCTATTTTATCAGCACCTCTTTAACTTTTATTCATTTATATTATTTCTTTATCAGAAAATATTCTTCGAAAATTCCCTCGATATTATATTTAAAATATAAAGCTATTTTAGGCATTCCGGGAGAATTAAGAAAAGATGGGGTGATCGCTTAAATGATTGTATTCTGTTAGGATTTGCTGTTTTCAGTAAGTCTGGATTTTATCCGAAGTTGAAACGGGATGAAGTCGAATTTAATATAAAAAGAAAACTTTTCTATACAATTTTTCACCAATGCCGTTATTATTTTATAAAGATTGCATTAGTTTTGAAGAGAAGATTTTGATTTTCTATAAAAATGAAAGAGCAGAAAGGAGTTTAAATCCTTGTCGGAGTAGAAATGCAAACTATAGCACTTTTTCTAAAACTGCTAATAAATTCTATAGGAGAAGTTTAAAAGTTTTATTCGATTTTATCAGCACCTCTTTAACTTTTATTCATTTATATTATTTCTTTATCAGAAAATATTCTTCGAAAATTCCCTCGAAATTATATTTAAAATATAAAACTATTTTAGGCATATCTTGAGAATTAAGAATGGTTTGGTTTGGAGTACTACGGTCTACTTTTTGCAACACGACGGCTAATGAGACCGGGACCTACAGCTTAAAGCCGATTCCGAACGGCTACGAACATCCATGCAAAAGTGGGATTCGAACCCACGAACTCCGGTACCGAAGGTCAGTACCCTAATCAATCGGCCATCGTTCGGCTTGAGAATTAAGAAAAGATGGGGTGATCGCATACAGGATTGTATTCTGTTAGGATTTGCTGTTTTCAGTAAGTCTGGATTTTATCCGAAGTTGAAACGGGATGAAGTCGAATTTAATATAAAAAGAAAACTTTTCTATACAATTTTTCACCAATGCCGTTATTATTTTATAAAGATTGCATTAGTTTTGAAGAGAAGATTTTGATTTTCTATAAAAATGAAAGAGCAGAAAGGTAAATCCTTTTCGGAGAAGAAGTGCAAACTATAGTACTTTTTCTAAAACTGCTAATAAATTGTATATAAGAAGTTTAAAAGTTTTATTCGATTTTATCAGCACCTCTTTAACTTTTATTTATTTATATTATTTTTTTATCAGAAATTATTCTACGAAAATTCCTTTATTACTTTATAAAGATTGCATTAGATTTGAAGACAAGATTTTGATTTTCTATAAAAATGAGTGAGCAGAAAGGAGTTTAAATCATTTTCGGAGAAGAAGTGCAAACTATAGTACTTTTTCTAAAACTGCTAATAAATTGTATATAAGAAGTTTAAAAGTTTTATTCGATTTTATCAGCACCTCTTTAACTTTTATTTATTTATATTATTTTTTTATCAGAAATTATTCTACGAAAATTCCTTAGATATTATATTTAAAATATAAAACTATTTCAGGCATTCCGGGAGAATTAAGAAAAGATGGGGTGATCGCATAAAGGGTTGTATTGTGTTAGGATTTTCTGTTTTCAGTGAGTCTGGATTTTATCCAAAGTTGAAACGGGATGAAGTCGAATTTAATATAAAAAGAAAACTTTTTTTTTCTAATTAAATATATTCTATGCAAACTATAGCACTTTTTTTAAAACTGCTAATAAATTGTACATAAGAAATTTTTTAGGCTTCTTATATACAATTTATTACCAGTTTTATTAGATTTTATTAGCACTTCTTTAACTTTTATTCATTTATATAATTCCTTTATAAGAAATTATTCTTCGAAAATTCCCCCGACACTAAATTTGAAGTATAAAGCAATTTTATAAAATATAATTTATTTCTGTGTTAAACAATAATCATATGAGTAAAAATTATGTTAGTAAATATAGAAAGTTTAAAAAATTAATGAAAGAAAAATATAATTTGATGTATTTTTCTCTGCTACGTAAATTTTAATTTTTTTACAAATTTAAATCTGCTAAATCATCTTCAGCGATTAGATGTGTTTGGATTTCCTACATTCTAGACAAGGTAATCTTTTACACTTGTAATACTGAGTATCATCGGGAAAAAATAAATTTTGAAATTGGTTCATTTTCTATTTTCTTAGCTTAATACACATGCATCTTATAACATTAAAACAGTAAGGAAAAATATATAGGACCTGAACTCACCTCAGTGGCATGTTGGAGTTAAATTTGAAATAACGTAAATTCACGTCAGAAGTCGCATATGTGTTGAAAGCATTAAAAATGTAAAAAATTTTATTCAAAGAAAGAAGTGGTAATGTGGCAAGAGAATATTGCGACTAATGTTTGTTTAATTTTACGTTTTAAAATTACATGTTCCTGACTAATAAATTTCGTTTTGCAACACCATTTAAAGGACGACCCTAAATTAAAAAAGTAATAGTTTTTTTCCTTACCCAAGTTCATATTATTCTTGTAGATTTTATATGATTGATCCAAAATCTATTTCACTTTTCCCATAATCAGATTAAGTAATTGTAGTTTTTTAAACATAATTTTTTTTTCTTTATTAATGCAGATGCTATTATACAATTTAATACCTCATTAGGAACGTAAATGCATAAAGATTTTCAAGGTCTAATATATTACAGATTAAGGAGCATAGACGGTAGGCAAAGTAAGCAACTGCTTACTACGGCAAAGTTTAAGAGCACCAACAATGTTGATTTTCAATACAGCAATTTTCTATAAACCTAAGTAGTATTATTGTCTTAATTCCATTATACGCCATTTCGATACTTAATAATTATAAAAAACTTTATAATTTTACAAAAGATTATTTTAAGATTAATGACCAGATTTTTAAGATTATGTTTTTTCCTATGGCAACAAAACGATAGTGCCGGGCCTAGGCGTATGTTACTGTTCTAGACATGAATTTGAAATCATTAATCAATATAGCAGTTTGTATCTAATGAAGGAATAGAAAATAAAATTTCTTAAATGTCAACATGGTATTTTAGTTTTTCTCAATTTATGGGAAAGACCAAGGCGTATCCCTTCCAGATATCCGAGAGTACTAATTCAAAACATGTCAGAGGGGAAAAGTAAAGTAAGAAGCGGGATTTAAATCTCTTGCCTTATGAATGGAGCGACGATTGTGTGAGCCACTTTCTCATGCGTAGTGACCAGAAGCAGTTTATATTTTTCTTTTTCTTCTTTCATCGCTTATACATTGCTCTGCATTGCAATTTGTTTCAGTTACAACAATTTCTCAAAACATTTTGTCAAATATTGCATAAAAAAGTGTAACTTTCCACAGTTTTTATTTAACCCATCCACCGACAACCCTCCCCACCTTTTTCCCTTTCAAAACAGTCAACCTTTTCGTAAATTCCAGACGAAACTTACCGTACCATACTAGAGTTGCTGGTTTAGAAATTTTCAGGCTACTTTTAAGTTATTTTCCCTGCAAGGTAAAGGAGTTCCGTTACGCAAAATTAGTTTCTTTCATTTATTATCGCTTTGCAATATTTTGTTTCCTCAAAAGTGTGTTATACGAGTCCGAACGAGAAGGGGTCGACAGGTCCGTCTTCGAACAGGAATTCGCTGTCGAACCCCCATCGACGCGTCCGTTCAGTGGGTTAACTCACCTGTAAACTATACTTTTATGCCAGGAGTATCAGTATACTTCCATATCTTCGGTTGATTATTTTTTGATTGCCAAATCCATTGTTCTGATAACTCATTCCTGATATTTTCTTCTCCATTAGAATCACTTTCATCACTAACTAAATTTTGCACACGTTTTTTTCCAGAACACACTACAATGCTATCTTCAGATGTATGCAAACCGGTATATGTTTCAGTTTCTACGGTGTAATCAGGTCACTTTCCAGCACCGTTACTAGTATCAATTTTCCTTTTTGCCACTAGGTTAAATTTTTAGAATTTAAGAATTTTTAAACACCAACAGTTAATTATTTATTGTATATAATATAATACTCTATAGCAATTACGCCTAAGAATAAATGACCAACTCTTATATTGCAACTGTAACAAACAATAAAGCAGAAACAAAAACTTTATCGCCTAAAAAACAATAACATATCTGATACGAGCTTTTCACTTTGGGCCAGAAAGTATCATCACGTGTGTGATACAACGTTCTCATTTTAGGCACAGCAGCAGGATCACGTCTCCCGTACGTTGTTTTAAGGCAAAGGGTTAATTTACATGCAATTTCTTTAAATTTCAACTTATTTGTAAAATCTGACGTTCAGCCTTTTATTATCAAATCCCGTATTAAATAAAGTATTAGATAAACGTCTGTAATGTACACAAAATGATGAAAATGCTAGAATTCCATTTCTCCTACTAAAAATTTTTAAGAATAGCAGTACGATCACGTCTCCCATACGTTAAGGCAAAGGGTTAAGTAATCTTTCGCATTACCTCGAATCAATTACTCCCTCGGCTCAGCTTTTTTTCAGTCATACAGTGAATACAGTGAAAGTAATACAGTGAATGTAGCCAGGCAGTGCATACCACAAAAAGACATTTTTGCATTTATATACAGAGATATACAACCTTAAATTACGGTAGAAAGATTCTAAACGCTAATATAAATGGATAACTCCCCTCCCACTTTCTCTCATAACACACACACACTATTTTTCTAAATGATCTTCCCAACCATTATACAAAGGGCTGTTTAAGGGAAAGATTAAAAGAAAGTTCATGCATGAAATAATCAATGAATTGAAGAACAAGTGAAAAGAACTCAAATTAAAGTCAATTATAAATAATATGAAAGATTTCCAAAAATGTAAGAAAATCATGTATTAAAAATATATATGCGAAATAAAAATGTAAATTCATATAATTTTTTCTCACTAGTGCCATGCTTAATGTTCTAACATTTTAGTTGAATAATTTAAAAAAAAACAGTTCCTTGATTGAAAATCCCCTTTATATAAAAAACAGCTATCATTCATGAGTAAGCAATTATTTTCTGGTCTTCTGCTTAAACACAATTTAGCAATAAATAACTTTTTATGTTCAAAAATAAAAGAAAAAATTCTGCTTCTTTTTAGCCCTCAAAATGTATTTTATTGAGGATGAAAAAAATTGTTATTTCATATCAATTAGCTTCACAAAAGAAACTCATGACAGTTTCACTTGAACTGTCAAAAGGAAAAATTTAGTTTCCAAATAATTCAGTAGCGTTTCACTTTAATACTTATAAGAGACAAATATGATAAAGAACAAAAAACGCAAATTTTTTCTTAATACGGCTTTTTAAAAGTATTTTTTAAATATAAACTGTCTTATCTGATTAAATATTTCTTCTGGTATGCCAAAATGGTTAAATATTATTAACCTTTTAGAATTATCTTTAGTCCATTTCGTATACGCAGAAAGCTATTTTAAATCCTAGAATTATGCCTGAACTGTATGACGGAAATATTATAAAAGAAAAGACTTAATTTTTTTAAAGAAAAGACTATGAACTTTTGAAAAAATCTATTAATTTCTGAATAAATAAAAACTTTTACGGTATAAACGTAAGTAATACTGTTAAATTAGATATGTCATTTAATATCTTCATTTACAGTTTTTCTTTGAAATATAATTTCCATGGAAGTTGACCGGTAACTTTTATTAAATATATTTCTAGTGCACTGTATATTAGTTCATTATTCTAATCACGTTTAAAATTTATATATTAATACAATATATTGCCGCATAAAGAAGATTAACCAACGAGCTCAGTGGCCGAATGGTCAAAGCACGCGATCCAGACCCGAAGATTGTGGGTTCGATGCTTGCCATGGCGATGGATCCAAAGTACGGAATTTTTAATTTAAAAATGTTAGTTATTGTTTCCTTATGTTCTCGAACTTTCTAGATCTTTCTTTAATATGTAAATTAGTTATTTCTCGAATATTCTGTTCGGGTATAGAAGCTGATACCCACTAGCTGTAGAGAACTTCACGATCTTGTAAAGTTGCGAGTTGCTACTTTGCATCAATAAATTCGTCTGTTAAGCTAAACAGTGTGTTCATTCGAATCTTCGCTACAATATGATAATTAATGTAAACTTTATAATTTTTAACAATATTATTCTAGTTTCATTGTTTTAACCCTCTGAAATTAAAAAACTTTACTTTTTTTAAAAAAAGCATACCCAGTTTTATGACAAACACTTTAAAAAGACTATATCCAGAAGTCTTAAAGATTGAGATAAGAGCTATGAGCATTCAATATTTTGAAGTCATTAATAAGTATAGCAAAATCATCAAACTGGAAAATATGGTTTTCAAGATTTAAAATGAAGAAATACGACGGAAAAATTCTTTAGAGTAAAACAATCATTAAATTACAAAAGTTTATTCTGTTGTAAAACATATACACACAACAGGGTTGGGAAATTTCTTTCTTACAAGTCAAACCCACCCATACCCAACAGGGAAAAAAATTCACATTACTAGACTGCTTAGATTTTTCTGAACCTTAAGATTTTGACTCGCTTGGACTTTTACATAGTTTTTACTTTATTTTTAATGTATACTACTAAGAAATAAAATCAGCAAATTGTAGCATTGTTTGATAATTGAAGCAAAAGCAGTCAAAAAATACAGGATTAAAACAATCTCAAACAATTATTAGATTTAGTCTCCTCCTACAATACTACTATTTACAAGTATATAATCAACATTTTACAAAATTATAATCGCAGTCTAACAATATTTTCTCTGTACAATACTTTGAACAACATTAACATAAAATCTGTTTTATTTGTCCATATATAGTAGATATTAACTTGAATATTCTCTTCATGTTACAATTATGACCCGATATGGAGAAAATATGCTTGTACAGGGGAAAAAACCCTTTAAAATTATCTTCTCGACAATCATTCAAAAACTGGAAGTGAGAGCTAGAAAGTGTAGCTCTAGAGCTATCATGTACTGATCTTACACGTATATTTATACCTAATATTTCTCCACAACCACATATTGTAAAATGATGCACAAACTGTATACATAATTGAGGAAATCGTTTACATATTCTGAATAGGAAAATTTAGAATCTAGGATTTGTGCTCTTTTCGGGACACTACGAGGCTAGACTTTATACTAGTTGTTGTGGTGTAGTACATTGCATTGCATTGTGATTTCGAAGGCATTGATAATCCCAAGTTGCTTTACATTGCTTTTAATTATAGTATGGTACCACTGTTCTATATTACAATGTTCAAAATTAGTTGAAACGACAAGAAAATATGCAAAATAAATGTTTAAAAATTAAAAAGTAAAAGAAGCACTCCACATGCTACGCCTCAAAAAAAAATTGTCAAATGTCCAAGAGAACGCTGCATTCTTTACCTTCCTTCTTTCGACTCAGGCAACCCTACACATTTTCCATTATCCTGTTCGTTGTTCCATTGTCCTTTTTACAATGAGTCCTTTCCCGGCTCTGCCCAGAAGGACTGGGAATCCAAGGATGGTCCTGAATCGCCTCCTGGAGACCAATCACAATTCTCCAAAACTTTAAGTACACTTATTTTCTCTGACCACACCACATGCTTCTTGGAGTTGCAAAAAAAAAAAAAAAACTTCGGCATTCAACCCACAACGTGTGAGTACGGCGAGAAAATCAGTTTCGAAAACCTAAACATAGCTCCACTCTCACACTAGTGACAAATGACCGAACGGTTGGCAAGCCAGAACTAGAATTATTTTTTCAAGAAATAATGTTTTGTAAATTTAAGACCCATATCTCAGGGATAAAATGACAATTTAGTTACAATATTATATGTATACATGTGTATAATTATGTGTCCCATACTATAAACATTATATATCCACAAAGTATAAGTAGTTTTTAAGACAGCAAATATGTTTTAAATTTTAATTTGTAATTTTATTTTATATTTTTATTCTGAACTTCTCTTTAGAATAGATAACTTGACTTCTACCATATATATATATATATATATATATATATATATATATATATATATATATATATCGAAGCATAGCACTGCCTGCTGTGCTTCGAGGATGCAACAGAGTCGAAGGGAGGTAGTCGTCACCGAAAGAGAATACGATTTTTCAGAAGAAGTTTTGTAGCATCTTTATTAAACAACGTACAGAGCAAAAATCCAACAAATGAGGGTGGCACAGCCATATATAACCTTGGGGAATTTGTTAACTTTGCTAATTAGAAGTGCTCTTAAGTGTCAAAATAGGTTGGCGAGTTAAGCTCGAAAACAGGAAGGAAACAAAAGAGTTTAACGCCGAAAGGCCACTAAAAAGAGGATGAAATTGCGGATTTGGTGGTTTTTTAATAGAGGAGTTAGTAATTTTAGTTTAGGATTAAAGTATTAAATTTTTACATTACATATATAATAAATGGCCTACTTTAACATTTAAGATGTCGAAAAGTTTAAATTCTTGTCATGAATTTTAAACAAATCTTTTTCCTTTCATCCAAAATAAGATTTTAAATATTTGCACACTTCAAAGTTTAGTTGAAAAATATCTGACAAATTTGCATTAAATGAACTTTGAAATGTACGGTTTCGTTTGGCTTGGTTTGGAGTGCTACGGTCTACTTTTTGCAACACGAGGGCTAATGAGACCAGCTTAAAGCCGATTCCGAACGGCTACAAGCATCCATGCTACAGTGGGATTTGAACCCACGAACTCTGGTACCGAAGGCCAGCATCCTAACCAATCGGGCATCATTCGGCCTTTGATGTGTACGAGTGTAAAATTAAAAAAAAAATTATTAAATTATGGTAACGTAAAAAAGTACTTGGTCTACCAAGTATAAAGAAAAAAAATCACCCTTTAAGAACTTCTTAATTTTATTTCGGTTTCATGTAGTAAAAAGATTTCTTTTCACCATTAAAATTGCTACTTTTATACATGTATGAGTCGCACAACAAGAGCGGATGACTTAGAATTATTCAATTGTTGATCGGGGAAATGTTCACAGTCGTACATCTTAAACATTTTAAATTTACAGATGGAATTCAATAAATGTTTTAATTTAGTTAATAATAAATAATCAATACTTCCAATTAATTATACTCAGAATGAGAGACATTGTTCTGAAAGGTTTGTGTCAATAAAACAACCTTTGCATTAAGTAGAAAATTACATCTGACGTATCAAACAACACATTTTATTTTTCTGTATGAGACTCTGGAAAACGATGTTTTAAATCGGTAGTAATCCTAATTAATGGAACGTTTTGCAATCCTAACTTAGAATGACTTTCAAGAAAAAAAGTCATTTTTGTAGGCTTCCATAATTTTGGAGATTCCTTCACTTTATTATTGATTAAAGACAGGAAAATGACAGAAGTGATAAAGACATTAGCTAGATATTTACATGGTTCTTGATATTTAATCAAATTTCACTCCTATAAAAGTTCACAGTAGCTGGAGACAGGGGCGTACGCAAGGGGGGTTAGGGGTTTAACCCCCCCTATCCTTGAGCTCAAACAAAATAGCAAAAATAAAAATTTTAGTAGAAATTATGGGGGCTATTATTTTTTAGAATTATGAACCTCCCTTTGAAAAAATTCTGCGTACGCCACTGGCTGGAGATGATTTTTGCGAAATGCTACAGTATTAATTTATTATACTAGAAAACCAATATATGTTGGAAAAGATCAGTTGCTTTCACACTTTTTCAAAATTTATTTGTAGAGAGAAATATCTATTGTTTGAATACAAATTTAAAAATATTTATTTTTAAAGAATGAATACATTAAATCCAAATTTTATTTTATAAAATCATGTAGCTTATTTTTATTTTTTAATTCACGGTACAAAAATAAGATGATCTCAAGAATTCAAAAATTTTTACTTAAATCATCAAAATAAGAAAAATTATTCTTAAAAGATTTTTAGCTATAAATAGTTTAATTTTTGTTCAGTAATATACATTAACAGTTTACCTATTGCCAAATATCTTGATAAAATAGCTTCAAATACAAAACTGAACTATATATTTCAGGGTAAAATATTTGTTTTGAATAGTTTAGAAGCGATTTCCATCTACATGGTTCAAACTTTTTTCTGATCCTTGAAGCAGAACTGTGTAATATTTGTAATTAATAATATCTGTAATTTGATTTTTTTACTTTATCTTTAAAAATAATTTTTTTTTCAATTTTTGAAGTTTATAAATATCTTGTATCAACTGCAACATTTTGTCTCGATTTCATTTAAAGCTTTTCCTATCCGATTTTATTTTTTCCAAGTATGCGGATTTACAACTATATTGAATACTTCATTTCTTAGAAGAACAAAATATATAGAATTTTCATCAAAACAAATGATGACATGTATAACAATGCACTTCGATGTTCAGTCTTTAACATCTTTCGCTAGAAATTATCAAAAGAGAATAACAAATTAGTAGACATTTGTAAGGCATATCAGACATTTTTTTAGACATTTGTAAGGACATGTAAGTATGGAACAGTACACTCATTCATTAATTAATGCAAATGCAACAAATGTAAGGTATAATACATCTAAAGAGATTGAAAGTGGAAGTTTTTATTCTTTTTCCATCTGTGAGTGAGCTGCTCTAACAATGAGGGAGAACTGATAATGCAGTTGACCAACTGTATAACAGTTGCTGCTATACAGCTGACTGCTTCTGATCCTTCTTATTTTTGCCTTAAAATGATTTCAAATTTATCACTATTTTGATACAAAAGTTTTGCTTACTTGTATAGTCCTCGTGGGATGACCTGGGCATTGTACAACATTCAAACATGTTATATAAGTGAGATACAAACCCTTCTAATGTCTGCTTCACTAGAAGTAAATCTTATTGAGGGCATACCCCTACATCTCAATGTACTATGAGTTATAACATCTGAGATATAAAACCGTTCTGCAAATCATACATGAAAAATGCAGACTTCTTTTATGGAAAGGGATATGCATGTGCCACGAAGATAAGATTCTTTATATACCAAACACAAATCCTACCGATGTCTGAAACTCCAGAACTAACCGTGTTCACAGTTTGCTAGTGAGACATTTTGAACAGTTCGTTTTGTTAAAGTTGGATTTATTATGGAATGATTCACATTTATGTTCACATTGGTGATTTGGCAGTCTGCAGCACATCTTGTATAATTCAGATATCGGATAAGGAATTTTCCGAAGATTGGTGTTCTAGGTACAGAATTACAAAAAAAAATGTTCTAATTATTTTTATAGATATTATAGTTATTATAGCATGTGTGCACACACACACACACATCCGCATAAAAATAGATCATTCGCCATAGCTCAATCGGAAGTGTATCGTATGGAAGATTCGTCCGTCCTTGGTTCAACTCCCAGTCAGTGCATTTTATCCCAAAACTGGAATTTTGATTTAAAACATTATTATTTATTATATGTCCAATATCTGGATGATCCAAGAACTTTTTTTTTTCTGTTCGAGCTAGATTTTCTCGAATATTCTGTTTGGATAAAAAAGCTGCGTTTCACCAGTTAGGGAGTTACCCTTTCTGTTCTTCAGCGAGTTACTTTTCTTTTTATAAATACAATTATTTCAACCTGACCATGTTATTTATTCGATCATTGCAACGATGTTTGCGATGAGATTTTTGTCTTATTACAAAAGGAAAAGAGTCCATCATGCAGTGATGGCGAATCTTACTTGAGCGGAATAATTTGGTTAAATGAGGAAAAAAAAATTTAGGAACAAAATAATTAGATGTTATTTAGGCAACTTTCCTCGCGGACGTCTGCTCACAATACATGTACATCTCTGTTAAACAGTTGTCTGGGCCAACCAATAATAAGGTTTAATTTCTGGTCACGAGGGACACGCCAATTCCGTAGTTTAACCTTGATGAGCTATTTTAATGTTCTTATGCTACAGACAGCTTGGCGAGTGAAGTCACCAAATTCATAAAGAAAACAAAGATATTCACCAACGTTGCTAAAATAGAATGCCAGAAAAAAATAGCATAAAAAATAGCATAGAAAATATTTTAAGATAGACATAATTACGTTATTTTATTGAGATAAAAATATCAGTACATTTTATATATATATATATATATATATATATATATATATATATATATATATATATATATATATATATGTACATATGCACTTATATGCACTTATATACATATACACATATATACATATACACATATATACATGTACACATATATACATATGCACATATACACATATGCACTTATATACATTATACACTTATATACATATGCACATTATACATATGCACATATATACATATGCACTTATACACATATGCACTTATATACCATATGCACTTATATACATATACACATGTACACATGTACACATATACACATGTACACATATATACATTTATACATTTATACACATATACACATACACATATACACATATACACATATATACACATATACATATATACATATATATATATATATATATATATATATATATATTTCATTAGAATAAAATAAATTATTTTTTATACTGCCCAGAAATCCTTTTCTGTTGGACAAACCTTATTTTTAATAATAACAAAGAATTTCAAACACCATCCTAACAATTTTCAAAGGAAGTAAATCCCAAGCTTTAATGTCATACATGAAGAAATGCCTATATTAAAATATTTATTCGATAACTATATTTCCGAAGCCATTTTCTCTACATATATCAAAAATATCGCAAAACGTCTCTGAAATAATATTTTTAAGAATTTTAGCTTTACTTCAAATCGCAGTTCGCTATTATCAGCCCTCTTGAAAACATGAAATTCGTTCAAAAAGTTACGAGAAT
Source organism: Pardosa pseudoannulata (assembly GCA_032207245.1). Taxonomy (NCBI): domain Eukaryota; kingdom Metazoa; phylum Arthropoda; class Arachnida; order Araneae; family Lycosidae; genus Pardosa; species Pardosa pseudoannulata. Next base: position 84,421,763 of record CM063501.1, on the reverse strand, counting down.
GGCCCAAAGAACATTTACTTGAAATATTTTATTATATCAGCAGTCAGTTATATATATTTGAAGTCTTCTACAATAAATGGCAAAAAAAGTTACCTCTTCCAAGTGCATCACGCTAAAAGGCCATTCATCTCAATCGATTACTTCAGGAGAGTCATCACTCACATGAAATGCTCAAATCATTTTTAAGGTGGGATGGTCAAAGTTTTTGTAACTATGTCTGGCTTGACTGTATCTGAGGTGTGCACGAATATTTGACGAGTACTATATTTTTTGGCTTGGAAATGGAGTCCTCTCGAAATTGAGGTTTTATACTTTCAAAAATTCAAATATAGGCTTCTGACATCCGTAAAATAACAGAGCAAAAATTGTGAAAAAAAGTGCGTAAAGTATTAACCGAATAGCTGTATTATAGTGCTTTGCCACGATGATTTCGTACTTATTAACCCATTGACTGTGAAATATATTTAACCCTTTATATCCTGAATTAACTTACCATCAACTTTCTTACTGCATAATTTTTAGCTCGTTTTGCAATTATAAATTTAATACTAGATTGATAAAATAAATCCATTCTAAAATTAGTAAAATGTTGAAAAAATCAGTATAACAAATATCGTTAAAGAGTTTTTATAACCCTTTTCCCCTCTCACGTATTTTTGATATTCTCTGTGTGCTTCAACTTGGTTATTATGACTGACCTTCGTAAAGAAAGTTCTATGCAGCTCAAAAGCTCTAATCCACCTTCTGTATTCATTCATAATTAATATTTACCCCAAGTATACTTGATGAAACTCAGTATATTTGAGGATTTAGTTTAATTACCGGTCATATTATGTGCCTATATAATACGAGAGGAATATAAGAAATGATTTTCCTATGATTAAATACTATCCCAGGTTATTGCTGTCTCTATTAAGTTAATTCTTACGCTGACCCATCTCGAACACATACAGCAGTATGCATGCCAAAGACCAGAGGTCACACCAGTAATCACAATAGATACTGAGATACTACTGACCTACGAGAGTTCTGTCATGGTCCGTGTTATTGTTGTCAAACCTGATAATGAGCAACACTATAATGGTAAACTCATCTGTCAGAGATAACTGAAGACCCAGATCACTCAGGTGACCCCCCCCCCTTTGTGTGCTGAAAATCCGAGTATACCTAGAGGAGGTATAGCCGTTAGTTTGTGACACATTTAGCACTACCCAGAGGACACGTACGGTTTGAGATCGTAGATGCAGACATGAGACCTTGTGCCCTGCTGTCTCTATTGAAAGATATTTTTGGTTAGAATCTTCAGATAACACCCAGCCTTTCATCATTACTTTAAACAATATATAATGAAAATTTATCCAGGTAATCAAAAGCTACTAAATAATATTGAAATTTTAACCCTTTATATCCTGAATTAATTTACCATCAACTTCTTTACTGCATTTTTGCTTCATCAGATAAGTTTTAAAGGTGAATAATCATAGAAAAAAGAAACTTTTTACTGTATTTTAGTAGTTAATTTTGCAGATGGTACTTTGTAGTACCAACATATATATTTTTGACTCTATGATAAAAAAATAAAATATTAAATTATGAATAAAATAAATGAAATGCTTACATGCGAAGTGCAGAAGTCTCTAAAAAATAATAGTACCAAATAACTGGTAATAAACCACTAAATTTATTAAGTTAAACAACACGTGTATAAAATCTACCACAAAATGACCTTCGAATGAGGCACGCCAATGATAAAATCCCTTCTATGCGAAAAAAGGATTCTTGATTGGTGCTGTCATTTCTTTTCTGCTGTAGGAACTGCATCGTTCATGTCCTTGTGAGTACCGTCAGGAAAAACGGCTTTATTAGGAATATATAGGTGTTTGATTGAAGCGGTACTTAGAAGTACCGTCAGGATAAAAAGGGTTAAGAAAAGCAATCCTAAAATGCAAATATTATTTTCTCTTTACTCTTGTCAGTTATTGTCATCAAAATCTTGAAATAAAAATATTTAAACTAAACAAATACTATTTTCAATATTTTCACATGTGAGAAATGTTAATGGATTCAGTATTTTTTCTCAAATGACAGCAAAATAAATCGAATTCCATAACTTTCTAGATAAATATAGATAATATTGTTGTATTAGTTTATTATATCTCCTGTCATGAATTCCATGTCCCTCAAATTCCTTTGAATTTCACAAATCCTATACAGTATCCGAGAAATAGCGACAAAGGCGCGAAAATGCCGAACTTTTCACGGGAAAGTATATCTATTGGGAAAATGGCAAATTGAATGTTATGCATTGGCCGAACAGATGTCGGGCTTCACGGAATTGAAATACCGTTTTTTCTCTTGCCCGACCGGAGTTCAGGAGTCACAAACAAGGGGTTAGGGTATTTGAAACAATTTTTTATTTCCCAGTCGAAAATAACACTGAAGTTTATATGATACGTTTAACCTATATATTATGTTCGGATATTTCAAGGTTATTAAAAATTATTTTCTATTGTTACCTAACTAAAGCAGAAAAGATGCTTGTGGTTATTTAGATTTTCGCCGATTGCATTAATATGGTATTATTAGGATGTAACTTTATTTTTTCAAAACATCAGTGTAAAAACGTAGCGTGTGCAACTTATACATAATTTTTATTGCTTTCTGTAATTACACGATTTGTATATATAATAAAGATAGGTTTTCAAAGAAGTAAATATGAAGTGAAAACTTACTCAATAGAACTATTCTAGCATCTGTGTCTCATTTTCTATTTCACTCCTTTTAAACAACAGTGATAGTAACATTATCAGCGAATGCCGAATTTTTACTCAAAACCGAATAGAATTTACTGTTCCACTTCTTGCTAAACAAATTTTGCAGCATAACTACACGTCTCCACTGTACTTCCCGTTTTCATAAAACACTATTTATAGGTTGAAGAGGAACAAAGAATATGGTGCATTTCGTATAGCAAATACTTCATAAAAAATTACTATACAAAATCTTCAATTTTACTCCTCACGGTTAATCCATGATAGCCAAAGTTTTTTGAATGATATCAAACAATCAACAACAAATATAAATGTCTTCTTTAACATTTGGGCTCTAATATCGAGTGACAGGATATCCACTATCTTTGGCAGAAAGTACAATGTTAAAGGTAGCTCGACACGGTTTTTGAATTTATACCTAATTTTCACGCTTGTTGAACTAAATTAAAATTACTAGGTCCACATTAACGGGATACAACTAAAACATTAATATGAACCAGTCTACTAGGAATGAGGAAAATTTGGAAGAAGATTTGAGGTTGAGATTGGAATCTTCTTTAGGAATGTATTGAAAGGTTTAGTTTAGTTTTGTTTGTAGCGCTTCGTTTGCTTTTCATGCTATATGAGTATTAATGAGACCAGAAGCTATTGCTTAAAACCGATTCCGAGTGGCTTTAAACATCCATGCCACAGTGGAATTCGAACACAGGAATTACAGTATCGAAAAACAGTGCCCTACCCTTTAAGACGTCATCCGCTATATAATAATATCCGAAGTTATCTGTCCGTCTGTCCACGAATTTATGAAGTGGTTGCACCTGGAATGAATAGTCATCCATATTGGATTCTTGATGAGTTAGGGTTAACATAATTCAAAGCAATTCAAGTTTATTTTCTCCTGAACGATTAATCCGATCCTAAAATTAATTGGTATAAATATGCTTCATATCAAAGTAAAAAATACTGTCTCTTTGACAAGTTCGAAATCCACCTCTTCCCGCTTTTCGAACGCTTAATGTCATTTTTTTTTAAAGATCTATTTTCCCCAGTTAAAAGCAGGCGACAAAATTTATGAATTTATTGCATTATAAGTAGATGAAAATAACATTTTTTCTACCATTAAAACATCATTCCGTAAACCATCTCATTTAATCATTTCTTTTTTTAAATTATTTAAATATCGTCTGCATTATTTTCATACAATTTATCATTGAACTTAGCTATTACTTAAATAATTTTCTTTTATAGTTGGCTTAAATATTACGTACATACGTGATAATTTTAAATCTAATCATCGATTACTTCTTGTTGCAATGACAATTTTATCACCGGTATTAACAAATCATTTTTATAAAAGTCTATGAGTCTATTTCGCGGACAAATAAATATCTAGCGTTTAAGTTATATATGTTTGAAAATTAAAAAATTTGATCGTTTCTGTGTTTTTTTTATACATAACCACATAGTTTATCTAAATGAATTCAATGCAATTCTAAACTTCATTTACAGAATAAGGAGACTTTATAAGAGTATGAAGATAAATTATTGAACGTTTACGAGATAATTATCAGGCAAAAAACAAACCATTTTTTACCTGCCTCATAGGGTAGTTTACAATTCTGGAAAATTAAAAATTATACTAATCCCATCATACGACGGGCTATATGCTAGTATTATTGTAATAGTCAATCTTTAGGTATTACATAATTTCTTTTTTAATTTATAGCCCACTTTTTTCAACTCCAAGGACACCATCTCTATGCCATTGCCACTCACCTTAACTAAAAATCTTTACATCTTACAAATATACTGCAAATTTCGTTAAAAATTTTACTGATCCCGTCATATGACAGGCTATATGCAATGACAGTAGAAGAGCTTTGGAAGTTTATACACTGAAACCACTTAAAAAAATTTTTACGATCTAAAAATTCATTTAAATGTTATATTTTATGTACGCGTTATACACGAATAAACAGGGTGTCTTAAAAACACATAGAATCAGAATTAAAAAAATTGGCTCTGAGCCTTTTAACTTGTGAAACAAATTCCTTTCTAAATATGAGGGGCTTCTAATGAAAGGGCAACAGTCTGTGATGTTACCTTAATCACAGGTTGTGTCAATCAATGCAAATGAGTTAGTTTGAAACGGATTTGTTCGACAGACTGTGAATAAATTTAAGCTAGTATGCTCCGAGAACCCACAGGGAAACGCTGTTCATAAAAGGTTGGAAAGTTAGTAGTTATAACGCAGTTTCGCTCAAATGCGCCAGATTAACATGGGAATTCCTCTTATTGATATTGAATAGAATAGGAACATGTTAGGAGGCAAATACGGAATAGCTGTAGAATTCGCTCCTTATATGTAAGTATTTTTACGATATGCTATAAAGCACTTACGGTTAAATGACTGCGTTCGGAGAAAAAGTTTTTAAGTAAGGCTTTAAGAAAATTTTATGAAGTTATTGTAATATAATAGAGAAATATGTAATGTAATAGATTATACAATAAAAAATTCAGTATAAGTGCCTTGTTTAAATTTTGGTGCGACATATAAATAAAAATAGTTGACAAAAATATAAGGTTATATAATAATATAAGTATAAATATAAGTATTAGGTATCAGTAAAATTAAGTTGCTAAAAACGATACATATTTTCCTTTTACCAAGGATATGCAAAAGTCTTCAGACAAAATGGTAGGGAAGAGGTCAAAATTTAACCTTATCTCACGTATAAATGTTTAACCCTTTAACGGACAGTGGTTTCGTAGCAAAACCACCTATTAAACATCTTTTTTTTTTAAACTTTACTTTTTGGATTACTTTACTTTATCTTTTTATAATTATTTACGGCTCCAATCTCATACATCTGTGATATATGGAGGCCAACGATGTAGAATCAAGAGCTTTTGCAATTAAAAAAAACTTTTTGGAAACGGATGAGTTTTCGATTATTTATATTTATATATATATATATATATATATATATATATATATATATATATATATATATATATATATATATATATATATATATATATATATATATATATATATATATATATATATATTATATGTATATGTATATATATATATATACATATATATATATATATATATATATATATATATATATATATATATGTATGTATATGTATATATGTATATATATATATATATATATATATATATGTATGTATATATATGTATATGTATATATATATGTATATGTATGTATATATGTATATGTATGTGTATATATATGTATATATGTATATGTATATATATATACATATGTATATATATGTATATATATATGTATATATATATATATAATGTATATATTTTATACATTTTATATATACATATTATACACTTTATACATATTTTTTTTGATATTTGAAATATATAACAGATGATAGTTCTACGTTTAATTTACTTATTTATTTCTTGTTCTATTGAAATATATGTATTTAAACTTTCTGTACTTGGGAAGTCAGACTCAATTTATCTTACTTATGACCTCAAATAAAAGTATCTATACAAACAACACTTTTAAGTTGTTAAGCTGTTTGTTTATTATACCAGTTTAAGGATTATAATTTATTGTTCTTCCAGTATAGTTCAACTTTTAAAAAGGCATGATGTTCAAGCTCTTCAAGGGTAGGGGTTATTCAACTAAACCACTTCTCAAACCCTAATTTGGTATTGTCTAAGGCAAACCCTTGTAAGGAATGTAAAAAAAAAAATTATATATTTTACATATACAAGGCTTATAGATAACATTTATAAACAAATTAAATTCCCATGAATTTATTTTGGTGACCATTAAAGGGTTAAAGTACTGTTCAGAGGTAGTCAAGGAAATTATTTGCAACAAATATACCAGAAAAACATGTTTAAGTAAAAGGTTAAATTATTTCTAAATGATTGTTTGTTATTGTTGACTTATGCCACTTGATGAAACCAAGCACGATTGAACCGGAGGCTACTCTTATTAAGGCAAAGGGCTACACCACAAGAGTGCCACTTATGCTCAAGTGGGTTCTTGTAATTTTGAAGCAGGGACCAAGCAAAAGATCCATAGACTTGGCCTGCCACCCCCAGAGGTATTGATTGAGAACTTGGAGGGCATTGTGACCACGAACCTATTTTACGTGCCCCAGTCACCTTTAACGAACAGATCTTAGGTCGGCTCGGGTTTCGAACCCGCAACCACTCGTTATGATATCATTGCCTTTGCCGACTGAGCTACCGCGGTTCAAATGAATGTTTAAAACCATTTAGTAAAATACATACATAGCATCTTTATAAAAGTACATACGGATAATATTTAATTAAATAATGAAAATTATAATAGTTGGGCTGTAACGTACAACAGTATAGAAAGAGATTTTTAGAAAATTAGATACCATTTTAAAATTTTAATATGTGAGCACAATTTTTTAGCACATCGCCTGTCCTATACATCACAGTTTATATACTCATATAATGCTTTATACGATACATATCACACGTGATACACAACTATAGTTTAAAAGGAACCTAATTGGGTGTAGCGTTTTAAGTTTATATTTTTTCACTTACACTACGAAGTTTAAAGCTCTATGTCTAATGTGCATTATATAATTAGTCTCATTTGTGGACAGAAAGACAGTTAACCAATACATACCTAAATTCCAACCTTTACATTGCGTATTCTTTTGTTCATTTTAGTAATAGTTATTGTTTTCTTCTCGAGATATTATTTAACTGTTTTTACCCTCAAACTCCTAATCTTAGAACTGCCTGCTATCTCAAAGCTGTATTAATTCCAATAGTTCCTTAAAACTAACAGAAAATTTAAGTATTAATTCATAGATGAAGTGTAAAATACTGGAACAAATTCGACGATTTTGTAAGAGAAAATACTTAGTTTTATAAATACAGATTCCTAGAAAATTAGTTACCTAAGAGCAGTTAGTAACCTAAAAGCAAAGCAAACAAGTCATCAGTAAAGCTTAAGATGCCTCGATATCGATCTGAATTGTAAGCAAGAAGGGCTTTAAAAAGTCCGATCCTTTCTTCCTAAATTTAAACTAATTCTAATATTGGCACAGCTTTAGACAAACAAAAAGATTTTAGCACCTCAACAGATTGTTACTCTTCATATTCGTATTTTACTCCAGAACTTCTATGTGTTCATGATTCATTACATATTCCGGTAATCGGTTTAAATGCTGCATCTCTTACAGCTCACAACAGATGTACTGTAAAATCCTTCGAGGGCGCTCTATCAGTGTTCGTAGATGTACTTCACGAAGAATATATCAGATTATAAATTTCATGAACAAACTAATTTTTAATTCTTAAACCTTAATTTATACGGTAAAAACAGCTCCGCGTTCTTATAAGTAGAATACACATCTAATATCTGTGGTTTTTATTCGACATTTTTTTTTAAATTAGAGCATAAACTTTGTCTCCCTTACTCCACCAAAATAAATTCTACTTGAAGCATACGATGAATGAGTTGCTACACACTACAGAATTGTAATAGTTCGAGAAAAGTAGTAGTTGCCCGATTTGAAAAGGATAATACGTAAAAATTAATAAATTAAACCCGCCCTTCATCACAATTAGAGTAAGTGTTTTATTGACAATTTGAGTGAATTTTTGAACAATTTAAAATTATAATAAAAATGTTTTCATACTTTAGTAGTGAATTTAAGATAGCTACAGCATAATTATATTTTATTCACTTTTAACTTTTGCATGAACTCATGAAATTTTACTTTTATTGAAGTTTAACTTAATAGATTTTAAACTATTATTCCTATAAAACTATTAATAAATCATTTTAAATTATTATATCTATATATTAACATTACACCGAATGCTCTGCATTAAGAATCAAGAAAAAAACAGGAATTAAGGATAGGCCTATGAAAAAAAAATTGTGTATGTCGCATTTTCTACTATGCCAACAATTTTTAATTTTTTAAGTGTCTATTGGTTAAATAGCCTGATATTCTCTTCCTTCTCTACATGGTTGCTTAAATTTTGTATCATTCGATTTAATTTTAAATCGAAATTTTCATTATGGTTATCGAACAACCATTTTAAAATTCGGACCTGTTTTGCATTCAAGCAGTTGAGGCAGTATGCAGCTGTACATTCATATTAACAACACCCCAACTATATCACAATCAAGAAAATTCTCTAAATTTCAGTCAGTTATAATGACAGTAAATGAATTATGAAACAGAGGTCAAGCAATTCCGCATTGAACTAATAAAACATTTCAAATTTCTAACGCGTATAAAAGAAAAAAATTATAATGGTTAACACTTAAATCCAAATAAACAAAACTTTTGGATTAAAATTTATATGTATTTTTTATTAAAAAAAATCATTTACATACACATAAAACTCTTTAGATGAATGATATTTATACAAAGTGTGTCACTTCACTAGGTATTTTATTAATACTTGATTTAAGTCTGCGGCTTGCCGTTTACGTCAAAACTATGTCTTAGTGTTTCTCAAGGTTAACTTTTAATTATACGAGCTTTAAAATTCCCACTTATTTACATTTGTGTTTTGTCTTTTCAAAATTTATCCACAATCAATGTTTTGCACAAAAGAACAGTTGTAAGGTTATCAAGAATTTTTAAAGCTTGCTGCGGAAAATCTACAATAGAATTTGGAAAAGAAAAAAGGAAAAGTACTAAATTCCTTACAAACGTTGTGCAAATCCGTGCCTTGAATTATACCATATAACAGAGCATTTACTCAAAATAAACCTTATTAATAGATATAAGCTTATATTTAGGTAATATATTAAGGTCTTTATAAACCGCTTGATTTAGTTTATTCACGTTTATGTAAAATTTTATGATATAAAATTATATTTTCTTATATGAAACGTTTAAATTTTAAAATGTGTTTTTTTTTCAACAATTTCTCACAGAATACTAATTTTTAGTAAGCGTAAATAGTTTCTATATTATAAATAAAATAGGTTTGAAATTTCTAATAAAAAATACTTGTGAAGATAGATTCCTAAATATAGATTTTATCACCTTCATAGTATTTTTTAATCCCTTAATGAACAGTTTTTTTGAAAAAAGCCGGCCAAAAAAAAACAATTTTTTTAAATGTAAAAAAACACAATTTTGAATGTTGTCTTACCAATAAAATTACAAAACTTTTTTTTTTTACAATTTTGGATTTTGTTAACATTGCAGACATTAGTCGAATAGTGTAAAATACACGCTCATCGACTTTTTTTTACCTTTTTCGAATTCCCATTTCAGAATAAACATTATTATCAGTAAAATTACTTATTTATACTTTTAAATCATAAATAATAACAATACTAGTATTTATAAAATTAATCAAAATTTTCTTTTGTGATATATTTCGAAACATTGTGCAGCATATAGCCTAACATTGCAACTAATACACATGTAACGACTTTCTTTTCCTTTTTCCTTTTCTATCTCTTTTAACACAACATACAGCGCAATATCTACAAAAGTACAACGCCACTCGAATTATCTCAAATGGACACAGCTTAGCCAGTTTAGTGCGCTCTAGTGAGCGTAAAAGTAAAGCGTTAAAATAATGGAAAGTAACCAAATCGTCTAAACACAGGGATTCGTTTAGAGAACTACAGTGTTTTTTTTTTCTCCCACGGGGAAAAATAAAAATGAGACCTACTGATGATTCCAAATGGAAAGGAACATTCATGCTAAATACAGAACTCAAAAACAAGAATGCAGTAAATTAGCAGCGCTATACTCATTCGTCAATCATTCGAGGTCAGTGTAAATATCCTCATACAGTTACAAACGATCATACATAAGAGTGGTAAAAACTAAAATACAATTTATGAATCTTTTAGAAGATAAATATCTCAATGAGTTTTTGAGTTTAGTGATCATAATCATTCTATTTTAATGATTTCTTCTGTAAAAAAATTATAAAATAATTGATAACAAATGTAAAGCATGCTTATATTTAAAAAATAAGCATTGAAATATTCTCTAAATTTAAGCACTGCAAATCTTACATGAAAAATGCTCTATATCTAATTTTGCAATTTTATCACTTCTTCAACCAAACAGTAATGCCACAAACTAAAGAAACTTTTTTTTAGTTCCTAGAAACATGAATTTTTTAAACATCACTTGTAGAAAAGATTTCGTGTCTGGAGAGAACGCATTAAAAATAAAGAAAAAACATTATATAGATGAAAAAGGAGATAAAAGATTGTAGAAAAGAGGAGCAGAAAAACAAATTCCATGAGTCTGAAGTTCGGTACTTCGGAAAAAAGAAATATGAGTGATTAGGAAAACTATTTTTGAATAATTACATTTTTTGCTTCTGAAGCACATTTACAAACAAAAAACATTTTTCCTTTTTTAATTACAGTTTTGCATTTTAGGATAAAAGAAACACTTCATAATACTATGCAAGAATAATAGATGGAATTTCTTCATAAATTCCAAAATTCATTTTACAGAAACTAAATCTTTTTGAAAAATTTGTACTTTACAGAAAACACAACTTTTTGAGACAAAATCGAATTTTTAGCAAGATTAACTTCGTCTTTAAATCGTAAATTTTAACAAGTTATTTGAAAACGGACATAATACATTTAATAATTTTTTTCCTTTCTAATTTGTTTTGATAAAGGCGAGTTCTTGATATGTTTTACATTTATGATGCCAATATTTTATTAATTTCGTAGCTAATTTAAAATTTTGAACTTTTAAATAATTTACATTTTTTACTAAATTAATAAATTTAAAAACAAAATTTCATTCTGAATCCATAACTTTATTGCACGACGTATTTATTTAAGAAGACTTGATATATTAAGATTCTGTTTACTTTCCTATATTTTAACTACATATTATTAGAAACAATTTTAAGTTCAAGTCCTCTATATAATAATAGCCTAAGTTATTTGTCCGTCTGTCCTCGAATTTATGAAGCGTTTGGACCTGGAATGGATAGGCATCCATATTAGATTCTTGATGAGTTGGATTTAGCAAAATTCATAATGTGAAATATATCATAATGTAAAGTTTATCTTCTCCTAAACGTTTTATCACTGAACTTACATATTGCGTAAATAATTTTCTTTCACAGTTGGCTTAAGTAATAGGTCAGGTGCATATGAGATTATTTTAAATTTAATCATCGGTTATTTTTTGTTGCAATGAAAATTTTATTGCTGGTATTAACAACAAATTCTTTTCATAAAATTCAAGAGTCTATTTCATAGACTAATAAATATCTAGCTTTTCAGTTATATATCCACGAAGATATATAGACAAGAATGTTATAATTAAGAGAATTAAAATTTCACATCAGTAATACAGCTTAGACCTCAAAGAGTTAAATAGGATGCCCGAGTTTTGAAAGATCATATCCTTTAAATGTCTTTTTAAAGATACTGAAAGGTAAATATTCAAGTGAAGTTAAAAACGGAATGCATACAGAACATTAAAATTCAAGATTATATTGGAAATATATTTCAATAGCCTGTATCGTTTATTGTTAGAGTGAATTTCTTTCCAAATAAGTTTCGGTGAAAATAATTTCAAATATTTGCTTTAACAAAAACAAAAAAATTTTTTTAATATTTGAATTTCAAAATCATACTTCAGACACGTTTACCTCATACATTACACCGTTTTACCGCATTTGAGAAATTACATGAAATATTCTACTTATTGTCCTAAAACTAAATCTACCCATTCTATTGCGCAGAATTATTGAGTTTTAGTAGCTTCAATCTACATGTTATTGGAAATACTTCAGTAAATAGTTAAAGCATCATATTATTAGATAGTAATTCATTGTGTTACAATATTAGTTTCTGAAGTGCAATATATGAAAGATAATGATTTTTGCGGTTTATTTTCTTTCGCATATCAAAATATTTTCAGCTTCTAAAACCGGATTTTGCTGCTTTTGAGAATCAAACTAAAATAAATTGTCGGATCTACTTAAACAGTCATACGAATAAGAGTCTTATATTTGGTCTGTCTCTCGTTCAGATTAATGCGTCCATATTTCTTAGAAAAACAATTCCATCGACTCAAAAGGAATCTAAGCGTAACATAGACAATTGAGTATATTTTCAATAAATAGTATGTTGAACCTGCTTCTATTCAATGAGATTTTAAACTCCTAAAATTTATTATATATAAATGTATGAAGTATCAAAAACATATCGAGCGAGATGCAGATAGATAAATATATAAATTTACCTCTCGTTCACATGAACTGCATATGAGATTCTTAATGTAATATATAAAATAAAGAGGAAATCTTTTACTAACTTATTTTTATTTTATATCGAACTAAAAAATTTATATATATATTTTTTTTTTGCTACAAGGACAAAATCAAAAGTGTTTTTTAATTAAAAACAACGTCGGGTGCCCAAAATAAACTGAATGTATAGATATGTGAGAATGACATTTTATTACTGATTCCCTAATGTTATATTTTTAGTCATAAAAAGTTACAATATTTTCAGACAGCAGGAAAAAAAATTTAGAGACTGTTTAAATGAAAGTTTGCTTTTAAAAAGCTTTTCTAAATAAAAGGGACACTCACTGGACCAGATATTTGTCCCTTTCATTAGAGGATGCATACTAAAATAATATAATCAGATATTCACGTTGTATCAAGCTTTAAATAAATGACAGTAATAAAGAAAAATGAGGATTGGAAATTCGTATGAAATTAACGACAGTTTTATACTTATATTAGCTAATTATAAATAATACTCTATTATGGTTTGTTTGAAAGTATGTATTCCAAGATTTTTTTTCTACATGGATATTCAATCTACTGCTTATCTAGAAACATTCACTATAACCAACATAAGTTTAGCAAGATTAATACGATTTTTAATTTTATAAATTCGAAATATGAATTTCATTGCACCTTATCTTTCTGTCTCTCAATATATTGTTTGTCCTATTCTCTAATGAAAATCATTTTTTAAAATGGGGTGGTACAGGTTTCCTTTTATCTTTCTATTGTCTTAAAACTATCTTTCATCGAGCACAAATTGGTCGTTTTTAATCAGTCAACGATTAAGAAATTTTCTTTTTTTATATAGTCCTTTATTCATAGTTGTTATGAGATGTGTCCATCTCTTCAATCACCTTTACTAATATTGACTAAGGGAAAGTGAGTGTTCAACAATTCATCTAATGTTAAAAAAGAATGGCGGCTAAAATATTTTAATTACTGATCATACTTTAATTACGGAGTCAACTACTGATTATCGGAATAGATAAAAACAATCATAAAAGTTTTGGGATAAAATATGAAATTATTTGTAGTGTTAGAATCTGTGTTGCCAGAGCAAAATTTTCCTATTAAAATAGTTTGCTGCGATATAGTCTTTAATAAACAAAGACTATTGGTACCTACTGCCTAAAGACGGTTTTGAAATTCTACGAAAATTCATACCAACAGCGAAATTTGAACCCGAGGACACCGATAGGAAAGAGTAGCGCCCTACTATTTGGCGATCATTTGGCTTCATGAGTATGATCTAAACCCTCATTTCTTTGGTTTTGAGAACTATAATTCGGTAGAACAGCGATTTTTGAAAGTAATTGGGACCGAACCTACTTCGAATAATCGAAAATTCATCAATAATCATCTAGTTTAATATGTAGTATCTTCATTGGTGCAATAACATTCGGTTGTTCTGGGACTCGGCAGTATGACCTTCCAAATTTCAAAATGAGGTATGCTTTAGCTTAGAACAAGAATTTTTGAATGTGGGGAAGAGTACACTCATACCAAGGATTGTGCTTGCAAGAAGGAATTCTAAAAAAGAGAATTCTAAAATATTTATCTGCACTCATAGTTTGGGAAGGCGCTTGCATACAAACGGAATGAAAGAAAAAAAACTTTAAAAATGCATGATTGTAAAGAAAAATTTTGGATGATAATAGAAAGTGCAAAAAAAGGGGAGGAGAACAAACAGACTTCGGTTAACGGAGAGTTTCGGTTAATCGAGCTTCGGATAATTCAGGTTCTACTGTAATTTTATGTACTCTTTATATAAAAAAATATTCCCCGTATGGCGAAAGCTGGGTCGGGTGTAGAAATTACTTATATAAAAAAACATTAATCGTTCACGTTTTATACTTCTTTTGTCTTATAGTTGTTAAATTGTTGTATTATAGTATTCTGTTTCTGTATTCACAAAAGAAAAAAATAATGATATTAAATAGAGTAAAATTTCTGTTAAAGCTGCTTACTTCATTTTTCTCATTCCCTAGTAATATAATTGTAAGTATAAATAAACATTCAAGAAAACCTAATCTTATTTTTATGGAACAGAACAATTACATTACATTCATTCAATTATTTTCTGAATTATTAAAGCAAAAACCTTATAAGATCACTCTAATCTCGGCGATTACTTACTGGGATAACATTTATTTTTTTACGAGAATTATAACACTTAAAATTTTGGTCTAATAGCTTAGCTTCATAATCTGAAACTTGAGCCCTTTATTAGTTTTTAACTTCCTTTTAAAATTCTCTTTTCCTCTTTCCCATTCTATATCCATACATTTCATGTGTATAAACATTTTCCTAATGATACTTTATTGGGTTAAATCTATTATATATTTTAATATTTGCAATATTTAATATTAATAAGACTACATTAAGGTCAACACAAGAAATTATAACATAATATACCTGATTTTTTAACCTTTAGAGCAAAAATCTCCATTGACATGAAATAACCATATTCTGTACTTTCAGAATAAAATCTTTTTATAAATTCCAAATTATCGTTCCAAATAGCCGTCAGAATTTCACGAATTTTAGATACTATCCCCTATATAATAATAGCCTTAGTTATCAGTCTGTCCTCGAATTTATGAAGCGGTTGGACCTGTTATGGATAGAGGCATCGATTCTTGGTTAGCATAATTCAAAGCGAGTAAAGTTTATCTTCTCCTACAAGCTCAATGCAATTCCAAAATATATTGGTATAAATATGCTTCATATAGCAGCGAAAAATACTGTCGTCTTTAAAACGCTCGAAGTGCAATCCACCCCTTCCCTCCTTTTAGAGATTTTAATGCGATTATTTCAAGACCGATTTTCTCCAGTTAAGAGCAGGAGATTAAATTTATCAATTTATCACAGAACTTTTTTTATAGCATTATAACGTCATTCCTTTAAACGTGTCAACCATTTCCGCATTATTTTCATACTTTTTATAGCTGTATTACGAAAATAATTTTCTTTTATATTTGGATTGAATAATAGATTAGGTACATCTGAGATAATTTTAAATTTAATCATCGATTATTTTTTGTTGCACAATAATTCTCAGTCAAGAAAGAAACCATATTTTTACCTGCCTCATAGCGTGCTTTACAATTCTGGAGAATTAAAAATTTAACTGATTCCGTCATATCATACTAGTTTTTATATATATATACATATATATATATATACATATATATATATATATATATATATATATATATATATATATATATATATATATATATATATACTAGTTTTTTTTATATTAAAAGCACAAGATTTGCTAAGAAATCATTTTTTACATAGAGACGTTTAATTTCTAATTCTAAAATATTATTTACTTTATCTAAGAATATAGTTTACCAGAAGAATCTTATCAGAGGCCATACAACTAAAGACTACTTTGCATAAAACAATGATTTTTTTATACTTTATTAAAATTGTAAAAAATAGTTTCTAATTCACAAATAGTACTGCAATGGAACTTTAAATTATAGCAAGAGGAAAAAGTACTAGTCCAAAACCCAATGGGGAATCTTTATTTGAAGCGTGTGCTCATTTGACATTTCTTTCTTTAGCAAGTTTTTTTAATTCCTATTGTTTTAAGGGATTAGATAAAATTTAAATAACTTTGTTTTATTTGCAAATAGTCCATTAGATGCGTTTATAACTTATACCTGTTTCAATGCACAATTCTATGCGTAACAAAATTAAACAAGTTTATGAAACATAAACCTTCTTTAACTCAAAATATCCCGAGGTAGTTCTTAATTATTATGACGAAAAGAATAGAACAATTAACAGTTAATTTTTTAAATGTTATATTATGGTATGAAAAAACTTAAAATATGGATATCAGTCTACAGCTTAAGTTATAGTAAAATGGAAATGTATTATTTCAACGTATCTGGATGTTCTGTATTGTTAAATATTTATATAGAGTAATAATATAAAAATACTTCTTATAAAAAAAAAAACTCAAAATTTAAGAAGTATTAGAAAAGGTTGGAGTAAATGGAACTAAAACGATTTAGCTATTAAAATTACACTGTTTAACTAATATAATAAATAATATATTAATTCTAAAGATAATCAAAATATATATTGTCACAGAAAAGAAATGTAGGAATATGTATGGCATAGATTTTTAAATCATAAGGATAGATGTATAACCATTTAAATTTCTTCTATATTAATTATTCTATATTTTTGTTATAATATAAATGGAAAACATTTATAATATTTTTAAAAGTCTGGAATACATTACAAATATTTGTGAAGTATTTAGAAATTCCTGATATTTCAAAACACTTGCTCTTTTATTCTCTATTTGACTAATATAATAACTAATATATATTAATTCTAAAGATAATATAAATATATATTATCACAGAAGAAAATGTAGGCATATCTATGGCGTAGATTTTAAATCATAAGGATAGATGTATAACCATTTAAATTTCTTCTATATTAATTGTTCTGTATTTTTGTTATAAATGGATAGCATTTATAATATTTTTAAAAGTCTTGAATGCATTACAAATATTTGTAAAGTATTTAGAAACTCCTGATATTCCAAAACACTTGCTCTTTAAAGCTCTGTTTAACTAATATAACTAACATATTAATTCTAAAGATAATATAAATATATATTGTCACATAAGAAAATGTAGGCATATCTATGGTGTAGATTTTTAAATCATAAGGATAGATGTATTCCATTTAAATTTCTTCTATATTTTTTTATATTTTTGTTATAATATAAATGGAAAACATTTATAATATTTTTAAAAGGCTTTAATGCATTACAAATATTTGTGAAGTAATTAGAAACTCCTGATATTTCAAAACACTTGCTCTTTAATGCTCTGTTTAACTAATATAATAACTAATGTATATTAATTAAAAAAAATATAAATATATATTGTCACAGAAGAAAATGTAAGCATATCTATGGCGTAGATTTTTAAATCATAAGGATAGATGTATTCTATTTAAATTTCTTCTATATTGTTTTATATTTTTGTTATAATATAAATGGAAAACATTTATAATATTTTTAAAAGGCTTTAATGCATTACAAATATTTGTGAAGTAATTAGAAACTCCTGATATTTCAAAACACTTGCTCTTTAATGCTCTGTTTAACTAATATAATATCTTATGTATATTAATTAAAAAAAATATAAATATATATTGTCACAGAAGAAAATGTAAGCATATCTATGGTGTAGATTTTTAAATCATAAGGATAGAGGTATATCCATTGAAATTTCTTCTATATTAATTGTTCTATATTTTTGCTATAATATAAATAGAAAATATTAATATTTTTAAGTCTTGAATGCATTACAAATATTTGTGAAGTATTTAGAAACTCCTGATTTTTCAAAGCGCTCCTTAAAGCTCTGTTTAACTAATATATTAATCCTAAAGATAATATAAATATATATTGTCACAGAAGAAAATGTAGGCATATCTATGGCGTAGATTTGTAAATCATAAGGATAGAAGTATAACCATTTAAATATCTTCTATATTAATTGTTCTATATTTTTGTTATAATACAAATGAAAAAACTTTGTAATATTTTTAAAAGTCTTGAATGAATTACAAATATTTGTGAAGTGTTAGAAACTCCTCATAGTTCAAAATCTTTTCTCTTTCCAGCAAACATCAATTTCCTTTAGGTGGTAAAATATCCTTTAAACATATTTCGTTGCAAAACAAAGTAAATGGTTTAAGAATTACTATGATTCCTTGTCCGTATTAGAATATTACATATTTTAATATTCCGCAAACACTGCTTTAGATTTTGGAAATCTTGCAACTTAAGTAGACGAAATCGATATTAATTTAAATCATTAATGTTCTAAGAAAGATATTAATCGCTAATCTTCAGTTTTATTTGGGAATACCTTACGATAGATGCAATCATGTAAAATCAGAGATGAAACCATAATTTACATCCAAATTATGGCTACCTCTAGTCGGCCTCACTGGGGAAAAAGAGCAAGTGCTGAATTATTCTGTAACCATGGAAACCTCACATAAAACTTTATAAATCTCAGCAGAAAAATCCCCAGTGAGATCGACTTAAAATTGCGTCCGCTTTTATCGCTAAGGGCATCTCTATAAATTCGTAAATTCTGAACGAGCAGTAAATTCAGAAGTTAATTTCGTAAAAATTAGAAGCTTATTTTATGTGCGGTAGACGAATTAAATGGTTGTTTTGCATTGCATTACTATTAATGAGGGTGCACATTTTTTCATTTAAAAACTAATAAATCTGGGTTTAATAAGAAAGATAAGCTTTATTAAAAATGCAATTCTACTTGAGTCTTTCATAAAGAATACTAAATGGATTATTTTTGAAATATAGTGTATATATTAGCTGAAAAAGTTATATTAACAATAAATGCCTTTCACGTCAGATATATGGCTAAGAACGTTGCATTAAAGTACAAAATTGCGTAGGTTTCGTGTGTGTTTGTAGATGTTCAGAATTAGCTTTAATCAACAGCAATAAATCACCTCTTTAGTTTTTTTTAACATGCATTCTTTAATTCAAAGGGTATGTCTGTCTGTCTGTCTGTCTGTCTCTTCTCAAATTTTCTAACCAATATTTCGCTAATTTTTGGATCTTTAATCTGCAATCTTACATACGAGATTATCTTCAGTGAAATAATAACACCAGGAAAGAATTATAAAATTATATAATTGCAGATAAATTAATCATATTTGTAATTTAATAAAAGTAATCCATAGTAAGTAAATGCGACATATGTTGTGTATATGAAGTCTATTTTGGTTCATTATATTATACAGTAAGTATGATGATTGAAGGTTTGGTTGCAAGATTCCTGAAATAATGAAAAGGGAAATAAAAACAAGAATTTTTTTTTAAAAAAAAGCTTTTATTAATACTAAAATTAAAAGCGCGGGGCACCCACAATACGGACATTCCACTTTTTTATTGTCTATAAAAGTTTGATAAACATGTATATTTTTTCCCTTTTCTAACCTACTCGCTAGCCTCAACCCTGTAGTTAAACGCCCAGATGATTATTCATATTGTCTGTAATCTTATCTTTTCATTTATCAACGTAACCGAAACTACTTATATGTAAAGAACAAAGGGAATTCGCATTACAACAACAAATAAAAGTGTGCGTTTAATAATAAGTTGTGAATATGTGAGTAATAAAATTTTTTTTCAAAATTTAAGATTCCTATAAATTGAAATTAACCCAACATTTTCAAAAATTTTTCGAATTAGCTAATTTAACTAGGAATTCTGTAGCAAATTAAAGGGAAAATTCTACATATTTGAACCAACCAATTTCGATCCCAAATAGTTATTTACACAGTGATATCCAAGGAGTCTTGTTAGAAAAGCTTGTCCTATATAACATTTTTTCTAAAATATTATCGTAATGAATTTAGTCTCGTTAACCCTTTGAGTTCCAAAGTAATTTTCCTCGTTCTCCAGTATTATGATACAAATTAATATTTCGGTTATACCAATTTATTGCTTATTTAGCAAATTTATGAAAGCGTGAAGAGTAATTCTTAACTTTAAAAACCGTGTCGAACAATAATCGACGATGTACTTGTTAACTGTTTTTTATCCTGACGGTATTTATAAGTACCGCTTCATTCAAACACCTATATATGCCGTTTTTCCTGACGGTACTCACAAGTACATGAACGATGCAGTTCCTACAGCAGAAAAGAAATGACAGCACCATTCAGGAATCCTTTCTATTCGCACAGTAGGGATTTTATAATTGGCGAACTGTATTCGAAGGTCATTTTGTGGTAGAGTTGATACACGTGTTTTTCAATTGATTAAATTTAGTGGTTTATTACCAGTTACTTGGTACTATTATATTTTACAGACTTCTATACTTCGCAGGTAAGCATTTCCTTTATTTTATTCATAATTTAATGCTTTATTTTCTATCATATTCAAAAATATATGTTGGTACTAGAAAGTACCAGCTGCAAAATTAACTACTAAAATATAGTAAAAATTAATTTTCTTTTTTCTCTGATTATTTTCCATTAAAACTTAGCTAATGATACAAAAATGGTGTAAGAATGTTGATGGTAAATTCATTCAGGATATAAAGGGTTAAAAAGGAGACCTGGTATTAAATGCAACTTGACATTGCAACGCAAAGGGATATATACTCTAGACAAAAGTATAACGCATTTATCTTTAAACCTTAACATCTTTCTTTTAACATATTAAGCCTTTCAATCATTTGCTTGTCTGTCAATATCAAATTAGAATGGGTAAAGTAAAAAGAAATCCTTGACATATAGCGAATAGGAAATCTAACAATTTTAAGACAGAAACTGATAGGTTTACAGTTCTCATTTAGCCAATTTCGACTACATTCTCTCCTCTTAACAGAAAATTTTCCAACACACCTCGAGCGATCAGAAAATCATGTTACATCGTCACTACTCCATTTCAGTAAACGCCTATCAGTTTCGTTTCATTCTTATTTTGGTCCCAATGGAACACTTAAGCCTATTTCTTGTCGAATATTTTTTTTATGTTTTCAATCTAATCCCACGCGATGCCACGGGACTCGCTGAAGCATCGAATTCTTTTTAATCATTCGAATGTCTTTTATTCTTTTTTATTTACTTTTCGGGAAGCAAAGCGATTGGTTTTACTGGGATCATCATTTTTTTCGTCTCCTTTCGGAATTCCGGATGTAATTGAAAACCTCTCGTTAAGGTTAACAGGTTTCTCAGAAAAAAGTTCTTATTTAATTTCAGTCAGAGTATTTAAAAAAAAAAGCGAACGTCGAAGAAAATCTCACGGCAAAAACTAGATTTATTTTTGTTAGGCGCCAGTAAGAAAAACAGTAATTTTATCAAAACAGATAAACAAGATAAATTGTTTTAAATTTCTTTTGTTAAATGTTTTAAATTACTTCAAATATATTTATGTTCTACATTTCTTCCTAAGGTTAGGCAATTTAAAAATATACACTATACATTAAATAAATTACGAGCCTAGTAAGATATTGCTGGTTTTTATTGCAATATAAACCTAATTCCAACACAGAATAACTAACAATGTTGATTTCGTTACAAAATCTAATACGCTTCCCCGTTTTAGAACTGTAACAAGTTGCTACATATTCTATATTATATATCCAATTCCATAATTTTTATGTATATAACTTTGTTTATAGAGAAAGTACATGCTTGCAAACAAATACGAGTGCTGACTACAACTTAACTTTTCGTTGGCAAAACATTGCTTGTTTTCATTGCATATTATGAGCTTCAATATGGATCACGTATAAAATAAAACTAAATTTTATTTAAGGGAAGGGGAAGGAAACATCAGAAACTGGATAATTTGAAATAGATTTTTTTAGCAATTACAAATTTATATATTTTTAAAACATTTACACCCTTTACACAGAACTGTTAAGTATCATAATCAAAATATGACTACTTTGATTATGTTAACAGGAACAATAAACTATTAACTAAATAAAAATTTAATAAAAATGTGCAAAACCTGATCATTTTAAGGAAAAAAATAATGACATTTATAGGTACATTACTTCTCACAAAAGCATAGGAAATACATTAGAAATATGAAAAAATACTTAGTAATAATAAAAAAAATTCTTATTACCATTCTGAAAATGTTTGCCGCAATTTCTCGAAGAAGTTGGACTCCAGTCTTGCCTTTCCAAAGATTTTATCCAAAGCATTCGCAATGTGGGATCTTTAGGGCAGCAATAAAATGCAATATTTTCACCTTTTTTTTAAACGCTTAGTACAGCCTTACGTGCAGTAGATTGTTACCATTTTCAGAGAATTGACAAAATTAAAATCCCAATAACAAGCACAATCCATAGGAAATTCAAATATTTTGCCAACGTGGAAGTTGAGCTGCAAATCTTTCTGCACCTGACGTCATACGCACATTCTCTATAAATATTTACACTTTATTGCAGACACACATGTATAGCCCAGACTCGTGATTTTGCATAGGTATTTTATACCACAAACAAACATCGTGAATATTATAATTTATTTTCTACTGTCACTTCGCATTAGCCATTTATTAAATAGTTATATAATTTTTCATAAAATTACTGCTGAATTTAGCTTGGTGACTTTACGCTCTCCAATAGGTTAATAGGTATTGACGAGAATAATGAGTATTTTACAAATAAAAAAAGTGTTGTACTTTAATTATACAATCGCAACAAAATTACAGCATGTAACTACAGGCCAGTTTATATTGTGTTATAATATCGACCTCACACACACAGAGACATGGTTTTTTAATGTGAGATTTTAGCGCAGTGCAACCTCGCAAGGTGGCACCCACATCAATTTAATGAATTCGGTAACGGAGTAAAGCCACTGAGTGGCTTAGGAAAGAAGAAACCTGGTCTAAAGGACCTATGGCACTTGCGCTCCTAATATGATGATAAACACCGACTAGGGTATCTGTCGTGTTTTCACAGTGGATTAATTACTTTTTCTTTAAATGTTTAATTCTTTTCTGTGTTGTTCCGTTAAAAAATCTTACATTTAATTTACTATAATTTTATATTATATCAGTATAATTTTTAAAATAATAAATACCGCTTAAAAATCCCACTATTTCATGTACTTTTTATTCATTTCAAGTATAAAATTATGCTTTAGCTTTATAATGAACATATTTTTATGCAGTCATTAAAAGGACGGAAGTTTTTAACATTTAAGTAGAATGTAATTTTAGTATAATTTTATCTCGATTTTATACACATGACAAAGTAAACTATTTTAGGAATGCAAGCAAAGGAGCAAACATACATTTCCTAAGCTTGCTATAGAAGAGTTTAATATCTGCGTTTCCAAATACTATGTAATAGGTGAAGTTATATTATTTTAAATTTAAAATATTCAAGCAACTAATTTTTTAGCATTAAAAGGAAAATTCTCGTGCACCTAAATCTCTTGCTTGATTGAAAATCACACAAGGTTAAAAAATTAAGAAAAAAATGGTTTGGAATAATTTTTAACATTTAGACCCTACATGGACACCAAACATGAGTATTTGGTAGCTATTAGTAGCGTAATATTGAAAAGATAATGTTTCGAGAAATACAAGAAGTCAAAAATATTGATTTTTGTTTCCTTAATGGTTTTTGAAATGCCATCTCTTGAAATATAAAATTTTATGATAAATATAGAATTATCATCTTAATGCATTAATGGTTATGCTTCATTTTTCGGAAATATTTAATTTCATTTCACCTTATCCCCTTAAACTTAAGATTCCATAAAAGATTCTTGAACTTCTGATCTTTAACAAGTTTGAGCTGAGCAATTTTTTTTAATACAGAATTTCATTTTAAATGTAAAAATTCACAAAATTATCTTTATTCCATTTTCATGTAAGTGAGTGAAATGCTTAGAGTAATGAAGCATTGCGGGTTAAAATTTAAAACTTGTTTCATATGATTAAATCCCTTTAAATTTTAATTTATGTAAAAACAGAAAGCTTTTTCGTAAATTTTAGATAAAAATTCATTTTGCTCTCGACTTTATTTCCACTTTTCCGTCCCCAAAATCTCTTGCATAGAAATTCACAATGCCTCAAAATCTCTCTCTAATAACACGCACCACCTTGGGACAAGCAAATCTCCCAAATTCATTGTTTACACAGTAGTATTCTTTTTTCCTTTTCTTAAAATGAATGTACACTTCGTAGAGGAACATCATCCCACTATTATTTGTCTTCATTGTAATTGGAAAGCTTCCGCTGGGACTTCATAAGATCATACATGTTTCAGTTGCAAGGTAACATATTTAAGATACATTGAGAATGGAAAGAAAAACCCTGGTGTACACTAGGAGTTCTTCTTGAGATGAGTTATTATAACTAGTATTTACAATAAAAAAGGAAAACATTTAAACTTTTTCTAAGATGGTTGGGGCAAAAGTCATGGCAACTATTTTTTTTTCTTGACGATACCAGACCGGTTGGAAAATGTGACACATACAGACGAAATGACAAGGTGTTAACTACAGGTGTGGACAATGAATAGCACTGAAATATCGTAATACACTCATTTATTATGGTAGTATACAGGGCAATATGGCCTTAACGGTGCAAAATATTGACAACACAGTACACGTAAAGTTCACATGACAAATCTGGGCATAAAGACCCTCAAAGTAGTATTCAAGTAGGGCATTATTCCCAAGGGCTTCCACTAATTCGCTGTGACATTCCATCGCATTTCTCCCTTGGAGAACGGCTATTTTGATGGAAGAGCATTGCTTAACAAGGGTTGCTTCCATCTCTCACGACACTCACCAACTGACAAATTTCACAGCCCTTGCTGAGCTACTACCAGCAATTACAGAGCCATCTGTTGTTCTGCATACACACTATACCTGCAGAACTTCCACACGATACATATACATTTGTGATCCGTTCCCATATCGACAAGAAAAAAAAATAGTTGCCTTGACTTATGTCCCAACCCTTTTATTAAAATTATAAGTTTTCTAAATTAATATAGTTGAAAATTAAAATTTAAGTTACATTTTTACATTACTAGAGCTATATTTTTACATTATTACAGCTATATGATGATGATGATGATGTAGCCAAAATTTGTTTTCTATGGAAAGTCAGTTTAAAGCTTTTCATGTGTGAATTGAGCACTTTAATAAACTAACAGATACGTAACATTCGTAACACGTTTCATGCAAGCTGGAAGTAATCTTTTAGTAAAGACAAGAATAGAGCACAATATTATTTTAATATATAAAGTATTTTAATTCATCTAGAATTTTATAACTTAAATGAAATGGCTTATTAAACAAAAGAAATAAGTAGCAAATTTAAAAGGTTTTAAATCACTTCTGTCAAATAAAATTTATTTTGGTGTAATTTTAAAATTTCCCCCTTTTTACAAATACGCTAACAAAGACTAAATAAAACTAAATACTAAAGTACCTTAGAAAACATGCATTATATCGTCTTTCATAAAATACTTATAAGTTCTCAATTCAATTTCCGCTAGGTATCATTTTTGCAATATGTAAAACAGAATTAAAGTTTTAAAGTTTAATACAAAGTAAAAGTTTTGAAAAGGCTATTTGGCTTTGATGTAGACAAAATTAATTTTCTTTAGAAAGTCAATTTAAAGCTTTTCAAGTGTGAATTGCGCACTTTAACCCTCCGAGTGGAACACATCGAGAAAAAAAAAGTCTCTAAAAATACGCTAAATGTTTACTGTGTCAGTGACCAAAGCGTTCTATGGTTTTTTTCTTCACCCTTTGTCGACTAGAATGGAATATGGGAAAAGATCACTCGCCTTTGCCCTTTACGTCCGGTTATAAATAGATATGTAAATAGATATTATAGATTGTTAAGTTTTAATACACATAAAGCTCGTCAAGTCTGGAAAATCATCCCATAAGAAATAATGGATTCTAAAAGTACAAATAAAAATATTCTTTGAGATACCTATTTATATTTTTTACGAAAGTCTTCCAAGATATTTAAGGGGTGCATTTAAAGATACATCTGTTACAGAAGACATCGGAATAGATATTTACAAAGCCACGAAAATCTACCATCGTATTTGTGACTCAGGGACGAATCCCTCAATAAAGTTTGGTCAAACAGGAGTGAAGTTCCTAAACTATCGACCTGACCCTTTTTCCGTAGAACTACATGGGAGAAAGCACTGACAGATATGTACATTACATTTATTTCCGGATCATTTTTTTAGGTCGAAAATGTACGTTTTTGGAGACATCATCAGTTTGGGCGGAATTGTACGTCGAACCGCTTAGAGGGTTAATAAACTAACAGATACCTAACATTCGTAACACATTTCATGCAAGCTGAAAGTTTGTTTTAGTAAAGACAAAAACAGAGCACAATATTATTTTAATTAATGTATAAAGTATTTTGATTCCTCTAGAATTTTATATAACTTAAATGTAATGGCTTATTAAACAAAAGAATTCAGTAGCAAATGTAAAAGGTTTTAAATCACTACTCTATAAAATAACACTTATAAATTTTGGTGTCATTTTAAAATTTCTCCCCTTTTTACAAATACGCTAACAAAGACTAAATAAAACTAAATACTAAAGTACCTTAGAAAACATGCATTATATCGTCTTTCATAAAATACTTATAAGTTCTCAATTCAATTTCCGCTAGGTATCATTTTTGCAATATATAAAACAGAATTAAAGTTTTAAAGTTTAACACAAAGTAAAGCTAAGGAAAAGAAATCACCTGCAATTTATAATTGAATAAATTCTTTTACGAAAGTTTGTTTAAATATTTTCTATACTGAGTTTTCTTAAAAACAAAGTATTTGAGCAAATGTAATGCGTATTTTTCCAGTTCTTTCGAATAGTTTGGGTGACCTTTCTGCATCTGTTACCCAAGAAGATCGTTAAAACTTTTAAATTTTAGTTTGCTAATAAATACGAATGGTTGTTTGTATGTAGTACATAAAAGAAATTTTATACTTTCAAACAGTAATTATTAATGTTGAATTTCATAACTTTGACAATATACATTTTCTAAAGTAATTGGATTTTACGGTGAAAAGAATTGTGAATCTTGCATTACCAGTTTCACAATAATAAGATTGTTGTTGAAAATAAGAAAAACTGTTCATTACTCAGACATAACGGTCATATGCTTAAGAATTGTTCAAAGATTTGATAGATATTTTTACAACGTATTTGTATATTTGTTATAATTATTTAAAATATATATCTTGAAGATAGTTTGAAATATGTATCAGAGAAGCAATTATTAAGTATATGATTTTATTGTGGATTAAGATTTGTAGAAAATCAGCTTTCTTTTGTCTATATTTTAGTTTATATTAAATATTTTTAAATTGTATTTTGTTTCATTATACCTCATAAACAATAAAATGATTTATCAACATTTTTAGTTGAGGAATAATATTTTGCTTTTAGCTGTATCCCTAATATTTAATTGCACTTATACTAAAAACAGAGCCTGGATGATGCTCGAAATCGGTAAGATTAGGCATTCACTGGAGTATTATATAAAAGCGAGATTTGAACCCAAGATACATTCGTCAGTTTCGAAAACTGTTTAATCCTTTAAAGGTCACTATTATAAATTCTTTGGGATTTAATGAAATTAGTTTATAAATGGTATCTATGAACTTTATAAATATAAATGCATATTTTTTTTTACATTTTTGTGAGTGGGTGGAATTTGAGGGGTGGTTAAAATGCAAAATCCAGCCCCTTGTACGGAGTGAAAATGCTTTTTTAAAGGTTTAATCATGCTGCGGGAACAATGATTATTATCTAAAAGGGTATGATAAAGAAACACTAACCGATTTACAGCCAAACGAGGGCCATATAGTAGATCACTGCTTTTAGGTACCGGAATTCGTGGGTTAAAATCCCAATGCAGGTATGGATGTTCGTACAATTTGGAATCGGCATTAATCTGTAGGTCTCGGTCTTATTCACCCTCGTTTTGAAAGACAGTAGACCGTACCAAAAGTAAACAATGTATAAGTGTTGTTTGGATAGACATTTATTCGGGTTTATAACTAAAAAAATTATATTACTGACTTTTCCAGGTAATGTAAGTTTAACTACGTATATTTTAAATGAAGTATAGAGCTCTTGTAAACTCTCTGTTGTGAGTTCGAAATGTCATAAACATAGAAAACCTAAAAGTCCATCCGATTTCTTTCAAAAGCAGAGAAAGAATTTAGCAGGTAGTTTCGCTCCGAAACCACTGTCCGTTAAAGGGTTAAGTAATATGCCATATTTAAACCTAACTTAATAGCACATTGCTTGTAGCATCTATAAAGTTTTATTCATTAAAATGAGATTTCAAAATATTTTAATAAAACTTATGGCATTATTAAAAGGACAAAAAGCAACAATGCAAATAGCTATGAAATAAACTGTATTCAAACATAGGTTTTCTAAGACTTAAAAATTATGCATCCCCTTTTATTACTGAAATGGGGTATAAAATTTATTGAGTGCTTCACTTTATAATGGTATTTTATACAATCCATCAAAATTCTTTAACATAAATGTAATAATTGAACTTTTAACATTAAACAAGAAAATTAAAATATTTTTAAGAAACAAAATTTAATCAAATATACGAAATAATATGCTTAAATTTGTATATTAGATTAAATTTTGTTCGAAGGATTTTGTAATTTTTTATTAGTAATATCACAGGTAGCAATAATATTCTGCTTTTAGCTGTATCCCTAATATTTATACTAAAACAGAGCCTGGATGATGCTCAAATCTGTAAGATTAGGCATTTTACTGGATTGTCGTTATAAAGGCGAGATTTGAACCCAAGATGTCCATAGCAATTTGGAATAGGCTTTCAGATGCAGGCTCGGTCTATTTAGGCATCGTGTAAAAACATCTACTGCAATATACTAAAACTAACCAAACAAATAGCATTACAGAAATTTAAACCTGAATTAATAAATTTTAACCCATTAAATCATGGATATATATATATATATATATATATATATATATATATAGAGAGAGAGAGAGAGAGAGAGAGAGTATCTTAAATCTAAGTTGCTTTGAGGAACATAGTAAAACAGCTACGAAATTTCACCAAATTTCAATATCTCAACCTGTTTTTATCAGTTTTTATCTTTAAGTATCAAACCATGTCATTTACATAAACAAAACTTTGTGGTAAGAAATTCTTTCGGTATCGCATACACACACAGTACTATGGAGTTAATAATTGTAATAAATAATCCTATTTGTCATGATTTTACTCAGTGTACCAGTCAAAAAAGTGAATATATGTGCAAGATTTAAAAAATCGTAAAATTACTCAAAAATAGTACACTCGAAAATTTAAGGAATTTTCAGAGATTCATCTACCTTCACTGAAAAGGAAAACTTCCAAGAAAGAATAACTCTACTAAACAAAATTTAAGTCCTGAAAAATGTATACTTTGGCATTAAAGGAATAAAGTTACAATTGTTATAGAGATTTTTAAATATTAAATACCACATTAGCTTGCAACCATCAAGTGTTCATATTAACATGATTTCTACAAAATAACTTTGGCAATGAACATTTTATATAATGAAATACATAGCGTGAGAAGCAGCTCTAAACGATAACTCAGTTTAATCTACTTTCACCCCCCCCAGACGTTCTGAAGTAACCAGATGTTGGTCATCAGTGCCCCCTCATGTTGACTAATATGTTAAATATATTTGAAATTTTAAAAGAAATTTTTATTTACAGACAAAAAAATACATTCAAATTCATAAAATGTATCATTATCAAAATTATAAAAAACATTTTCTTATGAAATATATTATTTTAAAATATAATCAAATAAATCATAAGATAACTAAACCCATTGTAAGTTAATACTTAAATTAATCAGTTATGACCTCATATTCTAAGAATCTGAAGAGATCAAATTTTTCTGTCAATAAAATTAAAGACTTAATTACTTAAAATATTAACAAAAATATAAGAGTTAATCTAATATTAGCATAAATAATGACGCTATTAATATGAGTATTAAAGTAAAATATCCTTTCATAGACGGTATTCTAGGAATATAATCGGATAACACTACATTTAAAAATCCAAAAGTTTTAGACTTTACTACAGTAATTAACGCGAATCTGAAACAAAAATAAACAAGCTCGACATATAATACTTTACGTAGACTGTACAGAAAATATTGTTCTAGTCTCAATGGCTTGATAAA